>JAAGEH010002525.1:1181202-1363221 GCA_011751065.1 Lasiurus cinereus
CCCACCCAGCACAGTCACATGGCCCCAATCTTAGCCCCCACACCCAGGCCCCCCTGGGAAGACTTCCAGGACTGTAGCTGAGTGGACAAGGTAAGATGACAATTAGTAAGTGTTGTCTGCTGCCTATTATGTTAAAAAAAATAGTGTCGGACAAACTGAGGGCCCCAGGATCCCCCCTTGTATCTTGCCCTTGTGGGGGTCCCTCCTCTTGAGTGTGGGCAGGACTGTGATTTGTTTCTCATTCACAGGACATGCAAAGGGGATGGGTGAGTGGGACCGCACGCATGTGATTACATCATGTGAGACTGTCATTCCGACTCCCAGGATGCCCTCTCTCTCCCAGGCTGGCTGGGAGAAGGCCACGAGGGAAGAACAGAGGGTAGCCTCCTGCCAAGGGCCCGCAAGGACCTGAGGCTCTCGGCCCAAGAGCCCACGGCACATGGATGCTGCCAACCTTACAGGAGCCCAGGAGCCATCCTTCCCTGTGAGCCTCAGGCAACACTGCAGCCCTGGCCATGCCATGTTTGCTGCCGGTGACCTAGCGAGGCCATGCCCAGTCTCCTGACCCCAAGAAATGATGGGGCAGCGGATGTGTGCTGTTTTAAGCAGCTGTGTGTGGTGGCATTATGTGCAGCCATGGAAGGCTGAATGAACATCACACTTGCTTGCACAGATGTAAACTCTGGAAAGACACACCTCAGGCCTCTGCTGGCTCCAGTGGCCTCCCTTCCCTCCTCCCACGAGGCAGAGCTGTTGTGGAGAGGGAGGAAGAGGGCAACCTCTGGGAAGAGGAACTGGAGGTTGAGGTTAGAAGAGAAACACATTTCCATCCTGAGTCCTTTTCTACCATTTACATTTTTTACATCATGTAAATGTTACTTTTTCAAAAAATGTTTATAAACAAGATGAGGGAGAATCCAAAATGGCGGCATAGGTAAACACCTACACTGCTGCCTCGCACAACAATTTCAAAACTACAACTAAAAGACAGAAGATACATCATCCAGAACCACAGGAAAGCTGGCTGAGTGGAAATTCTACAACTAGAAGGAAAGAGAGGGGCTCACGGAGACCCAGAGGAGCTGCAAAAAGCTAAGGTACAGAGACACATGTGTGGAGAGAGTGGGTGCCTGAGAACCTGGCTGGCTTTCTCTGGCGGGAGGGAGACAGAGACTCAGACTCTCGACGGCATTGAACTCCTTATCTTACGACACTAAACCCCAGATCCAGCCGAAACTCATATGGGAGGAGTTTGGACTGTGAAAAGGAATAAGTGCATGGAAATTTAGGGGAGTCGCAAAATATCAGAAGTCTGGTGACGCGCACGGCACTGAGCGCAGAGGACCAACTGCTAATTGTGCCGCTGGCTTTCGTGAGTGGGCGGGAGACAGACCCTCCCAACTGTGCCACTTCTAACTCCACTAAACCCCAGTTTCAGGCAAAACCCTGGGGACCCAGACTCATATGGTCCCAGAGCACAGGTGAGCCAGAGGGGCAGCAGTCTAGAGGCACTGCAAGAGCGCAAGTGTGCGTGCCCAGGGACCACTCCAGCGATTACCCAGTCACGTGAGACTCAGGTCGTGGAGGGCGGGGCTGACTGGAAGGCAAGTCGGTCCATCAAGCCCTGAGACTTCACCCATCCCAAGCTCAACAGAGAGGCTTTTGCAGTTTTGCAACTCTTGTATCATAAGGCTGAATCCAACACAGAAGTTTTCCCGGCATAGTGAAAATGCTGAGACAAGGAAAGGGATCACAAACAAAAGAAATGGAGGAAAACAAATGACTGGATATAGAGTTCAAAACCACGCATATAAGGTTTTTCAAGAATATCCTAGAAAAGATGGATAAAGTTAGCGAGAGCCAAGAGGAGATGAAAAAGGACCAACTAGGAATTAATCATACACTGACTGAAATAAAAACTATTATACAGAGACCTAAGAGCAGACTAGAGGAAGGCAAGAATCAAGTCAAAAATTTGAAATATAAAGAAGCAGAAAACACTCAACTGGAAAATCAAGAAGAGAAAAGAATCCAAAAATGTGAAGAAAATGTAAGGAGCCTCTGGGACAGTTTCAAGCGTACCAACATCAGAATTGTGGGGGTGCCAGAAGAAGAGATCGAGCAAGATACTGCAAACCTATTTAAAGAAATAATGACTGAAAACTTCCCACATCTAGTAAAAGAAATAGACTTACAAGTCCAGGAAGTGCACAGAACCCCATATAAAAGAAATCCAAAGAGGACTACACCAAGACACATCATAATTAAAATACCAAGAGCAAAAGACAAAGAGAGAATATTAAAGCAGCAAGAGAAAAACAGTTCATTACCTACAAGGGAGCACCCGTACGACTGTCAGCTGATTTCTCAACAGAAACGATGCAGGCCAGACGGGAAGTGGCAAGAAATATTCAACGTAATGAATAGCAAGAACCTACAACCAAGAATACTCTATCTAGCAAAGCTATCATTCAGAATTGAAGGGCAGATAAGGAGCTTCACAGATAAGAAAAAGCTAAAGGAGTTCATCAACTCCAAACCAGTATTATATGAAATGCTGAAAGGTACTCTTTTAGAAGAGGAAGAAGAAAAAGGTAAAAGATAAAAAATTATGAACAACAAATACATATCTATCAAGTGAATCTAAAAATTAAGTGAATTAAAAATTTGATCGACAGAATAAACTGGTGAATATAATAGAATCAGGAGCACAGAAAGGGAGTGGACTGATAATTCTCAGGGGAAAAGGGGTGAGGGGTGTACAGGGAGAGACTGGACAAAAATCATACACCTATGATTGAGGTCAACGGGAGGGAGGTAAGGGTAGAGGGAAGGATGGGAGCTGGATCGAGGGGAGCTATGGGAGGTGGGGGAAGAGAAACAAATGTAATAATCTGAATAATAAAGATTTAATTAAAAAAATAAAAATAAGATGAAATAAAAATCTGTGTTCAAGATAAATTCTGCCGGCAAGTGGGTAGCCTGAGCCCTGTGCCTGGGGCTGCTCTCCCTCCTCCTCTGGCTGCTGCAGTCCCTTCCTGGGCGGCTGGGAGCAAGTTGGGGGAAATGTCTTGTGTAAAGTGAGCTGAGGGAGGCTGCACAACAGGAAGCAAAACCTCAGCAGGTTCTGGAGAAACGGGGGACGTGGAGGCTTTCCGTGGGAGACGGAGCTGGGACAGGACAATGCTGTCTTCCTTTCTAGACACGGGAGGTTAGAGCTAGAAGCAGCAGCTGGATCTGGTTCAGCAAAGGAATCAGACACCTGGAGAGAACGGGGATTGAGAAATGTGTCCTGGGAAATAAGAGAGCCGGAGCCTGTGAGGGACTGCCTGTGGCGGGCTGGTGTTTAACAGAAAGGCTGCAGCCGGGGAGACGGCATCTGAGAGGACGATCCTGGGCAGGCGCAGAGCTTGGCTTTGGAGTTGAAGTCCTGGCCTCGAAGCCCAACTCTGCCTCCAGTTGAGACGTGGGAAGAGGTGTCTCAGCAGCCTCTGCCCCACCAAGAAGCTGGACCTGATTTTTGAGGCCTGGGGCGGCCCTGAGCCCCTATCTGCCCATGAGCCCCAGCCCAGGCACATTGACCAACTCTGTCCACTGCCAAGCCCGGCCAGGCTCTGTTCCCTGTCTCTAGTCTCCTTTGGGGAGCCACCCTTCCTTTCCTTCCCCTTCCCTCTGGCTCTTTCCAGGCCAGATGCAGCTGACCCCACCTGCAGCTCCAGAGGCGGGCATATGACTCCCCCTGGCCAATTGGAGCACAGCCAGCACTCTCTCTCCCGCCCACAGCCTGTGATGGGTCGAGATTAGCCAATGGCCCAAGGCAGGAAAGTGAGCATCGAACTGGTCCCGGGATGTTTACTGAGAATCACCTGGACACAAGGGCATTGCCCACAGTGGCTTTGGGACCTACGCCTGGAGCTGCTCACCAGCACGTCGGCCATATGAGGGAGGAGCCTGCCTGAAAATGGAGCCAACGCGGAAGCAAGCAGGGCCGAGCGACGGAGAGATTCCTGGGACCTGGGTCCAGCCGTGACAAGCAAATAAGTAAATGTCTTTGGACACTTATCTCCCACTCCCCCCCTCCGCCCCCGCCACCTCAGACTATATCCTGACCAGGCACAGCACCTGGGAGGACTGATGGACAAAGCCCACCTCTCCCACCTGCTCCAAGCCTCACAGTGCATGCGCCCCATTCCTGCCCACGGCCAAGGAGGAACCACGCCTGAGATGGAAATCAGCATCACCAGCTCCCACGTGCCAGGAAGAGAGGCGGCAGCAGCAGAAGCTAATGTGGGAGCTTCGTATGTCTGGGCCCAGATCACAGGGCATGGCTCAGAGCCAGCCTCAACACTGGTGGAGGGGTTACAGGCCGGGCATGGGGGGCGGGGGGAAGACGAGTGTTTCCAAGGCCGTGGCACTTGGGAGAAAAGAAGGAGGATGTTTATAACATCCTTTGTGCTGGGCATGGGAGCTTAGCTGTGCCATCCATTTCATGCTGTCCGTAGCCCTCTGGGTGGTCCTCTTATCCCCATGTTACAGATGAGGAGACAGAGGCACAAGAAGGGTAAGCGGCAAGCTGGAGATCATGTAGCAGCAAGTGCCAGGGCCGGTACTAGAACCCAGTTCTGGGGGACACTGGGCCCAGGGTGACCCCACCTCCACCTGCAACTAAAATAGTAGTCCCGCCATCCTGTGTCCTTGCGTCAGGCAGATAGTATCCACTTGATAGGCCAGCACTGCCTGCGCAAGCGTCCATGGCTCATCTAGAAAGGAACTGGCTCTGCTGGGCTCAGAAGGCAAATATCAGCCGCCACGAGTGTCACATGAAAGTCACCACAGTGAGACCCAGCAACGGCCCTAAATTATGGCTGGACTGTGTCCCAGGGAAGGCTCTGAGCCACGCCTCCTCCTGTGGCAGGAAGGATTACTAAGCTGGTCAGCTCTGCTGAGACACCTGCCTTGACCAATCAGGATCGGGATAGAGACGATGCTAAGTGAGGCTCTCATGGTAGGACTCGGTCATTTGAGAGGGTTCCTGAAATCTCAGTGTCACTCCCGGCCCCTGGGACACACAGCTGTGCCCAGAGCCTCCTTTACAGGGAGGAGCAAGGCCCACAATCATGTCCCTTCTCCTGGCGCCAGCAGAGAGGTGGAGGGACAGAAGCCAGGACTCTAGGTCCCAGGGCTGCTGAGTGACCAGGCTCCACTCTGTCTCCCACCCTGGGGCGGGGTCTCGGCTCCTCAAGTCCCAGAAGGTAGTACAGAACTCCCACGTGCCCACTCACCTCCGTGGGGTCGTCTTCATTTGAAATGTTGACCAGGTAGTAGAGCTTGGAGTGCAGGCTACTGTCGGGAGGGTACGGGTTGCTCCAGGTCAGTTGCCTCATGTGGGAGTCCATGGCGTGAACTGTGAGGTTTCTGGGGGCCCTGGGTTTCACTAGGGAGAAGCGGGGCCTGGTGAGGGCTTGTAGGCCTTCAGAACCGGGCCATTGAGGTTTTTAGTCAACACCACCTCCGCAACCATTTGTAGGCACCACAGAGATTCACAGTCATAACAGAGAGTTACAATCCTAGCACTCACTCTAGCATTGCTCCACTTCCACCTGGAGCCACAGGGAACCCAACACGTGTACGCCAAATAACCCAAACTTCCAGCATTTGCACTTTCGTCCTTCACACTTTTAGCCACATCTGTGAGCTATATTATGTATTTTTTAAATTTTGATTCATGTGTTTAAATTTAGGCTCTTTTTAAGCAATCATACCAGTGAGATCACAAGTATATAATATGCATTAAAATCATGTGCTAGCCAGTTTGGCTCAGTGGATAGAGAGTTGGCCTGAGGACCAAAGGGTCCCGGGTTCGATTCCAGTCAAGGGCATGTACCTCAGTGGCAGGTTCCTCCCCAGTTCAGGCCCTGATCAGGGCTCTTGCAGGAGGCAACCAATCGATATGTTTCTCTTATAGCAATGTTTCTTTCTGTCTTTCCCTTTCTCTTCCACTCTCTCTAAAAGTCAATGAAAATATATATCCTTTGGGTGAGGATATTTATTTTAAAAAATCAACAAACACGTTCATGGGTTTGTTCATGGGTCAATTTAAATAACCCTGGGCCACCAGCGGGATGAGCTGGCCCTTCAGGAACTGCTGGTGGAGTGAGGGAGGCTGCGAGACCCTGACTCTCCTGCTCAGTAGCTGTGTGACCTTAGGCAGGTTACTTGCCTTCTCCCCACTATAGTTTATTAAACTGCAAAATGGGGATAAGAACTCACTTCTGGAAACTGAGGCTCAGAGCGGTAATGTGACTTGCCCAATGTCACATAGCACTAAATGGTGTTTTTGTGGGATTTTTAAAATCTTGATTGTTGAAAGTATTACATATGTTCCCATTTTTCCTCATTGATCCCATCTAGCCCACCCTCGCCTCCTGCCCCAGGCCTCCACCATCCTATTGTCTGTGTCCATGGGTTATGCATATATGCATACAAGTTCTTTGGTTGATTTCTTCCCACCCACCCACCCTCCCCCGCCTTCCATCTGAGGTTCCAAACTCTGTTCCAGGCTTCTATGTCTTTAGATCTATTTTGTTCATCAATTTATTTTGTTCATTAGACTCCACCTTTGAGTAGATCATGTGACACTTGTCTTTCTCTGACTGGCTTATTTTGCTTAGCACAATACTCTCCAGGTCCCTCCATGCTGTCTCAAAGGATAAGCAATCCTTCTTTTTTACTACTGCATAGTATTCCATGGTGTCACTATGCCACCGCTTTTATATCTACTCATCTGCTAATGGGCAGTTGGGCTGTTTCCAGATCTTAGCTATTGTAAGTTGTGCTGCTAGGAACATAGGTGTGCATATGTTCTTTCCTTTAATTTTTATTTTTTCAAAATATGTTTTTATTGATTTCAGAGAGGAAGGGAGAGGGAGAGAGGAGCATCAATTATGATAGAGAGTCGTCAAATGGTTGCCTCCTGGTTCATAGGTTGATGCTCAACCACTGAGCTATGCCAGCTGGGCTGTATGTTCTTTCTGACTGGTGTTTCAGGCTTCTTAGAATATATTACTAGGACTGGGATCACTGGATTAAAAGGCAGTACCATTTTTAATTTTTGAGGAGATGCCACACTGATTTCCATAGGGGCTGCACCAGTCTGCATTCCTACCAGTAGTGTACTAGGGTTCCTGTTTCTCCACATCCTCCCCTGCACTTACTGTTTGTTGATTTGTTGATGGTAGCCATTCTGATAGAAGTAAGGTGGTACCTCATTGTCATTTTAATTTGCATCTCTCTGATGATTAATTACATTGAGCATTTTTCCATATGTCTCGTGGCCATTTGTATGTCCACTTTGAAGAAGTATCTATGTAGGTCTTCTGTTCATTTTTTGATTGGGTTTTCTTCTGTTGATTTGTATGAGCACTTTATATATTTTGGATATTAACCCCTTATCAGATATATCATTGGCAAATATGTTCTCTCATACAATAGGTTCCCTTTTCATTTAGATGCTGTTTTCTTTTGCTGTGCAGAAGCTTTTTATTTTGATGTAGTCCATTTACTTTTTCTTTTGTTTCAGTGAGAATTTTACTACATGAGATGTCTGATATTTTTTTTAATATTTTTTATTGTTTAAAGTATTACATATATTAGTACATATATCTCCTTTTTATACCCATTGACCTTGCCCCAGCCTCCCTTATCCACTGTCGCATGCCCTCATGGCACCCCTGCAATGTTTTGTGTCTATTGGTGTGCTTATATGCATGCATACAAGTCCTTTGGTTGATCTATTTCCCTTCCTCCCCAACACTACACAGCCTTCCCACTATAATTTGACAGTCTGTGCTGCCTCTGTATCTTTTTATTCATCAAGTTATAATGTTCTTTATTTTCCATAAATGAGTGAGATCATGTGGTATTTATCTTTCTCTGCCTGTCTTATTTCACTTAACTTAATGCTCTCCAGGTCCATCCATGCTGCTGCAAATGGTAAGAATTCCTTCTTTTTTATAGCAGCATAGTATTCCAATGTGTAGATATACTCATAGTTTTCTAATCCACTCATCTGCTGCTGGGCATTTAAGCTGTTTCCAAATTTTAGCTATGGTGAATTGTGCTACTATGAACATAAGGGTGCATATATCCTTTCTGATTGGTGTTTCTAGTTTCTTGGGATATATTCCTAAAAGTGGGATTACTGGGTCAAATGGGAGCTCCATTTTCAGTTTTTTTGAGGAAACTCCATACTGTTCTCCACAGTGGCTGCACCAGTCTGCATTCCCACCAACAGTGCAGGAGGGTTCCTTTTTCTCCGCATCCTCGTCAACACTTGTCGTTTATTGATTTGTTGATGATTGCCATTCTGACAGGTGTAAGATGGTACTGCATTGTCATTTTGATTTACATCTCTCGGATAATTAGTGACTTTGAACATGTTTTCGTGTGTCTCTTGGCCTTCCTTCTGTCGTCTTTCAAAAAGGTTCTATTTATGTCCGTTGCCCATTTTTTTATTGGATCATTATCTTCCTTTTATTAAGTTGTATAAGTTGGCTATAGATGTTGGAAATTAAACTTTTATCAATGATAACATTTGCAAATATGTTCTCCTATACAGTGGGCTTTCTTGTTGTTTTGTTGATGGTTTCTTTTGCTATGCAAAAGCTTTTTATTTTGATGTGGTCCCATTTATTTATTTTCTCTTTAAATCCATTGCCTTTGGAGAGGTATCAGCGAAGAAATTGCATTGGCATATGTCTGAGATTTCTCTGCCTGTGGATTCCTCTAGAATTTTTATGGTTTCCCATCTTATGTTTAAGTCCTGTATCCATTTTGAGTTTATTTTTGTGTATGGTGTAAGTTGGTGGTCTAGTTTCATGTTTTTGCATGTATCTGTCCAATTTTCCCAACACCATTTATTGAAGAGACTGTCTTGACTTCATTGTATGTTCATTACTCCTTTGTGAAATATTAATTGAGCATAGTGGTTTGGGTCAATACTGGATTCTCTATTCTATTCCATTGATCTATGTGTCTATTCTTGTGCTAGTACTAGGTGTTTTGAGAACAGTGGCTTTGTAATACAGCTTGAAATTTGGTATTGCAATCCCACCCACTTTATTCTTCTTTCTCAGGATTGCTGTGGCTATTCAGGCTCTCTTTTTATTCAGGATGAATTTTTGGAGAGTTCTTTCTAGGTCTGTGAAATATGCCATTGGTATTTTTTTTCTGAATTTCATCCTGCTTCTATATATTTTTTTAATTTATTAATATTTATTAATTTTTTATACATATCTCCCCATTGGCCCCCATCCCTCCCAGGCATACCCCAACCCCCAGTGTCTGTGATCATTGGTTATGCTTCTATGCATGCATACAAGTCCTTTGATTGATCACTTATCTACCTCACCTAACTTTAATCTTTCTGCTATAATTTCACAGTCTGTTTGATGCTTTATGATTTTTGTCCTCCTGAGAATTATCAGTCTACTCCCTTTCTGTGCTCCTGATTCTATTATATTCACCAGTTTATTCTGTTGATCAAATTTTTAATTCACTTAATTTTTAGTTTCACTTGTTGATAGATATGTATTTGTTGTTCATAATTTTTTGTCTTTTACCTTTTTCTTCTTCCTCTTCTAAAAGAGTACCTTTCAGCATTTCATATAATACTGGTTTGGAGTTGATGAACTCCTTTAGCTTTTTCTTATCTGTGAAGCTCTTTATCTGCCCTTCAATTCTGAATGATAGCTTTGCTGGATAGATTATTCTTGGTTGTAGGTTCTTGCTGTTCATCACGTTGAATAATTCTTGCCACTCCCAACTGGCCTGCATCGTTTCTGTTGAGAAATCAGCTGACAGTCGTATGGGTGCTCCCTTGTAGGTAATGAACTGTTTTTCTCTTGCTGCTTTTAATATTCTCTCTTTGTCTTTTGCTCTTGGTATTTTAATTATCATGTGTCTTGGTGTGGTCCTCTTTGGATTCCTTTTATTTGGGGTTCTGTGTGCTTCCTGGAATTGTAAGTCTATTTCTTTTACCAGATGTGGGAAGTTTTCAGTCATTATTTCTTTAAATAGGTTTGCAGTATCTTGCTCTCTCTCTTCTTCTGGCACCCCCACAATTCTGATGTTGGTACGCTTGAAGCTGTCCCAGAGGCTCCTTACATTATCTTCACATTTTTGGATTCTTTTCTCTTCTTGCTTTTCCAGTTGAATGTTTTCTGCTTCTTTATATTTCAAATTTTTTACTTGATCCTTGCCTTTCTCTAGTCTGCTGTTAGGACTCTGTATAATATTTTTTATTTCAGTCAGTGTATGTTTAATTTCTAGTTGGTCTTTTTTCATCTTTAGTTGGACCTTTTTCATCTCCTCTTGGGTCTCACTAAATTTATCCATCTTTTCTAGCATATTCTTGAAAAACCTTATAAGCATGGTTTTGAACTCTATCTCCAGTCGTTTTTTTTCCTCCATTTCTTTTGTTTGTAATCCCTTCCCTTGTCTCGGCATTTTCACTATGCCGGGGGAAAACTTCTGTGTTGAATTCAGCCTTATGATACCAGACTGCAAAGCCGCAGAAGCCTCTGTTGAGCTTGGGAGGGTGGAGTCTCAGGGCTTAAGGGACCGCCTTGCCTTCCAGTCGGCCCTGCCCTCCATGGCCCCTGAGTCTCACGTGACTGGGTAATGGCTGAAGCAGTCCTTGTGCGCGCCTTTCCAGCTCCCCTGTGCACCAGGACCACACGAGTCTAGGTCCCCAGGGTTTCCCCCAAAACAGGGGCTTAGTGGAGTCAGAAGTGGCACAGTTGGGAGGGTCTGTCTCCCGCCCACTCGCAAAAGCCAGCGGCACAATCAGCAATCTGTCCTGCGCACAGTGCCGTGCGCGCCACCAGGCCTTTGATCTTTTGCGACTCCCCTAAATTTCCGTGCACTTCTCCCTTTTCACAGTCCAAACTCCCCCTGTATGAGTTTCGGCTGGATCTGGGCTTTAGTGTCGTAAGAGAAGGGGTTCAATGCCTTTGAGAGTCTCCGTTTCCCTTCCGCCAGAAAAAGCCAGCCAGGTTCTCCAGCACCCGCTCTCTCCTCGCGTCCGTCTCCGTACCTCAGCTTTTTGCAGCTCCTCTGGGTCTCCGTGAGCCCCTCTCTTTCCCTCTAGTTGTAGAACTTCCACTCAGCCAGCTTTCCTGTGGTTCTGGATGATGTCCGTTCTGTCTTTTAGTTGTAGTTTTGAAATTGTTGTGCGAGGCAGCAGTGTAGGTGTTTACCTATGCCACCATCTGGATTCCCCTTCTGCCGTTGGTATTTTAATGGGGAATGTATTGAATCTATAGATTGCTTTGGGTAGTATGGACATTTTAATGATGCTGATTCTATCAATCCATGAACATCGTATGTTCTTCCATCTGTTTACGTCTTCTATCTCTTTTTGCAGTGTCCTGTAGTTTTCCATGTATAGGTCTTTTAACTCCTTAGTTAAGTTTATTCCTAGGTATCTTAATTTTTTTGGTGTGATGGTAAATGGGATTGCTTTTTTTAGTCTCTTTTTCTGAAGTTCACTATTGGTGTATGGAAATGTCATAGATTTATTGACATTAATTTTGTATCCTGCTACATTGCCAAATTCATTTATTAAGTCTAATAGTTTTTTGATGGAGTCTTTCGGGATTGTTATGCACAATATTATGTCATCTGTAAATAAGGAGAGCTTTACTTCTTCTTTTCCAATTTGGATGCCTTTTATTCCTTCTTGTCTAATTGCAATGGCTAATACTTCCAGTACTATGTCGAACAGGAGTGGTGAGAGTGAGCATCTCTGTCTTGTTCCTGTTCTTAGGGGAAATGGTTTTAGTTTTTTCCCATTGAGTATGATGTTAGCTGTGGGTTTATCATATATAGCTTTTATTATGTTGAGGTATAATCCTTCTATTCCCACCTTGTTGAGAGCTTTTACCAAGAAAGGGTGTTGGATTTTGTCAAATGCTTTTTCTGCATCAATTGATATGATTATGTGATTTTTATCTCTCAATTTGTTTATGTGATATATAACATTTATTGATTTGCAGATATTGTACCATCCTTGCATTCCTGGGATAAATCCTACTTGGTCATAGTGTATGATTTTTCTGATGTACTGCTGGACCCAATTTACTAGAATTTTGTTGAGGATTTTGGCATGTATGTTCATGGGGATATTGGCCTGTAATTCTCTTTCATTGTGTTGTCTTAATCTGATCTTGGTATTAGGGTGATGCTGGCTTCATAGAATGAGCTTGGAAATGTTCCTTCCTCTTAAAGTTTTTGGAATAGTCTGAGGAGGATAGGTTTTAGTTTTTCCTTGAGTGCTTGGTAAAACTCCCCTGTGAAGCCTTCTGGCCCTGGGCTTTTGTTTGCTGGAAGCTTTTTGATGACTGCTTCAATTTTTTCCATAGTTATTGGCCTGCTGAGATGTTTAGATTCTTCCTGGTTGAGTTTTGGAAGGTTATATTTTTCTAGGAATATGTCCATTTCCTCCAGGTTGTCCAGTTTGTTGGAATAGAGTTGTTCATAGTATTTTTTAACAATCCTTTGTATTTCAGTGGAGTCTGTTGTTATTTCACCTCTTTCATTTCTGATTTTGTTTATTTGGGTCCTCTCTCTTTGCTTCTTGGGAGCCTGGCTAGAGGTTCATCAATTTTGCTTATCCTTTCAAAGAACCAGCTCTTGGTTTTGTTGATCTTTTGTATTGCTTTTTTGTCTCAATGTCATTTATCTCTGCTCTGGTCTTTATTATTTCCTTCCTTGTGCTTACATTGGGCTTTTCTTGTTGCTCTCTTTCTAACTCTTTGAGTTGAAGGGTTAGGCAATTTATTACCATTTTTTATTGATTTTTATAGTAGGCTTGTAGAGTTATGAACTTCCCTCTCAAGACTGTTTTCACTCTGTCCCATAGATTTTGGATTGTTATGTTTTCATTGTCATTTGTTGTCATGATGTTTTTTATTTCTTCTTTGATCTCTCTAGTAACTCAGTCATTGTTTAATAACATGTTGTTTAGTCTCCATGTGTTTGATTTTTTGGATGGTTTTTATTGTTGTTGATTTCCAGTTTTATGCCACTGTGATCTGATATGATTTCTATCTTGATGTCAATGAATTCCATCTCATCTAGTGAGTCAATTAGGATTGATGTTTCTTTGCTGATTATTTTTGTTTAGAGGATTTTGTCCAATGGTGATAGCGGGGTATTAAAGTCTCCTACTATGATTGTATTGCTGTCAATCTCTCCCTTGATATCATCCAGAAGTTTTTTTTAATGTATTTGGGTACTCCTGTGTTAGTTGTGTATATGTTTACCAGAGTTATTTCTTCTTGTTGGATTGCTTCCTTTAGTGTTATGAAGTGGCCTTCCTTATCTCTTGTTATGTCCTTCACTTTGAGATCTAATTTGTCAGATATAAGTATTGCTACCCCAGCTTTTTTTTCATTTTCCATTCGCCTGAAAAACCATTTTCCATCCCTTTACCCTCAATCTGTGTGCATCTTTTTTTCTGAGGTGGGTTTCTTGTAGACAGCAGATATATGGGTCATGTTTTCTCATCCAATCCATTACCCTATGTCTTTTGATGGTGGCATTTAATCCATTTACATTTAAAGTTATTATTTATAAGTATTTATTTGTTGCCATTTTTATACTTTACCCCTGTATTCTTTCTTCACTTCCTATTTCTTTCTTTCTTTTTTTCTTACAGCCAACCCTTTAGCATTTCTTGCATTGATTGTTTGGTGGTAATAAATTCCCTTAGTCCTTTTTTGTCTGTGAAGCTTCTGATTTCACCTTTAATTTTTATTGATAGCCTTGCTGGGTACAGTATTCTTGGATTAAGAGCCTTCCTTTGCATGACTCTGTATATTTCATTCCATTCCCTTCTGGCTTGATGAGTTTCTGTTGAGAAATCAATCACTAGTCTGATATGGGTTCCTTTATAGATAACTGTCTCTCTCTGGCCACTTTTAAGATTCTTACTTTATCATTGGTATTTGCTAATTTAATTATAATGTGCCTTGAAGTCAGTCTTTTGGGGTTCATTTTGCTTGGGACTCTGTGAGCTTCTTGGATTTGTGTGGGTTTTTTCTTCCCTATACCAGGGAACTTTTCTGTCATTATTTCTTCAAACAGGTTTTCTATTCCTTGCTCAGTTTCCTCTCCTTCTGGAACCCCTATTATGTGGATATTGTTTTGTTTCATGTTGTCCCAAAGTTCCCTTAGGCTCTCCTCCTGCTTTTAATTTTTTTTTCTAGAAGCTGCTCTACTTGGGTATTTTTTCCTTGTATTCTAGCTTACTGATGCAGTCCTCTGCTTCTTCTAGTCTACACTTGATGCTTTCTATTGAGTACTTCACAGCAGTGATGTCATTTTTTCATTTCTTCTTGGTTCTTCTTCATTTTCTCTTGGTTCTTACACATATTGTCGAACTTTCTTCCATTCTTTTCAGCCACCTTATGACCATTTCTCTGAATTCTTTCTGTGACAAGTTGCTTGCCTCCATTTCATTTACTTTCTTTTCTGGTGATGCCTGCTTTTTTTCATATGCAGGCTGTTTCTTTGTCTCCCCATGGTCCCTCTTTTCCAGGTGTCTGGTTATGTGGTTCTCTCTCTCCTGTGTTGATTTAAAGGCACAAAATACAACACAACCAGGTACAACCCACAAGGCACTGAACAGAAATGTATTCATGATATTAATAATCCCAAATAAAGGTAACCACCAAAGAAAGGCAAATGAGAGAATAGGAGTGAAAGAAGAAGAAGAAGAAAAGAAAGGAGTGCAAAAATGAAATTGGGAAAAGGAAAAAATAAAGAGAATAAGAAAGAAGAGGGGAACAAATTATATATATGGGGAGAAAACTCCAATAGAACAGCCACTAATCCCAACAAATGCCAGCAACAAGTACCTGGAGATGAATACAAACTATAAACAACTAATATCAAGCAAGACGAGGGAAAACAGAAGAAGAAAAAAAAGAATAAGCCAAACAATCTCACAAACAGGCATAAAAAAATTGATATAATCAATAAACAAGCTAACAATAACAAAAGGACAGAGAGAAAAACAATTATTTGGATAGTGAATACAGAGAAGAGAGAGGAGTGTATGTACTTGGAGCAGGAGATTAGAAATTAGGTATGTAAGTAGGGTTAAATTTTAGTATATGTGCTGCCGAAGTGAGTACAGTAGGGTGAAATTTTAATGGGGTAAAAAGAAAGAATAGGAAAAATCTAAAGCAGAAAAGGGATAAGAGAAACAGGAAAAAAAAAGGGGAAGTTAGGAAGAGAGTGATGGCAGAGAGGTAAAGTTGAGATAGAGTAAAATGATGCTAAAAGAAAGATAAAAATAGAATGTAAAACACTAATCCCAAAGTAAAATAAAGAGAAAATAAAATGACACTTTTTTTCAAAAAGGTAAAATAGTAATAGTGATAATACTGATTGGAAATAAAAATGTAATAATTAAAAATGTAAAATCGAGTGAGGAAAAAAGAAAAAAAAATTTTCTTAAGTAAAAGATGAAAAAAAAATGTGCAGTAGTGGAAGTCACTCACTTCCCCTACTGTTCTGTTTGGCATGCCTGTTTCCTAGTCAGGACACTATTGCAGTTCCCTGCATTCCATTGCTTCTCAGTGTTGTAAGCCAGTCCTGATTTTTAAGCAGGCAGTGTGTCTTAATTTCTTGTATCCCTTTATTTGAATTTACACAAAAGTCAATTTGTGATTCAATTGCTGGATGGCTGTGTTTCTGGATTGACCACTGGGTCTATAGGTCCTCTCTAGCCAGTGCATAGATCCTGCTTTCCTTGTGGCACTCAATACCAGTTTGTGGGAGTGGGCTGCCCCAGAACTGATTCTCTGATGGTTATTCCCCACTCTGATCTCCAGGTTCAAAAAAAACAACTTTCCCCTACAATCTCTTAGGTTGTCCCCAGTTAGGTGAGCCTATGTTTTGGGCTTAGTAATAAGAAGCAAGGATTTAAAGAGAGGTGGGGGGAAGCAAAAAGAAAAGAACCAGTCCAGTGTAAGTGTGTGAACTCTGGGGCTGTGCACAAGTCTGTGCAGTCTTTTTTTTTTTTTCCCTCCTTGTGTCTAAGCAGCCAGCACACTTTTAAAATTTTTTGGCTGTCATTTTGGGTCAGATCAAAATGGGTTGTTTTAGAGTTCCCTTCTGTTAGCAGCTCTGAAGACCACATTCACAGATCACACCAGCCCCAACAGCCATGGATTTTTCTATGTGCAAACTTCCCCTGGTCCTCCCTGCAGTGCATGCATTTCTCTCTCCTGTCGTGACCAGAGACCTCATCTTATCCCAGGCAAAATTTGACCTTTCCATGGTGGAGTGTAGAGCTCCTCTGAATCCACGTATTTGCGCCAATTGGGGTCTGGTGTTCTGGGGTGGAAACTGTTCGGTGGGTGCCATAGTTGTAGATTTCCAGGCTTCTGATAAAATCCACTTTCCCCTTCAAGATGGCGCGGTCTCCGTGTTCAAGCTGGATCCTCTGGGAAGTAATCTTGCTGCAGTGGGGGCTGCCCAGTCAGGGGAGCCCCATCCAGCAATCCCCCACCATCTCCTGGAGTATAGCTGTCCCTCAATTCACAAACAAACACTCCCTGTGCAGCCCACAGCTGTACTTTCTATCAGCTCTGAGACAAGGCTCAGGACACATCTGTCTATTCTGCCGCCATTTTTTCGATCCCCCTGCGAGATGTCTGATATTTTGCTGCCTATGTTTTCTTCAAGAATTTTTATGTTTCATGGCTTACATGTAAGTATTTTATCCATTTTGAGTTTATTCTTGTGTATGGTCTAAGTTGGTGGTCTAGTTTCTTTTTCTTTTCTTTCCTTTCCTTTTCTTTCCTTTTCTTTCTCTTCCTTCCTTCCTTCCTTCCTTTCTTTTTTTTTTTTTTTTTGCCTGTGTCTCTCCAATTTTCCCAAAACCATTTATTGACACAACTGTCTGTACTCCATTGTATGCTTTTGCCTCCTTTAGTGAAGAGTAATTAGCATTATGGCTTGGGTCGATTTCTGGGGTCTCTGTTCCATTCCATTGATTTATGCGAGTATCAGGCTTTGTAGTATAGCTTGATATCTGTTCTTGTGATCCTTCTAACTTTGTTCTTTTTTCTCAAGATTGCTGCAGCTATTCAGTCTTTTTTTTTTTAATGCTATACAAATTTTTGGAGTGTTTTGTTCTAGATCTGTGAAATATGCCTTTGGTAATTTAATACATAATATATATATTGCTTTAGGTAGTATAGACATTTTAATTATGTTAATTCTAAAAATCCATGAACACAGTAAATTCTTCCACTTATTTATAGCCTCTTCTATCTCTTTTTTCAATGTTCTATAGTTTTCCGAGTACAGGTCTTTTACCTCCTTCGTTAAATTTATTCCTAAGTATCTTAATTTTTTTGTTGTTGCGATGGTAAATGGAATTTTTTTAGTGTTACTTTCTGAAAATTCATTATTGGTGTATAACAATGCCAACGATTTCTGGATGTTAATTTTGTATCCTGCTACATTGCTCAAATCCTTTATTAAATTGAGTAGTTTTTTGTTGGAGTCTTTGGGGTTTTCTATGTACAATATCAAGTCAACTGCGAATAATGACAGTTTTACAAACTCCTTCCCAATTTGGATGCCTTTTATTTTTTCTTCTTGTCTGATCACTGTTGCTAGGACCTCTGGTACTATATTGAATAAAAGTGGTAAATGTGGACAATCCTGTTTTGTTCCAGTTTTTAGGGGAAATGGTTTTAGTTTTTGCCCATTGATATGATGTTGGCTGTAGGTTTGTCATACATGGCATTTATTATATTGAGGTATGATTCCTCTATTCCTACTTTGCTGAGAGTTTTTATCAAAAATAGATGTTGGATTTTGTATCACATTTATTGATTTGTGAATATTGTACCAGCCTTGCCACTTAGTCATGTGTATGATATTTTAAATATATTGCTGGATCCAATTTGCTAATATTTTGTTGAAGATTTTAGCATCTATATTCATCAGGGATATTGGCCTATAATTCTCTTTCTTTCTAGTGTCTTTATCTGGTTTTGGAATTAGGGTAATGCTGGCCTCATAAAAAGAACTTGGATTTTTTGGAATAGTTTGAAGAGGATAGGAGTTAATTCTTCTTTGAATATTTGATAAAACTCTCCTGTGAAGCCATCTAGGCCAGAGCTTTTGTTTGCTGGGAGTTTTTTTTATTACTACTTCTATTTCATCAGTAGTTATTGGCCTATTTAAGTTTTCTGCTTCTTCCTGATAAAGTTTTAGGTTGTATTTTTCTAGGAATTTGTCCATTTTATCCACGTTTTTCAGCTGTTGGCATATAGTTGTTCATAGTATTTTCTTACAATCCTTTGTATTTCTGTGGTGTCAGTGGTTGCTTCACTGCTTTCATTACTGATTTTATTCATTTGGGTCCTCTCTTCTTATTTCTTGATGAGCCAGGCTAAAGGTGCATCGGTCTTGTTTATCTTTACAGAGAATCAGATCTTGGTTTCATTAATTGTTTTGTTTTTGTTTTTGTTTTTTAGTCTCTATGTCATTTATTTCTGTTCTACTCTTTATTATTTCCTTCCTTCTACTTACTCTGGGCTTTTCTTGTTCTCATTTTTCTACTTTTAGTTTGTAGTGCTGGGTAGTTTATTAGCAATTTTTTTGTTTTCTTGAAGTAGGCCTAGGAACTTTTCTCTCAGGATTGCTTTCACTGTGTCTCATAGACTTTGGGTTGTGCATGTTTATTTTCATGTTTCCAGGAAGTTTTCATTTTCTTTCTTGATTTTGTTGGTGACCCATTCATTGTTTAATAACATGCCATTTAGCCTTCATGTGTTTGAATGTTTTGGGGGGTGGTGTTTTTTGTAGTTTATCTATAGTTTCATGCCATTATAATCCGAAAAAATGCTTCATATGATTTCAATCCTCTTGAATTTGTTGAGACTTAGCTTGCATCCTAACATGTGGTCTGTCTTTGAGAATGTCCCATGTGCACTTAAGAAGAGTGTATATTCTGTATCTTTGGGGTGAAATTTTCTGTAAATGTCTATTAAATCCATTTGATTTAGTATGTTGTTTAGGGTTCCTATTTTCTTGTTGATTTTTTTTTCTAGAAGATCTATCCAGTGATGTCATTGATGTGTTAAAGTCCCCTACTATGATTGCATTCATGTCAGTCTCTTCCTTAAAATCCTCTAGAAGTGTTTTTATATATTTAGGTGTTCCTATATTGAGTGCATATATGTTTACCAGGGTTATATACTCTTGTTGTGTTGAACCTTTTAATATTATGAAATGGCCTTCATTGTCTCTTGTTATGGGCTTCATTTTGTTTTCTGTTTTGTCTTGTTTGAATATATTTTATTGACTTTTTACAGGGAGGGAGGGAGAGGGAAAGAGAGTTTGAAACAGTGATGGGAGAGAAACATCCATCAGCTGCCTCCCTCACACCCCCTATTAGGATGTGCCTCAACCAAGGTACATGCCCTTGACCAGAATCAAACCTGGAACCCTTGAGTCCACAGGCCAACATTCTATCCATTGAACCAAACTGGTTAGGACATGGCCTTCATTTTTGTCAGATATGAGTATTGCTATTCCAGATTTCTTTTTTTGTTTCTGTTTGCATGGAAAAAAATTTCTCATCCCTTCATTTTCATTCTGTGTTAGTCTTTTGTTCTGAGGTGGGTCTCTTATAGACAGCATATATATGGGTCATGTTTTCTTATCTATTCAGCTACCTTATATCTTTTTATTAGAGCATTTAATCCAATTGCATTCAAGGTTATTATTAATAACTTGTTTGTTTGTTGTCATTTTAATTTTTTATGCCTGTGTTTCTCCCTCTCTTTCTATTTCTTCTTACAACAGTTTCTTTAGCATTTCTTGCATTGCTGGTGTAGTGGTAATAAACTCCTTTAGTTGTTTTTTGTTTTTTGTTTGTTTGTTTGTTTTGTCTGCAAAGCTCCTAATTTCACCTTCAATTTTGAATGATAGCCTTGCTGGATAGAGTAGTCTTTGATTCAGTCCCTTGCTTTTCATTACTTTGTATACTTCATGCCCCTCCCTTTTGGCCTTAAATGTTTCTATTGATAAATCAGCTGATAATGTAATGGAAACTCCCTTGTAGGTAACTTTCTGTCTCTCTCTTACAGCCTTTAAGATTCTTTCTTTGCCTTTAACACTTGCTACTTTAATTATGATGTGTCTTGGTGTGGATCTTTGGGGGTTCATCTTGATTGGGACTCTCTATATTTCCTGGACTTATGTGAATTTTTTCTTCACCAAGTCAGAGAAATTTTCTGTCATTTCTTCAGATTTTCTACTCCTGCTCAGCTTCTTCTCCTTCTGGCACCCCTATGATGCAGATGTTGTTTTGTTTCATACTGTTCCAAAGCTCCCTTAAACTCTCTTTTTCCAAATTGCTGCTCTGATTGGGTAGGTTTTTCTACCTTGTCTTCTAACTCACTGATTCAGTCCTCAGCTTCTTCTAGTCTAGTGTTGAAACCATCCAGTGTGTTCCTTAGTACAGCTATGTCATTCTTCATTTCTTCTTGATTCTTATTCATGTTGGTGTATTTCTCATTTAGCTCCTTATAATTCTCAATAAGTTTATAATTCTCACTCAGATGTTTGAGCATCCTTAAAATCGTGAATTTGAATTCTTTATCTGACAAATTACTTGCCTCCATTTCATATAGTTCCTTTTCTTTTGTTTGTTTCTTTGTCTTTCCATATTAGCAGTCCAGTAGTCTGGAGAGCCAGGTGAGGACTCACAGCAGCAAATCCATGTGTTCAGAGGTAACTGGTTCCACCGAGTTGCAGTGGCCTCCAATCTTCTGGGGGCACTGGGTTAGGCACAACTGGTCCCTTGTGGCAGGTCCATGTGTCCGGGAGGCATCAGGTCATGACTACTGGGCAGTGTCAGGCAGTGGGGCCATTTGCGCAGGGATGCCAGGTAAGACACAGTGGGTCACGATGACAGGGCTGGATGCACTATGTCAATGCGGTGGGGCCAGTCATCCAAGGGCACTGGGCTGGGCATGCTGGTTAAGAGCAGCAGGTTCCTGTGTCCAGGCTGGGCCCATGTCAGAATGGGAGGTGGGCCAGGCACTCTGCTGTTGCGGGTGGAGGGTCAGACCAGGGGCTACTCCACTGGTACAGAGGGCAGTCTGGTGTCCCACTCATCTCTATGGTGGGGCAGGCCAGTTGCTCTGCTCACAGAGGGGTTGGGGCAGGCTGAGCACTTGCTGCTAATGAGATGGAAGTC
This sequence comes from Lasiurus cinereus, assembly GCA_011751065.1. NCBI lineage: Eukaryota > Metazoa > Chordata > Mammalia > Chiroptera > Vespertilionidae > Lasiurus > Lasiurus cinereus. The sequence goes on from JAAGEH010002525.1 coordinate 1,202,501, forward strand.
CTGTCTCTCCTGTGGAGGAGGCAGCACTGACCAGTTGCTGACTATGCTCCTTGAGGGCAAGCTGGGCACTCAGCTACCAAGGAGGCATCTGGTCAGGTGCCCATTCACCAGCGGGGCCAGCCTGTCACTCTACCAAGAAGGAATCTGGTCAGGTGCCCATTCACCGCGAGGCAGGCCAGATGACATGTTCACCAATATAGCGGGGCACACCTGGCACACTGCCAGTGAGTCAGCTAGCCGGTCTTCCACAGTTCAAACTAACTGAGCCGATATGTGTCCCTGTGTGCCCAGGGACTGCAGGTCTCGGCAATGGGGCTGTGAGCATCAGTCAGTGGCCTAGCAGTATTGGGGCAAAGTCAATCCCTACAGCCTCCTCCCACAGAAGGAGGCTCCCTCAAAATGGCACACCCTCCCTTGAAGTAGAGAGAAATGCCCGGACAAGCAGCACACTTGCAGAGGCAGTTCCTCTGCCTGGATTGCCCCAGTCATCCCCTGAGCTCCCACTCCAACAAACAGAGGCCCTCTGCCCAGCCGGCGTGGCTCAGTGGTTGAGCATAGACATGTGAAGCAGGAGGACCTGGTTCGATCCCCAGTCAGGGCACATGCCCAGGTTGTGGGCTCAATCCCCAACAGGGGGCATGCCGGAGGCAGCCGATCAATGATTCTCTCTCATCATTGATGTTTTTATCTCTCTCTCCCTCTTCCTTTCTCTCTCTGAAATCAATAAAATTTATTTAAAAAAAAAATAGGTGTCCTCCCACACTCACACTCATACACACTCTCCCTCTCATGCACTCTCCCACTCACACACTCACACACTCACCCCTCTCTCTAGACCTGCCCACCACCATGTTCTATTCTAAATGATGTTTTGAACACTTGTCACTACCCACAGTTAACTCCTGGGGAATGCCTGCAGGGACTCCGGGCAGCAGGATAAGGTCAGCCTTCTATGGACTGTCTGAAGCAGCAGCAGCTGAGCAGTCGAGGGAGGATGGAATGACAATCCCCAGCTCAGTTTCCAGTCTGCAGCAAGCACGTCTTCCACCAAGCAGCCTGCTCAACACCCAGTCAGGGCACTCACATTCAGAGGGTTGAGATGTCTGAGCTGAAGGGGCCTGGTGCTGCTGAGCCCAACCCCATTTCAAAGATGGGAGGTCTAAGGTCAGACAGGGCAAGAACCCCATCGAGTTTCAGGAAAGGCTGCTTGGGCCCCTCCCCCAGATGAAGCCTGTCTGGCCTACCCAGGGCCGGGGCTTAGAGCACCCACCCCGCCCTGCCCTGCCATGCTCACCATGCTCGCCGGGCCTGAAGGAGCCACTCCACAGCCGCTGCTTCCCAGCCCACAGGTCCAGCTGGTAGATGTCCCCACTGCTCATGTTGTCCATCATCATGTCACACAGGCACACGGAGCTCTCTCCATTCACAGGGACACACGTGTGGTTTCTGCAGACATGGGCTGCGTTAGACTGGTTGTGCATGTATGGGTGTCCCCCGTACATGCCTCAAGGAGTCACATGCTCTTCTAGTTCCTGGTCACCTGCCCCAAGGACCAAGTCAAAGGACTGGGAAGCAGAGCAGCCAGCCTGTGTGGTGGGGACAGTGGGCTAGGACTGCCTTCCCTGCTGCCACAGCCCCTCACCACACCCACAGAGGCTCTGACACATCCCTGGCTGTGGCCTCGGTCCCAGGACTCAGCTCATCCCTGAAGGCCAGTGAAAGGGAAGAATTATGGCAATGAAGATTTTGTAACAGCACGTGTGTGGGGGAACATACCTCAGGGTGCAGCCTCTCCCATGCACAGGCGACTATGGCACATGCCCTGCCACTGCATGTCATCCTACCGTGCCTCCCCAAAGAGCCAACCTGACTATCATGGGCTAGGCCACGGGTGGCAAACGTTTTTCCGTAAAGGGCCAGACTGAGAGTATTCAGGGCTCTAAGAGCCAGACCATCTCTGTCCCCACTACACACTCTGCTGATCAAGAGCAAATAGTTAAACATCCCCCTAAAGAGAGAATGCAGAAAGGGGGGAGGCGGGTGTGGGGGGTGGGAGGAAAGGGGAAAAGGGCAGTTTTACTCCCTAAGCAGAGAAACCAGCAGTCTCAAGGCTTAACAAGATAATAATGCCAGATGCTTCTCATGAATTCTGGGAGACCACAGCGAAGTAAAAAGAGGACCTTGAGAATTAATATGCACCAAAATAGTCAAAGAGGAATTTGAAACCTATAGACAAGGGAGTATACCTCAGACCCCCACCCCACTCACTCTTCAGATTAGCAGAGAGCCTGTCTGCCCTTCATAAGCCAGAAACATAGGTTTGCTTGCCTCGCTTCTTTAATAAATGTGCATACTTCAGTTGCTTTAGTAAAACTGGCTTCATCACAGTGAAATCAAGGCCTCTTGTATAAATTCATTGATATGAGAAGACAAGGAGCGAGGCTGGGAGCAGCCCTCTCGCCCTGGCTCGGGCTGTCCGGGAGCACCTCTGGTGTCGGTGAGAGGCGCCTCTAACACAACTACCTGCCACTTCACTCTCTCACACGCGTGCAAGGAGTTCTCTAGAGAACATGTGGCCTGTTATGGTGTCACTGCTCTGATGGCTGTGTGCTGTTGTGATTTCAATGTCCTGGTTTAATTCCTAACAGGGTCCAGAGCGATTGTAACAGGCTCCCTGCACAAACGCTTTTGGGGTCCTTGCTAATTTTAAACATGCTAGTCCTGAAACCAAGTGCCTGAGAACTGCCTGGTCCACTATTCCACCCACATCCGCATGCCACAGGCCTGGGTGAGTGCTCTCACCCACCGCATCACACACTGTGCCCCGGCGCCCCAGCTCTAACCCCGGGTCCAGTAAAAACCGCCGGGAACCGCATCCAGCACCCGGCACTCCAGGGCACCACTGGGACCAGGCGAACTCAGGCCAAGCTCCCGGCCTCCCCTCGCCCCTCCTCCCACCTCCTCCGGCACAGGCTTACTCTGAGTACAGAAAAACCAGCTGGTAGGTCAGGCGGAGATCAGAGCTGCAGTTGATGGGGCTGCCCATCCTCCACTCACAGGTGGAGGTGCTGAGGTAGTCGGAGAAGCAGCTGGGCCGATGCCGGACCTGCACACTCCCTGGGGAGACACAGGAGCGCTCTGAGCAGCTGCAGTCCAACAAGCAAGAGGGCCATGGGCCACCGGGACAGGTCGGAAACCAGCCCGAACAGGACAAAAGGGCCCATCACGAAGCAAGGGAAACTCCGTCCCGGGACCACCATGTCCAGTCTTCACAGAGCCTCAGCTGCACTGAGGTGGCTCCTGAAGCTGAAGAAGTTCCCTGGGGTGCAGGGCCCATTGAGGGGACGCCCCAAATGCACCTTTCGTGCTGCAGCTCACCTACTTGCCTTTGGCCAAATTAAAGAGAAAATACGTGGCCCTCTGAGGAGGGCGATCCGCCAACAGGCACTTGCCCTGCAGCAGCGTGCGGGAGGTGGTTATCCCTGTGCGGCTCTCGCCCCACCCAACCTCCCCCCCTGAGCTCAGGAGGCTGATCCCCACCGTCTTGTCACCCAGGTGCCCATGGCCTCTGGCTCCTTGTTAGGTTCGGCCAATATCAAAAGGCGGATGAGAAGGTGAGTGCTTCGTCCAGCCAATCAGTGGCAGAGCTGGCTGTGAACCCGGAGATTTCAAAAGCCCGCAGTGCGAGCCACACAACACCTGTCCCAAGAGATGAGTTTTGAAAAAAATCCCACTGCCTGCTGAGCTTGAGTATCCCTCCAACATCCGGACGTTCATACTCACATCGGGTCTGACCGTCTGAGAGCCATCACCCAGCTCCAGAACGCCCAGCACCTGGCCAGCAGGCATCTTGCTCCAGTGGCCAGCACCGGCCCATCACCGCGGCCCCATTTACACTGGTTCTCTGGATAGAGGGCTTCCCATGTTAAGGAGAGTCGGGATATCTAGCCAATATTTCAGACTCTCTGCATCTGATTCCCCGCTCCCCAAAGCCCATATCCCTCTGCATCTCAGAAATGACAGCTGCGCCCTTCCTGGTTGCTCAGGTCAGAGCTCTCAGTGTCATCCCTGACCCTGCTCCCGTCCCACATGCCAATCTCTCTTCAAATCTCTCTCCCAGAAGAGTCTAGAAGCCAATACCCTCCAAGCTGGGCCAAGCCCCCTGGCTTACTGCGGCGCCTCCTCCCTGGCCTCCCGGCTTCCACCCTTATGCTTACAGACAAAGGGATCCCTTTTAGTGTAACAGGTCAGGTCGCTCCTGTGCTCAAACCCTCAAGGTCCTTCCTGACTTGGTCGCTTGCCTCCTGGCTACACCCCAGCCTCCTCTGGTTCCTCCAGCCCTCCAGGCAGGCTCTCAGCTCCGGCCTCCACTGAGGTCCTCCCCCAGATATCTGCGTGCTCCCCCTCCTTCAAGTCTTTGCCTGAGTGCCTGTCACTCATGAGGTCTTCCCTGAGCACATGTTTTAAATTACAATCCTCCACTTGACTCCGCTTTCCCAGTCCTCCCTGCTCTGCTCTATATCATCTTTTTCCACCACCTTCTAACAATCCTTAGAATCTATAATAATAAAAGCATCTATGCAAATCAACCGAATGACCCAACAGCAGAACGACCATCCAAACGACCTTCCGAATGACCATCCCTCCAGCGAAGGCAGGTGTGATTTAATTAGTCCTGGGCGGGTGGGCAGAGCCTCCCTCTGCGGGGCGATCTATCTGGGGCCCCAGGATTGATGGCCCCACAGAGGGAGGCCCAGGCCACCAGCCAGTGATGCAGCGGTGGGTGTGCGGGCCCGGCCAGTGATTGCCTTGCAGAGGGAGGCCCAAGCCAGCCAAGTGATCTCACCCTCTGCCTGTCATCTGCAGAGGGAGGCGAGGGGTGGCAGGGGTGGGGGTGGGGCCAGCTGCCGGCAGCCAGGGGAGGAAAGCCCCCATAGACACAAGGGACCCCACAGGAATGGATCCCAGATTGTAAGAGGGCACAGGCCAGGCTGAGGGACCCCCACCCCCACTCCAGGAAAGAATTTCATACACCAGGCTTCTAGTTAATTTATAATCAAGGCCATCTGTCATTGGCTGTTTCCTCCCACTACAGTATAATCTCTAAGGCCAGGGATCTTTGTTTTGTTCACTGATTGGGCCTGGCAGGTAGACAGTCACTACATGTTTGCTGAATGAATGAATGAATGAATGAATGAGAGGTGGTGACTTACCAGAGCCTGCCGCCCACACCAGGACCAGGCAGCTCACAGGGAACGTGAGCCCAGAGCCAAGCCGCCCCATCGGGAGGTCCGAAGGCACCTGCGGGAGAAAGGGAGCCAGGTGAGTGCTGACTCGTGGTCCCCGCCACCCCAGTCATCCCGAGTGCAGCCTTCAGAACTCACCTTACTCCAGGCACAACCGTCTCCCACCCGGGCCATTTGTGTCTCTGGCAACAGTGAGCCCTCCATGTTTATCAGAGATCTGTTTAATCATAAAACCCTACCCAGATGCACAAAGCCCCAAGTGAGAGCCAGGAACACCTGTCCCAAGAGATGCTTCTTGGAAAAAGCCCAGGGCCCGGCTGAGTGTGTGTATCCTTTGGACTTCTGGAAGTTCATACTGCATATTTGCATATAAAGGTTCTGATAAGTCCCGCAGTACAGACGTTTTTTTCTTCATTTAACCCAACACTTACCAAATTTATTTCCCAACCTTCATTTGTTTGTGAGTGTGTGTGTCAAAACCCCTGAAGGATTTTTAATTCCTTGAAATATAATTTGGAAATGTTAACCTAACTATTCCACCTTACAGAGCTGGTTAAATAAATGATGATATGCATATACACATGCAGTGAAGTATTAGGTGGTCACTAAAAATGATGCTGCTGGGTGTGTTAAAATGGTGGCTCCAATTCTTCACTCTTGTGTCCATGTAATCTTGTCTTGAACCACCACCCCCCTCTCACCGCTCTGGGCAGGGCGTTCCCCTGCATTTGGACTCTGGCTCGCCATGTGACTAGCTTTGGCCAGCAGAATATTAGCCAGAGTGAGGCATGCACAGGCCTCCCTGGCACAGCCACTGCCTGGTGAGTGTGCCTGGCCTCGCCTGTTGGAGGATGATGACAGGCAAGTCCCAGCAGCCTCCTTCCGCACTGGCAAGGGGCAGCCGCCCAGTCCTGTGTGAGCTCGCCCCTCCGCAGGGCTGGCAGCTGACCTTGCTGACCTCGTGCATGAGCGAGCCCACGAGGTCAGGTGAGCCCAGATGGCTGCGCCCACACGCTCGAGCTGAGAGTCCCTTCCACGGCCCTGCGGCCAGAGCACATCAGCCCCTCCCCGACCTCGCCCCCTCGGAGGGCCTTCTGTTCTGTGGTTTATATCAGTGAAGTCATGTATCAGCCTCGTTGTTTTAACAACATCCCACAAGACATAACTGGGAATAAAGATTGGAAGGTACAGACACCCAGAGAGAAAACACAATTCAAATCCCCCAAATCACAAGGCCAGCAATACCCCTCACATGTTAGTCTCTATTCTTTCAAATTTGCTGCTATGATTATAGGGAGATAAATATGAAACCTATTTACCAAAATAGCAGCATCTTCTCCATATGAACGCTTGCATTTTAGACTCACTGCATCATTAACATCACTCACACAACAAAACTGAGACCACAGCCTGGGCCAGTGGTGCCCACTGTGTGGTAGGTCTGGCACTCGGTTGATCCTTACTTATCTATTACTATATCCCCTGGGGGGACCCTCCTCCACATTTCTCCTGTTATCTCCTTAAGTCCACACCTGCTCTACCACGCACTCCTGTGACCCCTGAGCAAGCAGCTCGCCCTCCGACCTCGGTCTCCACAGCACCAGGCGCTGTGAGGATCACGTGAGCTGACACACAGGCCTCATGCCACCTGGCACAGGAAGGGGTGGGGGAACGGCGCCAGTGGTTCTCATTAGAAAGATGCTCAGAAGCAGAATCGCATCGGGCCATGGAGTGTCAGTCCCCACACTCCTGGCACCTCATGCCAAATGCCCCCTTCAAAGCACTGTCCTGGGGTGTGTCCCGGGCCATGTTCACAGTGCCCACCCACTTGGGTCTCTATCTTGGGGTCATATTCAGAAAGGCAGCTGCCAGGCCTCCTCCTGCTGCTTAGTAGCCATTGCTGTTCAGACAGTCACTGTCTCTGCGCCCTACCTGCACCGGGAGTGACAGGCATGAAGCTCGCAGGTGCCCAGCACAGAGGAGGCGTGTCGGGAGCACAGTGTCGGGAGCACAGTTGGGGCTGAAGCCAGAGCAGAAGCCTCAGCCCCTGCGGGAAGCTCTCCAGGGGCTTTGTTCCACGAGAAGGCTCTGCCAGCGGCAGCCTCCCTCTCCAGCCCAGCAGCTGTGCACCTGGCTCTTGCCACCTGCTCGCCTCCACTCCTGCTGCTCCTCCAACACACCCCACTTAAGCCCACCCCACCCTTTCCTCTCCCGTCCTTTCCATCCATTTTCCTCCCTCAGCCTCTCTCTCTTATTTATGTATTCACAGGAATAAATTACCCTCAATACTCCAGTATACATTTCAGGGAAACAAGGACATTCTCTGCATAGCCCCAGTGCAACTAGCAAAATCAGGAAATTACACGGACGCATGACGCAATCTAATCCGCTGACCCTACTTCCGTTTTGCTAGTGGCCTCCACAGCACCCTTTGTCCGCCCAAGACCCAGCCGGGCATCGATCACCATGCATCCCAGCGCCCAGGGCATGGCTTCTAAATCCTATTGTGCTTTGAAAGGAACCAGCATCCCTTGGGGAAATTCTGGCTCCAGGAGCAGGGAGGTGCCAGCCCGGATTGTTGCTGTGCCAGGAAGGAAGTGCTCAGGAATGCCGGGGACACAGTAAAGGACAGGAGTCAGCTCAAACAGTGCCCACTGGCATCACAACAGACATTATAGAAACCACTGTAACCCAGGATTAGAGCAGAGATGCAGGAGTCTGCAGGGACAGGTCACAAGGGGGAGAGGGACAGCTCTCGTCGCCATGGCAGCCTCTAGCTCCCACCAACCTCGTGTTAGTTATTTACTAATTAATGAGTCATAATAACTAACATAATTTTAAATAATTTATCTTACCTGATAATAGACAAACATGTTAATTGACCATACCTCCACTACGTCCACAGCCAATCAGAGTGAGTATGTAAATTATAAGGCCAAAGATGGCAACCACCTAGCTGCTCCGGGTGCAAAGTGGCCAGGTGGGGCAGGACACCTATAAGAGGGAGAGGGCGAGGGAATCTACAGGAGCAGGGTGCCGCAGTGAAGACAAAGATGGCAGATTCCAGCTGGAGTCTGCAGCAAAGACCAAGACACAGACTCCAGCCTGAGTCTGCAGTGAAGATGAAGAAGGCAGATTCTGGTCAGAGCGAAGGCCTGGGTCCAGGGTGCCAGAGGAAAACTGGTGCTGGAAGCCAAGGGAAGGAAGGCCTATTGCATGAATCTCTTCATGCAATGGGCCTCTAGTATATATATAAAACCTTAATATGCAAATAGACCAAACTGTGGAACAACCAGTCACTATGACGTGTGCTGAACAGCAGGGGAGTGTGCAGAACATGATGGGTGTCGGCTGCAGTGGGATGGTGGGCAGGTGAGTGGAGGCGCCAGACCAAGGCAGGACACCAGTCACTGTCATGGGGTGAGCCTCTGGTAGTTACTGAAAATTCTTTGCTCCACCATCGCAGTCCCGCTTGGCACTCACACCTGCTGCCAGCACCAGCCCCGCTCACACCCACAGCTGGCGCTGAAGCTGACACTCACACCCACTGCCGGCGCCCAGCACTCGTCCCACCATTAGCACCGTTAGCAGCCCTGATTGCCCCTGAGGGCTTCTCCACCTCCCCCTGCTCCTGAGGGGCAATCAGGGCAGCAGCCACTCACACCTGCTCCTGGCACCAGCCCCAATCGCTCCATGCCATCAGTGGGTGCAAGTAGGGCTAGTGTCGTCTACAAACTCCCATGAGTCAGAGGTGAAGCAGGAACTTAACACCAACTAATGCCAAATTAACAGAGATCTGAGATCCAGGACAAGGGAGGTGATGGTGCCCAAGCGCACCTGTGCTTCCCTCTGGAAGAAATGCTGTTAACTTGCAGCTTGTTGAGAAGATGACAACAGGCACAGAGAGGCCCCAAGTCCAGAGGGCAGGTCTGTGCCTAAAGGCTCTGCCCTCCTAATCCTGCAGCCTCTCATTCAAATAATATACAATATTCACCACATCCCTCTATAAAATTTGGTACTTTCCTTTTGTTAATCCTCACTCGCAGATATCTTTCCATTGATTTCTATAGAGTAGAAGGGAAGGAGAGAGACAGAGAAACACCGATGTGAGACACATTGATTGGTTGCCTCCCACAGGAGGTATATGCCCTTGACCAGAATCCAACACACTCTCCTTCAGTTTGCAGGCCAATGCTCTATCCACTGAACCAAACCAGCTAGGGCTCTCTCACCACACATTTTAGTCATACTAATTCATTCAAAACTCAAAACAGCCCCATGAAGTAGGTGCTATTATTCCCCCAGTTTCCGATGAGGAAACCAAGACACAGAGCGGTGTTAGGGACTGCCCTGGGAGCAGTCCCTCTGTCCTTCATGTCCTGGGGACCACAGGCGCGTCTGAACATGGGTGCAAACTCCAATCCCTCTTTCTAGACAAGTGCAAGCATTTCACTTTGCATTCCACTTTAGGGTCCCCAGGCCACGAACTTCCCCTCCGGCCTTCACTGGCCTCCGGCTCTGAAGGTGTCTTCACCCTGAGGCACGGCTCCCCAGGGGTCACGGCCCACCAGGAGGGGCATCCCCAACACAGAACACAGTCCACGCCCGGGAGTGAAGACGGCCAATCCAAAGGGACGCTCTGCGGGATTCCATGTATGTAACATTTAATGTGTAACACTCCTGAATGGCAGCATTGGAGAGGGAGAGCAGGTTACTGAGGGTAAGTGGGCAGGCAGGAGGGAGGAGGGGAGGGCGGAGTGGCTATAAAAAGCAACACAGGGAGGGGTCCCTGTGAGGACAGACGCTCTGGGTCTTGCCTGTGGCGGGGAGGGGGAGACAGAACTGCATAGCACTGAAGGCCTGCATGCGAGGGAGTGCAGGAAAGCGGGGTGAGCTGCACCAGGTCCTGGCTGTGGCCACGCACCTCAGTTCTGGAAGGTGTCACCTGCGCAAAGCTGAGTGAACAGGGGTCTCCGCATCCTTCCTTACCCCTGCATGGAAGTCCACAGCTGTCTTAAAATTAAAGGTTTCAGGAAATCAGAAACCTCAAGCCCCTGCCATCATCCACTGTCCCCTCCCCCTCCCCCACAAGTCTTGTGTCCCACTGGCCTCTGACACTCCTGGCCTTTCTGTCCCATGCAGCCTTTGCACCCAGAAACCCATCACCTAACCAGGCTGCCCCTGGTACTCATCTCAGCCCCTGCTTATAGCTGCCATGTACTTATCACCGACTCTGGTTATATCACTGAGGTTATATGTTTGAATGCTGGGTTTATCTCAGGAGGTAGATGGCAAAGATAGAAAGATTTGACTGCAAAAAAATTTCAACTTCCCCAGGTCAAAACACGCCATAAAAAAAGAAGCAAGCAAAAGACGAGAAAGGGATGGCAATATACTAATGCACGATGGAGGATTAATGGCCTTGATATATAAAGAGGTTCTACAAAGCATTAAGACAAGCATGCCTGTAAGAAACAGAGGCAAAGGAGACATAGCCCCTCTCGTTCTGCTGCCAGGTCCTGAAGTGGGGTGTGAAAGATGGCCTGTGACGTTTAAGTGATCTGTCTTCACATGTAGAGAATGCAAGTCCAGGAGGGCCGAGCTGTGGTGTGCCGTGTCCCCGGTGCCTAAACAGTGCCTGATCCATGCCCAGTGTGTGCTCAATGAGCAGCTATGAAATGAGTGGTTGGCTAACTTTCAGCAATAACAAATTCAGTCATCTGTTTTTAAACATGGGTATGTACCAAGCTTTTGCCCGTAATGATTGCTATGCATTCGTAATGCTTATCACGTGCCCGGCATTGTTCTCAGTGCTTACAATGTATTAACCAACTTGGTTCTAACAGTAACTCTAAGAGGTAGGTACCATGAAAATCCCCATTTTCCAGATAAGGAGACTGAGGCACAGAAAGGCGAGAGCACTGCTTGTGTTCACAGCGCTAGAGACTGAGCCTGGTCTGTCTCAGTCCGGAATCCAGGTGCCAAATCACTGTGTCCTACTGCCTTTGCCATGCAGCCCCTACAACCCTGGAAAGTGGTGTCACTGTCCAAAGGGAAAAACTGAGGCCCAGGGAGGGCAGGTGACAAGGTCAAGGTCACAGAGTTAGGAAGCAGCAGAGTGGGTGATGGCCTGAGCCGGGAAGACAGCAGCCCAGAGGGAAGCGCCCCTGGCAGAGAAACCCATCTAACTCACTCTTTATCAGGGCAGGTGAGTGGCGAGTCTTGAAATGTCAGCGGCCAGCACCGTCCGGAAGTGACCGAGCAGGCTCTTCCTGAGCCCAGAAGGCCTCTTGTTCCTCTCCTCACTCCTGACCACAAACCAGCGAGAAGGGGCTGCATCAGCAGACAGGAGGCAGCCAGTGCCATGACAAGAGGCCTGTGGAGGAAGTCAGCGACACTCGGGGGCTGCGGTGGCCTCCCTTGGGAGCCCCCGGTCCCTAGAACTCCACAGTCATAGGCCCGTGGGAGCTTCCTCTGGCCTCGGGGACAGCGGGGCGGTATGGCAGGGGGCCAGGGACACACTTCTCTGAGGCAGCAGCCTTCCCGGAACTGCTGCCTGGCCGGGGTTCCCAGAACCAGCAGTGCGTCAGCAGCCCCACCCAGGACAGTGAGACAGGCCAGGCCAGGGCCCCAAAGGCGTGGGCTCAGCCTGCCTGCCCCTCCTCCAGCCCAGCCAGGACCGGGAGGGCTGGCGGCATGCTGGCTCTGCTGGAGCAAGAACCAGGAGCAAGAATCAGGAACTCAGCCAACAGAGCCCACCAGGCTCCTGCATACCTACTGTGTGCTCCAGGTCCTCACCCATTCACCCGTGACTGTGTGTCTTGTTGCAGGTGTTTTCTGAGCACCTATGTGCTAGGTATTATAGATGCAAACAAGGCCATTCACTCATTCATTCCTTTCTTCCTTCTTCCTTTTGACAAATATTTGGGTGAGAAGAGAAGTTCCTGGAAGGTCTAAGCAGGGACGTGACACCGTGGGACATTTCAAACATCCCTGGGGCTGTGTGGTGTGAAACGCCTGCGGCCAGGCCAACGCAGGGCCCAGTGAGGAGGCCGCTGCCCTGGCCCGGCAGCAGGGCCTGGGGCCTGGATCTGGCTGAAGTGGAGTCCACAGGGTGGAACTTGGGGTGGGTGAGAGGGAAAAGGGATGAATGAGGCCGGAGCCCTGAGCGGGTTCAGTGCCATTAGTGCCATTTACCCGGTGGCATGGACCCTGGAGGAAGCAGGCTGCAGAGAGTAGGGAGCAGCACCCTTGGAAAATGTCAGAGGCAGCAGGAGGCACCGTGGGTGAGGGGCACGCTGCTTCTCCAAGGGTGACCCAGGGAGGACAACAGAATTCTCCAGGGGAGGTGGGGAGTGTGGAGAGGGAAGAGAATGTCCCAGTGGGCACCATGGCTCCCTGAGGGCAGAGAACGTTCCTGGTCAAACCTGAACCCAAGCCAAGGCTGGCACACAGTGGGCACTTGGTACATAGCACTTAGTGCATGTCACTGTGTCCTCACTGAAGCACGTACACAGCCTCCCCCCATGCCATGCACTGTTCAGATGTCTAGGGCCCACCACCTCTGAGGTGAGTACAATTATTAAATCCTCTAGAGGTCTGGTGCACAAAATTCGTGCATGGGTAGGGTCCCTAGGCCAGGCCAGCAATCAGGGCCATCAGGTTCACCACTCCCTGCTTCCTCCTTCCCTCTCTCCCTCAGCACCCCACTGCAGCTGCTGGTCGCCCACCATGTTCTGTGCCGCCTCCAGTGGTCAACACACATCATAGTGAGCAGTTGAACTCCCAAGGGGACATTTGCATATTAACCTTTTATATATACAGATTTTACAGATTCTGAAGGCTCCTGGGAGAGGAGGGGAGGGATAAGTGAAGAGTGAGCAAAGGGCCAGTTCTCACTACACCAGGCAGCCCGTTGGCTGCGGTGATGGGTAAGAGGGGCCGGCATGGAGTAGGGGGTCGGCAGGGCCAGAGATAGCCTGTCTGCAGGCATGGTGAGCAGTCCCAATGCCCCCCAGGCAGTGGAGGCCTGAGGGAAGTTCAGCAGGAAAGGCTGCTGTCCGGAAATGCCATCCACCTGTGTGTGCACACAGAGGGCAGGAGGACAGGCACTGGAGCTAGAGGAGGGGCAGGCTCCGCCCTGTCTGGGAGTCGGTGTGGCAGAGGCAGTGGCTGCTGGTGGCAGCTGGGGGTGGAGCTGGCCTTGGCAGGCAGTGGCGCTAGAAAGGCAGCCAGCTGGCTGGGGGAGACCACACACTTCACCACACTGCAGCCACGAGACTTCACGAGGGCAGTGGCCCTGGAGCCATCCAGGAGGCCCAGGTCCTGGTGGCTGGGAAACCCAGGTCCTGGTGGCCGGGAGGCCACACGTCCCGGTGGCTGGACTCAGGAGGAGCTCAGGCTGGAGACAGATGTGAGGCCACCAGCTGTGGCTGAAGGCTGGTGGCTGTGCAGTGAGCCAGGACTCTGAGAGGAGCAGGAGAGGCTGGAGCTGGGGCCTCCCCCATGGACACGTGGGCCGGAGCCCTGGAGGGAGGCGCCATCTCAGGGACAGGCTGGCCACTTTATGGCAGTGTGTACCCTTATGCCAGCTGTGGACATGCTGGGTCCAAGCAGCCAGTGGGGCTCTTGGGGAGGCACAGGCGACTCCATCTAGGATTCTGGAGCCACGCCATCGGCAGGAGGCCCCGGAGGCCCGGGGAGGAAGCTGAGCCGGCAGCCCTACGAGCCCTCCTCCTGCTTCATTTCTCTGCACGGCACTTACTCCTACAGCACATCACACACGCACCCTTCCCGGTCCCTGTCCAGATGCCCACCGGATGCCAGCTCCCACCGGGCCAGCGCCTGTGTCTGCCACCTTCCTGCTGTGGCCCGAGCCCAGGCCGGAGCCCAGCACAGGCAGGCCCACAGATCCTTGTGAATGGAAGAATGACTGAACAAACTCCCCCTGGCCGTGCAGAGGGCGTCTGGTCAGCTGGCATGGTCCACCTCTCACTGCTGGATAAACACTGACCACTCCTGGCTCGGAGTGCCCTTGACACCCTAATGTAGGCACGATGGGCTCGGCATATGGGAATCCTGAGCTCACCCCACACCTGCTGGGAAATGGGTGTGTTGTAACCAGGGAGCCTCGCTAGTGGGTTCCCCCTGCTGCCTTCCCTGGGCCTCCCTCCAGATTCAACTCCAAAGACCGGTGGGGCCCAGGAATCTGCATGGCAGAACACACTGGCCCACTCCTCAGCACGGCACTCGAGACCTTCTACAATGTGGCCAAGCCCGCCTTTCCATCCCCCGGTTCCCCCTGCTCCCTAGCACCCCACGCCACGCCCTTCACACTTCCCAGCTTTGTCCACGCTGTTCCCACTGCCAGCATACCCTCCCCCATACTCCCCTGCCCAGCTCCTCTCCTCCTCTCCCACGGCTGTCAGGGTCCTGCTCTGGGTCCTGCCCCGTGAAGAGCTGATCACCCCCACTGTGCGCCCGCCTCCCCAGAGGGAAGCCTCCTCAGGGCCAACACCACTGCCCAGAGCAGCACTGGAACAGTGCCAGTAGGAGCCCTGGAAGTGTTGGTGAGCGAGGGATCGGCTGGGCTGGCCCCTCCCTGCACCCCTCAGCATCCTCCTCTAATCACAGGTTGGACTTCAGGGCCCTCTGCAGGACTCTGGAACCCCCTGACTGTGGGGGACACCCTGGCCATATGGGCACCCAAGCCTCAGTTTCCCCAGCAGACATGAAGATGTTAATAAAGGCGCTGATGTCCCAGCAAATGCTCCAGCTCCTAAGAGGCCACCCATTGGGGACGAGCTGCAGGGTCACAGCTCACAGAGACTGAGGCTCAGGTTAGAGGTGGCCTGGGGGTGCCCTGTGTCCCTGGTCCCAGTCCCTCCTGATTATAGAAAATACAGATTTGGGATTTTGTTTTTAAATCCAGATTCCTGAGTTTACTGAACCTGTCTCGCAGAAGGGGGCCTGGGAGCCTGCGGTTAATCGGGTCCGTGGAGAATTCGTTTATGAGGAAGTTTGGCAAACGCCATGGTGTGGGGAGCCGCGGGCCCTGGGGGCGGCCGGCCGGGGTCCCACCCTGACCGACGCTTCCGCGGGCTGTTTATCTGCCTGTGCCAACGCGCCTAACCTGGAAAAGGCCGTGACGCGCAGCGCGAGGAGAACGTGTGCTGACCTAACTCCCAGCGCTGTCCGCGCTCAGAACCGCCGGCACACAGGCGTCCCCAGTGCCGGTCCACCCTCGGCGTTCCAATGAGGAGGCCGAAGGTGCCAGGCCGCGTTTCCCCAGACTCTTGGACCTGGCAATCAATTTACAGTTTTCAGGACTTTCCAACCAGCTGCGCATGTCCTGGCCGAGGTGGCGGCCCCGAGAAGGGCCTGCGGGGCGCAGGACCTGCCTTTTCGCCACCCCGGCGTTCCTAAACCCTGGGGGACCGTCCCAGATGCGCGCCCGTGTCCGCGCATCCAGGGGTGCGCCTGCCTTCCCAGCTCCCCGCCTCGGCTGCCTCTGGGCGCCATGGACGGAGCGGGCCGCTCTCCGAAACGCGAGGAGCCCGAGGGCGGTCCGGGTGCAGGTCGGGCGGTCCAGGGCCCCCGCGCCTGGCCCCACGGGCAGCGGTCCTCGCACTTCCCGGACGCCGGCCACGCGCCCCCGCGAACCCCGGCCTCCGCCCCGCACCGGCCCCGCGTCCTACCTGCGCGCTCCAGTCCATTCGCCAGCCGGCGCCCGAGCGGAAAGAGGGGACCCCGGGTGGCCCGGCAGCCGGCGCTGCGCGGGGCTTTCCCGGGGCGGGACCGCCCGCCCCGCCTCCCCGCGCCCGCGCCCGCGCCCGGATTTGCATGCACCTCCCCGCTCGCCGACGGCGCGGGGTCCGCGTCCCAGTCGCTGTCCCTCCGCCCCCGCGAGCCTCGAGCGGCCCGCCTACCTTTCCTGGGGGCGCCCCTGCTCGCGGCCTCCCCCGCAGCAGCCAGGTCGCGCCCTCGGGGAACCCGCCTCGTTCCCGGTGCTCTCAGATTGAAAGCCCGTCTCCTTTGAGGCCCATTCGCTGCGGCCGGTCCCTGCGCCCCGCCCGCTGCCCTCCGGCCCGTCCCCCTCCCCTCCCCCTGCCGGGCAGTGCGCTCGGGCTGAGGGTTGGGCAGCTTTGATCTTCTTGCCCTCTAGCAGCCCCAGGACTGCTAAGTGCCCGTGTGTGCTCATCCCTCCCACATGGTGACTGAGCCCTACGGGAGGTCAGGCTCCGCTCCGGGAAGATTCAGACAGGAAACACGTTCTCAACAGCTGGTACTCCTGACGCCCTGGGCTCATTTACCGCTCACACTGCCTTGTGCGGGACTCGGTTACTCCTCCCGTTTTACAGACGGGAAACGAGGCACAGAACCTCTGAGGGAAGCTGGCCCAGAGTCCCCGCAGGTATGGCATCCGGACCCAGGCTCCATAGACCACTAACCCCGGGGCCACACAGGAAAACCACTAAATGGATTAAGAATTTCAGGTGACAAGCGGCCCCAAGAAGAAAACAAAAAGAGGATCCTATTAGGCCAGTGGGCCTGGTGGCTTGAATGTATCCTTAAGGGGAGGTATTTGAGCTGAGAACCTGAAGAGAATAGGGGGGAGACTAGTTAGGGAGCGAGAACAGCAAGTGCAAAGGTCCTGAGGTTCCCAACCAAGCATGTTGTAGGGATGGCTGAAGGCCAGGTTGGCTGGAGAGCCTTGAGGAGGGGAGCGCAGAAGGAGGTGAGGTAGGAGATGTGCAGACTCAGGCCCAGCAGCACTGGGGACCCAGAGAGAATGCTGACCCCACCGTGCCCTCAAGTGGTTCCTGGTCTGAGAGTGGAGGCAAACTCCTGGGAGCCAAGGCATCCCAAGGGGTTCTGTGGTGGAGGGTGAGCCAGGGAAGCAGCACAGCCTCTGGTGAGGAAGGGCTGGCTTGCGGGGGGTGGTGGGGGGAGCAGTGCTTCAGTTCTCTTTCCTCATTATTCACACTCATTCTCTCTTGGCCCTACGGTATGCCTAACCTGTGACAAATGCTGAGGACTCAGGTATAAAAATTGAAACAGACGCGGCTCCTGCCCTCTGACACCTTACAACCACGTGGACAAGACAGCTGACAACTCCCAAGTATGTGAAGTACAATGGACCCAGTCTTGAGGGGTCAGGGGTGGCTTCCTGGAGAAGGTGGCCTCTGATAGATGTCTCCAAGGGTCAGTGGAGAAAAGGGAAGGGAAAGGAGACGGGCATTCAGGTAGAGGGACTGCAAGAGCAACACTTGGAGGTCAGCGGTGGCATGAAGCGGAGTGACGGGATGACGATTATCCCATCTATTTGTTGACACCTCCATGTGCCGGGCCCTGACTGGGGGTGGGGAGAGAGGGAAATAGACCCAGCCCCTGCTTTCCCAGCCCTGGGGGTCTGGTTGGGGCCCTGACAAGTAAACAGACACAAGCATCGCATGTAATGAGCTCTGTGATGGGGCAGCCGAGGGGACAGGAGGGGACTTAGGGAGGACCAGACGGCCTGGCCTTCGACAGGGAGTAGGAGCCGGCCAGACCAGGGGTGAACTGCGCAGGTCAGATGGGAATTCCACATTGGACATGGCTGTCCCAAAGGCACACCCAGGCAGCTCCAGCGGTTTGCTTCCCTGAGAAGGGCTTGTTCCCATTCGCAGAATCACACTCACACCTTCACTAATATGCTCACACATTCACACTCACACATTCACTCTTATACTCACACTCACACACAATCACACTCACCCTCATATACATGCACTCACACCTACAGACTCACTGCCCAAATACCTTCACACTCACACATTCACTAATATACTCACACTCACACACAATCACACTCACACACAATCACAATCACACATTCACTCATATACTCACACTCATACACAATCACACCCACATATACACTCATTCCCACCCACAGACTCACTGCCCAAACACCTTCACACTCACACAGTCACTCACTCATACATCACACACACTTCACTCATATTCTCATATATCCACACACATTCACACTCTCACACATTCTACTTACTCACCCCTATGTTCACATTTATCACACTCAGGTCCTTACATACCATACATGTTCATAGCCACTCACACTTTTCCACACATCCCACATATTCACACTTACAGTCACACATCCACACACATTCACACCCACACACTCATACTCGCGTTCCCACGTAGTCCGTGTTTGAGCCCAGGCCGTTCAGAATGAGCGTCACGGGCTTTCCTCTGTGAGGAAGAGATCTTCTTTCCTCCATCCTGCTGTCTCTGAGTTGTGCCAATCTCATCTGCACACGACAGCAGAAGGCTCATTTGGGGAATGTGTGGTCTGGGCTGACTGCCCCAAACTGGGCTCCCACCCCGTTTTCTGCATCTTTAAGTCATTCTTTGCTCTTTCCTCGCCTGCCCCAGGCCTGCATCTGCACGCCAGCTCTGCTACTTGCTGACTCTGAGACTTTGGGCAAAGCACATCAGTCCTCGAGCCCAGCTTTCACATCTGCAAGGTGGGGTGGGGATGGGCCCACTCAGAGGGCTGAGTAAGGATGGAGGGATGAACTGTGTGAAAAGTGCCGGGACAGTGTCTGGCACGAATGAGGCGCTCACTCAACGTTCACTGTGGTCCTCATCAGATTGACGATGAGAAGGAAACCAGATCAGAGCCTGCCGGTCAGCCTGTTGGCTGGGCTGTGAAGAGACAGGAAAGGATTGAGCCGGTGTGGCTGGGTATGAAGGCATTCGGAAAAGCTGGGGGAGGGGACACATGAATTCTTTGTACTTTCCTTGCAGTTTTTCTGTGAGTCTGAAATTATGCCAAAACAGAGTTAAAGAAAACGCCATTGACCTGAGGCCCTGAGAAAGAACAGACGTGAAGTCTGTCATTCCTATACAGTCGCTGCTCAAGCAGTCCACACTGTATCAGGGCTGCTCTGCGTCAGGCCTGGGGGCCTCAAAATAATTAACCTCAGGCCCACAATCCAGGGGCTTCCCAGTGTTGCCTCAGTGCAAGCTCAGCTCAGACCACATCACAAAACACTCACTCTCTGTTAAGCCTGTCCTCGGGTTTTAAAGAAGTGAGAGAATTAATTTTAGCCCTGACCCGTGTGGCTAAGTAGTCAGAGTGTCAGCCTGGTTTCACCTACTCATCCTCCTCGCCCTGAATCCTGGACGCCACTGGTCTTTTTATTGTCTCTGGAGTTTTGCCTTTTCCAGAATTAAAATCAGACAGTATAGCTTCCTAAGGCTGGCTTCTCCCACTTAGTGATATGCTTTCTGGGTTCTTCTATGTTTTTAGTGGATTGATACCCCATTTCTCTTCAGTCCGAATAATACTCCCTTGTCTGAGAGTGCCACGGTTCTGTGTCCAATCACCCACTGAAAACTCCTTGGTGGCTTTCTGTGTTTGCAATTACGAATAAAGCTGCTATAAACACTCACATGCATGGTTTTGTGTGGGCATATTTTCATCTCCTTTGAATAAATACCAAGTGTGATTGCGGGATCCAATGGTGGAAATATGTTTAGTTCCTCAAGAAACCCAAACTGGCCTAGCCAGGTTGCTCAGTGGTTGAACCAAGAGGTCACCAGTTTGATTCCCGGTCAGGGGACATGCCTGGGTTGTAGGCTCCATCTCTGGTAGGGGGCATGCAGGAGGCAGCCTTTCAATGTTTCTCTCTCGTCAATGTTTCTATTTCTCTATCCCTCTCCCTTTCTCTCTCTCTAAAATAAATAAAAATATGTATTTTTTAAAACCAAACTGTATTGCATAGCGGCTACACCATTTGCATTCCACCAGCAAGGAGCAAGAGTCCTCATTGCTTTGCATTCTCGTCACCATTTGGTACTGTCAGTTTTTGAAATGTTAGCCCATCTAGTAGATATGTATCTCATGATTGTCTTAATTTGCAAGTGCCTTAAAGCCATTTTAGTTAAGCATGTTTCCATGTGCTTATTGGTCATCTGTGTATATATTGTCTGTTGAGATCTTTTGCCCATTTTAAAATTGGGTTGTTATCTTCTTGCTGAGTTTTAAAATTGTTTTTGTATAGTGTGGATATAAATCCTTTACTGGATATGTGTTTTGCAAAGATTTTTTTCTCCAAATCTTTGGCTTAGTTTTTAATGATCTTAAGTATTTTTTTAAAAGCAGAAGCTTTAAATTTTACTGAAGTCCAACTTAACGAAGTTTTTCTTTTATGGATCATGTTTTAAGTGTTGATCTAAAAACTCATTGCTAAACTTAGGTCCTAGATTTTCTCCTTGCTACCTTCTAGAAATTTTATGGTTTTTCATTGTACATTTAGGTCCATGGTCTATTTAGAGTTATTTTTGTGAAAGGTAGAAGGTCTATGTCTAGATTCTTTTTTTTTCTTTCCTTCTTTATTTTCTTTCTCTTTTCTTAAATGGAGGTACAGTTGTTCCAGCCCATTTGTTGAAAAGACTGTCTTTTCTCCATCAAATTGTCTTTGTTCCTTTGTCAAAGATCAGTTGAATATATTTATGTGGGGTTTTTTCTGGGATTTTATTCTACTCCATTGATCTATGTGTCTATTCTTTCTCTAATGCCATACTGTTTTGATTACTGTGGTTTTATAAGTCTTGAAGTTGGGTAATGCTAGTCCTTCAACTTTGTTTTTCTTCTTCTTCAGTATTGTGATGGCTGTTTTGGATCTTTTGTCTTTCCATAGAAACTTTAGAATCAGTTTGTCAATATTCACAAGATATCTTGCTGGGATTTTATTGGGATGTGTTGAATCTGTAGATTAAGTTAGGAAACATTGGCATTTTAATGATATTGAATTTATCTATTCATAAACAAAATATCTCTTCATTTATTTTTATCTTCAGTTACCATGTGCCCAGTGCTATATAATCAATTATTTCATTTAATCTTCAAACAACCCTATATATTCCCATTTTATAGATGAGGAAATTGAGGCTCAGAGAGGTTAAGTAACTTGCCCAAGGTCTCACAGCCAGCAAGAGTACACTGGATGAGCCCCCATATCAGCCCTATTCCACAGCCTGTGCCCTTACCCCCTCTGCTTTCTTCTTCTCTGGGACTCCACCCAGAGGCGGCACCTGTGGCCTCCTTCCCTTAGCAGGACCCAGACCAAAATGAGCCAATGTCCTAACAACTGGTTGGCATCATGATCTGTCTTTCCCACTGCAGTAGACATTGTCAATGCCCCGCCCATGTCCTCTCCCACCTACCAATCCCAGCTTCTCGCTGCCAGCACCTGAGACTCTGCTCGAGGGCATTCCTTGGCCACTTAGCCAGCTTCGCCTGTGCAGAGGGTGTATGGAGAGTTGATGTCCACCAGAGAAGGCCTTGGCAGTGATGACTGGAATTGGAGGATGAACACCCGTGTCCTCACTCTCAGGGAATGGGAGGGCGGGGGAGGGCAGCTCTGAGACACAGTCAACAGTCTCCCAGAAGTCCCAGAGAGACGGAGTGCCAGTCCCCCAGCTCATGAACACACCTGCAGCGGCTTCTCTCCCTCCTCCTTCACTTCCCACTCTCTCAGGGTCTTCTGGGATCATCCCGATGCCAATGAAGTGCACTCCAACCCTTGTCTCAGGAGCCTCAGGGCCATCTTATCTACATCAGCCCCTCCTGAAGCATCCTTGACATTCCTCTGAAGAGCCACCCTCTCCAACTCGCAGTCCAGACAAATCCACCCCAACTCCAAGAGTGGGCAGGTGACTCAGGAGTGGCCAATCAGAACACTATGGTCCGCAGCCTTAGTGATTTGGTCAGAGATGGGCATGTGACCCATCAAAGCTCATGAGACACTTTGAGTTTTTTCTGGGGCTGAAATGGCTGCCTCCTCTTTCCACAGGTATCTCTCATCTGTACCAGCTGGAGGATTTGGGCCGGAGCTCTGGCAGCCATCTTGCACAATACCAGCTTTACTGCTTTTTCTGAATATAAAGTTACAACATGTTTGTAGGAGATTGCAATGATGGTCCCAATTCTTTACCCCTCCCTCCCTGTACCCAAACTCCTTGCCATGTCATTTATAAGTGTCTCTCACTTGGACTGCGAGCTCAGCCACATGACTTGTTTTGGAAAAATGGGGCGTTAACCAATGTGATGGGGCAGAAACTTGACATTTGCTCCCATGATCCATTCATGCCATTGTCATGAGGATGCCTCCAGGATGGGCTCTCCCACAGGATTAGAAATAATGTGGCACAAACTCACCTTCAGTGTCCCAGTCACGGCCAGTCTAGATCAGCCAATCTATGCCCAGACATGAGAGTCCAGCCAAGATCAGCAGAGCCTCCTAGTCAACAATCGAGTGTGAGTAATAAATGCTTACTGTTGTAGGCCATGGAGGGCTTGTGGCAGCGTTACCATAGCAGTAGGTAATGGATGCAATTCTCAGTTAGAAAGCTAAAGCCATACAGAAAAGTACACAAAATTAAGTGAGCCCGGCCTGTGTGGGTCAGTGGTTGAGTGTCGACCAATGAACGAGGAGGTCACCGTTTGTTTCCTGGTCAGGGCACATGCTCTGGGTTGCGGGCTTGATCCCAGTAGGGGGAGTACAGGAGGCAGCCAATCACGGATTCTCTCTCATCATTGATGTTTCTATCTTTCTCCCTCCCCCTTCTTCTACGAAATCAGTAAAAATATATAATAATAAAAATAATTGTGGCCAAAGCCGGTTTGGCTCAGTGGATAGAGCGTCGGCCTGCGGACTGAAGGGTCTCGGGTTCGATTCCAGTCAGGGGCATGTATCCTGGTTGCGGGCACATCCCCAGTGGGGAGCGTGCAGGAGGCTGCTGATCGATATCTCTCTCTCATCGATGTTTCTAGCTCTCTATCCCTCTCCCTTCCTCTCTGTGGAAAATCAACAAAATATATTTAAAAATAATAATAATAATTGTGAAATAATCTGAAATCTCAGATGTAGCCACTGTGACATTTTGGTGAACATCTTTCTGGGTGCAGGTGCACACACATCTTATGCACTTCCTCCCATATCCACAGTCACAGAATTTATATCACTTTGGTAAGATTGGGGAGGATCCTGGGGCAAAGGCCACAAAGATAAGGCTATGATGTCATCCTCATAAATGAGAGTTGTTTGCCTCAGCTTGTTGGGAGGGAGTAACAATGATGAAAGGCCTCACAGTGGGCATAGGGCGAAGAAACTGAAAGACTAAGGTTTCAGGGCAATTAAAGGAGATTGTAAAGTATGATTGTTAACAAATCAGAGACATAAAATAAGCAGGAATGGGGTCTTGAGAAAGAATCAGGTTGGTTTATCTAAAACCCTATCACCCAGAGTACAGGGGTTCATGCATTCATTCAATGAATATTTACTGATACCTATTATGAATCATGACATCCTAGGAGCTGGGGACTGCAAAGGTGAATAAGACTTGGCACCAGTTCTAAAAGGGGAGGACAGGAACAGAGAGTTTTCTAGAGGAGAGACCAACTAGGAGGGCATCTGATGGATGAGTAGGAGTTCTGCAGTGTGAGGGTGAGTGAGACCAGGTGGGGAGTGACCCAAGGGAAGGAGAACTTGAAAGGTATGAAGAGGAGACCAAGCACTGGGGTCATTGATATGTGATTGGGACACTGAGGAGGCAGGGCGAGTGGCAGGCAGGAAGAAAAGAAACAGGGTTCTGTTCCAGGAGAAGAGTAATTTTTAAATCTCTTTGGTTACAACGCACAATAAGAAATGCATTTTCTATTTTGGCTCAGCACAATCATACACACACATGTGCACACACATCAACAAAGCAATATTTCTCCTTGCAAATGCCATTCATGCATTTATTTTCTATTCAGTCCTATAGGGGCAAAATAAGCTGATCACAAAATAGTACACATCATAGAATCATGTTTGTGAAATTCTGTAACAGCAAAACTAAGCTATAGTGGTAGAAACAAGATAAGTGGCTGCTTGGGTGTGGGTGGGATGGGGCAAGGTTAACAGCAAAGAAGTGAAAGAGAACTTCCTTTGGAGATAGAAATGTTCTATATTTTGATTGGGGCAGTGGTTACATGGGCACATGCATTTGTTAAAAATAAATATATAAAAATAAAGACATGTGAGGGAACTTTCTGGGGTGGTGTCGATGTTCTTTATCTTCATAAGGGATTTGCATTGCACAAGTGAATGCAAGTGTTTTTCCCTAAGGCAGTGGCCGGCAAACTTATTAGTCAACAGAGAGGCAAACCACAGCTCTCGAGCCGCATGTGGCTCGTGAGCCGCAGTTTGCCAACCACTGGTCTAGACATTTACCCTGGAGAATTCAGGTTCACAAAAACCCATCTGCAAGTGTTTGTGGCGACTTTATTGGTAATTGCCATTAATTACCAATAAATGAAAACAACCCAGACGTCCCAGCTGGTGCGTGGGTAAACAGTACATCCTCACGATGGAATACTGTTTAGCAATTTTTAAACATCTTCTGCTTACACACTATGGAAGAATCTCCAATGCATTATGAAAGAAGCCAGACTCAAAATGCCACACACTGTACGACTGCTTATACGACAGTTGATAGGGAGAGCACTTAGACCAGTGGTGGCCAGGGGTCCGGGGAGGAGGTGTGCTGCAAAGAGCCAGGGAGAATCTCTCGGGCTGAAGCAGCTCTTCTGTGTCCTGGTTGGGGTGGTGGCTACTCGACTGTGTCTGTCAAAACTCACAGGGCTGTACACTAAAACGGGCGAATCTCACTGTATATAAATTATATCTTAATCTACAAAATTAAAAAATATGTATTAACGATAGATTGTAGATGATGGGGATATGCATGTTCACTGTACAATTCTTTCAACTTTTAATGTGTTTGAACATATTAATCATCAGATGTTTGGCAAAAACATAAAAAAGGTGTTAAATGGTTGAAAAAAATAAATGTATGCATGACCAAAACAAATGAATCATTAAATAAAATTTAATGAGTCATTTCATCCTTCAAATCTTAAACGATGAGAAATAATACATATAATAATTACAACATTATAGGCCATCATCCATTAAATTGATTTTATAAGCTATTGATGGGCCATGCTCTTCAGTTTGAAAACGCTGCTTTAGAGCAGGCTTTGACACTTGAATTTTAACCTGAGAGGGCCTGGGGGATCCGGGCCCCCAGAAGTGGGCTGAGCTGGATTGATTCCCTGCTCTGGGGCCACGGCCAGTTGGAGGTCCCGGGGAGCAGCCGGGCCTGTGCCCAGCTCAGAGGCAATGGCTGCCTGGTGTCCCCAGGGACGCTGGATCAGGGCAAGGTCCTGTGCTCTGCATCGGGCAGCCAGCTCGGGTGACAGCAGGGGCGTCCGAGTTCTGGAAGTCACGCATGTGGACTGAACGGCGGGCCTTCCCTGCCATCAGGACCGAATCACACCCTAGATTTTCACTCGACTCTGGCTGGGGGAGGCTTTCAGGGTGACACTGGTTAGCTTTTCACCGGCCTTGTCACTGGGCACGCAGGTCAGGCTGAACACGAGGAAAATCATGTTTCCGGCATCCAAGACCATTGTGGTCAGGAAAAATTTATCCCTGTTGTGTCTTAGTTATATATTGGAGCTACAGTTCATGTCAATGTATACAGCGGTTCATGAATAAGAAAACGTTCTACTTAAAAGTGCAAGTTTAGAAACTTCTATTCCAACTCATTTCTGCAGTTTTAAGCCTGCAATTCAGACTTGTTTCTGCATGTGGGTCTTACCCACCACGTCTTGCAGCTCGAGACAAGGCCGCAGTGTCTTCTTCAGCAGCTTCCCTCCTGACCTCGGGGCCTCCACTGTGCAGGGTGCTCATACTGCTGAGGGGCAGCCACGCCTGCAGACCTCTCTGCCTTTGCATGGCCTTTGCCCCTCCTGCCCCCTGGTGACCTCCTAGTCACCCCTCTGTGCCAGCTTCAGCTGCACCTCGTCTGTGCAGACTTCCCTGGAATTCTTTTTATGGCAGAGCAGCGATTCCTTGTTCTGCATGTCCACCGACCTGTGCATGCAGGCTGGCTTCTCTCTGGATGTACGAAACGCCATAGGAATTTGTTATTCCAAATAAAACCAAGTGTGATGCCAAGTCTTCTTGCCCCAGAGTATAACCAATCACTCTCTGTGGCTGCGGAAGTCTCTCTCTGAAAGAGAGGGCCGAGGCGTCATGTGCAGGGCAGATCCTGTGGAGAGCCCTCTGGGCTCCGACCTGAGGGTCTGAGCAGCCGCTGTCCAAGTGCCTGCCCTGGTAGGCAGGGTCCTCGCTGCTCCTTCCCAGCTTGGGCATGAGTGCCCAGGCAGAGGGGGGTGGAGCGGGGAGGGAAAGCCTCCCCTCAGAGCATCACACAGGCACTCCCCTGGTCCTGTCACAGCCCTGGACACTGTGAGGCTGCATTGTCACACAGCCCAGAATGCCTGCACCCCTCCTCCCCGTTTGGGAGCTCGCCCCTCCTGAAGCCGCTGGGAGCTTTTATTGGAAGCACAATGTGGGTGGCCTAGGGAAGGGGCAAGGCGGCTGAGGCCAGTGGTTTCTTACTAACTCACGCCCTGTTACATCAACGGCACTTACCTCACCACTGTGCGCAGATTTAGCTCCCGCCTGGGCCTTCCTCTGAACTGTGGGTCTTCTGAGGCCAAGGGCTGCCTCACTGACCCTGGTCTCCTAAAGGTTGAGAGTGAGCTTCCTAACTGTGGAGCGGTCGTGGAAAGTTTTAAAAATCTCTCTGAGCCTCAGTTTCCTCACACCTTTAAAATACCAGACTCATAGCAGTGTGGTTGGGATGAACCAAGGTAAGGCATGCTGACCCCTCCCAACACTGCCTGACACGTCCTGGTTGCTCCATGAATATTAGCGGCTATATTACTTTTATGCCCATGATGCTACTTGCAATGGATGTTGGTTGCCTGCCCAACAGTCGTCCCGACTTCTTTTTTCCACCACAGAGACTGACAGTGCCACGTGCTCACTCTCCTTCCTGTCCTTGCTTGAGGCA
The DNA here is from genome assembly GCA_011751065.1 of Lasiurus cinereus. NCBI lineage: Eukaryota > Metazoa > Chordata > Mammalia > Chiroptera > Vespertilionidae > Lasiurus > Lasiurus cinereus. Next base: position 1,229,728 of record JAAGEH010002525.1, read on the forward strand.
TGAGCACGTGACCCAGTCTGGGCCACAGGTCTTGGATGGAGGCGTGCAAAGCCTTCTGGGAAAGATGACCTCTCTGATCAAAAGACAGAGAGGTAGAAATAGACTTTGGACATAGTTGTGGAAGGTGGCGATGCCTGGAGCTACGGCAGCCATCTCTTGACCGCGAGGGCAGAGCTAAGGCTAAAAGTCAACATGCCGAAGCTGTCAGAGCAGAGAGAGGGACGGTGTGGGGCCTTTACAGCATTGCTGAGGTGCTGCCCCCACCCTGGGGCCTTGTATCTGAGAACATTCTGTTCAGTTTATATCTGAAATGTCTTTATTATAAAGGCCACTTTTCGTTGGGTTAGCACAGTGCCGAAACCGTGGCTCGCGAGCCACATGAGGCTCTTTGGCCTCTTGAGTGTGGCTCTTCCACAAAATACCATGGCTTTGGCGAGTCTGTTTTGAAGAAGTGGCGTTAGAAGAAGTTTAAGTTTAAAAAATTTGGCTCTTGAAAAAAATTTCAATCGTTGTACTGTGGATATTTGGCTCTGTTGACTAATGAGTTTGGCAACCACTGGGTTAGTGTCAGCAGCTGAAATGTAGTTCATTGAATGTATTATCACAGAAAGTGACACTTGGCAACTCTTGAAAGAAAGTGGCAATGCCAGGATGGAAACGCGGAACACTGAGGCCCAGGTGAGCGGGCTTTCGATGAGTGCCCCTGGTCTCCAGCCCCCAACCCCCTCCAGACTCACATTAGGGAAAGAGCTGGCGGCCAACGGAGGTCAGAGCTGGGTAATGCTTCTTGGTCCACCAGCACGTGTGCTGCCTCGGGCAGCTGGGCCGTCTGCCTGTAGGAAAGTGGTGAACACATGGCAAAAGCGAGTGCAAAGGAAGGGAATAGCCCGAAACCCGGGGCTTTGTTTTTGCTCAGTCTCATCCCTTGTTCATTGAATATGGGCATCGTGATCTAAACTGCAACCTTGAGTTCAGTCAGCTGCTGGCTGGCAAAGAAACCATTGCATGCCATGTAGCCTTGCTTTGCTGGTATTCCTAACTTAGTTTTGGTCCCTTATTTATTCTCTTCTATTGGAGACTCTGCCTTGAGAAAAGGGGGGAAGAGGCTGTGCTTTTCTTGTTTCTGGTTAATTTTGTGGCTAGAAAAATGTTCTTGGAAAGACAGGCACAACACAATTTTACCACAACTACCGGTCCCCTGGCCACGCAGGATGTAGCAGGGATGACTGGTGTGTACCTCGTACAGGTTCATGTAATACTTACATCAATACTTCTAGGTGTGCTGGTCCTATGGCAAGTCAAAAACTAGCTAAAAAGTGGTAAGTGGTGAGATACTTTTAGGAATATGATTGGTCACCTGTAGCCAACAAATGTCCTCTCTGTGCCCCATGCTTCTGAGCCGGGTGCTCTCTGCTGGTGTCACCACACTTCCGTGAACCTGACCAGATTTCATCTCCACCTCGCACACTTTCCAGGATCAGCAATGGCGGCGTCACTGACCTCACAGGCCTCTTCTCGGGTCCTCGCCCCTCCTTCAGCTCAGCGGCTGCTCCTTCTTCATGGACTGTTCTCCTGCGCGCACAGGACTCAGGACCAACTCTCTAATCATGTTCTCTGACTTTTCATCCTGTTCTCTAAGTGGAATCATGTCCCACGTCCTCCTTCTCCAGCTCATTCAGAAACTCACTTTTTCCTCACTGGGTACATGTCCACATGCAAAGCTTCAGCGTGTGTGTGTACAGTCAGTGGACATTCCCCCACTTCATCTACTGCTTCCTGTTCCCCTTCCCGGGAGGCACCTGGAGGAGCCCTTGGAGATGCATGACCTGGCCGACCACGTGTGAGCAGAGGCCTCGGCGATAGCGTGGCTCTGACTGCAGTGCCCTGCCGATGCCATCCCTACATCGGGCCCTACCGGACTCCCATGTCCAGTGTTCGGCACCCACACCCTGCAGGCATTTCTCCCGTTACCCCTCTGACCCCACAAACTCCAAAGGCCTATAACCAAAGTCATCACCCTTCTCCAGCCTCAGTGACGGTGTCACCTCCAGTTAGGCAAGTTGGAAACGATGCCATCATCTTTGATTTCCTTCTCTGCCTCTCTCTCTCTCTCTCTCTCTCTCTCTCTCTCTCTCTCTTTCTCTCTCTCTCTCTCATGAAAGACAGCCAGGAGCCTCCGTGGTCTGTGGGCTCCGCCTCTGCATTCCTTTTGGCATCTGGCCTATTTCCCTCTCCCACTGCTTCTGCCTTGGTCCAAGCCTAACTCCCTCTCACCCAAACTACGGGGACCTCCTTCCCTGCTTTCTGTTGCTGGTGGCAGCTGCTGTGCAGAGCGTACCCAGCCCCAATGTTCCCTTCTTCCCTCCACTTCATCCAGCTGCAGAGGCCCTTCCTGGAGACTGTGACAGCAGTCCTAACCCCACTAGCAGATCCTCACTGTCCTGGCTCCTTTGTAGTACGAGTGGCGAGGTGACTCAGGTCTGGCCGATAAGACATGCAGGAGAAATCCTTAAAGAAGCCCACGGAGAGGAAGACCTCTGCTTACTCCTCCCACCAGTGCCATCATCAACGTCCATGAAGCATTTATGCTTTAGAAGTTTACTCTCTACACTGACATGTAAGGCCTGGGCCACCAGCTCTCCACTCACTTTCCTCCAGCTTTACCCACTTCTCCCCATTTTCCTCACAAGGAGCCTGGGGGTGCGAAGGCCAAGGACAGGTACGTCTTCCACAGTAGCTGGTCCCAAGCATGGCCCCGTATGAACCATCTCCCTGGTTCACAATCCTGTGCGGCTCCTCCCCCGCATCTGCCCTGGGCCACAGGGACAGAGGACACTCTGCTTCTGCTCCTCAGCCGCCCCAAGCCACCCGATGCACCACCAACTGCGCCAAGACCACCGAGCGGTGAGAAAGTGCCGCCCGACCATAGCAGAGGCACGTGGAGGGAGAGTCCCAGCCAAGGAGAGTACTGCACCCCTCGACAGCCTTAAAGCATCTTCCCTCCCTATCTGCTGTCTTTTCACTTTAACGGTGCCTCTGAGTAGTCAGCGTTATCCAAGACAGGCTAACGTGCTCCAGAGCAGGAATGTTGAATGTTGAATTTCCAGTAGGCACAGACCTGTCTCAGTGTAACCCACAAGCACAAAGAACTGCTGTGACTCAACCAATCTTACACCCCAGGGTGGGCAGGAAGTTTGCTTTATACTCTCCTTAGAAGAACTCCAAATACTCCCAAGTATGTCAGGACACCCTTTAACACAGAGCACAGATCGCTGATAAGTGTGCCCTCTGTGCATCAAAGCCCTTTAACAACCCAGCAACCCCGTGTTATTTTCCTAATGTGATTAAAGGTTCAATAGGCTATGTATACGACAAGAGGCAAAACCACCGTTCTACATCATGAAGCTCATGGCAGCCCCCAAAAGGCACTGCAGGCAGCTTGCCACAGGCCCTAATGAGAAGCAGCTCATTCAGACGGCTGGCTTGGCTCCGTGGTTGAACATCAGCCTATGAACCAGGAAGTCATGGTTCAATTCCTGGTTTGGGCACATGCCCAGGTTGTGGGCTCAATCTCCAGTAGGAGGCATGCAGGAGGCAGCTGATCAACAATTCTCTCTCATCACTGATGTTTCTATCTCTGTCTCCCACTTTCTTCCTCTCTGAAAGTAATAAAAATATTTTTTAAAAAGAAAAGCATCTCTTTGAACTATCTCTGGATAAGGAAAGAAAAAACTCAAAATCCCAGAATATTTTCTTAGGATTTTTCTAATCCTCATCTGAGGATATTTTTTCTATTGCTTCCTAGATTATGTGAAAGGGAGGAAGAGAGCAGGGGAAAGAGAGAAAGAGAGAGAGAGAGAGAGAGAGAGAGAGAGAGAGAGAGAGAGAGAGAGAAATCAAGGTGAGAGAGACTCATTGATTGGTTGCCTCCCATACCCAAACTGAACCTACAAACCAGGTATGTGCCCTTGACTGGGAATCGAATCCATGATCTTTTGGTGCATAGGCTGAGGCTCTAACCATTGATCCACACTGGCCAGGGCCACTCCCCAGAATATTTGATCCTCTTCATGCTGCTGCTATGAGCGCTGACTGAAGCCAGGCACGCTGGGCCTTCTGGAGCTGGAGCTTATGGAAACCTTGGTTCCTCTGCTCCAATAAGGCTTTGCGTAATGAGAGCAGGGTGCAAGTGTCTATTAATTCCTGCGAGCGTTCTGTGAACTTATGGTTCGGGACTCCCAAACAACAGGCGAGGGGGGATTTGACCTAGCTGGCGCAGAGGTGATGAATCCCAAAAGTAATTTGTTTCCTAAAAATAAATCTGAGAGGCTTCTTAAATTACTGACACCTGCATTCCAGATGGAAGTCATCAATCAGCAAATGACTACACAATTCTTCAGCCAGAAATATTTCCACATATATTCTAACCCTGAACCCTAACCCCAACCCTAATCCCAAACCTTAACCCTATACCCTAAACCCTAACCCTCAACCTTTAACCCCAAGCCTCATACCCCAACCCTAACTCCAACCCCAGCCTAAACCCTAACCCCAACCATCATTCCTAATGCTAAGCCATAACAATAACCATAAACTCCAACCCCTACCCCTAAACTGCTACCCCAAACCCCTAATTCTTACCTCCTAACCCTAAACCCAATGTCAAAGCCTTAAACCCTACACCTAAATCCTTTTTCTAATCTACTAATCCTTACCCCATCCCCTTTCCTTAATCCCTACTACTTACCCTAACTCAGACCCCAGAACCAGTACCCTGGACCTGGACCCCAGAACCAGATCCTGGAGCTGGACACTGGACACCAGACCTCAACAATGGACCCCCGAGATGGACCCCAATAGAGTCAATAAAAATGTTTTTAAGAAAAGAGAATGTGTTTCCCACTTGGCGTAACTTTCCCAAGCTCCCCCAGCGCTGTTTTCTGGTCCACCGTATGCCACCGCGTAGTGGCTCAGAGCCTGCCTCTGTCTTCCTTCCCAAACCTGTGAAATGGGCTCATTTGACTGACGTCATGTATCCTGTGAAGATGTGCCCCTGCTTCGGAGCACCCTGCAGGTTTCTTGGACGGTCTCCCTTGGAGAACTCAAGGTCCGGCACCACAGTCAAGTTTGGTGCATTGTGGGGTTGGGTGAGACCTGCGTTGTCTCTGAGACAGAGACAAAGCACAAGCCTCCCCATACCCAGAAATGTGAAGGAGGCAGGGCTTCTGTGGGAACTCTGGGGTATTGGTAAATTTTATACCCCATTTAGTGCAGTGTCTTCACCCATTATAGCACCTAGTTAAGAAGGGACGTTTGGCTTAGTGGAGAGAGTGTCAGCCTGCAGACTAAAGAGTCCCAGGTTCAGTTCCAGCCAAGGTCACATGCCTGGGTTGCAGACTCCATCCCCAGTAGAGGGCATGCAGGAGGCAGCTGATCAATGATTCTCTGTCATCGTTAATGTTTCTATCTCTCTCTCCCTCTCCCTTCATCTCTGAAATCAATAAAAAAAAATTTTCTTAAGAAGGGGCATAGTCATATGTGGGACGATACCGAGTAACAGGCTGCCTTTGAGAAAGCAAATATGCTGGTTGAGCAGATTAAAGCTCTTGGGATCTCAGGTGGAGTTGCCATCTGAGTAGATGTGTCAGGGAGCCCAGGCTGGATGTGCCGGCAACAGCAACAACTAACGCAGAAGGAGCCAACGCCGCTTAGCTCTCGGTCCCCATTGCAGAGAGGCCAACGTTAGACGCACCCGGTGGGACAGCAGCTATCGGCAATGAACACAGCTCTCCTGCAGGAGCAGTCTCTTCCCCAGGTGCAGCCAGTCACGCCCCGTCAGGAGGTGGCTACAGGGTTCTTCACGAGGCCTGCTTCAAGGCCACCCGAGGCTCTGCCCGTGGAAATGACTCGCTGCGCAGTGCTCTTCCCACAGGCCCTTGGGTCAGCGAGTTAGTTACATGCCACGCTGGGGCCAACGTTACAGGCCCACTTCAGTCCCCACTACTCTTCAGAGCTCCTGGCATGTCAAACTAGAGGAGGGGACACTAGAATAGGGCTCGGACTGGCCACTTCCCCCAGTTGGATAGGAGACTTCCTGCCAGAGAGTGAGGACTACCTGGCCAGCCAACGTGGCTCCCGCGGACCCTGCTGGAGCCCGGCCCAGATGCTCTGTTATGACTCCGGGTGCTGGCCCTGGCTGCTGGGCACGGCCTGTGCCAGCCATTCAGATTGCACATAACCCGGGCCCCCTCACCCCCTGGGTGATGTGCCGGGGTGCCCAGCCGGCCCAGGACCCACAGGCTGCACACGTGTGACGAATACAGATGAAACTACTGCTGTTGTGCCTGCTGAACTGGGTCTTACCGCCCCTGCTTGCTCTTCCTGGGAACCAGTACTGGAGTGTCCCTCCCCTGGACTGCCACTTCAGCAGAAACACTCCACCAACCTGGCCACTGGGTCTGCCTGCCACCCAAGCCCCGCATGGGGGGAATGGTTGGGCGGTGCTCCCTTCCGTGTCTGCTGGGAACAGCGGATGGGACAGAACCGAGCGAACTGAGCAGTTTGCCTCCCAGGACCAGCGCGAATGGTTCCTCCTTTGATTCTGAAAAGTAAGTCTCTGATCTGATTAGACATCACTCTCCCGAGGTCCTCACTGCTTGTCGCACGGCGGGTGGTGTGGGTGCGCGCGGCCGATGGAAGCCTGGCTGAGTGTGCTCCGTGTCGGAGAGAGCAGACTAACACACACACCTGGCCAGGGGCACCTGGGTGGCTCCCACCCACTGCTGTCACATGATGCACAAGGACGCCCCCTCCCTCCCTGGGCACCCTGCGCCTTCCGGGCCCCTCTTCTCACCCTGGGGCGCGTGACCTTCCCTTGCCCTCTCCGAAGCTCCCAGGGCCCTTCCTTTGCTTCTGTAACTTGTTTCCTGAGCCCAGTTCCTCTGTGGCCACTTCTTCCACTTCTGTGGCTTCCAAATACACGTGGTCTTGCCATTTGAGTCCTGGGCTCTGAATCTTTCTTTGCTGAACTCAGGAACCAAGGTTCGTATCGGTTACAGGCTCAATCCCCACTCTGGTCAGGGCGCGTGCAGAGGCAACCGATCGATGTGTCTCTCTCATCACTGGTGTTTCTATCTCTCTCTCCCTCTCTTTTCCTCTCTGAAATCAATAAAAATCTATTTTTTAAAGGAACAGAGGTCCAATTTCACCACTAACACTGCCAAAGAAGGATCCATCTTCAGACCCTCCACCCCTGCCTGGAAACGAACTCACTGACCACTGTACTTGTATGAGAACCCCCCTCCAGTGAGGACAGACCTCCTTGACCTGTGCCCACACCTCTCTGTAGCCTGTTCTGAGAACATGAAGGGTTGGGGTGCGGCAGACCTGAGGTGGAGTCCCAGGCATAGTGGAGGGAGGGCAAAGGGCTTCGCAACCAGGGAGTCTGTGAAGAGGTAACAGACCCATAGAAGGAAATGACCAGCCCAAAGTCCAGACGCGCACACGGCCTGGTGCCTTATCTCCCTCCTCCACCAGCTGCCTCCCACCTGGCACAGGTAACAGTGGAGCAGGAAGGAGAGGACGGGCCGGGGAACTCAGAAGTGAAGCCTAGATTCCCTGATAAGGATGAGCAATAACTAAGCTCGTTAAGATTATCTATGACCAGATGGGAAAACGTCACTGGGGCCCTGACCCGTGTGGCTCGGTGGTGGGAGCATGGCCCGAGCAGCGAAGGGTCTCTAGTTTGAGTCCCCATCGAGGGCACATACCTGGGTTGCAGGTTCAATCCCAGGCCCTGTTTGGAGTTTGAGTGAGTGCAGGAGACAACCAATTGATATGTCTCTCTCACATCAATGTTCTCTCTTCCTCTTCCTCTCCCTCCTCCCTCTCTCCCTTCCACTCTCTCTAAAAATCAATAGAAAGTATATCCTCATGTGTAAAGGTTTAGACCCTGTTTGGACAGGAAGAGAGAACAAATCTTTAAAGGCAAGTGCCTTTCTGGCACCCAAAGAAGAGGTGGCTATACCTGTGGCACATATTTATGGCCATGTCTCCCTAAGGATGCACTGACAACTGTTCATGTATGAGAACCCCCTCAAACTTACCTGCTCTAAAGTCTCAGTGGAACCCTGGCGAGGTAGCCCAGTTGATTAGAGCAGTGGTCGGCAAACTCATTAGTCAACAAAGCCAAATATCAATAGGACAATTGAAATTTCTTTTGAGAGCTGAAAACCAACTTCTGCACATGGGCCACGAAGTTTTAATCTCTCTACATGCACGCCCGCACGTGGTATTTTGTGGAAGAGCCACACTCAATGAGCCAAAGAGCCACATGTGGCTCATGAGCCGCAGTTTGCCAACCACTGAGTTAGAGTATCATCCTGATATGCCAAGGTTGTGGGTTCAATCCCTGGTCAGGGCACATACAAGAAGCAACCAGTGAGTGCAGAAACAGATGGGACAACAAATCTCTCTATATATATTTATCTATCTATCTATCTCCCTCCCTCCATTCCTCTCTCTCTCTAAAATCAATAAATTTAATTTTTTTTCTTATTAAATAAAAAGTAAAATCTCGGCTCACAGACTCATGGTGGGAATGGCCGTTCCCACTTTCTTCCCCAGGGCGCCAGTATCAGTGCCAAGCTAGACATCCAAGCCTTGGCTGAGCTCACAGCAACTGGCATATGATTCTAAACAGAGCATTTCCTTGCTGCCAATGAGCTGCCTAAGTGAAAAACCGGGCTTTGCAATGTAGAACAGCTTTATCTTCTCTCCCTGCAGCCCAACATGGGCCCTGGCCTGTCATAAAGCCAGAATTTTGTCCCAACATTCCCTCTTAAGAATGTAACATTACTGACCTTTTAGCCCAAATGCAAAACACTACAGACAAGGTTGACAGGGTTTCCTTCCTTCACTGATGCATCTGGGCACTGGCTCGCTTCTCTCTCTGGGAAAGGGGACGCAGCTATTCAGGGAATACTCTTATGCCTTGCAGGCTTACTTTGCTTCTGCTTCTCTGGGATAAGCATGTGGCCACCTCTTGCTATCTGGCTCCAAGGACTCTGAGGAAGGTGGACGATAAGATTGTGTGGGCCACCAAAATGTCTGCGGTGTTCAGATGTAGATGTAAACTAAAACCATCTCCACCTTTGTGTCCTTTCATGCTGTGACCTTTGGCCAACCTCTCTGTCCTTAGCAAGCATAACAAGGCTTGCTAGTTGATTATCACCTGTGTTCCCAAAAATGTGGCCATAAATATTTTTGTTAGTAACAGCCAGAATGGCATGACAACCAAAGTAAATATCAAACTGGTAATAGTATTCAAATATATAAAAGCCAGGGTTGTAACCACCAATCACCACTGAAGGCTGACCAACCCAGAAGTATTTCAGTCAGTGCTGGGTTGCCGTGGTTATGCAGCACTTACTGCCCCGCTGCAGCCTGGTGACTGAGCACTGACTGCCCAAGGGGCGGAGATCCAGAGAGAGAGGCAGGGTCTGATTTGCAGCCTCGGGGGCAGCTGTATTTGCCTCTTTCTTTCTCTCCCTCTTTCTTTCTGAGCTTTGCCAGCAGCCAGGCTTTTCTTTCTCAGCTCCACCTCTCCGATCAGGCCCAGAGATAGGCCCAGAGATGCTGACTGGCATAGGAACTGACCAATCAGAACCAAATGGTGCTGTGAAGAACCAATGGCTGCCTAGGAGGTAGAGCTTCTGATGCTGACTAGCATAGAAACTGACCAATCAAAACCAAATTGGCCAGCAGAGGAGGCAAGATCAGGCCGCCAAAGGAAGGGGGTGAGATCAGGCCACCAAAGGAAGGCCATTGGGGGCAAGATCAGGTCAGCAGGGGAGGGCAGTTGGGGCAACCAGGCCAGCAGGGGAGGGCAGTTAGGGGCGATCAGGCAGGCAAGCAGAGGCAATTAGGGGCAACCAGGCTGGCAGGGGACAGCAGTTAGGAGTGATCAGACTGGCAGGCAGAGGCAGTTAGAGGTGATCAGGCATGCAGGCAGCTGAGCAGTTAGGAACCAGCAGTCCCAGATTGTGAGAGGGGATGTCCAACTGCCAGTTTAGGCCTGATTCCACAGACATCCCCCAAGGGGTCCGCAATTGAAGAGGGTGCAGGCTAGGCTGAGGGAATTCCCCCCCATCCATGCACGAATTCCATGCACCGGGCCTCTAGTCTATAATAATAAAAGCCTAAGTGACCATCGCAACCAAACAAATGACTGAACATGCTGCATGGGTCGACCAGGCTGGCAGGGGTATTAGTGAAGGTCGACCAAATGACTGAGCAGCAGGTTGTGTGGGTTGACCAGGTCCGCAGGAGGGGTGCAGTTAGGGGTGACCAGGCCATCAGGGAGAACAATAAGGGGCAACCAGGCCAGCAGGGGGGCAGTTAGGGGGCAATCAGGTAGGCAGGCAGGTAAGCAGTTAGGAGCCAGTGGTCCTGGATTGTGAGAGGGATGTCCTGGATTGGAGATGATGCAGGCTGGGCTGAAGCCCCCCCGCCCAATGCACAAATTTCATGCACCAGGCCTCTAGTTGATTATAAACAATTATCTGTCACAAGACAACCAGGAGGCATGGCCCCTGGCACTACTGCATTCTTTGTTCCTTTGTCCTGTCAAACATTAGTACCCAAGCTATACTATTAAAAAAAAAAATACTGTATCCCAGCTGATGTGGCTCAGAGGTTGAGCATCAATCTATGAACTAGGAGGTTATGGTTTGATTCCCGATCAGGGCACATGCCTGGGTTGCAGGCTCAATCCCCAGTCTGGGGTGTGCAGGAGGCAGCTGATCAATGTTTCTCTCTCATCATTGATATTTCTCTCTCTCTTTCCCCCATTCCCTTCCTCTCTGAAATATGTGTGTGTGTGTGTGTGTGTGTGTGTGTGTGTGTGTGTGTGTAATTTTTAAGTACTATAATAGGAGTCTGTTAGTAAAGAATAATCTCCACAGAACTGGCTGTTCCACTCCCACCCAATCTTCCTGTAAGTAAATTGTGCTAGAGTAAGTTCTGCTCCAGTCTATGGAGGTGCCTGGTTCATCCTTTGGTCCGAAGATACCTTCTCATACAGTAGCCATTGTTCCTCTGTACCATTGTCAGACAACGAGGTTTCCTCGAGATAAAACATTTCTGTGTCTCCAAAGAAGCTATCCAGAAATTGAAAAGACAGCCCACAGAATGGAAGGTTTATTTGTACATTATATATCTGGTACCCAGAATATGCGAAGAACTTTTACAACTCATCAACAAAAAGACAAAAAACTAAATTTTAAAGATGCACTTGAGAGGAGAAGAAACCAAGATGGCGGCATAGGTGAACACCTAAACTGATGCCTCGCACAACAATTTCAAAACTACAACTAAAAGACAAAACAGACACCATCCAGAACCACAGGAAAGCTGGCTGAGTGGAAATTCCACAACTAGAAGGAAAGGGAGAAGCTCACGGAGACTCAGAGGAACTGCAAAAAGCTGAGGTACAGAAAGGCGCGCATGGAGAGAACAGGATGGAGGGCCTGGCTGGCTACCTCTAGCAGGAGGGAGACAGAAACTCCCAACTGCATTGAATCCCACTTCTAACTGCACTGAACCCCAGTTCCAGATGAGACTCATACGGGGGAATCTGAACTGTTGTGAAAAGGGAGGAGTGCACAGATATTTAAGGGAGCCACAAAAGACAGAGGTCAGGAGGTGCGTGCAAAAATGCACACACAGAAAGCTGACTGATGATTGTGCCGCTGGCTTTCTCTAGTGGGAGGAAGACAGAAGCTCCAAACTGTACTGAAATTTAAGTCGGACTGCATTGAACTCAGGGGAGCCGGAAAGGCAGAGATCTGGAGGCACACACGCCTGCACACAGAGAAGGCTGCAGTGATTACTAAGGGACACTGAGACCAGAGACTGACGGGAAGCCAAGGCTGTCTGTCCCACTCTGAGACTCTGCCCCATCCAAGCCTAGCACAGAGGCTTTTGCAGTCTTGCAAGTCTTAAGGCGGACAGGATCCAGCACAGAAGTTCTCTCAGCATTGACACAGCTGACCCTCACAACCAATCGGCTTGGAGGTCAATTCTCCCCAGTGATATCAACAACAACCAAGACTTAACTACAACAACGCTGTACACACAATCCACAAAGGGGTGCACCAAGAGAGTCCACCTCAAGTAAATGGGGAGGCAAAGCTACTGGGCCATATAGGACATCTAGCACACAAAGCTACTCTACCAACTCAGGGAAGCAGTGAAAATGCGGAGACAAAGGAACAGATCACAAACGAAAGAAATGGAAGAAAACAAATAACTGGATATAGAGTTCAAAACCACACTTATAAGGTTTTTCAAGAATTTCCTAGAAAAGATGGATAAATTTAGTGAGACCCAAGAGGAGATGAAAAAGGACCAACTAGAAATTAAACATATACTGACTCATATAAAAATATTATACAGAGACCTAACAGCAGACTAGAGGAAGGCAAGAATCAAGTCAAAGATTTGAAATACAAAGAAGCAGAAACCCTCAACTGGAAAAGAAAAAAGAAAAAAGAATCCAAAAATGTGAAGATAATGTAAGAAGCCTCTGGGACAACTTCAAGCATATGAATATCAGAATTATGGGGGTGCGAGAAGAAAAGAGAGAGCAAGATACTGAAAACCTATTTGAAGAAATAATGACTGAAAACTTCCCACATCTGGTAAAAGAAATAGACTTACAAGTCCAGGAAGCACACAGAACCCCGTATAAAAGGAATCCAAAGAGGACCACACCAAGACACATCATAATTAAAATGCCAAGAGCAAAAGACAAAGAGAGAATATTAAAAGCAGCAAGAGAAAAACAGTTAATTACCTACAAGAGAGTATCCATAGGATTGTCAGCTGATTTATCAACAGAAACTATGCAGGCCAGACAGGAGTGGCAAGAAATATTCAAAGTGATAAATAGCAAGAACCTACAACCAAGATTACTCTACCCAGCAAAGCTATCATTCAGAATTGAAGGTCAGATAAAGAGCTTCACAGATAAGAAAAAGCTAAAGGAGTCCATCAACACCAAATCAGTGTTATATGAAATGCTGAAACGTACTCTTTTAAGAAGAAAAAAAAGGAAGAAAAAGGTAAAGATAAAAATTAGGAACAACAAATACATATCTCTCAACAAGTGAATCCAAAAATCAAGTAAATAAAAAATCAAGAATAAAAAATCTGATGAACATGCAAAGGAAGGATCTGAATCCAAGAATACTGTACCCTGCAAGGCTTTCAATCAAAATTGAAGGTGAAATCAGAAGCTTCACAGACAAAAAAGGACTAAGAGAATATATTACCACCAAACCAGCAATGCAAGAAATGTTAAAGGGTCTGCTGTAATAAAAAAAAATAGAAAGCGAAGAAGGAACTCTGGGGTAAAGACTATAAATGGCGACAGATAAGTACCTATCAATAATAACTTTAAATGTAAACGGATTAAATGCTCCAATCAAAAGACATAGGGTAACCAATTAGATAAGAAAACACGATCCATATATCTGCTGTCCACAAGAAACCCACCTCAGGAAAAGAGATGCACACAGATTGAGGGTGAAGGGATGGAAGATGGTATTTCAGGCAAATGGAAATGAAAAAAAAAAGCTGGGATTGCAATACTTATATCTGACAAATTAGATCTCAAAGTGAAGGACATAACAAGAGATAAAGAAGGCCACTTCATAATACTAGAGGGAACAATCCAACAAAAAGAAATAACTCTGGTAAACATATACGCACCCAATATAGGAGCACCTAAATACATAAAAAAAAAACTCCTGGAGGATATTAAGGGAGAGATTGACAGCAATACAATCATACTAGGAGACTTTAATACTCACTGTCACCACTGGACAAATCCTCTAAACAAAAAATCAGCAAAGAAACATCAATCCTAAATGACTCACTAGACCAGATGGAATTCACATCTTCAGAACATTTCACCCCAAAGCCACAGGATATACATTCTTCTCTAGTGCACATGGGTCATTTTCAAAGATAGATCATATGTTGGGTCATAAGAAAAGTCTCTTCAAATTCAAGAAGCTAGAAATCATATCAAGCATTTTCTCTGACCACAGTGGCATAAAACTGGAAATCAACTATAATAAAAACAATAGAAAGAAATCAAACACATGGAGACTAAACAGCATGCTATTAAACAACGACTGGGTAACCAAAGAGATCAAGGAAGAAATAAAAAACATCATGGCAACAAATGACAGTGACAACACAACAATACAAAATTTATGGGACACAGTGAAAGCAGTCTGGAGAGGGAAGTTCATAGCCCTACAAGCCTACTGCAAAAAACAGGAGACAATGGTAATAAATTACCTAACCCTACAACTCAAAGAGCTAGAATGAGAGCAACAAGAAAAGCCCAGTGTAAGCACAAGGAAGGAAATAGTAAAGATCAGAGCAGAGATAAACAACATGGAGACCAAAGAAACAACATAAAAGATCAACAAAACCAAGAGCTGGTTCTTTGAAAGGATAAACAAGATTGATGGACCTCTAGCCAGGTTCACCAAGAAGCAAAGAGAGAAGACCCAAATAAACAAAATCAGAAATGAAAGAGGAGAAATAACAACAGACCCCACTGAAATGTAAAGGATTGTTAAAAAAAAATACTATGAACAACTCTATTCCAACAAATTGGACAACCTGCAAGAAATGGACATATTCCTAGAAAAATATAACCTTCCAAAACTCAACCAGGAAGAATCTAAACATCTCAATAATCCAATAACTATGGAAGAAATTGAAGCAGTCATCAAAAAGCTTCCAGCAAATAAAAGCCCGGGACCAGATGACTACACAGGAGAGTTTTACCAAACATTCAAGGAAGAATTAAAACCTATCCTCCTCAGACTATTCAAAAATATTCAAGAAGAAGGAACACTTCCAAACACCTTCTATGAAGCCAGCATCACCCTAATACCAAAACCAGATAAAGACAACACAATGAAAGAGAATTATAGGCCAATATCTCTCATGAACATACATGCCAAAATCCTCAACAAAATTCTAGCAAATCGGATCCAGCAGTACATCAGAAAGATCATACACCATGACCAAGTAGGATTCATCCCAGGAATGCAAGGATGGTACAATATCCGCAAATCAATAAACCTGATACATCACAAACAAATTGAGAGATAAAAATCACATAGTCATATCAATTGATGCAGAAAAAGCATTTGACAAAATCCAACACCCTTTCTTGATAAAAAAAACTCTCAGCAAGGTGGGAATAGAAGGATCATACCTCAACATCATAAAAGCCATATATGATAAACCCACAGCTAACATCATACTCAATGGGCAAAAACTAAAACCATTTCCACTAAGAACAGGAACAAGACAGGGATGCCCACTCTCACCTCTTCTGTTCAACATAGTACTGGAAGTATTAGCTATTGCAATTAGACAAGAAGAAGAAATAAAAGGCATCCAAATTGGAAAAGAAGAAGTAAAGCTGTCCTTATTTGCAGATGACATGATATTGTACATAAAAAACCCGAAGGACTCCATCCCAAAACTAATTGACTTAATAAATGAATTTGGCAATGTAGCAGGATACAAAATTAATGCCAAGAAATCTGTGGCATTTCTATACACTAATAGTGAAATTACAGAAAGAGAGACTTAAAAAGCAATCCCATTTACCATTGCACCAAAAAAATTAAGATACCTAGGAATAAACCTAACTAAAGAGGTAAAAGATCTATATGTAGAAAATTACAGGACACTGAAAAAAGAGATAGAGGAAGATGTTAACAGATAGAAGGGCATACCATGCTCATTGATTGGGAGAATCAACATCATTAAAATGTCCATACTACCCAAAGCAATCTATAAATTCAATGCACTACCCATTAAAATACCAACAACATATTTCACAGACCTAGAAAGAATTCTTCATAGATTCATCTGGAACAAAAAAAAGACCACAAATAGCCACAGCAATTCTGAAAAAGAAGAATAAAGTAGGTGGGATCTCAATACCAGATTTCAAGCTCTATTACAAAGTAACTGTTCTCAAAACAGCCTGGTACTGGCACAAGACCAATGGAATAGAACAGAGAACCCAGATATCCACCCAAACCACTGTGCTCAACTAATATTTGACAAAGGAGGCATGAACATACAATGGAGCCAAGATAGCCTCTTCAATAAATGGTGTTGGGAAAATTGGACAGATACATGCAAAAAAATGAAACTGGACCACCAACTTACACCACATACAAAAATAAACTCAAAATGGATACAGGACTTAAACATTAGAAGGGAAACCATAAAAATACTAGAAGAATCCACAGGCAACACAATCTTAGACATATGTCGAAAGAATTTCTTCACTGATACTGCTCCAAAGGCAATAGAAGCTACAGAAAAAATAAACAAATGGTACTACATCAAAATAAAAAGCTTTTGCACAGCAAAAGAAACTTTCAACAAAACAACAAGAAAGACCACTGTATGGGAGAACATATTTGCAAATGTTATCATTGATAAAGGTTTAATCTCCAACATCTACAGCCAACTTATACAACTTAATAAAAGGAAGATAAATGATGCAATAAAAAAAATGGGCAATGGACCTAAATAGAACCTTTTCAAAAGATGACAGAAGGAAAGCCAAGAGACACATGAAAACATGTTCAAAGTCACTAATTATCCCAGAGATACAAATCAAAACGACAATGCGATACCATCTTACACCTGTCAGAATGGCAATCATCAACAAATCAACAAATGACAAGTGTTGGTGAGGATGCGGAGAAAAAGGAACCCTTGTGCACTGTTGGTGGGAATGCAGACTGGTGCAGCCACTGTGGAGAACAGTATGGAGTTTCCTCAAAAAACTAAAAATGGATCTCCCATTTGACCCAGCAATCCTACTCTTAGGAATTTATCCTAAGAAATTACAAACATCAATCAGAAAGGATTTATGCACCCCTATGTTCATAACAGCACAATTTACAATAGCTACAATTTGGAAACAGCCTAGGTGTCCGTCAGCAGATGAGTGGATCAGAAAACTGTGGTATATCTACACAATGGAATTCTATGCTGCCATTAAAAAGAAGGAATTCTTACCATTTGCAGCAACCTGGATGGAACTGCAGATCCTTATGCTTAGTGAAATAAGCCAGTCAATGAAAGAGAAGCACCACATGATCTGTCATTTGTGGATAATAAAGAACATTGTAAACTGATGAACAAAAGGATAGATACAGAGGCAGTAAAGCATCAAACAGACTGTCAAATTATTGCAGGAAGATTATGGAGAGGTGGGGTAGATAAGAGATCAATCAAAGGATTTGTATCCATGCATATAAGCATAACCAATGAACATAGACACTGGGGGGTTGGGGTATGCCTGGGAGGGAGGGGGGGCAATGGGGAGATATGTATACATGTAACACAATAAAAAATAAATAAATAAATAATCTGACGAACAGAATAAACTGGTGAATATAATAGAATCAGGGGCATAGAAAGGAAGTGGACTGACAATTCTCAGGGCAAAGAAGTGAGGAGAGGTGCAGGGAGAGATTGGACAAAAATCATGCACCAATGGATGAGGACAACGGGGGAGAGGTAAGAGCAGAAGGTGGGATGGGAGCTGGGTGGAGGGGAACTATTGGGGGGGAGGAACACTTGTAATAATCTGAAAAATAAAGATTTATAAAAAATAAATTAAAAATAAAATAAAAAATAACCAGCCCAGGAAAAAATAAATAAAGATGAAAAGGGCTTAGGTCCCCAATACCATAAAAAAAAAGAGAGAGAGAGAGAGAGAGAGAGAGAGATGCACTTGAATAGACCCTTCTCCTGAGAAGACATAAAAATGGTCAGCAAACACATTAGGAGATATTAGGCGTCACTAATCATAATGAAATGCAGATGAAACCCACAACGTGATAGCCCTTCATACACTCTAGAATGGTGATGGCCAAAAAACCTTAAACATCGCTTGTGCAAATGTAAACGGTGCAGCCTATATGTTCAACAGTTCGGCATTATGGTTCAATAACTCCACCCCTAAATATTGTCGCCCCAAACCTGAAAAGGGTGTTCAAACAAAACGTGCACGTGAATTTCATAGCAGCCAAAAGGTAGAAACAACTCAAAAATCCATCAGTGGCTGAATGAAGAAACAAAAGGTGATAAATCCGTAAACTGAATTATATTATCCTGCTGTGTAGAGGAATAAAGCAACATGGGGCAGCCGCTGTGGAAAACAGGAGGCAGCACCTCAAACACTTAGACACAGAATTAGCATATGGCCCCGCGATTCCACTCCAGGGGAGATGCCCAGGAGGTTGGAAACCAGGGACCGGCACGGATCTCTGTCCACCCGTATTCATAGGCGCATTATACACAACTCGTGGCCCTGCACACGAATCCATGCGTGAAAGCTCACTGTCGCTCGCCTCAGCTGGCCAGCCCGCCCACCGCCGCTCACAGCTCTCCGCAGCCACACACAGCTCACTGCCACGCCCTCCTGCTGATCAGTCATTATGTGACCGCATCCCAACCAATTTGTATATTACCCTATTATAAGTATAGCTAGCCAAAAAAAACCCGTGTCCACTGAATATTATCCGCCTTAAAACTGGGGCAATTCTGATACCTGTTACAATCTGGATGGACGGCAAAGTCACTGTAGTAAGGCGAATAAGTCAATCTCAGGAAGACAGATATTTTATGACTCCACTTATCTGAAGTATCTAGAGAGATCAAATTCAGAGACAGAAAGGGAAGTGTGGTTGCCAAGGCTGGGGATGAGGGGAGGAGGAGTTGGTGTTTTATGGATAAGGTGTTTCAAAGAAAAACAAAAAAGTTCTACAGGTGTATGGTGTTGATGATATTTGTATAACCATGGAAATATAGTTAATTCCACAGAACTGTGTGTTTCACATGGTAAATGTGTTGAAATATATTTAATCACAATGAAAAAAGTGAAGTACTGATACATGCTAGGACGTGGATAGACATTGAAAACATCCTGTGTGAAAGAAGCCGGCAGGAAAGGCCGCCCTGTGCCACGGAAGTCACCTGTGCGCTTTAAATCCATCAAGTTTATGGAAAAGAGGGAAAGTGCTAGTAACAGTCTCAGGAAGATAAAACGGGTCACAATGGAAAGGGGCGTACTGTTGGGGCAGGTAGTGAAGGGAAGGAGGACTGTGAGTGGCTTATAATGTGGAAGCCACAGTGATGTCCTCAGCGGGGTTATGTCGTAGCTCGGAGGGCCCACACGCCTGTTCGGGATAAAACACTGGAGAACTGTGTGATGTGGCAGGTGTGGAAAAGAAACAACAGCTGTGTGCCCGGCCAGCATGGCTCAGTGGCTGAGCATCAACCTATGAACCAGGAGGTCATGGTTCGGTTTGATTCCCAGTCAGGGCACATGCCCAGGTTGTGGGCTCGATCCCCGGGGTGGGGTGTGCAGGAGGCAGCCAATCAAAGATTCCCTCTCATCATTGATGTTTCTCTCTCTCTCTCTCTCTCTCTCTCTCTCTCTCTCTCTCTCTCTTTCTCTCTCCTCTCTCTCTCTCTCTCTTTCTTTCTACCTTCTCTTACCCCTTCCTGAATAGAGAAAGTATCTGTACTGCTGTTGCAACATTTGAAGTTACTGGCAAGTAAATTACTTTTGCAACAGCCATATCAATACCATGCCAGGAAAGCAGAGAACACTCAAACTTCATTAGAGCCGTCACGCCCCATGCAGACCTCGTCCATCCAAAGGGGCAAAGCTAGTCAGTCAGGCAGCTGTCCACATGTTATTAAGAGGCACTTTATATTAGTAGGAAGATTATGTTAGCAGCCACTATGCCCTGAGATGTGGCAGACACAGTGGGATTTTCAAATTCCAATTATCCACACCATTCCACCACCAAAACAACTGCTAGAACTGATTAATGAATACAGTTAATTTGCAGGACACAAAATCAACATGCAATAATCAGTTGCCTCTCTACACACTAATCATGAACCATGAGAAACAGAAATTAAGGAAACAATCACTTTTACACTGGTATCGCAAAGAACAAAATACGTAGGAGTGAATTTAAGCAAGGAGGTGAAAGACCTGTACACTGGAAGCTATAGGACATTGATGAAAGGAATGGAAGCAGAAAAGAAGGCATGGATAAATGGGGAGATACCCAGGGCTCGTGCATTGGAAGCATGAATAGTTTTTAAATGCCCATTCTACCCAAAGTGATCCACAGGTTCAATGCAATCCCAACCAAAAGTCCAGTGGCATTTTTGTTACCAGGTGGGGTCCGGGCCCATGGTGTGTGGGTCCTGGACTTTGTGCAGGGCAGATTTCACTGCACGAGTCCGGGTGATTTTGAGAGCATGTCTAACAAAGGAGGGATGAAGAGACAAAAAACCACAGGAGAGAGAGAAGAGGGGGCCTTGGAGACAGGTTCAGGGGTAAGTGTGGGGTGAGCTGCACTGCCCGCTGCTCCCCTGGTTGCAAGTTTCGTGGGAACCCCTAGAGTTTAGGAAAAAAGAGATTCAGGCATGGGTGTGCTCCAGCAAGAGTGCATGTGAGTCTTTCATCTGGAGGCTTTTTCTCTTTCTTTGGCCAGTGGGGATCCTAGGGAAGGATTCAGGGGAGGGTCTTCATTTCACATTCATCAGCTTTCCAGGTGAGTCCCAAGTGCAGGTACAGCGGCGTCAGAAGTTCTCCTAGTTAGTCTTCTTTTCAAAGAACACCACTGAAAAGGGACCAGGACCCAGGCCGGACTGCTCTCAGTCTGGGGGGAAAAGCTGGAGGCATCACACGCCCTAGAGCCACCAAAACAGTGTGGCATCGGCATAAAACAAACGCATGATTGACAGAGCAGAGTGAAGAACCCAGAAATGACCACCCAGAAATGGCGCTGGAACACTGGCTGGCCACGTGCTAAAGAACCACCCTGGACACTGCCTTACACCACACTGGACCCCATCTTAAAACACCAACGTTTTCCACAGCAAACCCTTCCTCTGCTGAGTCACCGGAAGACTGACAAGCCGTTGCCCCCTCAGCATTGCTCCTGCACAGGAAGCTTCTCCTCACCTTTTCCT
Organism: Lasiurus cinereus; assembly: GCA_011751065.1. Lineage (NCBI taxonomy): Eukaryota > Metazoa > Chordata > Mammalia > Chiroptera > Vespertilionidae > Lasiurus > Lasiurus cinereus. The sequence continues at coordinate 1,250,854 of JAAGEH010002525.1, forward strand.
CCCTCCCTGGCACTCCCCAGCCAGTCCTGAGAACTGTGGGCTCCCCCTAACAGCCTGAGGAGCCCCATTTGCCTCAGCTTGCAGAAGCCAAGTCTATGGGCAGAATGCACTAGCGCCCCAGGTTAGAGAGGTGGTCTCTGGCGCTCCCTGCTGGCCTATGGCGACAAAGCAATGCAAAACACTTCTAGCTCACATAGTGCTGGGAGTACTGCTGAACCCCTTAACTTTGGAAATGTAAACCGAAGCCAAATATCCCATGACTTCTCCAACATAAGTTAAGAAACATTTAATTGGAAACTAAATGGAATAGAATGAATGTTAGCACAAACTTTACAATTTACACCAAAATGCAACGACATTGTCCATAGGCAAACTGAAAATGCAAAGCTATCAAGTATCAAGAAGTACACAGAGAAGAAGATCTAGGGGGAATCAAAGATGGCGGCATAGATAAACACCTACACTGCTGCCTCGCACAACAATTTCAAAACTACAACTAAAAGACAGAACGGACATCATCCAGAACCACAGGAAAGCTGGCTGAGTGGAAATTCTACAACTAGAATGAGAGAGAGGGGCTCACAGAGACCCAGAGGACCTGCAGAAAGCTGAGGTACGGAGATGCGCGCATGGAGAGAGCGGGTGCCAGAGTACCTGGCTGGCTTTCTCTGGCGGGAGGGAAACGGAGACTCCCAACGGCATTGAACCCCTTATCTTACAACACTAAACCCCAGATCCAGCCGAAACTCATATAGGGGAGGGAGTTTAAACTGTGAAAAGGGAGAAGTGCACAGAAACTTAGGGGAGCAGCAAAAGGGCAGAAGTCTGGTGGCGTGCAAGGCACTGTGCATAGAGGACCGACTGCTGATTGTGCCGCTGGCTTTCACGAGTGGGCAGAGACAGACGCTCCCAACTGTGCAACTTCTAACTCCACTAAACCCCAGTTTTGGGCAAAACCCTGGGGACCCAGACTCATATGGTCCCGGAGCGCAGGGGAGCCGGAGGGGCAGCAGTCTAGAGGCACTGTGGGAGCGTGTGTGGGCAGGCCCAGGGACCGCTCCAGGGATTACCCAGTCACGTGAGACTCAGGGGCTGTGGAAGGCAAGGCAGTCCCTTAAGCCCTGAGACTCCACCCATCCCAAGCTCAACAGAGAGGCTTTTGCAGTTTTGCAACTCTTGTATCATAAGGCTGAATCCAACACAGAAGTTCTCCCTGCATAGTGAAAATGCTGAGACAAGGGAAGAGATCACAAACAAAAGAAATGGAGGAAAACAAATGACTGAATATAGAGTTCAAAACCACGGTTATAAGGTTTTTCAAGAATATCCTAGAAAAGTTGGATAAAGTTAGCAAGACCCAAGAAGAGATGAAAAAGAACCAATTAGAGATGGAAAAGATCCAACTAGAGATGGAAAAGGACCAACTAGAGATGGAAAAGGACCAACTAGAAATTAAATATACACTGACGGAAATAGAAAATATTATACAGAGACCTAATACCAGGCTAGAGGAAGGCAAGAATCAAATCAAAATTTTGAAATATAAAGAATCAGAAAACACTCAACTGGAAAAGCAAGAAGAGAAAAGAATCCAAAAATGTGAAGATAATGTAAGAAGCCTCTGGGACAGCTTCAAGCATACCAACATCAGAATTGTGGGGGTGCCAGAAGAAGAGAGAGAGCAAGATACTGAAAACCTATTTAAAGAAATAATGACTGAAAACTTCCCACATCTGGTAAAAGAAATAGACTTACAGGTCCAGGAAGCACACAGAACCCCATATAAAAGGAATCCAAAGAGGACCACACCAAGACACATGATAATTAAAATACCAAGAGCAAAAGACAAAGAGAATATTAAAAGCAGCAAGCGAAAAACAGTTCATTACCTACAAGGGAGCACCCATACGACTGTCAGCTGATTTCTCAACAGAAACGATGCAGGCCAGGCGGGAGTGGCAAGAAATATTCAACGTGATGAATAGCAAGAACCTACAACCAAGAATAATCTATCCAGCAAAGCTAACATTCAGAATTGAAGGTCAGATAAAGAGCTTCACAGATAAGAAAAAGCTAAAGGAGTTCATCAACTCCAAACCAGTATTATATCAAATGCTGAAAGGTACTCTTTTAGAAGAGGAAGAAGAAAAAGGTAAAAGCCAAAAAATTATGAACAACAAATACATATCTATCAACAAGTGAATCTAAAAATTAAGTGAATTAAAAATTTGATCAACAGAATAAACTGGTGAATATAATAGAATCAGGAGCACAGAAAGGGAGTGGACTGATAATTCTCAGGGGGAAAGAGGTGAGGGGTGTACAGGGAGAGACTGGACAAAATCATACACTTATGGATGAGGTTAACGGGAGGGAGGTAAGGGTAGAGGGAGGGTTGGGAGCCAGGTGGAGAAGAGGTATGGAGGGGAAAAAAAGAGAAACAAATGTAATAATCTGAATAATAAAGATTTAATTTTAAAAAAAAGAAGATATACATGGCCTTGGTGATATGTTTTTAGCACATGACACCATAAGCCTAGTCACAAAAGAAAAAAATTAATAACATGGACTTTATAGAATTAAAAGCTCCTAATCTGAGAAAGACCTTGTTCAGAGAACCAATAGACTACCCATCTTTGCAGAACACGTATCTGATATCAAACTCTAAAGCAAACAACCCCATTAAAATGGGTGAAGATCTGAAGAAACACCTTGTCAAAGAAGGTATTGAGACAGTAAAGAGCATCCAAAAATAAGCTCCATGTCATCTATCCCTAGGGAGTTGCAAATTAAAATGCCTGTTGGAAATGCTAACTTCCAAAAAATGGCAATACCAATGCTCCTGTCAGAGAGTGCTTGGGAGGACGCTGTGGCCTCAGCATAGTCATGAGCCCCTGCATAAGACATCGTCACCAGCTAATATTGGTGCCACCTGTGCAGCCCATCGGGAGCCAAGAGCCACCTGCCGTCTAAAAGCCGAAGACACACAGGCTGGTTCCGGAGCACCACCCCTGACTAACGCAGTCTTATCTGTGGCTGTCCCATGTGTCTTCATTGTGCCAATCTTTCCACAACCAGTGCACTGTGCGGTGTAGTGTGGGCTGCAGTGGGGGGTGCAATGGGGGCTGCAGTGGGGGTGCAGCGTGCACTGCAGTGTGGGTGTGCAGTGTAGGGTGCAAATGTGGGTGTGCAGTGTGGGCTGCAGTGTGGGTTGCAGTGTAGGGTGAAGTATGGACTCCAGTGTAGGGTGCAGTGTGGAGTGCAGTGTGGGCACTGTGAGCATAGGATCAAAGGATGCTTTTCACCCTCCCTGCCTGCTCCCCTTCTCTGGGGTGATAATTTAAACAGATCTTATGCAAAATGGACCATTAAATACTACTATTTTTTTAGCTCCTTCTAAACTGTCCAGGTATATATTTATGTCACGTTCTGGGGACTCTGTGAGGGGGACTTGAGGAACACATGGGGGCCACATGAAAAGCATGTATAGAACAAGTTGGGGGCACATGGGGTACTTAGGGGCCATGAAGGTTTCATGGGACTGAACCAGGTCTAATGAGTCAATAGTTACATCCAAAAGACAACTCCAAGATGATTTTATGGAAAGGAACTTTATTGCTTGACAGCTCACAAGAACACACGGGGGGTCACTCCCGAAGCAGTACATCCCGAACAAAGGGTTGGATCATCCTCATTCAGGAAAATCATGCATAAACATCAAGGTGAGCTTCCTCATCACAGGTAGAGGTGGGGACACTCCTGCACCTGCACAGTTAGCAAACATGCCTGCACATACATCACCTGCTCAAAAACGGCGGGAAACCTCTGCCCCTGGGAGGAGATGTCAGTGTTTAATGAGGGCATAATGAGGAAAGTTCATGAGGCCATCACAGAGGGTCCTCCCGGCTGTGGCAGCTGCCCCGGATGGTCTGAGCCAGGTGAGCCCCGAGTGCTGCAAGTCATCCCCAGGGAATCCCTGAGAATACGTGTCTGGCAATTGTCAGTGTCAGGGATGGCAAAGGTATGTAGGAAAGTTTAACTAACTGAGTCTCAACGCTTCTGTTAAATCAGCAGATACAGGATCCGGCTAGCGCACCTTATAACAATTAAGGTGCCCTGCATGGGTTTACAGGGTAATCTAAGCAAAGTTAAGAATTCTAAACAGAAGTTAGTCTAGGCCTGGCTGGGTGGCTCCGTTAGTTGGAGCATCATCCTATACACCAAAAGAGTTGCAGGTTTGATCCCAGATCAGAGCAAATTTGAGAGGCAAACATCTGATGTTATCTCTCACATCAATGGCTCTCTCTCCTTCCCTTCCTCTAAGAACAAATAGATAGATAGATGGATAGATGGAAAGATAGATAGATAGATAGATAGATAGATAGATAAAAAGTCTATGCTAGGCTACCTGCAAATCTCCCACATGTACCCCATGTGGTCTCCATATGGCCCAGACACACACATATATATATGTTAAGCTACATGGGGGTACATAAAAATTACATGGGGACTTGTGAGAGGTACATGAGGGTCACAGGGTGGCCACATGAGAGGCATGGTGAGGACAATGTAGGGGTCTGTATAGTAGGTAAATGGGAACATAGGCCCCTTCTCATGCTCCAACTCCCCATTCACCCTGTGGGGATATAGGGAAGGCCTATAGGACTGTGAGACCTGGGGACCCTGGCCAGCAACTTGGTCTAAGAAAGAGAAACTCTTCTAGATGTGAGCCCAGCTGCAAACAGCTAGTGTTTCATCTCACACGGCGTGTGCCAGGCCTCTGCACACCCGCTTCTCTGGTCTCTGTACTCCATAAAGCCCTGGCTGGCAACGTCCGGGTGGTGGCAAAACAATAGCACCTGGCACCCCGCTGCTGCCTGTCCACTCAACGGGACAATGTCACCAGCCACCAATGCCGTGAGCACATAGGCCCTGACAAAGCCACTTCCTTCACAGCTGGGCCTCGGGGTTACTGCTTCGGAATCCACAAACAGTCTGCGGAGAGATCTGCTGGGACTCGGCGCTTGGCCTAACGGGCACATGAACCCTACTGCCCAACGTGAAGCCCCTGACCTGTATTGTTCAGTGGTTAGCATGTCGGCCAAGCACTGAAGGGTCATGGGTTCAATTCCCAGTTAAGGACAGGTACCTGGATTGCAGACTCACTCCCTCCCCAGTCAGGGACTGAGTGGGAGGCAACCAATCCATGTGTGTCTCTCTCTCCCTTCCCTCCCTCCCCTTCACTCTCTCTAAAAATCAATGGAAAAAATATCCTTGGGTGAGGATTAACAAAAAAGAAAGAAAAAAAGAAAGAAAGAAAGAAAGAAAGAAAGAAAGAGAGAGAGAAAGAGAAAGAAAGAGAACTCTTACAACCAAACACAAAAAAGAAAAAAAATTTTCTATTTTTTTAATAATTTTTACTGATTTCAGAGAGGAAGGGTTAGAGAGAGAGAGACAGAAACATCAATGAGAGAAAATCATTGCCTGGTTGCTTCCTGCATGTCCCACACTAGGGACTGAGCCTACAACCCAGGCATAGACCCTGACCGGGAATCGAACCCTGACCTCCTGATTCGTAGATCAACATTCAACCACTGAACCACACCTGCTGGGCCACCCAATATTTTTAAATGGGCAAAGGACTCGAATAGACTTTTCTTCAAAGAAAATACACAAATAGCACATGAAAAGATGCTCAACATCACTGCCTTCGGGGAAATGCAGTCCAAACCACAATGAGCTTCCCAACCATTAGAGTGGCTACTACTAAAAACACGAGCACTCACAGGCATTAGCGAGGGCATGGGGAAATGAGACAAATGGAGAATGTTGCAGCCACTGTGGCAAACAGCTTGGCAATTCCCCCAAAAAGCTAAACATAGAATTACCATATGTCCTGGCAATCCCACTCCTAGGAATACGCACAAAAGAATTGAAAGCAGGTATTCACACAGAACCTTGTACAGGAATGCTTCCGGCAGCACTCTGACCAGATGGAGTTTGGGCCCGAAGAGCGTCTGCCCCGGGCCCACTGGCAGTCGCGCCAGGGCCTGCAAGGTCTTTAGAACTTCGCTCTGCTGTGCCCCGGTCTCAGTCTCCCACATGGCTCCCGAGGGTGCATGTTTTCTGAGCACCTCGGTGTGCTGGCACCTTGCTCAGGTGAGCTCACAGCAACTCTGTGAAGTCTGGTGAGTCCCATGTACTTACTGACGGGGCAGGCGTGACTCACCAGCGACCCCTCATCCAGCCTCTAAGAGGCCTCACCCGAGTTCCAGCCCAGAGTCAGGACTCCAGGGGCTGCCGAGAGCAAGTGTGTGAACACGTGAGCACCGCCCCTGGCCACACAGGAAAGGGTCCCTCTGGAGGGTCCCCAGTCCAACCACACAGGTGGCCCAGGCCCCACGCGCAGCTATACGCACCACGCCGGTGCTGCTGTAAATACACCAGCCTGGGCTCCCCAGGGGTCCGCTCCAGGAAGTGGATTCACGATCGTATGTTTGGACTTGATTAGAGCTGAGGATGGCTGCACCTCACTTCCATCCACCCCCCTCCCATTCTCTGGACACTAAAGATTCATGTGGGGTTCTGTTTTGTCCCTGCTGGCCAGGACCCGGCTGGGTCCTGGTGGGGAGCCTCAGCCCATACAGAGAGGGGCCTTTTCCCTTGGGGGTCTGGGCAGAGTCCTGTTGCTGCCCAGGCCACAGGGGGCCCTGGGGATACAGGCAGCACCAGAGAGACAGGCCTCCATTTTTATCCTGCTTCTAAAACGGCAACACCTCTATCCAATCTGAACCGTCTCGTTGCAGCCCTCACCCAGCAGATGGCCCCAGCACAGCCCAAGCCCAGCAGCCAGGGAGGACAGCGTCTCCTTCCTGAGGCCTCAGGAAGTGACAAGGCTGCCCGGGGAGGACTGCGGTGCCTGGGCCAGGCGTGGAGCTCTCTGGCAGAGGCAGGGCACTGTTATGGACTGAATTGTGTTCCCCCAAAATTCGTATGTTGGGGTCCTAATGCTCAGTTCCTGGGCACGTGGCCTTACATGGAAATAGGGTCTTTTTATTTATTTATTTTAATCCTCACCCAAGGATATTTTCCCATTGATTTTTAGGGATTGGAAGACAGAGAGAAAGACAGAGAGAAATATCAATGTGAGAGAAGCACACATCGATCGGTTGCCTCCTGCACGCGCCCAGACCAGGGCCTGGCTGGGGAGCAGCTTGCAACTGAGGTGCCTGCCCTTAACCAGAATCGAACCCAGGACCTTTCAGTCTTCAGGCCTATACTCTATCCACTGAGCCAAACTGGCTAGGGCAAAATAGGGTCTTTTTATTTTTTTATTTTTTAATAATTCGTTATTGTTGAAGTGTTATATCTGTACATTTTCCCCCCATCAGCCCCCTCCAGCCCTCTCCTAACCTCCACTCAGGCCTTCACCCCCGAAATAGGGTCTTTTTAGATGACCAAGCAAGATACGGTCATTTGGGTCAGCCCTAATCCACTGTGACTGTGTTGCTATAAAAAGGGGGAATCAGGACGAACACACACCCACAGGAAAACCCCTGTGGGGATCGGAGCCGCCGCCCAAGCCGAGACACTGCCCGTGGCTGGAGGGAGACCTTCCCTGTGTCCTCCAGGCCCTGAGACACTGGAGACACATTTCGTTCTCTAAGTCATCTAGTGTGTGGCCTCTGTCATGTCACTCACAGGAGGCTGATGTGGGCGCCCTCTGCTCTGTCCCCCTCTCTCCACAGGGGGGCGGTCCCACACAGGCCAGGCCCCTGCTGGGTGCTCACTTTCAGCCTACACTGGCCACAGCTCTCAGTCTCCAGGGCCCGTGACAGATGAGGACAGGAGGGCAGGGTTGGCCTCAGCTGGAGCTGGTGCTATTCCAAGAGCCCAGAAAGTCCACGAGTGGCCAGCCGCCCACCCTGCCCCTCTCTGGGCCACCCCCACTCCCAGCAGCAGTTGTGACAGCTACTACACGCCCTTTAACCCCAGTAGGAGAGAGGCCTCAGGAAGGCACAGAAAGAGGACACTCCGGCTGGTGACAGCATCTCACCTGTGTTCCCTGGGCCCAGGTTGGCCCTGTAAGGGACGAGGGCAGAACAGCCCTCTTCTCAGAGGATCCTGGGATGGAGCCAGAAAGCAGAGGGAGGGGCGAGAGGGGGTGCCGCTTGGCAGGATGGTGGGTGCAGAGCCCCCGCCTCACAGGTGCTAAGATGAGAGGAGGGAGGAGGGGTCTCCTGCCTCCATCCAGACAGGGTGTCTAGCCCCTCTGCAGGTGGTCCAGTGCCAGCCAAGAGTCTGCTCCAGAAACTTCAGTCCATTTTCTCCAAAGTGGACATGATACAGCTGGCTGGATTGGGCTCGGTCCGACTGTCTGCAGAGGATGCGAGACGGACACACCCCGGGGTCCTCATGCAGCCTGTTCCCCAAGGTCTGGCCCCTGACCGAGACCAGCTCCCACATAGCTACCTCCTTGCCTGGCAGCCAGGCTCTGCTGGTCACAGGAAAGTCCACAGGCCGAGGCATAGATGGGCCCAGAACTCTGCATGTTTCCTGGGAAAGGTGAGGGGTGGCACTCCCCGTAGCAGCCGAGGGCACAGTAGTCGCTGCTGCTGCCCTCTGACTGGGGGGGCGCCAGCCGGGTGGGGCTGGAGGGCACCCACTCTTCCTGTGGCAGGTAGGCAGGCAGCTGCCCTCCACACTCCAGGGCTGCAGGCAACACACCTGCCGGGAGTCCGGTGCCAGGGCCCTCCTCCTCCAGGCTCACGAACGGCCAGGGATCCGCCGGCTCACAGATAAGCAACGCAATGGCCTCCCGGGCGCCGGACTCCGAGGCTCCTCCGGTGGCACCGACACCCACCTGGCTCGGCTGCACGCCAGTTCTGTGGGTCCCTGCCCAGGTCTGGAACAGAGCAGGGGACTCAGGCAGCACCATGGACTCAGCTGGGAGAGCCTCCCCTCCTCCTCCAGGAAGCTCTCCCTACACCCATACCCAGAGGCCAAGCAGCACCTGTGCCTGAACAATGCGTCTTCCCCCCACAGGCCAGTCTAGCCTTAGCATGGGACCCCAAGTTCCTTCAGGCTCCTGCCCGCCCCCAGCACAGGTCCTGGGGCTCCCAGCAGCCTGAAATGGGGCCAAGGGAGAACCGAGCTCACCCCGGCCCACTTCTGACACATTCAACAACTAGAGCTCTCCAGCCCCCACTCCTGCCCTCACCTACCCACCAGACGCTGGAGATGCTGTTGGGACTGGAGCCTTTGGGTTGAGGCAGGCAGACCTGGACCCCTTCCTGGGGCCACAGGAGGCAGCCTTCCCACCCCCATACTTCCCTCACCCCCACCTCCAAAAGGAAGCTGCTCCCTGGTGGGACCAGGAGCCTCCAGCAGGCACCACACACACCACATCCTCTGCCACTGCACTGCCAGGCTCCCTGTGGCTGCAGACCGCCCCCACCCCCCACCCCAGGGCTCTGTTCCCAGGCAGGTGTCCTGGTTCTACCGAGAAGGAGCTGGGTGCCTGCAGCCGAGGGGCAATCAAAATCTTCCTGTCAGCCTTTGTCCCCAGCTGCCTAGGGGACCTTGTCCGGTCCACGGCCTGGGGGAAGGAGGTGGACTCCACCAAGGACAAGGGGCTCTGCTTTAAGCTTCACATGATACTTTCAGACAACATGTGACGGAGGGGCCCTGGGAAGGGCAGGTCTGAGGACCAGGAAGCACTGCCTCCGCTCCTTTGCTCCTTCTCCCCAAGTGAGGGGCCTGAGCGGGTGGGAGCGCCTCCTCCCCCACCCATCCCACCTTTCCCCGGGGAGCAGGAGCCTCCAGGCAGCAGGGAGGGGACAGGTCTGTTCCCAGCTTGTCACTGCCCTGTGGGCACCCCCAGGGCTCCACAAAGGGGGAAAGTGAGGGTCCACTCATTGGCCCAGGTGCCAGTGTGCTACCAGATCTGCCAGGAAAGGCCAGTCACCCCACTATGGCCACCAGAGCAGTGGCCCGGAGGCCAGTGAGGGCCCCAAGGACAGTTCACACACTAGAGACCCTCCCCACGGCCGCCAGCACAGACACCTGGAGGTGAAGAAAGGATGAGGCGGCAGGTGCAGCCCGAGATTTACCTCCAGGAGCTGCTGCACACCAGAGGACAGATAGATAATGTCCTAAGAAAATTTACATTTTTTCCATTAACAGTGGAATTAGAGACATGAGAACAAAAAGAAATAGCAATAAAAAATACAGTTCCTTTTTTTTTTTTTTGCCCATTGGAGACACCGTGTATAAATTTAAATCCATTCTATATACCCAAAAAGCTCAAAGCACAGAGAAAGGTTCCTCCAACTCTCACCCAGAGCCCACATCCTGAGCCAGCCAGGCCTCTGGGCAATCCCTGCCCGCCCCGCCCTGCAGCCACGCACCTGGAAGTTCCCGTGGTGCAAGCTGTAGAGAGGCTGGAAGAAGGGCACGGGGGACGGCACGTTCTGGTGAAGGGTTCTCTTCACCCTGAGCCAGGAGAGCACAGTCAGGGGCCCGCCCAGCCCCAGGAAGCGGCGCCCTGCAGGGAGCTCAGCTCTTCCACCGCAGGCGGCTGGCAGCTGTCACCCTCCCTCCACCACCACGTCCGAACCTGCTCTCGGGAGACCCAACTTCTGGCCCTGTGCCTCCCTGGCCATGGCACTGAGGTATACCAACACATGTGTCCTTTGCAGAGTGCATTTGATGGTGAGTTTGGGGCTGGGGGCAACCAGCCCGCAGAGGGAGCCAGCACTTCCTGGAACCCCAGCTGCCCTGAGCAGGCAGGTGGCAACCCCTTCCCTCCCCACACTCCCAGATCTGCCCAGTCTGGGCCCACTGGCCCTCCCTCAATGATGCAGCACAGGGCTCCAATCCAAAAGGTCCAGATCACCTTTACCCGCCTTCCCTGGGACCCGGAGCCTCTAGTTCGTTCCCCAGCTCTGGGGTGGCGCCAGGTGTCATAGCTCAACCTCTGCCCAGGCGTCCCCTCCGTTCCCCTTCCTACGACCCTGGCAATTCCCTCCACTTGGCTCTATTTTTACCTCTCTCCCTGGCTCTTGGCTCCAAGAATAAGCCCAGCATCCTCCTCTACCTCTCAGCCCCACCCATTGCCCCCAGCACCCCTCTTCCTCACCACTCACCCACCCCATTGCTCTCTTGGTCCGCATCCTCTCTCTACACGGCCACACCTGGCCAGTCTCCTCTGGGCCCGTCCTTGAGGAGGCCGTGCCCTCTCTTATGCCCTGACAGGCGTGATGACCCGTCTCCACCTCTTCTCTGAGGTCACCAGCTAAGAACAGGGTCTCGTGCACACCAGGTGCCCGACGCTGTGTGTGCACAGGCTGTGCTAACAAAGAGCACACCGCCCAGCACCTCCAGGGACTGAAGACAGAGCCTCAGTGACTTGGAACCAGTGATTTCGGGTCCCTCCTTGGCTCTTCAGGGTCACACCGCCCTCCCCCTAAACCCCACTTTAAACCTGGCAACTTGGACACTCCCCGCCCCATCTAGGACCTGACGGTGGGGAAGGGAGGAGCACAGGGGAGCATCGTTGGTTTGCCCTCCGCACCCCACTACCACACACATTGACACGCACACACAGCCACATGCACAGTCCTTGGGTCTGACCTGGGTGACAGCTTGAACAGGAGGTAGGTCAGGCTGGTCAGGAGGAGAAAGATGGACATGGCGACCACGGTGCTGTCGGGCTGCCTCAGAGGTGAGAGCAGGGAGCCTGAGAACAGGAAGGGCCCAGAGCTGTGAGCAGCCTCCGCCAGGATGTTCCTCCAACCCCACGTGGCAAAGACCCCACCCCCACCCCGCACGAGTGCCCCGGTCCAGCTGCAATGGGCCTGGAGGTCTGCGCGATGCCTGCTAAAGCGCCTTGGGTGCCTCGTGCTCCCTGGCCTCACCTTCCCTTCTGCAGGGCCATTGGGTCAGGGAGCTGCCCAGCACCCTGTGCACAGGCCGCCAGCCCTCCCTAAGGCCTGGGGGGCAGCTGAGCCAGGACTCCAGGTGCCTGGGACACCTGAGCTCGGCTGTGTTTGCTTCCTCCCTGCACACCTCAGACCTCAGGGATGGTCCCAGGGGAAAGAGGGGTGGAGGGGAGGCCCAAGCGGACTCCCGAAGGGCAGCAGCCGGGAGCACCCACCTTGTCTCTGGGGAGACAGGAAGCTCACGGGCTGGCTCCATTCGCTCCAGTGGCCCTCGTAGCGCTCCTCCTCCGCCATGGCGTCCTCCAGGTTGGCCATCTGGACACGCAGCCTGGCCTCATAGGTGGAACCAGGGTCCAATTCAACAGCCTCCAGCATGAGCCCGGTCACCCCAACAATCTGATCCTTATGCTGGGCCCACTAGGGGGTTGAGGACAGTTAGCAGTTGCTGAGGGTGAGACTGGGTCCGCCAGCCCTTGAGGATGTACACACGCACATTGAGGCACACTCACCACACTCATGCACACATGACGCACTCACACATGTACACACGCACATACCACAGGCACACACCTACACTCCCCTACCTGTGTGCTGGCTCGCACATGCACACACACCAACACGCTCACCACCCTCGCTACACGCATACACATAGGCGTGCCTGTGAGCACTCACATATATCTTGTTCAGGCACCCTCGTACACAGACATACAAATAGGTGCATGCTTGTACACACATTCTCTTGGCTCTGGTCACCTCCCTTCTCATCAGCCTCTCCCTGTGTGGAATGAGAAGAGACCCAGGCCCCCAGCTGGCCAGCCCGAGCATTACCTCCCAAGCTTCCTCCTGCCTCTTGAAGGCCAGCTCATAGCTGAGCAGCGAGGCCAGCGGCTCCAAGGCAGGGCTGATGCCCCAGGTCAGGACACAAGAGTCAGAGCTGACATTGCTCTGCAGGTCGGAAGGAGGGTCCAGCTTCACTAGAACAGGATGAGGCCACGTGAGTGCCAGCCTGCCCAGGGCTGGGGTCAGACAGACCCCTGTGCCTGCACTGGGGTCTTCCGTACTCCTGAGGCTGAGCAGGGCTGGGGTCCGACCGGCTCCGGGGCATGTTCAAAGCCCTCGCAGACCAGGGGCCTTATGGGAGGCTACTCCAGGGAAGCCCCAGGTGAGACAACAGAGCAATGCAATGGCTCCTCCAGCCCCTGCAGTCAGACAAGGCGACTCCCAAGGCCGCTTCTCTTTCCCTCAGGAGCTGTGTGTCATGGGGCTTCTTCCTCTGTGACTGACGTGCATTTCAAGCTGTAGCCCAGGCCCAACTCAAAGCTCTATGGCTTCATTGTCCTTTGGAACCCCTCCCCTTCTGGGCCAAGCCTCTCCCAGCCCGGGGTGTGGGGGAACGGGGAAGCCAGGGGGCCGAGGGGGGATCTCTGGCAGGGCCCAAGGGCACTTAGGAGGCAAAGGATTCCCCGCTTCAGGGCCCTGCCCCCAACCGCTGGGCAGCCAGGATGTTTCCAGCCACAACGGCCAACGTGCCACCCCAGGCCTCACCATGTCTCCGGGGCAGGTACTGGGGGTCCACCAGGCTGACCTGCTCCTTCCCAGAGATATGACGGTGCAGAGTGATGGTGAAGTTGTCGGAAGGCGCAATGACCTCCTCGGGCGGCAGGACCACGGTGCACGTGCTGCCCCGGAAAACACACCTGTGCTTGCTGCCCGGCGCATGGTTGCTAGAAAGGATGTGCATCAGCACCGAGACGCCACGCGGTGGCCTGTTCCCTGCTGCTGTCAGGGCGACCCTGTCCTTACCCCTGCCCTTGGCCCAGGTGGGCCTGGCCCCGCACCCTCACCTGGTGAAGAGGAGCCAGAGGCTGGGGCCTGGGCCCAGCTCTGGGGCCGGCCAGTGGCAGTCAATTCTGAGGATGTTGTTGTTGAGGCAAGTGACAGTTCCGGCGCCCAGCCCTGGGAGCAGTGACCACTGGGAGCCCACAGAGGCTCCTGCAGGCAGGAAGGAGGGGAGGGGAGGCTCCGGAAGCTGACACCTAACAGGGCAGTCCCCAAAGAATAGCAGGGCTGGGAGGTCTGGATGGCCATGCTCTGGCCCAGGGCACGTGGGTGGGACTGGAGTCCAGCCTGATCCCTGGAGGGCAGGTCCTAGCACAGTTCGGCCACACCCTCCCCGAGGAGTGGGGCAGGCAGTCTGCCCCGAAGCACGCCACTCCCCCCCACACACCTCATTAGGGCCCTCACCGCCTTCTCCGGGCACCAAGACATCCAAGCCGACCCAGATGCAGACCAGGAGCCAGGTGCCCATCCCTCACATCAGGGCTTCACTCGCCAAGGTCCAATCTGCAAAGGGTGCTGCCCATGAGTCCCTCCCCATGCAGAGCACACCCCACAGTGCTCTGAATGGGTCGCCCCCTCCCACTCACGCGTCCTGTGAACACGATTAGGCACCACTGTCCGAGCTGCACCAACACGCCACCAGGCTCAGAGGGTCAGTCGACCTGATAAAGACTCGAAGCTGCAGCAGGCAAGAGGGGACCCTCACACTCAGCCTGAAAGGCTCCTCTCTGGGACCGCTGTCCTCTGCCATGCCAGTCCCAGACCCTGGCCCAGGTCCCATCCTGAGCTCTGAGGGGTCATGCCTGGCAGACTGTGTAACCCACCGGAATTCCCACAAGACTTGTGAGGCAGGGAGCTGACTCCTAAGGCCTTGTCAAGGATCACACGCCAACTTCTACCATAGCCTCTCCCCCTGCGTCCCCTTCAATTAAGGCCTGTCTCAGCGCTCTGCTGCAGGAGGGCAGAGGATGGCAGTGAGGTGTCCATGCAACAACTGGCACTTCCTAAACTCTGTGTCACACCCCATTCAGAGGTGCTAGCCCAAGCCCCTGGACTCCTGGGAGAGCAATGGTTAGTGGAGACTCAGGCCTGGGTGCCGTGCAGGGAAGCCGCTGGTACCCTATCACCCCATTTGCAGCTCCAGATGGCGCACTGATAGCCCCTAGGCAGGAAGCAGGGTCCGCCTGGTTATGCAAGCCTGATGGTGATAAGGAGGCCAAAACGCTGCAGACACACACCGACCTCAGCACACATGCACCAGGAAGCAGACCCCACTCCAACCCCGCCCGTGTCCCCGCAGACTATCTATGTACTCATAGGACAGACCCTGTTCAGATCAGGAAGACCTCACCCTTCCCTAGAATGAAGCGCCACCGGCACCCCTAGCCACAGCGATCGTCTGCAGGTCTGCCCCCTCCTGCTCAGTTACAGGTGGAAGTGGGGAGCCACCTGACCACAACGCACTCTCGGGGCGTGTGAAGATTGGATCAGAGTGAGCACCAGGACCTGGGGGAGCTCAGGCCCAGCAGGCCCCAGGGTGGAGGGACACGTGCCTCTGTGCAGACCAGGCCAGCTTGGCTCAGGCTAACACAGGAGCCAGTGACTCAAGAGCATGAAGTACGGTGGCTCCAAGCTCAGCAGGCCTGGAGGCCAGGACCCACGCTGGGGAGGGTTGGGTGGGATCATCCTGGGGGGAGCAGTCCTTGCTTTTCCTTGCAGAGAACACCTCTGTCTATACCTAGAGAGCTGGGTAAAGCCCGACCACCACCCTCCCACAGATGAGGAAACAGAGGCCCAGGGAAAACAGGCACCTGCCCAATACTTGGCACCTGGCACCTCCATTCTTGCCTGTGAGCTCACAGGGTACCACTGCTCTCTCTCTTCAGGGCTCCTCAAGTGAGAGACGGGACATTATTGAGGCAGGGCCACCCCCACCCTTGACAACAGACATGGGGCCTGGTGGTGCAGAAACCCCACCTGTTTACTGCCTACTCCAGCAGGAGGCATTGGGAGGACACCACGAGGCCCAATCACATCTCGGGGATGGCTGTAAAGCAGCAGAAGTTCCCTTGGACAGAGATGCTCCCTAAGACCTCTAGTCATGGGGGAGCCCCTCCACATAGATCTCCATCTCCTCCATGGCCTCAGGGTCAGCTTGCCTGCCATGGTTTCCTGGCCCATCCCAAGGTCGTGGGCTAGCTTACAGCCTGATCCCTGCCTCAGGCCCACAGATACCACAGGACCAGGTCAGGTCTCCAGACCACTCAGTGCCTCACTGCCCTGGCCCAGTCAAAGCAGGCAGGCTGGGACCCTTGGTGGCTTACCGAACCCCCTCCAAGTCGGCTTCACACCAGTCACTGTGCCCACTTACTGCCCCTTTAACACCGAATCTGTTTTACAGTTTTCATGGCGAGGGAGTGATATCCCTGTTATTCTCTCTGGCAGATGGCGGGAGTGAGGTGGAAGCTGCTAATTGAATGGGCACTTGTCCTCTTGTCTTCTCTCTGCCCTTCCTACGTGGGAGGAGGAATAAATTCAAGCCCCACCCCTCCAAAAAATGCTGGAGACTGGGGAATATAGGGACTGTGCTAGGAAATGGGGCCAGAAATGGGAGTAGACCCCAACTCCCCCTTTGGATCACACAAGCATATGTGGGGGGCCCCCCGGCCCCAACTGGACCAATGGCCCTGATGGCACCGATGGGATCCCAGATGCTGCTGGGCAGAAGCTGCCCAGGACGCTGAGCTTCCTGTGGATGCTCCGTGGGTGGGAAGGGCAGGGCGCAGGAGAGGTCAAGGGAGCTGGGTGAGTCCAGAGTGCGCACGAAGACCCGAGGAAGAGGTGGGTGGCCCCCCGGACCACCGACCACATCCTTCCTGAGAATGGTGAGTGGGTGAGGCACTCCATCAGGGGCGCATGTCTGGGAAACACGGCGCAGGAGCTATGGGAGAGGTAAGGGGGGGACCCACCAGGCCTCAGGTGGATAAGGGTGCACACAAAGGGCGGGACTCAGGGCAGCGGAGGAGTGGGGAGACTGAGGATGGAGTCAGAGGGGTAGAGGGGAGCCTCAGGACCTCACAGGGTGCCTGCTGGTCTGCTCTCCAGCCCTGGCTCCCTGCGGGCCTTTCACACGGTCTCCTGCCTAGCCTCCTTCCCCATCACAGGCCTCTTCCTTCAGGAAGCCCTTCCTGAGCACCCCAGTTTGTCTCCCCAACAGACAACAGGAGCAGAAAACAGGTGGTAGCCATGGGTCAGGGCTAGAATAAGGCTATTGACACAGTTCTCTTTGGGGGGCTTGGAGGTTAAATGGGGAGACATAACACCCCTCCCCTGCTGGCACCTTCCTCAGTGGTCCTCGCTACCCCTTTGCAGCACCCCCACATCATGTAAGAACCTGTCTGATTTATGTTGTGCCCCTGCACCCACCCTAAATGTTCAAGAAAACCACTCTGAAACCCCCTGCAGAAGCTGCCCTGCTTTGAGTTAGTACGAATGCTATGGGCTTTTGAGATGGGTGCTTGGGACATTATAGATCAAAAACCTTGTTCCCTTCCTCTGCTTGGCTGAACAAACCATCTGGAACCCTACCCACCACGGCCCCTCCCTCAACCCTAAGCGGGACTATCCCCAGACTTTCCGCTCCTCTTTACCCTAAAGCCCCCAAAGGCATGAGGATTTGGGCACCGCTGAGACCATCCCCTGGAATGCCCGTTAGCACCAACTGGTGCCCCCAAAGGTCAGCTCAGCCACCAAAGGAGCAGAGCCTCTTCCATAGAGAAACTGCCTGACAAACACAGTGCCCTTCCTTCTGCCCAGCGGCACCACAACCCACAGGCCTGGGCGTGACAGGTTGCCAGCTGTGGTCAGCAGTGCCACTCTGCTGTCCCTGGAGGTGCCCGAGCCAAGAACAGCCAAGGAGATAGGACTAAGGTGGTGCTCCCGGGCACCCCACTTCCAGGTTCAGGCCCAGGGAAGGCGGCTGCCAGCCCTCCCTGAGTGTCTGAGGTTCAGGCTGATATGAGTGGGTGGGAAGTTCCCTTACACACTCACCTTCCCAGATGCATCTGCTGGGTCCCATGGCCAGGACAGTCCCTGTGCTGGCGGCAAAGTCCCTCAGCCTGATCCAGGAGATAAGTGCACGATGACGTAACCTCACACGGCGGCTGACATAGGCCGCCCACACCTAAACCACGAGCACAGTGAAGCAGCTGCCCCAGGAGGAGGAGGGGAGGGGGCGGGGAAGTAGCGACTGTCACCACTAGTCACACACCCAGGAATTATAAGGTGGGACCACTTTGATTCCCTGTGGTCCTGAAGGTTGCTCCAGGAACGTTGGCGCCTGGTCCATTGATTGGTGGATTAGCGTCTGTTGTATCGTCCCAAGGGACACCACTGGGTGCATTACACCGGTCCCAGGAGGCGAGGACCGTGGCCAGGCACAGGGCAGCGCCTGGTCCCCTTCCAGGCTTTTCTGGAACCAGAGGTGCAGACTGCTCTCCAGCAAGGCAATCTGGGAGCATGGGGGTGGAGAGGGCGGGAAAATATAAAAGGCAGTGTCTGTTAAAGGAAATAACACAGAAGGAAATAACAAAGGCCTTTTATCTCACCCCAGATGTAGCCCTTGTGAGAAGGCACAGTCCCGCCAGACATTGCTAAGCTCAGATGCACATTTTTTAAAAATATTTTTTTAATGATTTCAGAGAAGAGAGAGAAACATCAATAATGAGAATCATTGATCAGCTGCCTTCTGCACACCCTCTACTGAGAATTGAGCCCACAATCTAGGCATGTGCCCTTCACCAGAATCAAACCTGGGACCCTTCAGTCCACAGGCTGATGCTCTATCCACTGAGCAAACCAGCTGGGGCTCAGGTGCACATTCTTAATGGACTCATACTATGTTCTGAGTTTCACAGCCTCCTTGTTCCTCTGGCTATGTTCAACACTTTCCAGGTCTGCACAAAAACATACCTTGTGCCTTTAATGGTAGTCCATGCTATGGTTTCCATTGTTTAATGGCTGTTTGGTTGTTGCCTATATATGCTATTTGAATTTTCATTGAGATATAATTTACATATAACTGTCTATTAGTTTCAAGTGCATAGATGCTATTTTAAATGAAGGTAGTGAACAATTCTGGGCATGGGTCTTTATGAGTACTTCTGTACAGAAAGTTGCTATGGTGGAATTGTGGGTCTAAGGTTCAGCATTTTTAAAAATATCTACAGCTACCGCTCTGGCAGGTATGACTCGGTCGGAGCATACACCAAGAGGTCATGGGTTCAATTCCCAGTCAGGACACATATCCAGGATGCAGGTTCAATCTCCTAGTCAGGATGCTTACAGGAGGCAACCCATTGATGCATCTCTCTCACATCAACGTTTTTTTCTCTTTCTCTCATCTCCCTTTATCCCTCTCTAAAATCAATTTTTAAAAAATGATAAAAATAAAAAATAAACCTATTAAAATATCCAGATACTGCCAAGTGGCCCTCCAAAAATGTACCAACTTCTTCTCCCATCAGAAGTGTGCGAATGCCTGTGACCCTCACCAACAGCATATACATTATCAGTTTATCTTTGACAATCTGATAGGCAGATATTTAATGTCGTTTTTCTGCACTTGGTTGTTAGTGAAGATAAGCATCTTTTCACATACTTACTGGCTGTGTTCCTTTCCATACCAAATAAGTCTCATTTCAGTGTGTGTACATGCCTATACACACACGTTTATCTGTGAGAGTGCCTGTGTACGCACATGTGTGTGCATGTGTGTGCTGTGTTCCATACATCAAAACTTCTTGGCCAAGGCCCGAGTACCTCAGAGTTGCAGCTCTCTGGAGTCTGAAACAACAGGGGCCCACGAAGAGATGGAATCACAGGCTCAAGCCCAAGAAATACATTACACATAATCTGGGACTTAATCACATTTCTTTCTAATATTTATATTTCTTAATTTTTTTTGTATTTATTTTTAGAGAGACATCAATTTGTTGTTTCACTTATTTATGCATTCACTGATTGATTCTTATATGTGCTCTAACTAGGGATTGAACCTGTAATGTTGGTGAATCAGGATAATGCTTTAACCAACTGAGTTACCTGGCCAGGGCACTAATATTTAAATTTCAATCAGCTTGGTCCCCATTTACCTATTACAAGGACATACTTTTATACTCACTGGAGCCATCCCTGTACTAGTATATTTATCAAGAGAGCTTCATGCCAAAACCGGTTTGGCTCAGTAGATAAAGCATCGGCCTGCGGACTGAAGGATCTCAGGTTCAATTCTGGTCAAGGGCATGTATCTTGGTTGCGGGCACATCCCCAGTAAGAGATGTGCAGGAAGCAGCTGTTCGATGTTTCTGGCTCTCTATCTCTCTCCCTTCCTCTCTGTAAAAAAATCAATAAAATATGTTTTTAAAAAAAGAGAGAGAGAGCTTCGTTTTGTCTATCAGGGTCTCCCTCCACCTTGCTGAAGATAGAATTTACTGCCTTAAAACCAATAGACCACACTGCCTGTAACCAGTTTAGTCCTAAGTATAGTAATTTTGGAATCATTATTTGTGATTTGACATCTACTTCTTAAGTAATTTAAAACACTGAGAAGGCAATATTAAACTTTTCATTTTAATTAAATATTCAGAATAAATTTTTATTAGATAAGCTTGCACTTAACAGTTAAATATTTAGGAACAATTAATGTAGTAAATTAGTAAGTTTTATTTTATTAGTTATGCAAACAATATAAATATTTAAGAGTGTTGGTTAATGGTAAAAGAATGTCAATTGCCCAATAAATGTGAAAGATAAATGAACAGGACCTTAAACAGAGCATAATTAGTTGTGGATAATCTTCCCCACATACAAAATCTCCTTGGACATTAATGAGTTCATCCACTGATTGGCAGGTAGGCTATCCATTTCTGCCACACCAAGCAAAGGCCCTCAGGACACAAGTGCTCGCTCCCAGCTGGGAATCCACTCTGAGGAATAAGGTAAACAGACACCATGCAGCTGGGCCAGCCTGGCCTAGTCCCTCCAGCGGTGTCCACATTGCGGATTGCAGCACTTATAGAAGGTGGTCATTGGCTCATCGGCAGAGCGGGTCTGAAGCTGCATGAAATAGGCACGAGGATGCTCACATTTGGGACATGGCTCTAGAAACAGGAAAAATAAACAAGTGACCCGCATTAAAAAAATGTTTGTGACCAACATACCTGCTAGAAGTAGGTGTGAGGCGAAAGACAGCAAAGACCTTACTCGCTTATCTGGTGTGCCTTGTGCCCTGATAAAAGGTACAAATAGTGGTCTGGTCTCGTTCCCAATATGCTCTCACACTGAGGAAATCCAGGAGTTTGAAAACACTCCTCCTCCCCTCCCTGGGTCCCACTTTTCCTCTCAAATCTGGTTGAAGGCTCGTTGGAAACCTAACACAAAAGGTGACTTATGGCTGTTGTGTGAGTGACAGGGCCCACGCCTGCAGTTTCTTCCTTCTAAGTGCATCCCCATCACCTGGGCAACAGACAAGCCCTCTCAGCCTCCCAGAGACCCCATGGATGACAATCCACTTCCTCTTGTATTTAATATGAGATCCATCTTGGCAGTTAGTATCTCAGCTGTTCTTACTGAGATCTCAGCGTGCGGTCCACACCTTTTCAGAGTGTGCCAAGGCATGTGATCTCACTTTGAGAAACAACCCTGCTCTTGATGAAAATACCTCCAAACACTCTCAAACCACCATTTTAAACATTTGATACATAACTCATTCTCTTTAAATATATTTTTATGGATTTCAGAAAGGAAGGGAGAGGAAGAGATAGAAACATCACTGATGAAAGAGAATTATTGACTGGCTGACTCCTGCACACCCCCTACTGGGGATAAAGCCCACAACCTGGGCATGTGCCTTTGATCGGAATCGAACCCAGGACCCTTCAGTTCACAGGCCAACACTCTATCCACTGAGCCAAACCAGCTAGGGCTACAATCCATTCTTTAATGACAAATTCTACCACTGCTAAATTTTTAACATAGCAGATTTGGATGATCGTCTATAGGGGAAAGAGAGAGTACTAATCATGACTTAGCTCTTCCTCCTATCAATACTGGCTGTTTCTAAGGCTCTCTGTCCTTCTTTGGTCACATCCACCTCTATCAGAAATAAATAAACCAACACTTGGAGTAAACATTTATTTTGCTGAGACTGCAGTTTAATGCTCTCTAGTATTAACTTTCAAAACTCTGCATTAGAACAAAAAGAGGATTTTCCCCCCTCAGATTGATCTTTATCCCTCCTGTCATTGCGGCTATCAAAGCTACAACATGTTCAGTGCCCGTTATGTGCCAAACACTGCATAATTCACTATGTGCTCTTACAATATATGAGTATAAATTAGCCCCAGAGATGTCAAGGGATCCAAGGTCATAAAACAGTAAGAAGTCACCCTGCGTCTCTAACTCGGATCTGTGTAATTCTGAGGCTTGTGCCAATATTATCTGTGCAACAAATAAGTTATGAAAAAACAAAGGTACTTTCTAATTTTAGAAGCCCACCTCATATGAGCAGGCACAGGGTCTGACACGGAGCAGCAGTCAGCGGCCTCAGACCTATCCACAGGTCAGTAATGCACAAGGTCCCCCTCTCACCTGCAGTGGAGTCCACGTTCTCCCAGGCCGCTGCTCCACCAAGCACGTCATCCACTTCTTTCAGCTTTGGATACTTCCGATTTGTCACCTACAAACAACAGCAAGCTTCAGACTCTCCAAATCAGTGAACAACAGTACAGATCTGGGCCATCAACCAAACCTCCACACGGGCCCGCAGTGTCTGTCTCCCGAGACATCCCTCCTTCCACAGACCCGAGAGATACTAGATGTGACGACCCTGGCAACGGTGCCACGTGGCGGGAGATCCGTCCAGAGGCTGCTGTTGCCGGGGCCAAGCAGCACCTCTCTGGAGAAATGAGAGAAGCGAGACTCCGGGGGGTTCAGTGTCACCTTTCACTCCGAAGCTGGGGACTGACTGCCGCGGGTCCTGAACACAGGGCGGACCCCGCCGACGTAGCGCTCACAGGGCTGCTCTGGCCGCGGTGGTGACACGGCGCAGGGGGCACCTGTGTGAGCACGGAGCCCGAGGGCAGGTAGGGGAGGTAACGGCGATAACCTAGTGACGGCACCGGGGCGGCACCAACGGCCGGACCCCAGGGCGACTCCGAGACAGAGGCGGCGGGGAGCGGCTGACGGCACGGGCGGGTGGAGGCGGACTCGGGACGGCGGGCGTGGAGCGCCACGGGAGGCCCGCAGGAGACGCGCGGGCTCCCGCCGGGCTCCGGGACCCACCTTGCGGGTGATGTTGTGCACGTAGGGGCAGGTGTTGCAAGCGAAACGGTGGCAGCGCTGTCCCTCCTCCACGATGAGCCCATTCCCGCAGCCGGGGCAGAAGAGCAGCATGGCTGCCGCTCCGCAGGCTCCGCAGCCCCGCTGTTCTGCAGGCGCCGACACTAGGCCCGCCTCCAGCTCACATTGGCTCGGGCCGCCGCCCTGCCCTCAGCCCACCAATAGGCACGCCATTTCGCGCTCCCAGTGAGCGCTGCGGCAGGTCGCCTCCCACTTATTGGCTCTGGCGGAAGCCCCGCCCCACGCGCCCACTGGCGGAAGTGCGTGCTGCGCTCCCGGTTGTGCGCGCCAGCTTCGCTCCTGCGGGCCGCGGGTGCGGGGGGCACGGGGCGCCCTGGAGGAGGCGGAGGCGGAGGCGACGGCACGGCCCGAGGCGCGTGAGGACGATGAGGACGAAGAGGAGGCGCTGCCGCACTCCGAGGCGGTGGACGTGTTCCAGGAGGGTCTCGCCATGGTGGTGCAGGACCCACTGCTCTGCGACCTACCGATCCAGGTGCGCGCGTTCCCTGCCGCGCTGCGTGCAGGGGCGTGGACAGGTCCCGGTGCGGATGGGGCTGCGGCCCGGAAGCCTCCTCTGGCACCTCTGGATGCAAACGAGGTCCTAACCCGGGCCGGGCCTAGGGTGGGGCGAACGAGGCGCTCCTGGGGCGCGGAATTTAAAAGGCTCCACAACACCTCCAGCAGCCAGGATACATGACTTTCTTTTTTCTTTCGGGAATACGTGACATTTTAATACAGTATGTTTATAACTCAGATTGGCATAAAAAGTCTATGGCAAACAAAATAATAAAGACTATGTCAGTATTACTGGTTTTTCCCATCTCATACTTCAATGTTATTTTGTCCATCATGAAGTTTAATTAACTTTCATTTTCTTAAAAGTAGTATTACAACGTTTGATATTGCACTCCTGCCAAAA
The DNA here is from genome assembly GCA_011751065.1 of Lasiurus cinereus. Lineage (NCBI taxonomy): Eukaryota > Metazoa > Chordata > Mammalia > Chiroptera > Vespertilionidae > Lasiurus > Lasiurus cinereus. Next base: position 1,274,953 of record JAAGEH010002525.1, read on the forward strand.
CCTCGTTCCGAGGCCCTAGTTTGGGTCCTCATGGGTGATAGGGGCTCAGAATGAACTGACAAGCACAGTGTTCCTCCTACCCAGCCCCTGGGTGAGAGGGATCCAGGGCTGTTGGTTCTTGCCTGTTTCTATGTTCCTTTCTTCCAAGCTTCTGTCCACTTTGGACTTTAAATAGAAAATGTGAATGAAACATGAGGTTAAGGTGCTAAAAACCTGGGAGGCTCTAATGTATAAGCAAGAATCCTTTCCCGTTCTTGCCCTTCCTAAAATATGACAACCACTTTTTGGACACTTGCAGCTTATTTCTTGTGGTTGTTTTGGGGTGTTAAAGAGCCAGGCACTCACCTCCACCCTTGGTCCTTTCTAGGTTACTTTGGAAGAGGTCAATTCCCAAATAGCCCTGGAATATGGCCAAGCAATGACAGTCCGAGTGTGCAAGATGGATGGAGAAGTCATGCGTAAGTGCTGGCCTCCTCCCTTCAGGCCAGGCGGGCTGAGCTTCCACAGGGGCTGGTCAGTGGGATACCAAGCGGCCATCCACAAGCCCATCTGCCTGGACTTGAGCCTCAGTCAGCTTAAACAAGGCTCGACAGGGCTTCTGGGTTCCTCTCCCACCACCTGAGGCTGTGGCTGTGGGATCTTCTCTCACGGTGCCCCTTGTTGCAGCTGTGGTTGTGGTACAGAACGCCACAGTCCTGGACCTGAAGAAGGCCATCCAGAGATACGTGCAGCTCAAGCAGGAGCGTGAAGGGGGCATCCAGCACATCAGCTGGTAGGTGAAACCGCGGCTCCTTGCAACCCTCTGTAAGGGCGGTGTGGGACTCCACAGGAGCTCCGCTGGACTTGTGCTTCTTAATCACCTGGTCTCTGCTACAAAGTACTGACTGGAGTGAAGAGCTTGCTGGCACTCTCTGCCGAGGGGCTAGGGGCTACGCACCGAGAGCTTTTCTCACACGGCTTCTACTACTACATCCCAGCCACGCAGCTTCCCCTGCTCACGGCTTACCTGAATCCCTCTCGTGCAGGTCCTATGTGTGGAGGACGTACCATCTAATCTCTGCGGGAGAGAAGCTCACAGAGGACAGGAAAAAGCTCCGAGAGTAAGTTCAGGCCACATCCTTGAGCTGCAGAGTGTGGCAGTTGAGGGCCACACAAAGCCAAGAGGGAGGAAAGGTGTGCGTGGAGGTGAGAGGCTGCCTGCTGGCCCGGTGTGGGCCTGTGGGAGGATGGCACTGCCCCACCTTGCCTTCCTGGACACTACCCTCGTCCCACCTGTTCTTTCTTGGTTTCTCAAGCCTCAGGTGAGGAGTCGCGGGCAGAACCTTCTGTAGTTAGATACGTAACACTTTTCCTTCTCTTTCAGTTATGGTATCCGGAATCGGGATGAGGTGTCCTTCATCAAAAAACTGAGGCAAAAATGACCTTCCAAACAAGGAGTGCGGATACTCTGCCAGTGGCCAAGCTCCTCTCCAGCATGAGGAAGCCTCGGGCAGGGTTCCCTCTTCTCAGAAGCGTGTTGAGATGGACTCGCCCAGCTGTCCACAGTTGGAACCGCCGGTGTGAACCCTGGGCCTCGGGAGTGGGACTGGATGAGCCAGTGCTCATGACCCAAGTTTGACCCCTTCTGGGCCCAAACACCCTAATTTCATGGCATATCTCACAGGCTGTGGGCCTGGCCCTCTGTACTGAATAAATCTCTTTTGCTTTCTAGTTTGAAAGTCAAAAAGCCACAGCACTACGACATGAGGGTCTGGCACAGCCCCATCAGAGGGGAGGCAAGGGGCAGAGAATGGCAGAGAAGTCCCAAGATGCCATACCAGCCTCTTAACTGTGACTCTATAGAGCAAGAAAACCAGAGCAGTTGGCTTCAGCTTCTGCTCCTGCTTGTGGAGAAACGAGCCTGGTGCGAGAGCACAGCAATGGACAGGCCTCCGTCCTCAATCCACGGGTTCATCTTCCTCAGGGCCAGGGCCAGGGCCAGGGAAAAATCCAGCTCCCAAACTTGACAGCCCTCCCCCAGCTGCTCCTCCGCTGATCTCAACACTGGCCAGGGGCCCTTGGAGCCTGCTCACCTGCCTGCGCACAGGAAGTACCGCTACTGACATCACCGCAGCCTCCAGCCACCACGGGCCAGTGCTGCCTCCTGCTGGCCGCACCACGCCCACACTTGCGCCACAGGGTAAACTGCCACCTGCTTTCCATACCTGCTCATTGCGCCCTGGCCTCAGAGCCCAGAGAGGTACCTGGAGGCTGCTCCTGATCTACCGAGGATCACATCCCCTCCCCGGCTCCTGGAAGGGGAAGTAACCTGGGGCTGAAATTGGCATTGGGGTACTAGTAAGTGTGTGTGGGGAAATGTGACAGCTCATCCATGGGTCTTCAGGAAAGGGAGCAGGGTGGGGCCACCTGGCTTACGGACTTCACTGGAGGAGGTGTTTGAGACATTTCCTGTCAGAAAGGAGGAAGCAGCTCTGGTCAAGTTAGTGGCAGCTAAAACGCTCCCAATCCATTTATTGGCCACATGAGGTGGTCGTCAGGAGACTAGTTAGAAGATAATCACAGGAACTAGTGTCATAAATGCCCAGAATTACGAGAGGTTCAACAGCAGTGAATGAGGCACAAGAAGTCTATGTCCAGGAAATGGGCAGGACGCCCACAGGGCTTGCTGACAGTCCCGTGGCATGAGGCTCGATGGGCAGTCTGCCTGGCTCCAGCCTGCTGGAGGCCCGTGGCTCCAGTGCCCCCTCCAGCTCAGTGGAGCTGGGCATCCAGCTCGTACTTCTCACAGAACTTGTCAGTGAAGGGGATGCAGGTGAGGAACTCGCACCACTCGCAGCGAACAGGGTAGAAGTAGAAGAGGACCACCAGGCCGGCCAGGAGGCCCAGGAAGACCACCTGGAAGACGATGATCTGGCAGCGTTTCCGGTACAGGTCAAACCTGCCAAAGCTGATGTAGGGCAGGAAGGCAAAGGAGAGGAAGAGGCCACTGATGAAGCCCGAGATGTGGGCAAAGTTGTCAATCCAGGGCAGCAGCCCAAAGGTGAAGAGGAAGAGTACCACCGCCAACAGCTTGAAGAAGGCACGCCAGGGCCGAGCCAGGATCTGCCAGCTCTGGAAGAGCTCCACGAAGAGGCAGGCCAGGATGCCAAACTGCGAGCCTGCCGGACCCACCTAGAGGCAGTCGGGATGCTGAGCAAGGATCCCTGGACCCACAGCCCACCCCACTTCTCGTGACCTAGAGCATAGCAGGACTGAGGAGCCAAATGGAGATGGTCCTAGGATAGGTCCCTGGGGCAGCCTTACCTCTGCCCGGTATGGCAGGAAAATGGCACTGGCTAGGTTGCCAGTGACACCACTCAACAGGTAGATGATGGCTATGCGGTGCCAGCCTGCTAGCTTCTCCAGGTCCCGCAGGACAGTCATCTGGAAGCAGACAGACACCAGGCAGTGCAGGATGCTGTTGGGGGAGGGGACATTTAGCTGGGAAGGCCTCCCCTCCAACCCCTGGCCAGCCCCTCCTGGGGTCCCTGAAACCACCCAACCCTCCTCGGTCCATCTGGTGTCACTTGCCCAGCGTGCAAGAAGAGGGACAGCCACAGGCGGTAGAACTGGTCGGGCACCTCGGGGTTGAGGAAGGGCAGGAGCCCGCACACGTCATCCATGCAGTGCACCTGTGCAGAGTGGCCTGTCAGCACTCTCCGTGGCCGGGGGCGAGGGGAAGCACACACCCAGGAGGCCTACCTGAGAGCAGAGCGTGGCCTCCTCGTGGAAGTAGCCCCTCATGAAGTCACAGTACTCCCGGGAGGTGATCTCACACCTGCAAGGCCAAGCCAGGCTTGGGGACTCGCAGAGGGGCTGGGACCCGGGGGCACAGGCACCTGACTACACCACCTAGGCCTAGGCTTCAGCCCCCTCGCCCATCTTTGTTGGCCCTGGATGAGCCCAGAGCCTTTCTCACCCCACACCCCTTCGTATCTCGCCTTATTTCAGGACTTGGAGAAGGGCAGAGCCCCAGAGCAATGCTCCGGGCCCAGGCACACCCACCTGCCCTTGGTGCCGATGCAGCAGGGCCGGCCCGTGATGGCACAGTCCATGTGGGGGTGGTTGGTGTGGTTCCCGGCGCTGCTTTTAGTGCAGATCTGGATCACAAAGGGGATGAGTTGGGGTGGGGCCTCCTCCAACCCTGTGCCCTAACACCATGCTTGGGGGATGGGGCAAAGATGGACAGGCTCCTACAGTAGAAAGCAGGCCCTGACTAAGTCTCAGCTTTCCCATCTCAACCTGAAATGTCATTGGACCTCCCAAGTCTCTACCTGGTTCTGCTCTGACTACCTGCTCAGAGAAGCAGGTGGTGGAGGGGCAGCCAAAGGCCAGAGGCACTGCATCTGAAAACAGGGTGGTCCCATGATGGGGCTTCTTGGTATCACCAATGAGTGAAGTGTGTATTCCCCCACATAATAAGGGTAACCCCCCCTCCCCCAAGCCAACAATCTATCCCAGCTCACCGGCCACTTGGTGATGTCATCCGGCCACTCATGGGGGTCCTCAGAAGAGGGCTCATCACACACCCTGCACAAGCCCGGCGTGCAGTCAGACCCTGCTTTGTGCCCTTCTCCCCAGCTCCACAAGGGGAGCAGCTACACCCCACCCCACTCCCCCCCACTTCCCAGGGAGGGAAGAGCCAGGCCAGCAGGACTGACCTGGGGTCCTGGTGACAGACAGAACCAAACTGCCTCTTGTGGCCGGCGAGGTCAGGGGTGCTGGGATGGGAGGGCCATTTCACCCACACTGCCAGCGTGGACTGTGGGAAGAGTGTCAGTCGGTCACAACCCAAAACCTATAAAAGCACACTCCGGGAATGTGTGCACGTGCGAGTTTCTACTGTAAGCTCAAGAGCATAATCCCTATTAGCATAAATTTAAAAACGACCAGTGTCCAAAACCAGGGACTGGCACCACCTTTGGTACCTCCTCATAATGTAATAAAAAATTTTGCATTTTTTTGTAATTGTTTAGTGGAAAAAATAAGGCAATGTCAACTTAAGAAGTGCCCCAAAACAAGACACACGGAAAGCACACCCAAGTCAAAGACGTCGCAATGGCCGTCTCCGGGATGAAGAGGGGGGCTGGGAGGTGAGAGTGGGTGACCTGAGGGGCCTTGCCCAGAGGAATGGTGTCATGTGCCAAGACCTAGGATAGAGGATAGCCGGCTCCATCTGAAGTCACAGCACAACCACATCACACGGGGTGTAGACAGGGGCTGGGGCACACACCGAGCACTCCTCTTCCGAGGTCTGCACGCAGCCCGACCGGTCGTTGCGCACGCAGCAAGCTGAGTGCTTCTCTCGCTCCCGCGCGGCGCGGATGAAACTATGCACCTGCGGGTCCTGGCGCATGCAGGGCGAGAACTTGGCGCCCAGGTGAATGAGAGCCTCCTGCGGGGAGCGGGATGTGCAGCTGAGGCCCAGCCCCCGCCAGCACAGGGTCCTCGCCCCATCGCCCTGCAGGCCCCACCCTCACCGAGCTGGGCCCGATCCAGAAGTTCTCTTGCTGCACATACTTGACATTCTCATAGACCCCTCGGTTCCGCAGCACCTGGGAAGTTGGGGAGAGAGGTCAAAGGCCGCCCACTATGGCCCTTTCCTCCCAGAGTGGGGAGAAGGGCGTCCAGAGCCCAGACTTCACTGGTCTCGGCTCAGGAAGTGCGCGAGGGCTCACCGAGTCCACGGTCTCATGCTGCGAGAAGCCCACAGGCGCGATGCCATAGATGCACACGGCGAGAATGGTGACGAGCGAGTGCACGAAGGTGAGCCAGTAGGTGAAGAAGGGCCTGCGGCAGAAGCATCCGCAGAGATGGTGGCTCCAACGTGGGGCCTTCACCCCCAACCCGGAGCCTTGCCGCCGTAAGTCACATCCCCTCTGCGCCCACCTGTGGTCATCCATGTCCTCGATCTGGCGTTTGACGTAGCTGTCGATCCGTTTGCGGTAGGTGCGGTTGGTTAGCCGGCCCACCATGCCCAGCCCATAAGGCCGCTTCTCCCTGGCGAAGAACTTGCGCACTGGCATCGCGATACGCTGGCCCCGCCGCTGCCCCGCTGTGCTCACCACCTCCTGACGCAGCCGCACCTTGGGCTGCGGGGCCACAGTGCCACCCTCCTTCTGCTTCCGCCAGCCGCGCTCCAGGGGCCTGGGGGAAGGGGCACAGTCACCTCCCAGCCCAGGCTGGGTCCTGCCGCATCTCCGTCTGCTCCCAGATAGAGGGGAGATACTGTGCACCCTCCCCCTCACCAGTGAAGGGCAATCCTGAGCCCCTCCGAGGTGGCAGGGACGGGGGACCAGACGTAAGAGTGGTCCCCTGGCCTCCCCGCTGCTTTACAACCAGCTGAGGCTCTGCGGTTGCGCTCCTGTTCCACAGTGGGCCTGGGTCCCCGCCTCAGTAGCCAAGTAGACCCTTCCCTCAGCTCTCCAGGCAGTCCTGCCCTAGGGTCCTAGCTGCTCCTGACCTCTGTACCCCCCTCTCTGCTCCCTCGCCGCTGTCACTCACAGCATCAGGTGGCTGCGCTCCAGCTCCGTGCGGTCCAGGGCCCCTCCCGTGAGGTCCGCCTGGTCCGGAGCCTTCTCCCAGTCCTTGAGCGCTGCCTCTGATGGGGACTCGAACACCTCGTCTGGATATGTGGACAGCTCCTCATGAAGGACACCTTCCTGAGCAAACACGAGTGGTCAGCGTGAAAGGCACAGACGGAGAGCGGCGGAGGCCTCGGCTGACAGCCCTGTTTCTTACCCGGGCAAAGAAGGAGGTGTCCAGCTCATCAGGGAAGTCCGTCGTGTCCTCCTCCAGGAAGCTGGCGGGAGTGAAGCTTCGGCGCTGCGCCCTGCGCAAGGTGCCATCCCTCACCGAGCGACCCTGCCAGCGAGGAGGTGAGCGTGTGGCCTGCAACGGGGTCAGCCCCCCAACCCCCAGCCCCTGCACCCACCTTCACCAGTGCTGCGGCCGCGCGGAAGCTCATCTTGGCCACAGACTCACGCTTGCGCCTCCGCGGAAGCCGGTTGAAGCCTGAGCGGGAGCTGGAGAAGGAGCAGAGGGAGGCGGCACCGGGAGTGACGGGCGTGTGCGGGGTACTCAGGCCGTCGGCGGTGTCATCCGCCATGCGGAAGGCCCGGCCCCGGGCCAGGGGGTCTATGATCTGGTGGAGGGGAGGAGATGCAGGAGTCGGGGGGCTAGGTCATCACCCCAGAAGCTCCTTCCCCACCCTGTGGAGAACAAAGTGGGTACCGGGATAGCTATGGGTACCACCTCCACACTACTGCACCCAGAGGAGCCCCTCTCCCCACCTGTAGCGCCTTTACACTGCTGTTCATCCTGGATGCTCTCCCATCCAGAACTGGCCCCCTGGTACAACCCCAGGCCCCCTTCCCAAGAAGTGCCTTAGGTGTCTTTATGGGACCACCTGATCACCCTCCCAGACCATGAGCTCCAAGAAACCTCCTCCGCTCCAGTTGGCTATGTCCCCAGCCCCAGCCCAGGGAAGCAGAGAGAGAGGCCTTGGGGCCGCAGGGGGTAGGGGGGGGATATACCTTTTGCATGCCCAGCTGGCATGGCCCAACATACAGAGGAGGGGGTGTTTCTGTGCTGGTGAGTGACACGTTGTCCTGACTAGGCAGGTCCAGCTCCCGGATGACCTGGGGCTTCAGCTTCCCATAGCGCTGGCTGCAGTGGCGGATGCTCTTGCGCTGCCACTTCTGGGTGCTGTCACTGTCCTTGCTCACCCCGAACCAGTCAGCGGTGCCCCTGCCATGGGAAGGACTCAACAAGAGGCCGCCAGCCCTCTCCCCTCCCAGCAGGGGCCCAGAGCTCTCCTCCTGGGTAGCATGCTCTACCCCAAACCTCCAGTCACTCCAGGATCTGGGGTCCCGTGGGCTGGGTCAGTTAAGAGGATGAGTGGGTTCCAGCCCTTTGCTACCCCCTAAACAATTAGCCAACTCCAAAGTCCCACTAGAACCACAGATAATAGGCCTGACCAGATGAGTATTTTGTCCAAGATCACACCCCATCCTTGAGAGGGGTGTTTGTGGGAAGACACTGAATCCAGAGGTTGTGCTCAGAGCTCAGTCCTTAGCTCATCCAGAGAGAGCATAGCCCTGGGCAGCAGTTTGACCTTTAACACCACAGAACTCAAGAAATGGGTAATGCAAGTCCAGGCAGGTTCCCCACAGCCCTTGGACATGCAAGCAAAACACTGCCAACACCTGCTGTGAGGAGCCCCAGGGAATGCAAACCGTGCTGGCAGCTCCCAAGAGGTCCCAAGCCATGCACACACCAGCTGATGCTAACACACTCACACCTGCAAGTACCTGAGCAGGGACCTCGAGAGAGACCGGCGCTGTGGGAGGGCCCTGCGGGCAGCAGGGGAACCCAAGAGGGGCAGAGTGTGGACACGCCCAAAGCGCACCTGTCGGCTGTTCAGGGACCAGAGCATTGAAGTGGGGGAGACAGAGAAGGAGAGAGCAAGTGCTGGGGGGAGCAGAGAAGGGTGGTAGGTGAGAGGGGTCAGTCCGCAGAGCAGGAGCGGGGAGGGTGACATGGGGAACAAAACCAAGGAGAAAGCTGAGGCAGGAGAGGCCCTGCCCCATTCCCAGCCTCGGCATCTAAAGAGGACCCTGTATGCCTGCTTCTGTCCCCCCAGCCCCAGCCCTCACTCCTGGAGCAGCCAGGGCAAGGCGCAGTACCTGCGGATGGTCTGTGTGATCGATGTCTGGCGATGCAGCACCGGCCGCCGGGGCTCATGGTAAGGTGAAGGGACGTGAGCTGTCTCAGCCGGCATGCTCACACTCCGCAAGAAAGCCTGGCGTCTCAGGGGTTGGGTGACGGGGTCATGGTGAGGGGGCTGGGCAGGATGAACCCACAGCCCATGCTGGCCAGGGCCTGCCTGCAGGAAGCTGGGGTCCTCAGCCGCTGGAGGCACCACAGCTGGAATGTCCAGCTTCAGCCAGGGGGGCTTCTTGCGCTGCAGGCTGCTTGTGCTGTCCCTGCGGGCCTCGCTCATGGTTCCAGGTGCAGCAAGGCGGGCCTGAGGGTGGCAAAGAGGGGTGGCAGAGTGGGAGGTGAGAGGTGTCTGAAGGTTCCTTGGGCCCAGACCCAGGAGAAAGGAAAAGCAGTGATAACCCAACAGGGTGGTCAAGATCGGGCTACTGACGTCCTATGTGCTCAGCACTGCCGTACGCAGTCAGTTCCCGCCTTGTTCATCTTGACAGACATTGCTGTCCACATACTAGGTCCTCAGACAACATAAATTCATGTGACAAATACTGGAGCACCTACTATGAATCATTCTTAAGTGCTTGGGACACATTAGTGGAGAAAAGAAGAAACTAAAAACAGACAAAATCCCCACCTTCCTGGAGCTTACAGTCCAGATAAGCAATCTATATATATAAAAGCCCAAGCGATTGGCTGACTGGTAGCTATGACACGCACAGACCAGCGGGCAGACACTCAACACAGGAGCTGCTGGGCTGCAGTGACTTGGCAGCTGCAGTTCTCCAGTGATGCAGCCAGAACCAGAGAGGAGGGAGCCCGATTTAGGGTATGTCACCCGAGAACTGCCCTCTCGCAATCCGGGAGCCCTGGGGTCTGTCGGAGAGCCAGTTTCAGCCTAATCCCTGCAGGCCAGGCCAAGAGACCCCATCAATGCACAAACCCGTGCACTGGGCCTCTAGTGAATCTATAAGTAGGTATTTTGTTTAAGGGTGTGAAGTGAGACAAGGACAAAATCAGCACATTTCAGTTGCCGAGCGCAGTGATGCCTCCTCCTTGTGAGGTAACATCTGAACAAAGGCTTGAAGGAGGTGATCAAGTTAACAAGGTTTGGGGCGGGGAGGGGGTAGTGGTAGGGGGAGGGGTTGTTCCAGGCACAGGGAACAGCCAGAGCAGAGATCTGAGTGAGCGTGAGGGCACTGCTAGGAGCTCACCCATCCGTACACAGGGCAAATCTGAGACCTCACCCTCTAACCACCATGCCATCTGCTCCAGAGAGAGAGGCTCTGCCTGCTATACCCACAGGTGGGATCTGCAAAGGCTCCAGGTCATAAAGGAGTGGCCACGTGACTTCCCAGAGTCTGAGAGCTGTTACCCCAAACAGGAACCTCCTGAAAACCACCTGGGCGCAGGCACTGCCATGACCACCAGGGGGTGCCATGCACCCATACATACCAGCAAAAAAGCTCAGCCCTGGGAGGGCTGCTTGTCCAGCATCAAACCTAAGTATGAGACCCACCCCCAAATTTATCACTTAGGCACAGGGTAAGGCCCAGGCCCCAGAGCAGAGGCCAGGATTGGATGTGGGCCGCCTCTGCTGGGTCATGTAACGGTGAGGTAAAGGTCATGGGACCATGGCCTACTTGGCACCCTATTTCCCCTTTTACAAAACGTCACTTTCAGGACAGATCTGAATCCTTCTCCCCAAAGGACCACACAGAATCTGAAAACAGGAGATACAAGATTGAGAGGGTCCCCTGAACACAATGGGGGACATGGACACCAGGGGAGTGGCCAATCAATTCCTAGGGCAGAGACCCCAAAATTCCTCAGCCTCCTCAAAGAGCTTCAGACCCCAACAGGTCTATAACTCACCCACCAATACCCCAGAAACAGCTTCCACACCTGAGCCTCCCTCCCAACTGCTTGGAGAAAGTAAATATAGAGCAAGTCCCACCCATACCTTAGGAATAAGGAAACTGAGGTCTAAAGAGGCTTCATTTGCCCAAAGGCACATACTCAGGGCAGTATCACTGGGGAGGGACAGGCCTGGGATGCTGCTCACACCCCCTAATGGACTTACACCGACAGAAGGGCCAGGACTGCGCTCAGCAACTCTGGCTCTAGAGTGACCAGGAGAGTCCCAGGAAAGCGCTTGCTCGCACTGCATAGGGAGGCAGGATGCTGAGCAGAGCTCCTCCTGCCCCACAGACCAGGGACAGGCCCAGGACAGTTCCCACAGCTGCCACTAGCACTACACAGACCAAAAACAGCCTGGACACTGCCCACAGCTCCTCCTGGCCCTCTGTCGACTGGGCCAGGCCAGGATGTGGCTGGCAGCTCCTACTGGCTTTATACCAAACAGGGCTGGGCCCAAAATACTACTCATAGTTCCTACTGCCTCTACACTGACCAGGGCCAGGGCCAGGACACAGCTCACAGATCCCATTACCCCTATAGTGACACTACTCACCACTCACACTCTGGCCCTATACCAGTTAGGGACAGTCCCCGGGCACCGCTCACAGCTCCCACTTACGCTACACCAACCAGGAGCCGGCTTAGTGGGAAGGAGTCCTAAGGATGCCTTCTCTGAGCTGACTCTGCACCCACGGCTCTTTCCATTCATGCAGCCCCTCAGAGCCAAGCCCCTGTCCTCTGTCCTCACCCGTCTGAGTCAGAGCAAGGGCTGAAACATTTGTTTGCACATCACTGGGAATCCTGTCTGGGCACCCTGCCTCTGCTGATCCCCACAATGTGGGCCAGATGGACAGGTCCCTGCAGAGAGTAGGTAGGGGGCAGTGTCCAACATGAAGCCATCCTGAGAATGGGTCTCTGGGAACTGAACCAGGAGATCAGCACTAGCCCAACTCACACCACAAACCCAGCCCCAGACCTGTGTGTTCCCTGACAAGGTCAGCACCCACCAGCCCTCCCTTCACAGACCATGTAGATTTTAAGATCCCCGTTAGTAAGGCAGTGACTGGGATGGACAGCTCTGGCTCTCAAACACTGGTGGTGGGATTTCAGGCAATATCAGACAGATGGTGACCAGATAGGGCTTCCGGAACCTGCAGTGCCGTGACGACATCCCCAGTGTGCCCTTGGAGCCAGGTCAGGCCATGCCTGCCACATAGGGATCCAGGTGATGTGACCCCAGAGATTATCCTGGACTCTGTGGGGCTTTGTGGGGAGGTACCAAACAGGATGGGAGCCCTCTGAGCATTTCAGATGGGGCGGCTATGCCGTCTTCAGTCTGTCCCTGCCACCCAACCACGTGCCTCAGTGTTCTCTCCTGGAAAATGGGCCAATACCACTGTGGAGCCATTGTGAGGTCCAGAGAGGAATGGTGCCAAGAATGGCACCTGGGACCACTGCTGGGAATCTACAAGCTCCGTTCCTCCCTAGCAGGCCTGGCACTCCTGGGTGATCAGCTGGTTCTCCGCTCAACAGTACAAGGAATCGTTGCCAGCTTGTTGACTGGCTCGCCCCACCACACACATCCATGACTTTCCATGGCTCCCACTGCCCCCATGGCCTCTCCTGACACCTGGCTCCCTGCCATCCTGGGGCCCTGCCTTGCACAGCACACTGCCAAACCTCCAACATGTCCCAGAGCCACAGCTAGTCAGGCTGCCTACAGACCGCTCGGGAGCTCATCGCCTGTGTGCTGTCCTCTCACTGCCAGGTCCAAGGCCCGGGAGCACTGGGCACCCTGGAGCACACACTAGCAGGACCGATCCCCATGGTGATGGGGCTTCATGAACATGACCCTTCAATTGGGTATGGGAGGAGGAGGGGACCGCACGCCCAGGTCGGGGCAGAACAGCACAAAGAAAGAGGTGGGAAGAGGGTGGGGAGCGAGCACAGGGCGCGGCACAGGCCCACAGTCCATCCAGGAACACAAGAGCCACTCATGATGGAGGACCAGCTCCCTGCTGGTACACCCAGACCTCCCGCTCTCCCTCACCCCCCTCACATCCCTCCTGTGTGGGGGGCAGAGGCAGGAGGAGCTCTGTAACCCACGCAGCTCCAGGACGCCCAGCCTCCCCTACCCCTGTGTGCCCAGTTCCATCTGGGCCTCAAGTGGGTGGGATTCACAGGGGGGCTCCTCGCTAAGACCCAAGAGTGTGGGGGAGGGGCAGGCCCAGGCGGACAAAGAGTCTGGACGGGGAGGGCACAGTGCCCGCCCGGAGGAGACAGTGGCTCAGTGTCCAGTCTCCCCCAGACGTACAGTGGGCTCTTGTTCCCAGGCAGCCCCTCATGGTGGAAATCCCAACAGCATCTCCGCTCCGCTGACCCCTCAGCGCAGGGAGAAACCACAGTGCAGGGGCAGCCTGCCTTCCTGGGTCACACAGCATCTGAGTCACTCTGGCAGCATCCCCAGCTGCCCACCCGACCCAGCCCAGCAGAGACACCCAAAGGGGCCTCTGGAAGTAAAGCAAGGATTGCTGGCAAAGCAAATGCCAATGCTGGGGACGCAACCCAGCAGGGGGCACAAAACCACACTGCACCTCAGGGCGCTGCACCCTAGACACTTCGAACAGCCAGGACGAGTATGGGGCAAGAGATGAGGCTGAGGGACGAGGGCCCCACAGTCACAGGACCACTGGGGCTGCTTTCAGTGGCAGCGAGAGGGGTGGGAGCTGCTGCAGCCCTCAGGGCAGAGGGGTGTGGGGTACAGGGGGAGGGTCCCACTGACCCAGGTTCCTGCTATGGGGCTGACTAGGGATCCTTCAGGCTGGCACTGTGCAAGGGTGCAGCAGGGGCCAGGAAGCAGGAGCCAGTGCAGGGAGGCAGAGCCCACAGCACTTCCTGCACAGAGTGCTTGCACAAGAAGCAGAAAGGCTGGCGATGCCTGCCGGCTCCGGGGAGCAATCCGACAAGGCAGCCAGAGGAAGGGGAGAGCCCAGGGGCAAAGGGCCAGAGCCTGTGCATGAGCAGGAGCCACTTCGGGATCTGGGGACGGAACCCTCAGAGATGCCATCTGGGAAGGTTGTGGCAAAGAGGCAGGAGACTGGGAGAGGTTCTGGCCTGCCCAGGCCTGGCCAGCGGCCCCGGGTGCTATGAAGCTGGATCCTTAGGTGTGAGCAGCAGCCACCCCGCACACTCACAGGACGATGCTGGCAGAGTCGCTGAAGGCCAAGTGGATGGCCCGGCCCCAGGACCAGACCTGCCAAGCCTGGGCTCCCTGTCCTGCCCAGCCCAGGGAACCACCCACCACTGAGGTCAACTGAAGCAATGGGCCCCACCCCAGGACACTTGCCCCAACGTGTCCCCAGCTCACCTGAGCACAGTTCCAGGAGAGCCAGCTCCTCCAACCTCCCCACTAGAGCCCTGATCGCTGACCCTGTCTTCTGTTTGACCCCCGGAGAGCAGGGATCAGCAGCTGTCTGGCAGCCTGGAGTCCAGTCCTTCTCCACCACGTGCTGCTGTGCAGCACAGTGAGGGCCACCTATCTGAGCTTCCCATGACCTTTACCTCACAGTTACCCTCACAGTTACCCCTCTATCTTTCTTGGAAGAAATGAGACTGGGGGGGGAGGGGGGCGGGGGCAGACAAGACAATAGCCTGCATGGTGCCCTCTTTCCGTCAGAAGGAGGACACATCAAACCCTGCCTGCCCCTGTCACCCCAGAAGGCCAATAATGGAACAAGAGTCTTCCAGCTATAGGGGGCCCTGCAAATGCAGGGACCTGACCTGAGAGGGTGGTAACAGGGTAAGAAAGGAAGCACTAGCCCTGGGTGGGAGGTACTGTCCAAGGCCAGAATCAAGCCTCTAACCCCACTGGGTCTGACAGAAGCAGATATAACCCGGGGATGGGGAGCACCCAGGCTCAGAGAGGTCAAAGGTCCCACCTGTGCACGCCACAGTCAGCAAGGGGATAGGGGCAGGGACATAGCAGTAGCAATTCCGGGTGTGACACTCTGGCGTCTAACTGGATCTCAGGAGTTGGGTGAAATCAGCCCCTCAAACTGCAGAAAAAAGGCCCAGATCGCATCAACATGGCTGGTCACCAGTTAGAGCCCCCAGCAGTGCCCCTGACTGACCACACAGTACTCTCTGGTGCCCAGACACTGTTAGGGATTAGCAACACACTCCCAGAACACAGCGGCTGCTGGATAGTGCTAGAGAGGCCCCACGAGGGGAAACGGAGTCCTCGAAGTCTATTATCAGAACAGAAATGGCTTCAGTCAGCACTATCCTGACACCTGCTTCAAACCAAAGATCCTTGGCCGACCGTCTGAATTCTCACAGGCCTTGGAAGGGGTCATCTGTGTCCATCTAACAGATAAGGAAACTGAGGCTCAGAGAGGCCAGTCACTGCCCAGTGCTGATGCCCTGGCTCCTGCAGCCTCCAAAGGGGTTTAAAGCCGTGGGCCATGCCGGCCCGAAGCTGTGTGCCTGCCTAGCTGGCCCTGGCCACACCCCCAAGGTAAGAGCTCCTCAGGGTGTGCGGGGCTGTCAGGCCCCTTTGGGCCTCACTCCACCTTCTGCAACCCAGAGCATCTCAGTTCAGGGAGGAGGAAGTCACCCGAAAACACACCCAACCCAGAAAGCAGGCAGAAGCCAGGAATCCGATCCTTGGACAGAAAGTTGATCCTGTTACAGACACTAGCGTGGGGAAACCGGAGCTGGCACGGAGGAGCCCCTCACATCCGGGGAGAGCAGCAATGGGGTGGCAGTAGGGGGTACCCTGAGCAGCAGTTGGAGCTGAGAAGACCCTAAGAGGGCCCCAAAAGGCAAGGAGACCTGGCTGATTCCCTCTGAACCATGGGTGCCCCTGGAATGCATGCTCCCCAGGACAGAAGCTTGTCTGGCCAGCACTCTAAGGCCGGGTGAGGAGTGTGGGTCACCGCAATGCTCCAGTGCTGCTGGCCTTGGTCAGCCCATCTGCACAGTAGGTGGCCCATCAGCCCCTGGAGGCTGCTTAAAAGCACTGGGAAGGGGCCTGGGCCTGACACCTTCAATCTGAGGCCACTTGACTCCTGTAACCCCCTATTGGCCCCTTTCCGGTTCTCAAGGAAAAGGACCCAGACTGCCCAGAACAATTCCTGGTGGCAGGGGGCTCAGCCTCAGAAACCTCTTGAGCCCCAGCCAGCTGCTTGGTTCCCTAGCTTTCTCTCAATCTCTGGGTGGGGGTAGGGGGCTGAGGGTAGTTCCATGGGGGTGGAAGGAACCCAGTATATAGCTGGGCCAAACCTGAAAAGCCAGTTTCATCCTGAATCTTCTCTGCCAGGAAGTCCCAAGATGGGGGGGAAGTGGGGGAAGGGAATGGGGGCCTTTCCTAGCACAGAGCTAGAGGGCCTCCAGACCCAGGCCCCGCCCATCCAGACAGACACATACACACAGCCCGAGTACACACATAAGGAACCCTGGTCAAGAGCATCTGGGCCTTGGGCAGGCATGGCTGGGGGCCCCCCTGCCCATTCCCCACAGACATGTCCCCAGCAGGTCAGACAGCCAGCCCCCACCCCCTGCCCTTAGGAGCCGGGGCCCCTCCATCTCCCCAACTCCCCTGCTTCAAGGCACCGTGTCGTGGCCTCGGGCTCAGCCCTGGCTACTCCTCTTGGCCGCTGAGCACAGGGGAGGGGTGTCTTTGGGGGGAGCGCCCAAAGCCCTGCAGTTCCAGTGTTTACTGAGGGGGAGACTGGGGCCGGTCTCCACCATCCCTAGCTCCACAGCTACTATGATTCCCATTCCCAGGGAGCACAGCTGGGACAGGGATGATCCCAAGAAGTTCCACCCTCTGAGCTGGAGTTTCAACTTGGGAGACACCACCCACCGGTGGTGGCCGGGAAAAAGAACATACGGGGGGAGGGTACGCCTCGGCGGAGCCTGGAGACAGCCCGGACTCCCAGCCCTCCGGCTCCCAGGACCCTCAGCTGTTGGGCGGGGGCTGGAGCCGCGCTGTCCGGCCTGGTCAGCCCGCTGGGACGTGCTAATCCGGCCACGGGCTATTTTTGCGTGCGCCGGGTTTGGAATCCGGGGCTGGGCCGCCTCCGCGGGCGGCTCGGGAAACTCCGGGAAGGAAAGTTCGGGCGCCTCGGTGGGCACTGGCCCGAACCCCGGACCCGGGCCCGATCGGCAACCCGAAACCGACCAGGCTCCGGCCGCTTTGAGCGGCTCCCGCAGCAGCAGCGTGCCGAGGGCCGGCCCGCGCGCAGCGGATGCAGCTCCGGAACCCGCCCGGCCCGGGCGCCCTGCCGCCGCGCTCACTCACCGCCGCCGCCGCCGCGGGCGCCTGGGGTCCTGGGGGTCCTGAGCCTCGGGGAGGGGCTGCCACCGCCGGCCGGGAGGGCTCCCGCGCCGAGTCCCCGCCCGCGCGCCCGCCCGCCCGTCCGGCCGGCCCGCCCGCCCGCCGGGAATGCCAGGGAGCGAGGGGCGTGCGCGCCGGGGGCGGGCCGGCCGGAGGGGGCGGCCTCACTGACTCAGGGCTCTGGAATGCGCGCGGCCCGCCCGGCCCGGGCCCAAGTCACCTCCTCCGGGAAGGCGGCTGAGCTCCGCTCTCCCCGGTGTGGGGCTGCGGGTGCACCTGTGGCCGGGGGTCGTGAGCGCCGCAGCTATGGACAGAGGACCTGGTGGACCAGGTAGATGGAGCCTAAGGGTCAACTACAGACCTAGACTTCTCAGCCTCTCCCTCACTCCAGAGTGACTCCTGACCTTATCCTGCCTAGACGTGTGCTCCAGAAAGCTGGAGGGATATGGGGGGACACAACACAGTGTTCCTGAGTGTTCTGTAAACCAGACCAGGAACCTCCCCCAAAGCACACACTGACACTTACTTACCTACACTCCCCCAGTCCCACGTGAGCGCTCACATTCACACTCATACACACCCGCTCATGTATCGTGCACACAGTTATGCTCGAATATTCATTCACACACACCTGTTTACACACATACACGCACTTACTCCTACATACAATATACACTGTCATGCCCACTCTCACATTTACCCATGTGCACACACCACACGTGTAATTCCATTCATGTGATTACACACCCATGCCCACCCACACTCACTAAAGGCAGGAGCAGGGCAGTTCCCCTTCCCCGGGCACTGTTGCTGTGCTCCCCCCCCCCGGACACCGGCTCTCCAAGCAGGCACTCCCAGCCAGCCTGAGCCTACAACTGAAACCGCTGGAGCAGAACAGCAGTGCAGCCTCTGGCGTCCACTCTGCGCTCTCCCCTGTCAGAGCTCACCCACCGCCCTGGTGGGCTCATCCCTACACTCTCTGAGTTGGCCACAAAATGACCCATCTGCTCCTAGGCTAAGTCTGCAGGTAGGAATTTCCCAGCATTCCTTCCTCTCTCCTGACATTGAAGGAGTTTGTGAGTCCTAGTCACCCAAAGACCAGGGAATGGGGGAGGGGTGCCAGTAGCAGGGTGTAAGCAGGAGCTGGGAGTGGTGGAGGGGTGCAGACTCCCCTGGATGGTTGTTGATACAATGGTCTCCCTCTTTTCCTCTGAGGAAACAAAACTGGGGCCACCAGATGACAGAATACCTTGGGCACATAAGGCCCAGCCCTTCAAGCCTCAGAGGTCCCACATATGTGTCCTTGGCCCCTTGCTGGCCTGGGACCAGGGGGCACCCTCCCTCTCTGTGCCCGATGTCTGCCTGCACACATCAAGCTCATCTGTGGCTACACAGAAAATGAAGTTGACAATGGGAGGTAGCAGCCACCTTACAGGTTGGCCAGCCGCCTGGGCAAGGGACAGAACTCTCTAGTTGAATCCTTGCCCAGACCATGGAACAGAGTGGTGGCTGCATGTTCCGGGTCCTCTATGAACACAGGCCTAGCAGCGTGATTCTTAGCTACAGGGACTAGCCCCTTGGGAGGGGCTGGAGGGGACTCCTGCACAAGTGAAGGGAGGTGACTACCGCTGCATTGGGGACACAAAGCAAGAAGGAGGCTGCCCAGTGCTAATGCCCGTGGCTCCTGCAGCCACACATGTCAACCCTCCCTTGCCAGGCTCTCAGCCAGACAGGACGGTCTCTCCATGCCCAGCATTCTTGACCCCTGCCAAGGATAAACAGTCCCTGCCCACCAGACTGGGCTGGCAGAGTATGCAGCAGTGCCCTCCTGGACTCCAGGGCCTGGGCTCACCTCCAAAGCATGTCATGGCTGGGCATCCAGTACTGGCAGGTCTCTTCCCGCAGTAGATGCTGCAGGGTGCCACCAGGCCCGCTTCGTGACCCAGACATTCACCCACAGCTGTCGGGAGTGCCAGCTATAGTTGGCTCACAGCTGCAAGCCCCCTGAGGAGCACCTTTTATGCTCCCTCCCCAGAGAAGGTGGTCTATGTTCCAGTGACAGGTAAATAGCCTCCCCCACATTCAGGTTACCTCCAAAGGGGCCCTCCCTTCCCAAGTTCCAGTGGATCCACAGCGGCCTCTGTTGCAAAGCCTTGCTCGTCACAGGTGATGCTCCCAAGGCAGGCCCCGGTATATTCTGGAAGGCAAATTCAGGAATCCCAGGTTCTCTGCCCACCCTGGCCTCCTAAGCAGGGGCCCTGGCATCAGGATGTGAGCTCAGACCTGGACCTAGTCCATACGGACACTGGTAGGCACACACATCTGCTCTGCCTCACCTCTGCCCACTGCCTCATGCCCTGGTGGAAAAGCCCCTACATGGAAACTCTGCTCCCAGGGCGTCCAGTCCCTTTTCACACACACACCCCTGGAAAAACAGAAATCAGCTGCAACTGCCTAGCGTGTGGGCGGGTGACTAGGATGGTTGAGTGTCTGCCCCACACCCCGCCCCCATGGATGTGTACTTGACTCTGGGACCTGCGGAGTTAGGAGTGGAGTTAGGAGCCGTGATCAGTAGGAGGTCTCCCTGCCAGCCACTCTGGAATCCTCAGCTCAGCAGGCCAGTCCCTGGGCTGGGAAGTAGGGGGCTGAGGGGTCCTGGAGGATCGTGGGACCAATCCCTGGCTATTTGGGGAGGTGGCCGAAATGGGCCCGGCCAGCCAGGGGCCTGAAGTCACTAGCTATTTCTGAGGCAGCTGCCCCTCCCTGTGCCCCAGGGGATGGCTAGGGGTCCAGTGAGTACGTGGGCCCAGGGCTCAGCTGCATTGGCAGCACAGCCCAGGAAGGGAGGATGCACCCCACACATACCTCCTTCAGCTACCCTCCCTACCCCATGGACTCTGACACCCCCCACCCATCAACTCTCCCTTCGAAGTGACAGCAGCCGCACATCCCTACCTTAGAGAGGACACAGTCGGTGCTGGGGCTGGCGCTCTGGCCTCTGTGCTGATAGAGCAGCTTTCTCTCAAGGCTGCGGTGGCTGGTGGACCCTCCACAGGCCGTGAGCTGGCCCGGCAGGGCACAGAGCAGCTCACCCCAGCACTGTTCCTTTGGAGAATTCTGAAGATGTTCTCACCTCCAACTTCCCCTGACATCCTCCAACATGCCTCCCCCAGCCCAGCGCAGGGCACCCTGGGGACGGAGCAGGCCCCAGGTCCCTCCTCTGCCTACCACCACCTTCTCTCACTCCCAGCCAGCCTGTCCTGCAGGCCACAGTGGGAATGCTTAAGCCACCACTTCCAGGCTGCGGTGGGGCCTCAGACCACAAACCAGGAAGTGGGGGGCGGGAGGGAGGAGCCCCCCTTGCAGAGGTTGCGCAAGCCTCTGCCAAAACATCTGGAGAAGTGGGTTGCTGGCACTGGTCCTGCCTCATCCCCCTCCTGGGAGCCAGGACTGCTCTCTAAGCTCATCCTCGAGTAGGGATAAAACACCCCTCTGGGAATATGTGGACTCCCCGGATTTCTACAAGGACCATGCACCATTTGTGAAATAAGAATGAAAATGAATGCCCTTGCCAGGGGGATGAAGCCTAACTAACTGAGGTCTTAGATTCCCTCCCAAAATAAGGAAGGGGGAGAGCAGGGGAAGGGAGGGAGGAAAGGAGGAAGGGAGGAAGGAAGGTCTGGGCACACAATAAGGCTGGAAGGGGGAGTCATTGTTTAGACAGAATGGCTGCAGGGATTGAGGAGGAAAAGGGGTGGGAGTCACATCAGGCGGCTTTGCAAGCATAGCCTATGAGACATTGCCCACCCCCGGAAGCAGCTCTAGTGCCACAAGCCGCTGGGTGGTTTCCAGCAGGCTGGAAGCTGCCGCCCCTCCCTCCCCAGGAAGTCCTGGTTGGGGCCCTGGGACGAGAGTAGGAGGCTGGCGGGCTGGAAGGCTGGAATTCAGCCCTGGGCTGGTCAGAGAAGGAACGGTTGGAGACCAGGGTCCTCCCAAGTGGACTTGCCCTGAAATCAGGTTCCATGCTCATCTCAGGGCCCCAGTGACATAATTCATCCAGCGCTCCACCCCATCTGACATTATCTTATGCCAGTTGCTCTCCCAGGCCCCATGGGTATGCCCTCGCAGGGCCAGGTTTTTCCCAGGACACAGGTAGGTTGTATAGGGCTTGGACTGTGCCTGCCACCCCAGAGGGGTCCTGAACACCCAGATAAACCCTAGCATGACAGCAAGGAAGGGAGGCTCTGTTGGGTGTTAGGTGCTACCAGTGTGCCTTCTCGCCCCAGGGAAATCCCCCAGAACAATCCTAAGCCTGAAGAGGACTACCCACAGCCCTTCCTTCCTCTGGGCCAGGCACTGCTGCTCTTCCCAGATTCCCCTTCCCCTTGGGGCACAAATCCAGCTTGAGAAATAATAGGCTGGGTGGGCAGCTGGTGCTGGGAGTGTGAAGAGGCATGGGAAGTGGAGGGCAGCAGTGCTTCCGCGGGTCCCCTTGGGTCCCCACAGCCCTAGTCCCCGACTCAGCCTGCAGAGGAGGCTGGCCGCGCTCCAGCGGGCCCACTTCAGGGCGGGCGGGCGGCTCAGCCTCCTCGCGGTGGGCGGGGCGGGACTCCACTTCGGAGACAGAACCCCCAGACGTGTGATGACCCTGACGGGGGCTTCCTGGGAGTCTTTCCACCCAAATGACTCCCTCTGGAGGCAGGTCCCAAAGACCCGGTCTCCCACCAACTCCCTCCCGTGACCTCCACGTGCATCCCCACTGTCTGCAGGCCCTTCTCCAAAGCACTTCCAACAGGAGCCCTCGAGGGTCCAGACACGGCTCAGGACGGACCAGTCCTCTGGCGGCGGGGGCGGAGGGGGCGGAGTGCAAGCGGCGGAGGCAGCTCGCTGGCAGCGGCGGGTCTCGCCCAGCCCGGCCGCTTTCTCCTGCTCACACCGCAGAGCCCCAGCACTCCCGGGCCCGTGTCCAGCATGGGAGGTGAGGCGCCGGGTCAGGGCTTCTCCCGGGAGCCTGGGTCCCGCGGAGCCGCCTCGGTGTGGCCCCGCCCGGCCCCTCCTGCAGGGCGGAGTCGGCGCCCGCTCCCGAGGCTGCCCTTCTCCGCGCAGGCGCCGGCCCCACCCCCGGCCGCGCGGCGCTTCGGGGCGGCTGCCGGGTGGGCTGCGCAGCGGGTGGCGGTCGCACGGGAATCCTGGCCCAGCCTCGGGATGCCTGTGCGGAGCGGGACCCAGGTGAGTGCGCGCCCAGGTGAGCGCGTTTCTCGCTCCAGGCGCGGCTGAGGGTCAGGCTCCGAGGGCGAAAACCTTACCCGGAGTCGCACAATCCGTGGAAACCCGGTAACGTGCGCACGGCGGACCCCGGCTGGTCCGCGGTCCCTAGGCGAGCGCCTACCGGCGGGGTCGGGCTGCTAGGCGAGCTACCTTTACCAGGAGAAAAAGGCGAGGCCCGGTCCCAGGTCTCCAGGGAGGTGTGGGAAGAGACCTCAACACCGGTTAAATCCTGGGCACTTGGGCCCAGCTCAGATGCTCCCTCCCCGGGAGCCGGCTGCCTGGCCTAGCAGTTGGCCCTAGTGTCTGTCACAGCCAGATCCATGCTCTCCTTTTATTTACTAACTCCCTGTTGGCCCAGGTTTTGGTGGAAGGCTGGTGGGTCCCTTGGAGACCCGCATCCAGGCCAGGCCCTCTCAGCCTGGCAAGAAACTCTTATCCCGGACTTGGCCCGGAGGTATCCCTAGTGGACAGTGTTCCCTCCGTCATTGAGTGCTTGCTGTATGCCAGCCAAGTGCTCTCCTAGCTTCTCTCAGGACAGATGTGGTTGGTTCCATTACCACAGATGAGGAAAGAGGAGGGTACCTTAGGTCATCTTCTGGTGCTTCTCAACCAGGGAGCCCTCATTCCTAACCAGGGCCAGGCGATGGGAGTGAGGCACCCAGGTGCACAGTCTGAGACTCCACTTGGGTGCAACAGCAGGGTCACCGGGTTCCTCAGCCCTCGGAACTATCACTGCATCACTATCACCATGCAGGCAGTTTCAAATCCTAGGTCTGTGATGGGGAAGCTGAGGCTTCTCTGAGCCTCAATCCCTGGACAGCCATATGACTCCCCCACCACCCAGGGTGGGCCAGGGCAGAGACCCAGGGTGACCTGACCATAGGGTAGGCCCGGGGCCAAAATCAGGGTCAGAGCAGGGGCATCAGCGTCTCAGAGTCTGAGCCCCTGGTGGGGATTGGCAGATGGGCTGAGCTGCAAAGACGGTCACGTCAGCGTCCATTCTCAGCAGACTGGCGGCCTCCACTTGACATGAAACGTCAGCACTTATGTTAAAAATAATGGGTCTGTCACATGCTAGGGAGACACGGGTCCTGCTGCAGAGCAGCCCTTGAGGGGGTGTTCCCAGGCCCTGCTGCCCACCTGCGCCTTCATCTTTCCCTGCTCTTGGGAGATCAGCCGTTCCTAGAGCAGCCAGGGGTGTGCTCCGGTTTTCTTGGAGCAGCAGTTTGTGTGGCAGGTAGGAGGCAGAAAATGATCCTCCTCATCCCTCAAGAGACCTCACCTTTGCCCTACTTATCCTGACATCCTGGGGCAGAGGACAACTGGAGACTCACTGGGATGGGGATTGAGGATCATGAGTTTGGGATGGGGTTTGGGGATCATGAGTTTGGAATGTTCACCCACCCGTGTGTGTCAGACCTTCTAGACCAGTGGTCAGCAAACTGTGGCTCTGTTGACCAATGAGTTTGCCGGCCACTGCTCTAGGGGGATGGCATAGTGGATGTGTCAGCTGGTGGGAGAGGGGCGTGTTGGGTGCCATACCCTCAATCCATTCCCCCACCAAATTCCTGGTTAAGGTCTGAAGGGTTCCAAAGCAAGCTCAGATTCCATTTGGGATCCATAGGATAAATGGGAATCAGAGGATACCAGCCCTTCTGTGCCAGCCATAGGTGCCCACTGTCCCCTCCCTGGGCCTGCAGCCCTTTGCCAGAGTTGTACATGTCCTGCATGGGGCGGGTGTGTGAAGCAGTGGTCACCCTGACCCTGTCCCTGCTGCCACCAACCTCTCCTCCCATGCACTCTTTCCCCACGGCCTCCTGGGACCCTCTTGCCAGGCACTGAGCACATCGGGTCTGGCATTCTGTTTGCACAACATGGTCGCCCTCATTTTGCAGATGAAACTGAGGCAGGCAGTCAGATACTATCCTGAAGCTGCAAGCCTGACTCCACCACACAGCCCTCTGCCTGCTCCTATTCAGACACTTTATTTGGTTCTTTCCTGTAACAGCTCTCCCGCAAACTGGGGCAAAAAAAGCAGCGACTTTTAGAGGCAGAGCAGCATCAGAGCCCACCAGATGGAACCCCGACACTCTCCTCCAAGGACCCCCACCTGGATTTGGGTCCCCAGCGCAGTATCTATTTCTCAAGCCCAAGAGACCCCCCTGCTCGACTGGGACTAGACTTCTTCGACCAGCCTGCAGTCCCCCTGGCCCGGGCGTTTCTGGGACAGGTAATGTAGATGTAATGACGTGGCCTCTGCCAAAGTGGCCATCATGCAACATCGGTGGACATCAGACCTCTCACCACTGGGCTTGCGTCCCTGGCTTGGCCCTGCTTGTCCTCACGCCATTAGCTGCTTTGCCCACACTGGTGGCTTCACCTCAGTCATCTGGGAGGGGGTGGGTCCGGGACGAGTTGGGATGAATGCTGAGATGGTGAGGACACTGGCCTCCACCTGGTCTTGCCCTCAGGACAGATTTCTTTTAAGTGCTGGCCCCGGTGTCTGTGGGGGGCTTTGTCCCCCTGTCCCCTGGCACAGTGCCCCTCTGTAGCTTGTCTGTGTAGTAGTGAGAGCTTTGAGCCACATGAGAGCAGTGGCCATGGCCTACGGACTTCCAGTGCCAGGATTGCCTTGACACACCGCTTCCTGCTCACCATAGCAGCTCACAGAACTAGTGCTGGCTCCCTGGCCACCCCTGTGGCTCATTCTGGGTCATGGAGGCTCAGGGCCTAGCCTGGGAAGCGGGGATGGTGCAGGCCCATGTGCCAGCAACAGCAGAGTTTGGGCCACCTCTGTCTGGAGCAGATTGTGGGTGTTGTTCCTGGGTTTTGGTCCTCTTCGAGATTCCATGAGACCACCTTTAGGTTACAGTGGCCAAGTGGATCCGTTTCTGTGACTAATAGAAAAAGGCTATACTTGCCCGGCAGGGGAGATACCATGATCACGAAGGTGGTTTTCCCAGGGCGAGGCTTATCCATTGCACTCCGGATGTGCTGACCTCTGCCATTTCCCCAAATGTGGGAAACTCGACTGCATAAGTTGTGGTAGTGGGTATTTAAAAAAAAAAAGGAAAAGGCACCAGGAGCTGGGTGCTGACAGGAACAGATCCTACAGTGTGAGCTAGTGGAGCGTAACCTATAAAGTAGGACTTCGTGGGTAAAGGCCAGACCTGTCCTTCAGCTGCAGGGGCCAAAAGGTCCTTCTAAAAGAACCCTACATAATGAAGGCATATGCTCTCACATACAGTGGCTCATGGGGCAAAGGAGTCCCTGCATCAGGTCAAGGGCGTGTCAGTTTTCCTTAGGCCCCCATCATGCCCACTCGAGCCCGAGGGTAGAGAAGGCAGTCTCCCGCAGAGACGGTTTTCGCACTGTGTCCTTGTGGTCAGGGAGGACAGCCTCTTACAGC
This sequence comes from Lasiurus cinereus, assembly GCA_011751065.1. Taxonomy (NCBI): domain Eukaryota; kingdom Metazoa; phylum Chordata; class Mammalia; order Chiroptera; family Vespertilionidae; genus Lasiurus; species Lasiurus cinereus. The sequence continues at coordinate 1,300,644 of JAAGEH010002525.1, forward strand.
CTCCCAATGGATGTCCTTGCAGATCACGAGGCCAGACTCGGGTCAGCCCTCTACAGGTTATTGCAAGGAGCAATGAGTTGCCATGACACCCAGACCGCTCTCAAGTCACTCTCTTGTCTGAGAAGGTGTTGCCTCTCCCGGACCTTCCACCAGAAGAAGATGTGTTTGAAATGGGCATGGGAGGCAACCAACATCTATTATCTGGAAATTTTATCAGAATGAAATTCAGAGGGGAAAACTCAAGTTAAAAAAAAAAAAAGTGAGAAAAGAGCCATGAGAAGCTCCCCTCCCAAGGGTAGGCACTCACTGGCCTCTGGAGGTATGGAAACAGGAGAGCGAGGCTCATGGAGGAGCCCCCTTGATCCCCTGGAAGGATGGAAGCGAGGCCTCATCTGAGATGGAATGGGACTTCCTCTTCGTGCCTGGAGATGGGCTCCTGGGGGGCATCAACCCCCTTCTTTCCTCCTCTCTGTCTCAGGAAGGCCTCCTCCAACACTACCCCAGAGTGTCCAGCTTCAGCACTCGCCTCCCTGTCCCATGACACGGATCCTGGCCGCAGACACACTGGGCTACCCTGGGCTAAGGCAGGGGTAGCTCGGCTGTCCAGCTGATTGCTCTGGCCCAAGGACAAGGCAGGTGCTGGGCACATCCCTGGGGAGGTGGCTGCCCCCAAAGCCCCACTTTGAACCGTGGTCGAGTCAGGCCTGGAGCTTTGGACTCTGGGCCATACAGTGCTGTGCAGCCCAGAAACAGTGCCCTCCATAGGGCAGAAAGGCTCCGGCTAGGGAGCATTGACTCCACATGCTCAGCACTCCACAGGTCTGGCTCCCCTGGGCAGCCCTCCTAGGTGCTCTGCTGGCCTGAGAGCACCCGCTGCCCCCCTCACCTTCCCCTTCCGTGACAATCTCTGGCAACTGCCCCTGTCCTCAGCTGTCCCCTCTGTCCCCTCCTGGCCCCACCCCTGCCCAGGGTACTGTCCAAGCCAACTGCAGCCAGGCTCATCTTCCTGTACCACTGCCCACACTGACCCCATTCCTTGTGGAGCTGGCCACACCCAGGCCATGGTTCGGTCAGGAGCATGGCGGGCAGCCGGTCCTGCTGCTCAGAGTGGCCTTTCAGCTGGTGGCAGGAGCTGAGTGTGACAGTACTTTGTGTTTAGTCCACAGACAGCCATGGTGGGACAACACTAGGGTGTCCTCCATGCTGCCCTGCCCCAGCGTAAGCATGTAAGTTCAGGGGGACCCTGTGGAGGAGGCGGCGGTGTGATGGAGGGTCTGAAAGGACATGGAGTGGATGAATTCATGAGTGCTGGTTTGCAGCCTAGCAAAGGCCAGAGCTTGATATGGCTGCAACCTATGGACAAGACACTCAGTGAACAAGGTCTGTTGTCTAAAGGTCCACCAAGACAGAGGGACATTGGGGAGACACTGAGCCAAACCGGCTAGGTCTGCCCTGGCTGGTCTGGTGTGCCCAGAGCTAGGGAGGTGCGGTCCAGGCCGGTGACTGTCAGGTGGAGGGAACCACCCTTCGCGTCCTGAGCTGACACTGGTGCCCACAGGTCTTGGTCCGGCGACTCGACGATGGCACAGAGCTCCGTGGCCGCATTGTTGAGACTGAGGCATATTTGGGGCCAGAGGATGAAGCTGCCCACTCGAGGGGGGGCCGGCAGACCCCCCGCAACCGCGGCATGTTCATGAAGCCAGGGACCCTGTATGTGTATTTCATCTATGGCATGTACTTCTGCATGAATGTCTCCAGCCAAGGTGAGCAGTGCTAGGGGCTAGAGCAGGAGGCCTGAACACAGACCCCTCGGCTGGCAGACCCTTGGGAAGACCAGGGTGGGGCAGGTGTTTGAGTAAGCAGGTGCCATTGCTGGGCTAGGTCAGGATTCAGGAACTCTGGGCGTAGTCACAGGATGGTCAGAGGGGCCAGGGACCCCCATGAAATAGAGGTCATGGATTGACCCAAACACATAGCACACAGGTTCCATGAGGCCACCGCTGGCTCCAGAACTCAGACCTGGTGTCACCAAAAGGCCAGGATAGACTCGAGAGGCTGGTTGTGGGAAAAGGAGGGTGAAATCCATTTGAGTTGAGTAGAGCTCTGGCAGGAGCCTTGCCAGGCTACCAGTTAAGGGTCTGAATCAGTTCTCAACTGGTGATGATTCTGCCACCCTGGAGGAACATTAGGCATTGTCTGGAGGCATTTTTTGGTCATTGTGGCTGGTGGGTTGGTGCTGAACAGTTCACAATGCATAGGAGGACCGCCCCCCCCATCACAAAAAGCCATTCGCCCCAATGTCAGTAGTGCCAAGAGGCAAGATGGTGGACTAGAGCTCCCAGAACCCACTCAGCTCATGGGACCTGTCTGGGTTGCCTCTGCACTTTGTGAGCAGGTGGCTATGCTTTCTGGGTGGTCTGTGCTCAAAAGAGCCCACAGCACCATCTTAACAGAGCCACTGCTGACAGGAGCAGGGCCTGCCCAGCCCATGCTGGCTTCCAGTCCCCCTGTCTGTCTGCCTGCCAAGCCTCATGCTGGCCCAAGATGAACAAATGCTGAGGAGGCCAGTGGGGATGGGTTTAGAGTGCTGTAAGTCAGACACACTTGTTGAATTCCAGGGGCGTGGGAGCTGTGACTCCCTTGAGGGCAGCTGGATAACCGACTGGCCCTGTGCCTGGCACTAAAAAGGTGTTGTGGGAAACAGTGGCTGGACATCAGGATGGCAGGGAGCACCCCCAGGGCCTGTTCTCATTCTGGAGCTTATTTTGGTCATCCTGTGAGGTGGGGCTGAACTCAGATAAGGAGAGAGACTGAGTCCAGAGGTGTCTGGGGCTGTGGTCAGCAAGAGAGGGAGGAACCAGGGCTTCTGAGGGTAAGCAGGGCAGATGTGGGAGGTAGCATTATTACTTTCTGGACACATGGCCAACATGCCCCAGGAACACCTGGTTCAGGAGAGCAGCAAGCCACGTGGGTACAGAGTCAGGTCAACAGTTATCCAAGTGCATCAAGGGAGAGGGGGCCAAGTTGGAGCTCCACGCCTGCCTGCCCTCAGAGTGGGCGCAGTGCAGAGATGACCAGGAGAGCAGTTCAGTGGGATTGCCAGAGCCAACAGGTGGTGCAGGTAGAGGTGAGACTGGAGACTCTATGGGAAGAAAGTTGGTATTATTTTATGTCAGGGTGCAGGATTCTGATGCGTTCCAGGAGAGAGGGCATGGGATAGAGGGGATAGGCTGTTCCGTCAGCCTATTTGGGAGGTGAGATATTGAGGGGCATGCTACACCTACAGCAGGTCGGCATGGAGAGAGGAAGCTCTGAGTGTCTGGAACTTCAAGTCTTTGCTTGCCCTTACTATATCTTTATTTTTTGTTTTTGTTCATCCTCTCCCGAGGATCAAATTTTTCGTTGATTTTTAGAGAGTGGAAGAGAGGAGGACAGAGAAAGAGAAACATCGATGTGAGAGAGAGACATTAATCGGTTGACTCCCACATGAGCCCCAACCAGGGCCAGGGATTGAGCCTGCAACCAAGGTACGTGCCTTAGACTAGAATCAAACCTGGGACCTTTGTCTGCAGACCAGTGCTCTATCCACTGAGCCAAACGGCTAGGTCTGCCCTTGGTATATCTTTTTTTTTATTTTTACTGATTTCAGAGAGGAAGGAAGGAGAGATAGAAACATCAATGATGAGAGAGAATCATGGATCAGCTGCCTCCTGCATGCCCCACACTGGGTGGGGATCAAGCCCACAATCCAGGCATGTGCCCTGACCAGGAATCAAACTGTGACCTCCTGGTTCATAAGTCATTGTTCAACCACTGAGCCATGCAGGCCAGGCTGCCCTTAGTATATCTTGAGGTTCTTTGAAAATTAACTGGTTAAAAGCATCTGGTTCCAAAAACCCCACCTGCCAGCTGCTGGCTGTGCAGGGAGTGTAGCTGCTGCATCCACTCAGGGTTCTCCCAGGTGCTGATGAGGCCTGTTCGTGAGGCCCAAGAGTGGGGATTGGCCTGGCCACCCCTCAGGCTAAGCTTCTCAGACCCCTAGGTAGAAGGGTAGGCCAACGTGAATGAGCAGAGCTGGTGTCTCAGGAGAGTGGCCTTGCTGGGATTGGGGCTTCTCTGGCCAGGGTCCAGGTCATGACTGCCCCTAGCCATGCAGGGCCAAGGGAATTTGGACAGATGTGTCTTGTTAGGGCCCAGGCTATCAATTTGCTGAAGTATTCTGGACTGGTGGGCCAGAAAGGATCCCAAGTGGGGGAGGAGGTGCTATCAGCAGGCACCTCCTTCTGCTTTGTCTCCTCACGAGTCATGAGGAAAAGGCTCACCCAGCATCCTATGCACACTGCTAGCTGCTCTGAGCCAACCTTCTGGCTTGCCCAGTAGGCACTGAGTGAGTAGAGGCAGATGGGGGAACCCTGGGCCTGGGTAGAGATGACCATGCTCAGAGAAAACCGCCATTTGGGGCTTCCTTTGCCAACCTCAAAGCTGCTGCTGGTCACCAAACTAGAGGAGACCAACTGCAAGCCCTTGTGATGCCTTTTCCCTGGTTCTCCCGAGCTGGTGGTCGGACCCTCTGGCTTCATGGAGGCCCCACTGGAGCCTTGTGGATGCAGGTGTGTAGGAAGTGGGTGTGGACTGTGAATGAGTACAGGGATGCTTGGGGAGGCAGTTGCATCATCCCTGTAGCACTGGCTGTGCCCTGGGTAGGGAGGTCCAATCACTGTCTGTCTGTCCCATAGGGGATGGAGCCTGTGTCTTGCTGCGAGCACTGGAGCCCCTGGGGGACCTGGAGACCATGCGGCAGCTTCGTAGTTCCTACCGGAAAGGTAGTACCGGCCGAGCCCTCAAAGACCGTGAGCTCTGCAGCGGCCCCTCCAAGCTCTGTCAGGCCCTGGCCATCGACAAGAGCTTCGACCAACGAGACCTGACCACCGACAAAGCTGTGTGGCTAGAGCACAGCCCCCCGGGGCCCAGGGAGCCAGCTGTGGTGGCAGCAGCCCGAGTGGGCATTGGCAACGCAGGAGAGTGGACCCAGAAGCCCCTGCGCTTCTATATCCAGGGCAGCCCCTGGGTCAGTGTGGTGGACAGAGGAGCTGAGCAGAACACAGAGGTATAAGCAAGGGCCTGCTAAGGACAGGCTTTTTAATTGTTTGAAAACCAAATAAATGCTTTATTTATAGAAAACGTGTCACTTGTGTCTCAGCCAGAGCCCCCCTCAATGATCAGTTCCTCCTCCAGGATGTGGATGTCAGGGGCTACGTGTGCAGCAGGGCACTCAGAGCCAGGCCCAGCATGGGCACTGCCTTCCTCAGGCCCAGTGAAGGCCCACTGCACCCTTATCCTTGTGAGGGAGGACTAGGAACACCAGTGCAGAGCGACCCCCCAGGGGGAGCCAAGTAAGCATTGTGGACAAGCCTAGGCCCTCATGCCTCAGGTGGCAAAGGGGAGCAAATGGCTAAGGCATGAACCTCCTGGCAGCTGTGGTGAGGTCCACGGAAGGCCCACAGCAAGCTGGGAGGAATGGGGCAGTGCTGGGCCCTGAGTCTTGGAAGGGCAGCAGGGAACACAGGCAAGATTGGGGGAGGTCAGAGAAACATGTGGCCCAAATCTGTGTGGGAAGCATGCAGCCTCACTCAGAGCGTGAGTCCTGGCCGGCTCCCCCAGCTCAGAGCCTCACCTTCTCAGCTCAGACACCGGATCTGTTCTGAGGACTAGACAAGTGAAAATGTAGAGGGTAGCAGCCCCATGAGGCAGCTGACCCAGGCTTAAGTCAGGTCTCAGGGCTAAAAGGACTTGGCCAGGTCGGGAGGGAGCCCTTGGGTAGGGAGTTGCCGGTGCCCACACGCACTGCAGCAGCTTGCCTCTGCGTCCTCGGCCCAGGCTCATGTCAGCAATGCCTGGAAGACGGCAATGACTGGGTCCTCATGGGTGGTCACCACCAGCACGCTGCGGAACTTGTCGAAGAGCATGAGCAGCTGCGAGCGTCTTGTGTTCTCGTTGTACATGATCTCCTCTAAGTGGTGGCGGCCACGGAAGTACTGCAGGAGCCTGGAGGGGAGAGGTGGCACAAACCCAGGCTGGCCTCTGTCCCAACAGCCACTGAGCGGCCCACCGGCCAAAAGAGCTGGTGAGGGCGTCCCGGGGGCCCAGGAGGCAGCTGCACTTGCCCACCCCAAACCCCCAACAGGAGCAGGCAAGTGTCCTGGGCCTATTGCCCACCATAGTTCTCTGAAGTGGGTCTGTGAGAACACATTACTGTTCAAACCCCAGAGCCCACTGGGATCCTAACCCTAAGGGGCACACCCACCCTCAGCATTCTGACATGGGTGGGGCAGTGCAGGGGGACCGGTCTGTGGAGGTTTCTCTTTTTCATTCTATTTGGCAGCGAATCCCATGTGGCTCTGGATCCAAATGGGGTTACTGCTCTAGGTGGTGTCTCAGCCTGGGGCTGAATAGAGGCCTGAACCAGCTGCTTGAAAGAGCTGCCTGGCATGTGGTTCTTAACTGGGGGCTCAGTCCCTGACAGTCTAATCTCCTCCAGAAAACCATACTTTTGCATGCCCTAAATTGGGTGGCTGTGACCAAGTAAGTCTCTGTCACCTATAATGTGGGGATCTGGATCCCCCACCCTCAGGCTAAGTCCTGGGAAAAATCAGTGCCAAGCCCATGAGAATGAGAACTTGCTGCTTCCTAGGAAGTGACAAAACCCAGAAAGTCCTGGAGAGACTCCTGAACACAGAGGTACAGACCGGTGTCTCAGCAACAGACTCACTCACGCTTGGCATGCACAGGGAACAGGCAGGGACACCCAAGTGTGTGAGACATCCTCTCAACCAGCAAGTGCTATTTGTCATCGATGGATTTAATTTGCAGGTTTTTGGATACAGCCCTACCCATTTCCTGTCCTGACCCTCCCTAGACTTGGACCTAGCCCCACCTGTCGCCCCGCTCCCACCTGGCAAACATGCGGAGGTCCTCGGGGTTCTGGGCTGCAGGCACACTGAGGATGGCTGCCCGCTCGTGCTCTGACAGGCTGGCCAGCAGGTTCTCTGTCATCCTCTTGTTCAGCGGGGAGTCTCCACTGGGGAGAAGCTCTGCACTGGAGTTGTCCATGCTGGGGCTAGTGAGCGTCATGTCGTCGCTGCTGGCTGTGGGTGGGCACAGGTCAGAGAGAAGTCCACCCCCCAAGGACATCCCTCCCACCCAATATGCATGAGGGGCTGGACAGTCTTCGCCCTGAACCTGAAGCCGGAGGCACCTCCCGCAGTCTTCCAGCCCTTCTTCTTCCCCAAGCCCAGAGACTTGGGGCTTGGCAGTGGCTGCTACCTTTGGGGGCATGCTATGGCCACATGGCTCTTTCAAGAAGGGCCATGGCAGTCACTGTCTCTTCATAGGCCCTGGAGCAGAGGTTTCCATTGTCCCCCCAGTGATGGATGACATGGCAGGCCGGGGGCAGGCTACTCCTGGCTGGAGCAAGCCCCTGCTCAAGAGCCCAAAGATATAGCCTCCTCAGAGCCACAGAAGTGCAGGAAAGCGGGGAGACGGATCTCCTGTCCTCCTTTAGGAAGGCTGCACGAGGACTCAGCTGCCTGCATGAGAGGCAGTGTGTGCGCAGGGGACCATTCCAAGCAGCGCCCTTGTTGGACCTCTTGGCCACTACTCCCAAGTGTTCCCCAGGTGCTCGACCACCCCCACCCCCACCCTCGCCACCAGACTGATGCCCTGGGAAGGGATTCCTACTTGGGGAGCCAAAGCTGAGGGCATTGGGTGTGCTGAGGCTGCGGCCGCTGACCCTGGTAGTGAAGGGGACCTCATCCTCGCGCAGGCGGGGCTCGTCCTGGCTGGGTGAGGCCATCAGGCAAACGTAGGTGTGCAGCTGGACCAGGAGCCTGTGCTGCAGCATCCACACTACCATCTGAATGAGCTGGGTCTGTGGGACAGCAATGTGAGGTCTGGGGCACTGGGGGAGGCTGACCCCACCACCACCCTGTTCCCTTCCTGAACATGGCTTAAGACACGACCCCCACAGGTCTGTCTCCCTGGAGATCAGGGGGTGCGTGAGCTCCAGAGGCCCTCAGGAAGGACCTCTTAGCCCCTGGCTGGCTCTGTGAGCCTTTCCCCAGGGAAGGCAGCAAGGCTAGGAGAGCAGCAAGGCCATATTTGCACTTGCTCCCACCACACCCCTGGGCTGCCCTAGTGTCAGGCCTTTCTTGCCCAGAGCTGAGGAGCAGGGCCTATGACATGGAGGTCCATGTGCCCTCCCAGCTCAGAGATACCCCTCTGCTCCCCTGTCTCCCCCAGGCCATTGGGCCCTGCCCCACCAGCCCCACCACACAGAGCTGGGCCTGTGGGATCCCTTCCCTGTGACATTTCAGAAAGAAGCTGTGGGTAGCTGCCCTGAGAGCAGCAAGTCCTCTCCTCAGCTCAACACAAAAGCCTTCCCAGGGACAAGGACCTATGCTGAGCTGAACGGTGCCCAGGGTGTGGCACCCACCCCTCTCCCACAGGCAAGCACCTAAGTAGGAGCAGTGAGGAGCCCTGTGTGGGAAGAGCTCCAGCACAGGCGAGCAAGAAAATGCTCTCAGATGGTGTCCATGTTCTCAGACACACGCATCCACTTGCTCATCTTTGGAGCTTCCCTCCTGGGAGAGGCTGGCTGACCAGGCATGGAAATAGGGATGTACCATGGACATGTATGACCTGGTAAAACCAAATAAAACTGAAAATAATTGTGAACTAAATTTGAAATTAAAATAAGAAATAAAACATGACTTTCTATCCCTCTTCCTTCCTCTCTGTGAAAAATCAATAAAATATATTTAAAAAAAAAAGAAAAGTATATTTTGCCGAAACCGGTGTGGCTCAGTGGATAGAGCATTGGCCTGTGGACTGAAAGGTCCCAGGTTTGATTCCGGTCAAGGGCATGTATCTTGGTTGTGGGCACATCCCCAGGAGGGGGCGTCCAGGAGGCGGCTGATCGATGTCGCTCTCTCATTGATGTTTCTAACTCTGTATTCCTCTCCCTTCCTCTCTGTAAAAATTCAATAAAATATTTAAAAAAGAAAGAAAAGAAATAAAACAGAGGCTCCAAAGCACTGAAGAGCATATTCCAGGTCTAAATCTGGAGGGGTGAGAGGCAGGCAGCCTTAACCCAGGGCTGTGCAACCAAATCCAGCTCTCTCTCGCCCCGTGACAAGGCATAAGGCTGTCCCACAGGCCTGGCCTGAAAAACCCACCCACTTTCCAGACCATCAGGAAGTCTCTGCTAGAGAGGGGGAGGGTGCAGATGCAAGATGTGTCTTTCTTTCAGCTGCCATGACCTGGCACAGCTCCTGGAGCCCAGAGGCTCCATGAAAGACGGCATTTAGAGCTCTGTCTCACTCTGCATCTAAATGAACTGAGAAACCAGGATCGCCTTCTCATTCACAATTTCACAAAGGAAAGGGCTTGCTTCTAAAAATTGGTTTACTTTAACAGATCTGCTGCTTATTAAAGCAAATACTTTACTTTTGAGAACACCTGGCCCCATCTCTGACACCTGCCCCATCTGGCCCAGAGGCCTAGTGTCCAGTGAAGGGAAGATCCAAGCCACACTCAATCCTGCCAAACATAGATGGAGCTCACCCATTCACTCCACTTGCCTCACACCTCCTAGGACCCACTCCCCCCGCCAGCCCCTCACCCTGATCCAGATCACCAGGTGGGTTCTATCCTAGGCCTATCCTCTCCAGGTCACCTTGGAGGAGATTCTGGGTACCAGTTAGCCTAGACCCAGTGACCACCTAGACCACGACGGAAGGAAAGAAGGGCAGGCCCAGACTCAGTGAAAACAATACCACCTCAGCATCTTCCATCTGTGGTACCCAGGCCCAGAAAGGGGCACCAGGTAGCTCTGTCCCCCCAGGAAAGACTGGCACTCTCCTGACTGGGCCTCTTACTGGGGTTCTAACACTAACAACAATCCACTGCAGCCAGGGTGGGCTCCATGGGAGCAAGAAAGGAGGAAGGAGTTGTGACTGCCTAAGTGTTCGGTCACCGGTGAAGCATCTGCAGGTGGCCTGGCTGGGGAGCCAGCTTTTTGTTACACGGGTAGGGTATGTACCACCTATATCACAAGGCCCCTCCCATCCCCTGAACCTATCTGGGTTCCTGGGCTCCCAGCCCCTGTGACTCACCTCTTGCACAGGGGGGGCCAGGGGGTTCCTAAATTCTGACAAGGAGACGGGCAAGGAGAACTTAGCAAGGACAGATGGCAGGTCATGAGACGGGAACTGGTGGGAAAACTGCTCAGCCAGTGGGGAGTACCTGGAAACAGGTGAGACAAGTGCATCCATGAGCTCAGCGACCTCCCTTCATATTTACAGCACTCAGACCCTTGCCCTGAGCCTGTGGTAGGCAGCAGGAAAATGCAGCACATGGGGAGGTGAGAATGGGTGCAATGGCATAGTGGGAAGGCCAGGATGGGTACAATGAGTTCAGATCCCAGCTGCTTTCCTTCAAGGGGTAGCAGTAGCCATGGGCACAGGCCACCTCAAAGCCCCTCTAAGCTCTGGAATAAAGACTAAGGCTCCTTACCATCCATCAGGCACCCCATTCAGAGCTCACTGGCTACAGACATAGCAGGCGCAGGCCCTTCCTGAAGCTGCAGGTGCCAGAGGCGCACAGGCCCATGTGGTGCTGGACCAGGCCAGAATTAGAACCTGGGCACAGCAGAGGCCAGGCATCTGGTCCCAGTGAAGTCCTAGCTAACCTGGAGAGCACCCTCTGGAAGGTCCTGCCAGCCACACCCCCTTCCCATTCGAACCCGGGGCTCTGGCAGCCAGAGGTACTCACAGACACACGCTGGCGTTGGGAGAAAGCATGTAGACGTTGTTCTCACACAGCGGGTAGATGATGATGGCCTTCCCCCAGTACACCAGGTGAGCTGCAAGCTGAAAAACCTGCAGGCAGAGGGGCTGGCAGCACTGTGCCTGGGAGGCTGACCCACTGGGGCTTCTCTCTAACTACCCAACCTTCCCCTGGGGGCTGGGCACAGCCAGCACACACAGCGTTCTCTATGTTCAGAGCAACACGGCTTTGATCACGGGTCCCTGTGCGGTTTGGGACTGTCATTTCCTTTTAGGGCCCGCACTGTCTTGGCTGGCATGGAGGGAAGGTCCTACGCGCACAGGGACATTTGGGACACCCAGGATCATGGGGTCAGCTCAGCTGGCAGGGACATCCTGGCAGAGGCAGGTTCCCTCTTTACTATCACTGAGTGCCTCCACGGGGATGAGCAACCCAACCTGCATGCACTGCCTGCCAAGGACACTGCCAAGGACACCTCTACCTACCTCATTTCGGCATGTGGGACCTTCAGTGGCACCACCAACTCAACACAACAGACATTTCCGTCCCATCACTGACCTTCTTCTCTCAGCCCAAGTCCCACTGACATTTAAAGAAAGGACACGCCCGCTCTCCTCCATCTCAGCCACCACCCCACCCAGTGGTCTCCACCTCCCACGCCTCCCCACCGTCAGAGCACCATTCTGGAGTCCAGAAGTCTACCACCACTAGCACATGCCAGGAGCCAAGGTGCTGGCAGGCAGCCCCCTCCAGGCTCTCGGGAAGAATCTGTTTTTGCCTCTGCTAGCTGCGGCATTCCTTGGCATGTGGCCTCATCATGGTCACATCTCCACCTCCTCTTCTAGAGTCCAATTTCCCTCTGCCTCCCTTGTGATGACACTGGGCCCACCTGCGTAATTCAGGACCACTGCCCCACCTCAAGGTCCTTAATCACACACCTGTGAAGTCCCACACAGGTCCTGGGGATTAGGAGGTGGAGGTTTATGGGCATTCTTTAGGTGATCACAAGTAATGAACAGCGTGATCCAAATTTTGTTACTCAAAGATAATGCGTGTAGTCTTACCATATGCTCCAGCAATGGTGTTCCTTGGTGTTTACCCAAATGAGTTGAAAACTTATGTCCATATAGAAAACTTGCCCATGAATGTTTATAAAAAAAAAAAAAAGATAATGCGTGAACCTAGGAGAAAAACCCAGAGGGATCTACAGCAGTTGTGTCTGGGATATGGAATTGTTTCAACTTTCTCTTTTTTGGGTCTGTAATTTGTGTCCTATTTGAACTTTTGTTAAGAACATATTAATTCTATCATGACTAGAACAATCCCATTTACTTGTAGATGGGTAACATTTACACCTGACGTGGTCACAGCTCTCCAATGGCCACCTGCCATAGGAAGCTGGACTCCCAGAGCATGGTGGGTCCACCACCAGGGCTGGGCCTCAGGGAGTTTCTGTACAATCACACCAGCAAGGAAACAAGTTTCTCCCCATGAAGGCAGGGACAGGGAAGCAAAGGAGACATCATCAAGGCTTTGTCTTTGTCCAAAGAGACTGAGAGCAAGGGGGAGGCGAGGTGTACAGAAGGTCATATTGGGCAGCCTCAGTGGACAGAAGGTCAGCTTCTTTCAAAGCTTGGAATGGGAGCTGCAAAGATGCAGATACCTGCCACTGACCAGCACTGGTCAGCACACAAACTCTGCAGCACATGCAGAACAGTGAGCACATTTAAGGTCCTGTGTTTCGTGTCTGCTATGAAGGCAAGCAGGACGTGATCCTAAATAGAGCCCCTATGAAACACCAAGGCAGAACTCAATAAACATTCTCACAGGGGCCGACAGAGGCCATAAGGTACCATGATGGAAGGCCTTGTTCTGGATGGCAGAATCCAAAATGAATGCTTTGGGGAAAACAGCCTGAGAGTTCTTGTTGGACAAGCTTCCCTCAGAGGCCCGGGTGGGCCAGCCTCTCGCCTGTGCTCTTCCTCAGCCTAGCTTGACAGAACTGCCGCCCAGTGGCCGTCGCAGTAACTACACGTCCCTGGGACAGGCCCTGCTGCCCTCTGGTGGCCACACGGTGCTCACCGGCACCGGAATCAGAGGAGCCCTTGCCCTTGGCTTGCAATTTCTTCCTGTGCTTTTCCTTGGAAGCTCCCTGACCCCCGCCCAGGCTCCAAACAGATCCACCGCCAGGGCTGAGGGGGCCTCCATCCAATCAGAAAGAGCATCCCACAAGTACATGCTTCAGTGGTCAAGGCCATGAGGTTAGGTCCTGGCTCTGCATGTGGGCAGGCCCATGATGTGTCCTGAGCTCACTTCCCCTACTTTGAGGATGCGGTACTGCCTTCTCATGTGGCCACATGCTGTGTACCTCTGCTTCAGCCCTACTAGCCACCCTGTCCTGGCATCTTCCCAGTACCATAGGGCCTCACTCTTCTCTGCTGCAGCCTCACTACCCTCAAAGAGGAAGTTAGCCCTGAATCCAGACCTCAGATTTCAGAACCTCCGGCCAACCCCGGAGCCACCTGTCTCTGGCTCTTATCTGGATGCAGGCAGCCTGCTTTCCTGACACCCCAGCACCTCCCACCTTCAAACAAGGGTCCTCTGCTTTGCTATACCCAGACCCTTCTCCCACCTATTCTTCCCTATCCAGGGTGTCCCCCCAGGGCCCTCAGGCAATACCTGCAGCAAGGCCAGGTCTGCATCTTGGGCCAGCTGCTGCAGGTTCTTCACAGCAGATGTGGTCTTGATCACACGCACCAGGGCTGGGGAGCAGTCGAGTGGGAGCTCGCACAGCAGGGACTTCTCGTCACTGAGCAGCAGCAGGGCATGGTACGGGCTGTGGAGCAGAGTCCGGTCAGAGGACATGTGAGACACAGGTCCCCTGCCCCAGGTGTGCACCTGGAACACAAGGTGCAGCTGGGGCCCAGGCACTGAACCTCAGAAAGGAGAGACCACAGGAGGGATTAGAGACAAGGGCAGTGATAAGTCTAAGGGCCTTTAAACATCTACAAGGATTCTTGTCACTCACAGAAAGAAAAATTACAACAAAACTGAAGAAGGTCTGCCCAGTAAGGGTGGCTCAGTTGATTGAGTGTCACCCCATGCACCAAGAGGTCCTTGGTTTGATTTCCAATCAGGGCACAGGCCCCTGTTGCAGGTTCAATCCCCAGTAGGGGGCGTCCAGGAGGCAGTAGATAGATGTTTCTCTTATCAATGTTTCTCTCTCTTCATCTCCCTTTTTCTCTCTATAAAATCAACAAAAACATACATATTTTTTAAAAAACCAAGGAAAGTTTGACCACCAGATCCATCTCCCACTTCTGGGATTGCCCTGCAAACATTTGTGATTGCAAAAATAAGTGAATCTTTCCTAAAGAGTCCCAAATATGGGAGAAGTGAAATCGCTGCTGAGACTATGAATAGAACTATATAAAAATATGCTTAGCAAGGAAACCAGGAGGGAAGATTTTGACTTGGAGCACAGGCTGGGGGAGGGAGGGAGAATGAGGCAGTGCTTTGCTTTCTTCTTCCTTCACATTTTCTGTAATGTGCCCAAATTTCTTTTATTAATTAAAAAATATTTAAGGAAACTGAGGACTTGGTTAGAGGCTGGGATAGAAGGAGACTGGGCTCAGCTCTTTTCTTGCAGGAAATCTATTAAATTAAGAAACAGGAGATCCCACAAGTTCATATTCAAATGTAAGAGGAACTGGTGAACAAAACCATGTCGACAGTATTGCTCCAATGGTACATCTTTTCCCCAGGATGTTCAACTTTACAGTACCCAGAACACAAGTGAGGACCTCAGCACGGAGCCCCGCCCACCCAGGCAGTGCCAAGATGGCCCAGGGAAAACCTGGAGCTGATCATTTCTATACAAAACCAGATACAAAAACATGTGTTTTTACTTCTATAAATAGGAGAGCCTTATCTGCCAATTTCTGTGGCAAGAAGAAAAGAACGTTTGGAACTAAGTAACTGGTGAAACCTCAGGCAGAAGAGAAGGGGCCCTGAAGGGAGCGGCACTCACCGAATGGCCTTCAGGCTCCGCTCGATGGCTTCTGGGGGGATGAGGCTTGCAGCAGCATAGTGGATCTTGTGGGGCAGGCAGAAGCTCACCTCCAGCCAGCTGTTGATGTGCAGCCGCACCATGCCAGACGTACACAAGCTGCAGACAGCAGGCTCCATTTTTGTCGGTGCCATCGCCCATTCACACAGCAACTTCTACCCAGACACACACATCACACAAAACCCGCCTGAGGCACTTCTTCCCAGTACACTGTTCCTGTTGCTCGGAGGAAACTACAAGTGGAAACCCACAGGGCAAGAAAGCATCTTTCCAGACCTCAGCATGTTGAAGAGAGGAGAATGTTGTATTGCTGGCTAGCCCTGGACTCTGTAGTCCAATCAGAGTACAAGGGCACAAGGAAGCCTGTGTTCTCTCACAGAGACTCAATGCCACTGATTCAGGGGTGATCTTTCTCTCCCCTCTTCCTGCACACAAGATGAGAGTCCCATCCCCATCACAGGTGGCAGGCAGGCAGGGCAAGGCCTGTCTCCCAAAAGGAGCTGTGGGCAGCAGAGGAAGGGTGGGGGTGCCAAGTCCCATAGGACATCCTGTCGGGGAAGAGCACATCGTGTCCACCTCCCTACAGATACCAGAGTGCCCCAGGTGCACAGCCTCCCAGGCATTCTTTTTTTAAAAATTTTTTATTTTATTGATTTTTTACGGAGAGGAAAGAAGAGGGATAGAGAGTTAGAAACATCGATGAGAGAGAGACATCCATCAGCTGCCTCTCGCACGCCCCATACTGGGGATGTGCCCGCAACCAAGGTACATGCCCTTGACCAGAATCGAACCTGGGACTTTTCAGTCCGCAGACCGTCACTCTACCCACTGAGTCACACCGGTTTTGGCCCCCCAGGCACTCTTGATTGCTCACTGTTCACCTGCCTGGAGCATTTGACCATAGGACATACCTACTTGTCTGCTGGGTAAGCTGTTTCCTCAACCAGAATGCAGTCATGAGGTGGCCTTGTGTTTTGTTCACTGCTCACAGCATGGTTGACTCCGTGTGCGATACTTGGGAGATACTGAGAAGCACCTCACAAATGAAGGAAGGAGAGGGGCCTGAGGAATGCGCTTCCTGCTCTCGTAGACTCTCTCAAGCAGCCCTTGCCCAGAGAACGGGCTCCTGGAGGCTGGGAAACCATGTACAAAGGGGCTGTTTCCAGGAAGAGCTTCTAAAACTCGGCGGCAGGGAAGCCAGTTTGACCTCCACCCATAGCCTGGCTGCTCAGCCCCTGCACTAAGTAATGGAAGCACTTGGTGTCTGACACAAAAGAGAGGCAACTGCTTGAGCCAAGTCCCCACAGCTGATCCTCGCTATCCCGCAGCAGGCGAGTAAGAGGGGGGACCTGTGCCCCCTGTGAAGGCCTGGCCTGCCCTGCCAGCCCTGACCCAGCTAGGTTAGGCAATGCTCTTTCCATCACATTCCAAACTTGAAAAATTATTCCCAGGTGGCTGGACAGACCAAGATGCCCACATCCAGACAAGTGTGGAGCAGGCCAGTGGCTTGGGGAAGTTTGGTGGAAGCTGCCACTTCATCCAGGTCCCAGACCTCTCTTGGGGGCATTCAAGTACACGATGCTAGGAAGCAGTTCTATGGCCCTCACTCCCCCCACCCACAGGCTGTTATTACAGTCTCTTCTCTGAAGCCTCAGGCAGCAGACTAACATTCCGGAGCTTCTCCCCACAGGTCTGCCGGAGGGCTGGCTGAATCTGTGGTCAGCAGTTTCAAATGCAAAAATAAGCCTGTAATCTCTCAAGCAGGGAATAGTTAAAGGGGAGAGAACACAGTGGGAAGAATACAGAGCACATTTATCACCCTCAACTACTCCTAGGATTTCTGCCAACACCAACCATTTGCTTACTGCAAACTGCCCCACAGCTCCCAAATACTCTCTGCCTGCCTTGCCTCGGGGGGATTGGGAACACCCATGCTGCTCTCCCAGGATCTCAATGCCATCAAGCAGCACTCCTGGCTGCAGATGCTGGGGGCTGCAGGCTATGGCTGAGTCTGGAAGACCACGGTTTGGTCGCTGCTGGTGCATCAGCCCCACAGGGTGAAACCTATAAACAGATCTGATGTGTCACGATTTGGGGAAGAGATGCAGGGTCTTTCCCCAAGGTCCCAGAGGAAGATCACATTCTTGGCTTCTTCTAGAACTGAGTGCTAAGCAGTACATTTCGGCAGACGAAGGCTCCTGTAGTCGTGCCCTCCCTTGGCTGAAGGTCTTGCTGGCTGGGTGTCAAACCCTAACACAGACCAGCCTCTTAAGGAAGCAAAGGTCACACCATGAGAGAGTTGCCCAGGGGACGCAGGTTAGTTGCTCCACTTGATTAGTTGCGCTCAGCATCCATATACAAAACAGAGCAATGAGGAAAACCAGGGGCTGTAGGGAGAATGAAACAGCCAGGCTCCTCCTGTTTCAGGCTGGTCGATTGAAAATAAAGGTCTTTCTATTTTTGAGTTGTCCTCTTCAGCATATGGCTCAGAGTAGCTGGTCAAACACCACAGAATCAGAATTGAACAGATTCCTATCATTTCGAAGATAGTTGGCTTTGATCCACCCAGATGCCCAGTGATGCCAATGACCTGACATGTGCTGAGGCTCCAAGCACTGGTTCAGGCTCCTGGGGAAAAACTTACAGCCTTACATTTGGGGGGCTCTGACTCAGTGGCGTCGGGAAAGCAAACTGTACGGAACACAAGAAGCTGAGAGAGCTGTAGGAAAGGGAACAAGCAGAGGCGGGTGCAGGGGTGTGCAGGGGTGTGCGGAGGGGACAGGTGTTTGGGGCTTGGAACAAACCTCATGGAGAGACAACAGCAAGTGCCTGACTTGAATGCGGGGGGAAATGAATTAGGCCCATAGAGCAACTCCATATGTCAGCCATCCCAGGCTATATCATCTGGTATACAGTGGCATGAGGTCCTTTTATGGGGGGGGGAGAGGAGGGGGCGAAGAGAGAAACACACACATTGATTCCCTGGTTTCCATGAGGGTGTTTCTACACTTTTCCAAGCATTTGCCCACCTGCCAGCAACCTCCTCCCCTGGAACACTGCACCAATGGTGGTGCCTCTCTGCAAACAGTGTGGAGATCCTGAATGCCACCCCAGCAGCATCTTAGAGGTCCAGCTACAGACCCTAGAATTCCTGGGAAACCCTGGAACTAGTCAGTAAGAGAGAGAATGGCCCTCAAGCTCCCAGAGAAGACCTGCAAGCCTCCCACATCCACAGGTGAGCTGGGATTGCCCTGAAATCTATCAGGAGGAGGAAGAAAAAGGTTTGTGCCCGTTTGTAAAGCACAGTTTTGTTTTGTTTGTAAAATGCAGTTTTAAGACATGACTAGCAGAATAGGGCTTTGGGCCCTAAAAATTCCTACTAAGCGTGTACTTTTCTCTGTAGGACAGCTAATAGTTTGATCTGAAATTATTGTATGAAAACGATGCCCTCATGTGAGGCTTATCCAGCCCTTCACACAGCTCTGGGCCAGAAGGGAGAGCCAAGCCCTATCTGCGACAAGAGATACACATACGCTCCCAACAGAGCCCAGCCCTGGAGCAATGACTGTGCATGAGGCTATACACCATCCCAAAATATAGCTTATCTTTCACCCCCCAGACAGAAATGTGCACAAGCTTATCCCATTACCCTCAGGTCTCAGCATCAGAGAAAGCCTCTCAGTTCCTAATCTCTGGCTAACTACTGACTCATCTTTTAGTCACTCTTCTGCCTGCCCCAGGCCAGAGACCTTCAAAGCTCACCCTGACCTTCTAGTGACCTTTGTCTCACGCAACCGGGCTCCCCAGTGCATGCAGTGGGGTCCTGCACCTGATCCAAGAGTCTGGGTGGGCTCCAAAAGTCCTACCTTGAAACTTTAAACCAAAGTTTCTATGCAAGAACACTTCATGAAAATAGAAACTAAAACTATTCATGGAGGTGTCTGTGGGCCCATATCTGCTCTAGACAGGCAGGAGTGTGAGGCAGTGAAGAGTCCCCAGCCTCACACACTCCACTACAGGTCTGTTAACAATGGAAAATCAGTCAGGCCAACACTTCAAGTCCCACGGAATCCACAGAGACATGACTCCTATTTACTCCTTTCAATTACTAGTGGGTGAGCTGTGCTTCTCCACACACCAAGCACAAGCTGCATCAGGAAAAGTGAAGGATGTCCCTGACCTCGTGGGAGACCCAACTTGACGGTCACACAAAGGAATGGCATGCTATCACCGCGGTCACCAAGTTTCACAGGAAGACACGGGCAGTAGAAGAGTTGGGAGGCCTCTGGAGGAATTCACACTGCTAGTCTACATTCGCAGAAATTTAAGTCCTTGGGCAAGGGGCCACCAGGCCGCTCAGCCATACCATAACCCTGGATTGTATTATTATCTTTAAATATATTTTTATTGATTTCAGAGAGGAAGGGAGAGGGAGAGATAGAAACATCAATGATGAGAGAGAATCACTGATGGGCTGCCTTCCGCACACCACTACTGGGGATCACACTTGCAACCCAGGCATGTGCCCTAACCAGGAATCCAACCGTGACCTCCTGGTTCATAGGTTGAAGCTCAACCCCTGAGCCACTCTGGCTGGGTCCCTGAATTTTAATTAAAACATCAAACTCAAAACAATTCCTTTGAGAAGTCCCATCCCAATCTCCAACAGAGCTAAGTCTCACAGCTTCCTGTCTCTCATTTTAGCTCTGAGAAACCCTTTCCCAGAGATCTGTCAGGAAGTCGCTGTTTGTTATGCTGCCTGATCAGTAACAGAAACTCAATCTCCCTTTCTTAGCTCAAAGGTGCAGTCCATTTTGCAAGAGTGGGGACAGGCCAGGCCAGACCCTCAGGGCCAACATGGACCTGGAAGGCCATAGGCCACAGGCCAGGGAGGCTCCTGGGGGCCACTGCCATTGCCAGGTTGGGATAGTTACAACTGCCGCTGGCTCTTCCGGGGGCGGGGCTGGGACCAGAGTGGAGTCTAGCCACACTCAGAGGTCACCAAAATAAAGACCAGGGAAACACAAGCTGCCCTCCCAAAGGACAACTCCCCTCTTTTAAAAGGTATGTACACTTTCCAACAGAACAACAAGCAGGGGGTCTGAGCAGAGAGCTACCAGAGAAGAAAACAGGAATGGTTTAAACAAGTGAAGACATGCATAAGCTGTATTGAGATACTATGCTTTACCCCTCATATTGGTTAAAACCAAAAAGCTCACCAAGACACTGTGTTGACAGATATCTCATGTGCTTCTGGTGAGAGTGTAGATTGAGGCACCTACCCCAAAGAGGGAAATGTATTTACCTATTTGCCCTAGCAATTCCACTTTTAGGAATTTATGTTATGGATATGTGGGTACAGATGCAAAATAACACATGCATATGGTTGACCAGCATGTCTTATAGCAGCAAAACATGAAGCCAAGTAAATGCAGGAAAAAAAAAGTTCTATTTATCAGCACAAGCAGAAGTCTAAGTCATACTGTTAAATTGAGAAGGCAACAGGCTAACTGGATGCACAGTGTGCTACCAGTATGTAAAAGGAGACAGTGGATCACTCTTTGCCCGTATGCACCTTAAACCCATCTATCTGTGAGGAAGGCTGTCTGCTGAAACACATCCTGACGCCAGGATGAGAGCCTGGTCAGAGTGCAGCAGGAGACAGAATCAAAGCTCTAAATTTCAGTCTTGATGAATATGTGACCTTTCAAAATATCAAGTTTAAAAAAATTATCAAAATGTTCATAGTGATTATCACTGTGCATAAAATTATAGATGACTTTTATTTTGTTTATGCTTTTCTGTATTTCCTAAATGTCCTTAATGTTAGTAAAGTCAGAAAAAATTAACATAAAAAAGGGAAAGGATTCTGGACAAACCACTGCCTCTGGTCTTAGATGACACGTGGTGTCACTGGCTCCAGTTCTTATATCAGGACCATCTCCGGTGGGAGAAGAGTCCACTGGACTGGAGTGGAGCGTGGGAAGGCCAAGTGGGAGCACTGAGCTGCTGCACATGCAAAGGAGAATGTGGAAATGTAAGGGAATAAGGGAGGAAGAGGAGGCAGAAAGAGGCAATGGAACTGGAAGGCACTGAGGAAGCCTGCGCCTACATGCCATCTGCCTGGTGCTGTGTGGTACCCTGTGAACCAACTGGCCAGTGCAGGACAGGAAAGGCAAACTGCCAGATGGGCTGTCCCTTGGGCACTCGCCCCCACCAAGCCCCCCTCCCCCACTGCAGATGCAGGGCCAGAGCCACAGGATACCCTTTAAAAAAGAAATTAAGTTCTTTGCTTTTCCATGTTTAAGAGAATAGGTGCTGAGCCACAAATATAATCAAAACAACTGTGAAGTTTCCACTGTGTCTCCAACACCTGCTGCACTCATACACTTAGTGTTTCAAGCCCCCAAGTTCCTCAGGGCATGGCCAACCCCATCTCCATCCTCTGAGCCTGTTTCCTCATATGTAAAGGGTGACAGCAACATGCATGTAAAGAAGGTGAACCCAGAACTTGGCACTGTGTCAGGTTCAGTAAAATCACCTTGCATTTGAAGACTCAAATGCACTTTCAGGCTCTCATGCATAACTTCAGGTTTACTTTCTAGTTTATGTAGGGAGGTGAGCGTTCCAGTCGGGCACACACCAAAGTGGTTGGCACTTCCTGCCCTCTCAACCCCATTTCAGTGGCACAACAGGAGAGCAGCATCCAGCAGAAAGAGTCCCATTATATGAGACACCACTTGGGCAATAAGGCCCACGGAAGGGCAAGATATGTGCTGCTCACCTGTCTTACCTGTCATAAGCTTCCTTGAGGTCCCTGGCCAGCTTGCACTTGGGCAGGATGTGATGGAACGGAGACTGTGGACCATCATTTGCTGCAAAAATTAAGACACAGAAGGATTTAGAATATTCAAAGCAAGGAAAATCCACATAGGCTACAATAGAAAATACCTTTAAAAATAACTTAAAAAGAATTTTCAGAAACTTTAAACCAACCATCAGGATATTCACACCTGCTTCTTCCTCTTCTTTTTTAAATATATTTTTATTGATTTCAGAGAGGGGGAGAGAGATAGAAACATCAATGATGAGAGAGAATCATTGATGGCTGCTTCTTGTACACTCCACACTGGGGATCAAGCCCGCAACCTGAGCATGTGCCCTGACAGAGAACAGAGTGTCATCTGGTGCATAGGTTGATGCTCAACCACTAAGCTGTGCCAGGCAGGCTGCTGCTTCTTTTTTTAAATAGCTTAATTTTTTTAGAGAGAGAGGGAGAAAAATCAATGTGAGAGCACAACATGGATTGGCTGCCTCCTGCACGTCCCCTACCAGGAATAGAGCCTGCAAGCTGAGCATGTGCCCTGACTAGGAATCAAACTGGCAACCCCTCAGTGCACAGGACAACGCCAAACAACTGAGCCACATTGGCCAGGGCTCACAACTGCTTTTCATAAAATGTTTGCATCCAGCTAAATTAGAATTATACGTAAGCTGTTTTGTTCAAGTGTCTTTATAGAAAATATCTGTATTTAAGCTTCAGGACTGGCGCCACCCACTATGTCATAGGAATCACAGGAACAAACCTTTTCCCTGATTGTTCCTGAAGACTACCTCTGACCACCAGCGCCATCTTCTGCCTCAGTGATGATGTAGTTCCAGGCCTCATCCCACTCTTTCCCCCACATTTATGCTAATACAATTTATTGTTCTGACTGAAAGTCTTTTTCATTAATCTTATCTCATAAATACCTAACAAAACTATTTGTACTAAATTGAACTTTTAAAATTCCTGTGATAAAGTCACAGACTCTATAAAGAAAATGTTTTAAGAAATAAAACTTCATTCTCAAACATAAAAAGTAAAGTTTTACTGAAAATGCACCTGAGTGGGATAGTTCATGCATGGTAGTCGCTGCTTTTACTTACTGCTAAAATCAGACTGGATTCACCTTCAAATGTGTTCTTGGTTTTCACTTTTGTTACGAAGGTGCTGACCTGAGAAGATGGGGGTGGGGTCTGTTACAGGTAGGTGTCCAAACTTCCATATGTTGACAATATGACAAAAACCACATGGTAATGTATCTATTTTTAATAGCCTGGCTGGTGTGGCTCAGTGGTTGAGAACTGACCTTTGAACCAGGACATCACAGTTCAATTCCCAGTCAAGGCACATGCCCAGGCTGCAGGCTCAATTCCCAGTGTGGGGTGTACAGGAGGCAGCCGATCAATGATTCTTTCTCATCATTGATGTTTCTTTCTCTCTCTCTCTCCCTTCCTTTCTGAAATCAATAAAAATATGTTTTTAAAATTATTATTATTTTTTTTTAATATATTCCACTGACTCCCCACAGAGAGGAAGAGAGAGGGAGAGTTAGAAACATCAATGAGAGAGAGACATCGATCAACTGCCTCTTGCATGCCCCCTACTGGGGATGTGCCCGCATCCAAGGTACATGCCCTTGACCGGAATCGAACCTGGGACCCCTCAGTCCGCAGACCAATGCTCTATCCACTGAGCCAAACAGGTTTTGGCTAAAATTATTTTTAATAACGTTCCAGCTGTTAACTCCATTAGGTCCTCCTTCAATTTAGTTGAAAGCAGAGGACTGAAAAGCACCAACCCTGCCAGCTCACTACTCCCGCTGGCCCCTCCACAGGTCCTCCAGCCTGACACTCAAAGCCAGCAGCACCAGGGTCAGCAACAGTGCCTGACCTGTGTGAAGAGCCATTATGAAGCATTTGTGGGAGGAAATGCTTCAGGCTAAGAAATCAATATTAGCACATCATTTGGGAAAGGGGTCTATAGCTGTGCCTCCGAGAGTCTTCCTTTGCACTGGAGCATGCTCAGTCCAGGCTGAGGATTATGGGACTCTGAGCACCTCAGCTTCCATATCTTCAAAACCATAGCAGTGTCCTGCCTGGAAACACTGCCTGCTCTGTGTGGCTGGGTAGGAGAGATGCCAACTGCACTCACCATCGGCCACAGCAGACACCTCATCCTGCAGTGCGAGGATCAGCTTGGCCTCCCGAGTGAGGTACTGGCAGCGGCGCTCCTCATGCTGCAGCACGGTGGCGATACGTCGGGAAAGGTTGTGCAGGCAGTTAATCACTGAGGGATCCGCGTTGGCCTGTGGGAGAAGCCAAGCTTGACTCAAATGCAGCATATGCACTCAGATAATACACATATAAAGCAAAAACTGAAACCATGAGAGAATCCTCTATTCCTTTCCCCCAGACTCCTCTTCAGGTGCCATTATCACCAATTTCCTGTGGCCCTTTTAGGAGCTGTCCATAAGTGCCAGCCCACTCAGTATCCTATATTGGGGATAGTTGCCTGGATGGAAGCAAAGAGATGGCTCCGTGGGGTCACCCACTGTGGGGGGGTAGGGAACCAGGCATTTCTAACAAGTAGAGAAAGGCTCCCACCTTGCAGGGCACCAGGAAGGTAGGGCCTAAATCAGGCATCCACTCTGGGCCTGGCAGAGCCAGCCAGTGGGATAATGGAAGATACAAATCTGTCCAACCACCTGCTGTTTGATCCTGAGTCACAAGGCTCCCATCTAAGAAAGGACAACAGTGGCACCTCCATCACCAATTAGTCAGAAATGTCAGGTGCTCAAAACAGAGACTACCCCGAGCAAAATCCCTGGCAATGTACTGCTGACTGCTGGTGGATGAACCGACTATGGTAGAATTCAGTCACACATCCCCTCTTATAGGGACACAAAGTATAATAAACAGAAGCACCGGGCTAACTGTTCACCGAACATTTTCTATCCTCAAGGTTAAGTGGCTCTTTTCTAGCAGAAATGACCTTGGCTAACAGGAGAAGCCAGCTGGCTCCAGCCACTCCCATCCCGTGTTAACTCTAGAAA
This sequence comes from Lasiurus cinereus, assembly GCA_011751065.1. Classification (NCBI taxonomy): domain Eukaryota; kingdom Metazoa; phylum Chordata; class Mammalia; order Chiroptera; family Vespertilionidae; genus Lasiurus; species Lasiurus cinereus. The sequence goes on from JAAGEH010002525.1 coordinate 1,325,436, forward strand.
CTATCAGGGGCTGCAGTCAGGTCAGGCCAAGGGTGGAGCAGGTGGCTGTGGGGTCTGTGAAGATGCTCCTTGGAGCAGATAACTGGCCAGCCATGACTCAGTGTTTCAGGAGGCCCACAGGGCAGCTGAGTCATCCTATGGGGTGGAGGTGAGAAAAGGAAGAGGGAGAATGGTGCTGCTGATTAGAACCCCTAGTGCTGCCTCCCTCTCGTTTATCTGCCAGAGAGGGCCCTGCCCACAAAGTGTCCACAGTAAACACCTTCATCCCCTGGGAGCTGGAAGAGATTTCCTAAACTCATAGATTTCATGTTCACAAACAAAACTCACACCTGGCAGCACATCTGTGCTGGGAAGAGAACCAAAAGTTGTTCTCATGCTATGCCCACCACTGGCAGCAGCCCCATCCCTTTGTGTCAAGGGCATCCCCTCAAGATTATAAAACTGCAGGGTCTGGGTTTAGAGTATACATTTGCCTCAAGACCCTTTCAGAAGAATCTGTGTGGAAATACTCCCATAGCAAAGGAGAGGTAGGAGAATGATCTTGAGCACATGATCATTCCCTTGAAGAGTAATCAAGTCACACCTGTGAAGATGACTCTCTGCTAGAAGACCTATTGGCTGGGACATGACAGCGCTGTCAGATGCTCAGGGCCCCTCTGTTCCACATTCCCAAATACACAAGGCGGTCCTTACCCAGGCGAGGCCCAATGACCAGCACTGATGGAATGTGCCAAGGTATACTGCTTGGCTGCACAGGCCAGCATTGTTCAAGGTGCTTGCAGAGTCTGAGGCTGTGTGGCCACACTGAGAGAACCACCATGCCAGCCCTGAGTGGGAGCTCTTAGAAATGCCACACTTTCCCCATATGTGCTATGAGGCAGCATAAAGTTCAGGGCGTCACCTGTGAGATTTTCTTGTCCCCAGAACTCATACCCAAATGTAATCAAGCATTTAGTTTGCAAGAAATACAGGGTCAGAGAGAGAGTCTGACTGCACCATGAGATGAGTCCAAACATAGAACATCTGATGGGACAAATGGGACTGGCAGAGATCTAGAGACACAACAACCCACGTTTGTGTGGGTTGGGTCTTAATCCTGGTTCAGACAAAACAACCAGCAAAAATGCTGTGGCAATTAGAGAAAGCTTCAATGGACCATGTACTAGTTTATACCAACTTACTACAAATTTTCTCAGGTGTGAAAAGGGTATTCTGGTATAAAATAAGTGTCCATATTTTTATAGAGATGCCTTCTGAAGTATGTAGGAGTGAACAGACATGAGGCTAGGGCTTGTCTTGAAATATGTAAGTAACAATGTAAGGGGGGTGTACTAGAACCACGGTGCAAAGGTGATAGTTGTGGAATCTCAGCGACGGGCATACAGGTTGATCAAACTGTTGTCACTAAGCATTTAAAACTTTTCAAAATAATATATATGTGTGTGTGTATATATATATATATATATATATATATATATATATATATACACATTTTTACATGACTAATGAAAAAAAGCTTGTCCACCCTAAAATATCAACTTTCTACATTATTTAAAATCCCTCCCACTCTTCAACATTATGGCCCATGCTATCTGAAGTCCTATACACTCTTTGGTAATCTATACTCCTTCAGGTTTTGATATCATCCCCATTTCTCATCTTTAATGGCCACAAATATGCCAGTGTATAGCAATCACCGTCTCTTCCAACCATTTCTCAACTACTGGATACCAGAATTATTTCCAGTCTAATTATTATTATAAAAATCTTTACAGGACTTTATAATATACTTGTTTGCTTGACTGCTATACATTTTGCTATCACATGCTGCCCAGACATGAGAGCCTGCCGGCAACATCTGGGGTGGGGTTGTTGCTGCTCCTCACTGCCCATCCCACAGGGGCTATCAGGACTGACAGGTGGACAGCATTCGTCATGGATTTTGTTGGCTTGTTTTTTACTTAATTTGAGTTCTCTGTGTGTATGTTTTTGTACTATGTAATTATATAAGTAATACAAGAATATTGTGAAGATGCAAATATTATGGAAGTGTATAAAGTAGGAGGAAGATCTCTTGGAACTTCATGCCCCCACCACTAACAAATCATTTTTTTCTAACTTGTAGTTCTGTGTTTATCAACAAGGTAAAAACGTAAAAAAGTAAGCTTCATTCTAATGGATCTTTTCTCTAGCATTACTTTGATTTTGAACTGTTCATAGTGAAACATGTAGTCTCTATACCAAAAAAAAAGGCACCATGAAAAAAAACCCTTGAGACTCAGAACGGCACCTAATTTTATAGGTTCCCTTTCTACAAAGTCTCACTTCTGCCTCTCTGAAGGTTTTCGGAGCATTACTGCTCTTTGTCACTAAAATCCAATCACTTTCTCACTCATATTTCTGCACAAAAGTTGTCGTGCAGATCATGTGCCCAGTCAGAAAGAACTTCTGGGTTCTTTGGTGAAAACTAATACTGGTAATTTCAGAGGAATGCCATTATTTAACAGTCACTGAATACAAATTTCCCAGGTAGTCCATTAATAATATAAGCCAGTCCTTACCCAGGGATGCCTTTTATGTTTATTTGGATCCCTTATATTTTGATAGCTTTATAGGGACACAAAGTATAATAAACAGAATTTACTAAAAACACAACCTCAGACAACACTGAGAACTGCTTTAAGAACAATTAGGCTTCATTATTTAAAAAAATGGAAAATAACAAGTGTTGTCAGGATGTAAAGAAATTGGAACCCTTATGCATTGCACCTGGGAATGTAAAATGGTGCAGTGATGTGGAGAACAGTCTGGCAATTCTTCAAATGGTTAAACACAGTTATCATATGACCCAGCAATTCCACTCCCAGATATATACCCAAGGGAAATGAAAACATGTGTCCACACAAAAATTTGTATACAAATATCTTAACAGCATTGTTCATAATAGCCAAAAGGTGAAAAAAAACTCAAATGTTCATCAATAGATGAATGGATGAACAAAGTATGGTCTATTCACACAATGGAATACAATTTGACCATAAAAATGAATAAAGTAGTGATATACATGACAAGGGATAATCTCAAAATCACTATGTTCATCAAAAGAAGCCAAACACCAAAGGTCACATATTGTAGGATCACATTCATATGAACCATGCAGAACAGGTAAATCCACAGAGACAGGAAGTAGATTGGTCATTTCTATGGGTTGAGAGAGGACGGGGAAGAGAAAGGGAATAATTGAGCTCCTTTTAGGGTAACAGTAACATTCTGAAACTAGATAATGGTGATGGTTACACAACATTGTTACAAGATGCCACCAAACCACATACTTTAAAATGGTAAATTTTGTGTCCTGTGTATTTTATTTTTTAAAAGAGAGAAGAAAACAGTAAGAGTAGACCAATGTCATGCTCATTGCAGGCTAAGCACTGAGTCAATGACACACTCATCAGAAATGAGCTGCTCTTATTCCCCTCACCCTCCTTCCTGATTTGCCCATGCTCTTTAGCTACTTACAAACACTCACCCTTAGTGCAAATACCACATTAAAAAGAATCATAGTGGGAGCTTCCCTCTTCGGGGATGGATCTGTTTTGGAGACCTGTAAAAGATGCATAATTCTATTGAATGAGAGCCACCACTTTCCAAGAAGAGCTATTTAGAGCTATTCTATTTTAAGCATGGGAAAGGTTCCAAAATATAACCGAATCAAAAGAAAACAGAGCCCCATGGTCAGCACCTTTGCATGAGCTAGTAGTGACCGCATGGACAGATAAGTTCCCCACTGAGATAATAGGAAGGTCAGTGCTATGACCCAGCATGATAAGGCTGCCCCAGTCAATGAAGTGGGCTGAAGTGCCCAGAGGAGACAAAATGGAGAGGGGCCCAAGCAGATGGAGTGTTCTCTGCCCAGACATCCTCCCCATTGCCATCCCCAGTGTCCACTTGAGCTCTTGAGGCCATCTCTGCCAGGTATGGTAAGTATTTAGAGCGATTAAGAGAGAGGACAATGCTAGAGCCAGTAGAGACAAGGCTGCTGCTCTGGCAGCCAGCCAGCCAACCAGGCACAAACACCACGCTGATTTCAAGTGTAGCCACTAGGAGGCGTAAGAGGCCAGGGCTCCAGCTCTCCCTGGACTATCTCAACTAGCTCCTCACTGTCCTGCCTGTCACTCTAATTTTATAGGCCCAGGATTGCTAGCAGGCTGCCAAACCTCCCCTCCATCACCCACAGGTCATAGTGAGGGATCTAATCCCTACCTGCAGGGTTTTCAATGAGGAGGGATGGTGCTGTCCCTGGGGCCAAGTGCACCCAGACGGTCTCATGTTTTAGCACCTCCAACCACCTCAGCTTGGTCATGGAGGATATTTGAAGACCACATTGCAGACCCTCATATTTCTGGATCATATAAATAGAGCTAAATCTTATACTGTCATATCAAAATCCTTCAGAATCCGAGTGCTGCCGTTGCTGATTCTGCCTGTGTGCAAAGGACTAACTGGCAGGTTCTGGTGTGCAAATTCCTTTGGGTCACAATGCATTCTATCTTGTTAAAACTCCAGTACTGTAACATTTCATTCATCAGAGATGTATATAAAGGATTTATCATAATAGCTAAATTAATAATAATACTGGCCATGAGATCACTTAACAAGTAAGAAGAAATGCTTGTACCACTTTACCAAAGCGAGGGACAGGGACCGAAACTCCGGGTGGGGGTGGGGTGAGGGGGCGTGCAAAGATGCCTGTCTCTTTCTCCGGAAGTCCCTCAGGATCGATGAAGTGCAGCTGATAGCAAGCAGCTGTCAGGTCCAGCACACACTTGCTACCTTTACCAGAGCCAGTGGCAGCCACAGTTCCCTGAGGCCCAGACCAGGATGGGCCATGCCTGCCCAGGAAGAGCTTTATATTCTCAGGGAGGCCCTTACCTGCCCCAGCGCATGCTGTAGGAGTGTCGGGTGCCCGACAAAACGCACGTTATCGATCTTCAGTTCGAATTTTTGGCCACACATTTCAGACTTGGTTGCCAAAATTGTTGCCAGAATGACATCAGAAAACCTTAAAATTAAAAAGAGGTATAGTGGAAATAAATGAATAAAGTGTCACAGCCCCACACCAGCTGCCCTTAGGGTATAAGGATCTCAGTATATGGCAGCTTTGTGTGCAAAGTGGCTTGACCCCAACTGATAATCTGGAAGCTTCTATCAGTTGCCTTCTGAAACAATCCCCAAGATTTGGGACATAAAATCACCAAAATTACAAGGTAAAAGGCATGAGAAGCATAGACTGAAGGCACATGCTGTCAATTTCTTGGCATGCTCTGTGAAATTCAGGAGAGAAACAGGCTGCAGTTTGCTTTTAAAGGTAAAGGGAGAAATCACAGCTGAAGCTGGCGCTGCCCTGAAGAGCTGCTCATTAAGGCTCACGAGTGGGGGTGGGGAGCCTCTGCCATCAGGTCCAGGTTTACCAGGCTGCACCTCTCAACTCCCAGGAATCCCCCACCCCTCAGTGCTGTGTAAAGGGCAAGAGTACAGCACTAACTGCTAATTACCTTTCTCAGCATGGCTGCCCAACCCTTCCCTTATCCTGAACACTTACACCTTCCAGCTTTTGTTAGGGAAGAAACTGTAAAAGATGAGCAAGATACCCAGACCCACGAATATGATATGGACATAGGATGCACAGGACTGGATACCACAGAGTAGGAATGGCTGTGGTGTGGGTGAGAGCAGATTTGGATATGAGTTCACCCCTTTTCCAGGTGCGTCAGTACACTTATGTTTTCTTACTGGCAACACAGTTCCTTCCTACCCACAGGGATCCAGATAAGGGAGAGTCACCACAGGAAGGGGGATGCTGTGCAGACTCTTATCTCAGAACCCAGGCTTAAGGGGGGCCTTCACTTTAGAAACACTGAATGCACCGTGTCTGAGCTGGAGCCAGAAGAGAAACAAGCCCTGTGCTCACTTCTCTACCGCAGAAAGCATTTCTAGCATCCATGTTGGGAGAGCGCACTGTGTTGGGGCAAGTGGCTCCAGCTCCCCTAGGGCCATGCTCTGCCCCTGGGCACAGATCCCTAGAGCCCTGGAGGCCATCACAGGTAGATACTCCAGCGTGCATCCTGGGCCTATGCTAAGGAGCTACAGTGAATCAGGCACCATACTAGATACTTTTCTCTTGGACGACCTCATTGGGAGGAAGGGAGCAACTACTACCATACCTCTCCATTTTCTGAAGAAAAAAGATGGTCTGCTACAAACTGCTGCTTCAGCTGAACTCTGAAATAAGAAATGACTCTGGGCTGAGACCGGTTTGGCTCAGTGGCTAGAGCATCGGCTTGTGGACTGAAAGGTCCCGGGTTCGATTCCGGTCGGGGGCATGTACCTTGCTTGCGGGCACATCTCCAGTGTGGGGCATGCAGGAGGCGGCAGATCGATGTCTCTCTCTCATCGATGTTTCTGACTTTCTATCCCTCTCCCTTCCTCTCTGTAAAAAATCAATAAAATATATTTTTTTTAAAAAAGAAAAGAAATGACTCTGGGATGAAAGGATCTAGGAAGGGGTCATTTGCTCTGGGCTCCTTACACATGGCAGGCCTCACCATCTAATGTAAGAATGACCTGAGCCCTGGCCAGGTAGGTCAGTTGGTTAGAGCATCCTCCTGTGGGGCTTGACACTTATTCACTTTATTCTTTGCTGGTTCCATCCCCCATCAGGGCTGTACAAGAAGCAACCAAAGAATACATAAATAAGTGGACAATAAATAAATCTCTGTCTTTCTCTCTCTAAAAATCAATTAAAAAAATTTTTTTAAGTTCTTGGAGCCAGCCTATAGCAAGAACCTTGCTGTTCAACCAGCACTCAAACTGCTAGACAAGCAGCTAAAGAACTCTTTCCAAGTCTCTCCCCCATAGGAGGGGAGCCTAGAACTGCTAAGGCCTTGAAAGGAAGGGTGTCACACTGGTTTCCAGCTCTCACCCGGACTGCCATGGTCCTCCAGGTGTTCTAGGTTGCTCTGTGGCCTACAGACAAACAAGATGCAAGGGTTTGCCTCTTGAACTGTTAGGACTGCACTCAGCCCTTTTGACACCAAGGTTGTCAGAGAGATTGTCAGAGACAGTCTGGGAAATATGGGACCCGCAGCTTAAGTCCTTAGCTGCCAATTATGGGTCTCTTCCCGGGAATACTGCTTTCCAGAGTAATTAAACCAGAGATGGAATATTCCAGTGTCTTAGACCAGAGGCATTATATGCTTTCTTTAAGAACTCTAAATGGCTCACTCTGCCCTATAACTCCCGTCTGATGGTGAGAGAGGGCTCAGGGTGATAAACAAACACTTCTGCCCTAATGATTGATCCAGGGCCAACATTTCACATCCTATCAAAACAAATAGTTCCTCCAGTCTGCCACTGAGGGACAAAGATAAGGTATAGAAAACAGCCTCCCAGTATTGCAGAAAGTTTACTTTTTCCTGTGATATCCAAATACCTCCATTAAAAACCTCTGCTGTCATCAAGACCCACACATGAGCCTCTGCCTATCTCTTAGCCACTAGTCCACGAACCTAAGTTAGTTTGGCTATGGGCTGGGTCCTGAGATTCAGAGGCAAGCACTGGTCTACTGAATATCTATAAATATCAAAATCCAAAAGCATCCTTCCAAGAGCCAAATAAAAAGTTCTTCCTCCCAAGACCAGAGAGGCCAGCATCTGCAGAAGGAGCCAACCAGAAAGCCATGTGCTGCTGAAGTTAAAAGCCACCCTGCCCTACATGGCCATTCAGGGAAGGCCCTCTGGGGAGGCCAGGGGGGGTAGTGCTTGTCTGAGCGAGTCTGGTCCACAGAGAAATCCACTCACCACTGCAATATTAACACATATGATGAGAAAAAACACTTGAGTGGCTTTATACTTTATACAGTGTGTCTGCTGATATAATATACACAAAGGCATAGTTATGAGATTTGGGGAGGAGGGGAAAAGCTGTTATAAATAGCAAATTGAAACAAAAACAAATGACAATATTTATCTGTTGTTTCCAAAATTTACAAAAATATTTTCCCTTGTTTTGATGGTAAAACACCTAAGTTATATTGCACACAATAAAATAGCTGTTACAAAACTAACATTCCTGGAATAACTTAGAAATTAAAAAAAAAAAATTAGGAAGATGAACCAGCCCAGCTAGAAACCAGGCCAAGACCTTCCACTCCTTCTGAGACATTCAGGAGCAGGGCTTGATCTCTGCCTTGGTCAAAAAAGGGGGAGGGGTAGCATGTGAGGGAGCTTGACTCTGCACCCTCCGGTTATGAGGGCTCAAAAATGTCCCAATGCCCTGAGGGGACATCCTGTCATGCCCTCTTGAAGAAGGGCAAGATGAACTCCCAGGGTGCATTTTGCTTCTAAAGGGCACACACAATAGCATCTAACCTCAAACATTATATTTAATACACAGCCCTTGGGAAAGAGGCCTCCACTAAACCCCTCTGAGAAATGAAGGCAATGGGAATAATTAAGGATCTTGCTTGGGGGGGGAGGGGCAATAAGCTAGGGAGACAAGAAACCCTGCTTTTGCTCACCTACTAGCCTCACAGGGCTACTGTTACCAGCCTGGAAGAGGAGGTCTGAGTGCAAGCCTGGTCCCAGAAGCCTCCTTGGTGCCAGTCAACCTTGCATAGGCTTCTTGGGTAATGTGAAATAGATAACTCCAAGTGGAGAAAGGGCAGGGGCCATGGGATCCGAGCGAGAGCCTGTGTGCCTCATTAGTCATTCTTCAACATTGAGGGAAATCAGGAGTTAAGCACAATTACAAGAAGAGAAGGTAGCAGAAATCAAGACAGAAAGATGGTGGAGAAGTCTTGGTCTTACCCTGCAACCAATTGCTCATCGGTTGGAGGACATGGCTCTCTGAAATGGGAACAGGACCATCAAGACCAAACAAAAACACATTGATTTTTAAAATCATGAAAAGTTATAGTTGTTTTTATTAAAACAGCATTAAAGTCTAGCAGAAGTACTACCATTAAGCATTAACTGTTGAAGTCAAGGCTATGAAACTTACCAGACAAGAAAGGATACAGACAACTCCCCAAGTTGAAGACTTACCACACAGTTTTCTCATTAACGCTCAAATTTGCTCACGTAAACAGACTGGGCCAGAATGAGGATCAGTTTCCAGAACAAGAGCAAGGCGGGAAGACCTGGGTCAGAGCCTAGCACCACACACATTGGCTAGATGCCTGTGTATACGTATTGAGCCTGACAAACAGTCTCAATGGATCAAATAAGATCCCTGTAGTAAAAGTCTTATGTAAAATGCATTGATCACCTCAGCCCCAATTCTTGAGATGCTATGACCATCTGCATAGCTGATCTCACTGAGTCTCTGCCCATGTGGCCCCTTCAGCAAGGCAGTCATGGCAGATCTGTATATACTTATGTTAGAAAATGTCTAAGACCTATGCACTATCCAACCTGAGCTTTTTTAGCAAATACATTTAAAAGAGTTGAAGTTCCTCTACACAGGTCTATATCAGGCTGCTTTCCGAGTTTGCTAGAAACGGAAAGTAGGCCTGAGCCCCACAATGCAGACAGCAATAGAGGGGTGAGAGTCTGCCATGACGCCATGCCATGCCCACCAGGCTGCCCTGCTGGGACTGCTGCTCCCCACAGCTCTCACCAAGAAACACATTACCAAAGACCCATGCAAGAGAAACACACAATGAAGAACACTTTTTTCAGCAGCTCCCAAACTTTAGTTCATTCGTTTGTATAGTAATAAAGGGGTAAGATGTTGTGTGGACTTTCTCAAGATCATCCAGAAAGTCAGAATCCGAAGAAGCTCAAGTACAACCCCTAGAATTTTATCTCCTACACCTAGACAGGTCACAAAATCTCTTAACTTTCTGTCCTGGCTGTGTTTCTCAGTGGTTAGAGTGTCAGCCTGCAGACCAAAGGGTCATGGGTTCAATTCCCAGTCAAGGACATGTATTAGTAACTCCGTTGCAGGTTTGATTTCCAGCCACAGTTGGGGTGCATGTGGAAGGCAGTTGGTTGATCTATCTACCTACCTCTCTCTCTCTCCCCCTCCTCACTCTCTTCCATTCTCTCTTTAGAGATCAATGGAAAAATATCCTCGGGTGAGGATTAAAATATATATCCTATCTAATAAAAGAGTAATATGTAAACATCACTCCGTGACAAAAATTACGGTGCCCATAGCAGAACGCTGGCGGCGTTGCCCTGGCAATGGGAGCCCAGCATCTGCTCTTTGGCCACTGAGGGAGGGGAGGGGCCTCTGGCCAGAGGACTGGGCATGGGATGCTGAGCTTGTATCACCAGTGGCAATGCAAGCTCAGCATCCATGCCATGGCTGCATGGAGGGAGAAAAGGGGCCTGTGAGGATTCGAACCATGTCCACGCCCCAGCTGAGTGGAGGGAGAGAAGGGGCCTGTGGGGACGTGAGCCCAGCACCCTGCACAGAGGGAGGAAATAACCCAGAAAAATGGATCTTTCCAGTTCCTGATGCTGATGGAGCCCTATGGATGCTGGGATCTTCTGCCTGCACCCCCCGTCACAGCTCAGCAGCTCTAATCGCAGATGCAACTAGCATGGCACTGCAGGGGAAGGGGCTGTCCAGCGGGCACACTACAAACATCAAATCACTGCTGCTGAAGCCACCCCTCCCCACACACACACTCACAAGTAGTATGGTCCAAGGGGGCGACTCCTGAGGCGCAGCTCCCATGGCAGCTGAGGCGTACCACTCCAGGCGGGGAAGCCAGACCAGAGAGCCCAAGCCCCCAAGTACCCAAGCTGCAGGGTGTCGTGGGCTGGGGCCCTAAGAAGGCCCCAGGACAAACATCTTCCCTGATGCTGTGTGGAAGAAGGGGAGGAGCCTCTGGCTAGAGGCCAGGGTGAAGGATGCTGGCATCTTAGCAGGCCGGGTTGAGGGACACTTCCCTCCCCTGCACCCTGTGCATGAATTTCATGCACTGGGCTTCTAGTATCCTATCTAATAAAAGAGTAATATATATATATATATATATATATATATATATATATGTGTGTGTGTGTGTGTGTGTGTGTGTGTGTGTGTGTATCTTAACTTTCAAAAGGGAAGAAGCATATGGGGATTCCAAGTGTCAGCAGTGTTCCATTTCTTTACTGGGGAGGGGGGTGACATGTAAAATGTTAAACTCCACAAGCATGTTTTATGGACCTGTGTCTGCCCCTCTGAGGAAGACAGAGCCATCAGCTAGTGCTTGCACCTAGATGCAGGTGTTCGTATGACATCTACTGAGAGAAAGAGGCATCTTAAGAAGAGGCTCACTGTCTAAGGTACATGCCCAGATCACATCCTCTAGGACACAGAGTGAGAATCAGACCCAGAATCCTGAACCTGCACTTATCCCAGCATGCTGCCCTGCAGGGACATGCCAATGTGGATACCAGTGTAGACTCAGCTGGGCAAAGAAAAGGGAAGGGAGGTACCCAAGCTTGGGGACAACACTATTTACCTACATTTCTGTATTGTCCTAAAAACCAGCAAGAAGAGGCATCTTTCTCAATACATGCGCCACCCAAGCGAAGCTTAAAAGAGGCTCTGGTGGAACCCGTGCATGCCTGGTATGGAGGACTTGCATGTTGTATGCCAGTGAGCACTACAGCTCACCTGGCTGAAGTCCCCCTCCAGCACAGGACATGACTGTGCCTAAAAGCTGGACCCACTGCTTCAAGAAAAGTAGCCAAGTCTGAGAAGGGCAGCAATGCTCCAATTCCATGCTTCACAATGCCAATGAAGAGATAAGGGGTAGAGACAAAGCCTGTCAAAGCTCTGGGATGATATCTAAAGTGAAATGATTCAAGCCGAAACCGGTTTGGCTCAGTGGATAGAGTGTCAGCCTTCGGACTGAAAGGTCCCAGGTTCGATTCCAGTCAAGGGCATGTACCTTGGTTGCAGGCACATCCCCAGTAGGGGGCGTGCAGGAGGCAGCTGATCGATGTTTCTCTCTCATCCATGTTTCTAACTCTCTATCCCTCTCCCTTCCTCTCTGTAAAAAATCGATAAAGTGAAATGATTCAGAGTGTTTTAAAATTAAGTTAACTCTTCCAAACCACCAGCATCTCCTTCTCTGAGGAAGTAACCAGAACAATGCTGGAAATAGGAGAGGAAGCCAGAAATAGCCATTCACGTCAGGAGAGACTGGGCCCACAACAGCCTTTCCAATGGACCCCATGCTTCCTCTCCTGATGGCTTAGTCCCTGACAGGATGGGGTGATTAAACCAGAGATGGAATTAAGCAGGAGCTCCCTGGCTCCTACTACCCCACAATCAGGGACACCACAACTTTTCTAAACTGAATTTCAAGACTTAGAGACAACATACAATATCTATTTTCTTCTCTCCCTTCTAAATTCTAGTCGGGTTTTTTAAAACTGACAACTAATTCTTATACCCTGAAACATATCATCTTGATGATCCACATTATAAAACTACTCTCTAAGCCAGTGTTGTCCAACAGAACTTTCTTCAGGGACAGAAATATCCTAAATCTATGCCATTCATTAAGTACCCACTAGTCACATGCGGCCACTGAACATCTAAAATGTGACAAGTGAAACTAAGGAAATAATTTTTCAATTTTATTTCATTTCAGTTCGTTTCCATCTAAATGGCCACACTGGCCAGTGACTTCAAATCTGGGCAGCACAGCTCTGCACCTTCACTTCTCTAAGGCAGGCCACCACCACATTCACAAATTCCCCATGTGGCCTGTTCACATTGTTTCAATCTGGCAAACTGACAAGCAGGAACATCTTGCTGGTTCCAGAAGAAAAGCTCCTTTGAGAATGATAATCCAGGAAACCCAGAATGATCTGATGACCTTCATTGCAGTGCTTGAGGAAGATGTCTGAGATATGACAGATCCTCCCAGCTGCCAGGGGCAGAGCAGCAACTGGGCAGGCCTATACAAAATAAAACTGGGGCCCTAAGGGCATTAACTTGTATCTCTGAAAATATGGGAGGGGGTGTGAGGATCATCAGACACTATAATGTGCTAACATTACAAAATGGCATTACCCTATAGTGATTTTCTTATAAGCTCTGAAAATTAACTGTGGGAATTATGTGCTCCTGGCCCTCCTAAAAAATACCTCTACACAGACCATTCCAAGAGCTCTGAGTCTTCATGTCCTGAGCAGAGCCTCATACCTATGGAGCTTAGAGGAAGAACATCAGGCAGCTGGCCAGCCCTGCTCTAAAATAGTCTGTGGCCCAGGAGAAGACAAAGCCACCCACCCAGTGTGCAGGGGCAAAAAGCTTTCTGTGTGCCTATAACAAGTGTCTGTCCCAAGTTGCCACCTTTAAAGGACAAGACAAGCACTGGCCTCTATGCAACCGGAAGGACCCACTGAATGTCCAACAACTTCCCAGCTTCCCCCCACTCCTGCTGTTCCCTTTCCAAAGCCTGCTCCCTTCAGAGACAGTCACTGGTCATGCAGAGGCCGCTGCCATCCTCACACACACAAAATAAAAACTATATTCCTTGGAACTGTACAACACTGTGGTGGCTGTGATGCCTTGTCAGATAACTGAAGGAAACTCTACAAACAGTTTGCATGCATAAGGCCCAGTGTGAGGACCTCAGCTTTCCCATGGGACCATGGAGGCTACATCCTTCAGCTCACAAAGAGCCCAGCTATGTTTAGGGGAACCAGAACAGGCAACTTACAGTCTCCCCTGACTCATCTGGGTCTGTGTTACCACTTACTAAGCTTTAAAATGAACATCAGGAGGCAGAAGCAGTCATTTCTCCTGTTGCATGATAGTCCTTCTCACAGAGAACAAGGGGGCATATACAAGAAGGAACAAGACCTGCTTTCACCTGTGCCCTAATAGACCAAAGGTCAAATCAGCCCCAACTTTCTGCCCATATCACCATCTGGACACTCTGCACTGCACTCAAGCACCTACATTTGATCTCTGGGCTGTGCCTGAGGAACAAGGTCTGAGGACAGCACGGGGTGTGCTTTCCTCCACATTCACCTCACAGGAGATAAATTACAGAAACATGGCCTCATCTCATCTCCATCCTGCTTTACACTGTGACCAAATTATGCAGCAAGCCAGAGATTGGCAAATCAGTTCCCTGCTCCATGCTACCTAAAACACCCACCAAATGGGAAAAAAAGAGCACCTGGTTTCTCAGGGGAAACATAGGTCAACAGCAGGTGAGGCTTTGCACAGGCTTTGGGGCAGGACTAGCTCCACTCTATACAGTGACTTCAAAGCCCTTACCTGGAGTCACCGTCTTGGTCCTCAGCATGATCTCCAGTGTTGTTGACAGCATATCTGCTACGAGGCTTATCTGAGTGAGGGCAAAAAGGAGACAATGGCTAAGAAATCAGGACCCATCCACATATAGCAGGATTGGGGAGCCAGTAAAAGTGATGGTTTCTAAAATGTGGTACATAGCCTGGCCGGCGTGGCTCAGTGGTTGAGCGTTGATCTATGAACCAGGAGGTCACCGTTGGATTCCCAATCAGGGCACATGCTCGAGTTGCAGGCTCAGTCCCCAGTGTGGAGTCTAAGGAAGCAGCCAGTCAATGATTTTCTCTCATCACTGATGTTTCTATCTTTCTCCCTCTCTCTTCCTCTCTCTGAAATAAAAAAATAAAATAAAAGGTGGTACATACTCACAATAGAATACCAATCAGCCATAAAAAAAAAAAATGAAGTTCTGGCACATGCTACAATGTGGATGAACTTTAAGACATTATGCTAAGAAAAAGAAACCAGACACAAAAGGACAAATATTGCATTTATATAAAATATCTACAATAGATAAATTCATAGAGACAGAAAGTAGATTAGCGGTTACCAGAGGCTGAGGGTAGGGGAAATGAAGAGTCATTTTTCGGTTACAAGTTTCAGTCTGGAGTACAGAAAATGTTTTGAGATAATGGTAGTACTGGTTATACAATATGGTGAATTAATTATGGTGGGTGTGATTAACACCACTGAACTGTATACTTAAATATGGTTAAAATGGCAAATTTTATATTATATATTCCTTACCATAATAAAATTTTTTCAGAAAATATGGTTTCCAAGAAGTTATGATAACTTAGGAAATGCTTTTGCTACTATTAAGACAGAAAAAAGATAAGTATAAACATATTACACACAGATACACATATATCCTCTCACTATATGATGTTAACTAGCCTGGAAAAAGCATAGGCAAAAGAATTATTAGCGCTCAGCCTTAGCGCCATCTTTACCTTATTACCATGGTGATAAGGTTTTTTTCAGAATTTCCTAGAATAGGTCGATAAATTTAGTGAGACCCTGAAGGATATGAAAAAGGGCCAACTAGAAATTAAACATACACTGACTGAAGTAAAAAAATATTATACAGAGACCTAACAGCAAACTAGAGGACTGCAAGAATCAAGTCAAAGATTTGAAATATAAAGAAGCAGGAGAGAATCCAAGATGGCGGCATAGGTAAACACCTGTACTGCTGCCTCGCACAACAATTTCAAAACTACAACTAAAAGACAGAACAGACATCATCCAGAACCACAGGAAAGCTGGCTGAGTGCAAGTTCTACAACTAGAGGGAAAGAGAGGGGCTCGCGGAGACCCAGAGGAGCTGCAAAAAGCTGAGGTACGGAGACGCGCGCTGAGAGAGCGGGTGCCGGAGTACCTGGCTGGCTTTCTCTGGCGGGAGGGAAACGGAGACTCCCAACGGCATTGAACCCCTTCTCTTACTACACTAAAGCCCAGATCCAGCCGAAACTCATACGGGGGGAGTTTGGACTGTGTAAAGGGAGAAGTGCACGGAAATTTAGGGGAGTTGCAAAGGATCGGAGGTCTGGTCGCGCACGGCACCACGCAGAGGACGGATTGCTGATTGTGCCGCTGGCTTTCGCGAGTGGGCGGGAGACAGACCCTCCCAACTGCGCCACTTCTGAGTCCACTGGGCCCCTGTTTTGGGCAAAACCCTGGGGACCTAGACTCGTGTGGTCCTGGTTCGCAGGGGAGCCGGAAAGGCAGCGGTTGGAGGCGCTGCGGGTGCGCGCACAAGGACTGCTCCAGCCATTACCCAGTCACGTGAGACTCAGGGGCCGTGGAGGGCGGGGCCGACTGGAAGGCAAGGCGGTCCCTTAAGCCCTGAGACTCCACCCTCCCAAGCTCAGCAGAGGCTTCTGCGGCTGAATCCAGCACAGAAGTTTCCCCGGCACAGTGAAAATGCCGAGACAAGGGAAGGGATTACAAGCAAAAGAAATGGAGGAAAAAAAACGACTGGATATAGAGTTCAAAACCACGCTTATAAGGTTTTGCAAGAATATGCTAGAAAAGATGGATAAATTTAGTGAGACCCAAGAGAAGATAAAAAAGACACTGACTGAAATGAATACTATTACGCAGAGTACTAACAGCAGACTAGAGAAAGGCAAGGATCAAGTCAAAAATTTGAAATATAAAGAAGCAGAAAACATTCAACTGGAAAAGCAAGAAGAGAAAAGAATCCAAAAATGTGAACATAATGTAAGGAGCCTCTGGGACAGCTTCAAGCGTACCAACATCAGAATTGTGGGGGTGCCAGAAGAAGAGAGAGAGCAAGATACTGAAAACCTGTTTAAAGAAATAATGACTGAAAACTTCCCACATCTGCTAAAAGAAATAGACTTACAAGTCGAGGAAGCACACAGAACCCCAAAGAAAAGGAACCCAAAGAGGACTACACCAAGACACATCATAATTAAAATGCCAAGAGCAAAAGACAAAGAGAGAATATTAAAAGCAGCAAGAGAAAAACAGTTTATTACCTACAAGGGAGCACCCATACGACTGTCAGCTGATTTCTCAACAGAAACGATGCAGGCCAGACGGGAGTGGCAAGAAATATTCAACGTGATGAACAACAAGAACCTACAACCAAGAATAATCTATCCAGCAAAGCTATCATTCAGAATTGAAGGGCAGATAAAGACCTTCACAGAGAAGAAAAAGCTAAAGGAGTTCATCAACTCCAAACCAGTATTATATGAAATGCTGAAAGGTACCCTTTTAGAAGAGGAAGAAGAAAAAGGTAAAAGACAAAAAATTATGAACAACAAATACACATCTGTCAACAAGTGAATCTAAAAATTAAGTGAATTAAAAATCTGATCAACAGAATAAACTGGTGAATATAATAGAATCAGGAGCACAGAAAGGGAGTAGACTGATAATTCTCAGAAGGACAAAAATCATAAAGCATCAAACAGACTGTGAAATTATAGCAGAAAGATTAAAGTTAGGTGAGGTAAATAAGTGATCAATCAAAGGACTTGTATGCATGCTTATAAACATAACCAATGATCACAGACACTGGGGGGTCGGGGTATGCCTGGGAGGGACGGGGGGCAATGGGGAGATATGTATAAAAAATTAATAAAAATTAATTTAAAAAAAAAAGAAGCAAATAACACTCACCTGGAAAAACAAAAGGAAAAAAAAATTTTTAAATGTGAAGATAGTGTAAGGAGCTTCTGGGACAACTTCAAGCATACCAACATCAGAATTGTGGGGGTGCCAGAAGAAGAGAGAGAGCAAGATACTGAAAACCTATTTGAAGAAATAATGACCGAAAACTTCCCCCACCTGGTAAAAGAAATAGACTTACAAGTCCAGGCAGCACACAGAACTCCAAACAAAAGGAATCCAAAGAGGACTACACCAAGACACATCATCATTAAAATGCCAAGAGCAAAAGACAAAGAGAGAATCTTAAAAGCAGCAAGAGAAAAACAGTTGATTATCTACAAGGGAGCACCCATAGGATTGTCAGCTGATTTCTCAACAGAAACTATGCAGGCCAGATGGGAGTGGCAAGAAATATTCAAAATGATGAATAGCAAGAACCTACAACCAAGATTACTCAACCCAGCAAAACTATCATTCAGAATTGAAGGTCAGATAAAGAGCTTCACAGGTAAGAAAAAGCTAGAGGAGTTCATCAACATCAAATCAGTATTATATGAAATGCTGAAAGGTACTCTTTAAGAAGAAGAAGAAGAAAAAGGTAAAGATAAAAATTAGGAACAACAAATACATATTTCTCAACAAGTGAATCCAAAAATCAAGTGAATAAAAAATCTGATGAACAGCCAAGACCAGTTTGGCTCAGTGGATAGAGCGTCGGTCTGCGGACTGAAAGGTCCAAGGTTCGATTCTGGTCAAGGGCATGTACCTTGGTTGCGGGCGCATCCTCAGTGGGGGGCGTGCAAGAGGCAGCTGATCGATGTCTCTCTCTCATCAATGTTTCTAGCTCTCTGTCCCTCTCCCTTCCTCTCTGTAAAAAATAAATAAAATATATTTTAAAAAATCTGATGAACAGAATAAACTGGTGAATATGATAGAATCAGGGGCATAGAAAGGGAGTGGACTGACAATTCTCAGGGGGAAAGGGGTGAGGGAGGTGCGGGAAGAGACTGGACAAAAATCGTACACCTATAGATGAGGACAGTGGGGGAGGTAAGGGCAGAGGGTGGGGTGGGAACCAGAAGGAGGGGAGCTATTGAAGGGGCGGAGAAAGAGGAACAATTATAATAATCTGAACAATAAAGATAGAACAACAAAAAAAGTTCACACTGCCCTACATGGCTCAGTGGTTGAGCATCAACCTATGAACCAGAAGGTCACAGTTTGATTCCTTGTCAGGGCACATGCCTGGTTTTCAGGCTCAGTCCCCAGTGGAGATGTGCAGGAGGCAGCCAATCAATGACTTTCTCTAATCAATGATGTTTCTACTTCTCTCTCTCTGTCCCTTCCTCTCTGAAATCAATAAAAAATTGAAGAATAATAATACTACAATTACTATGCATGGTGCTAGGAGAGTATTAGACTTATCAGGTGCTCAGTTAATAAATTATATAAATGTCTAACCATTATGCGGTATACCTGAAACTAATATAAAATAATATTGAATATCAACTGTGATTGACAAATTTAAAAAAAGGAAAAAAATAAATATGCTCATTATCCCTTAGATTTAACCATCCTGGGAATTAATCCTATATCCAGCAAAATTATAATATATACAGAAAGGACATTCACACTCGTTATAGTAGCAAAAGACTGGAAACAACTTAAATGCCCATCAACAGAGGACTGGGATAAATAAATCACAGTATGCTCATGCCATGATTCTAATCATAATTCTGAAACTATATCAAGATGGAAAATGAAAACAACACACACAGAGCTGTGTGCAGCGTGTCCTTTCACTTGTGCTTAGAAAAAGTAAAATAATATATGCATATACTTGTATTTACACAGGAGATTCTGGAAATATGCACAGGAAAATGGTAATAGCAGCTGCCCTTACAAGGGGAAATGAGTGTCTTGGGGGGGGGTTTCAATCAATGGTGGTAAAGAACATTTTTTTCATAACCTAAATCCCTTTGAACCTTTAAAACTTTGTACCGTATTAACAAATTTTAAAACAGAATATCAATTACAAACTGAGCATTCATGATAAAAAAAAACAGCTACAAGTAACCTAAATGGTCATCCACAGCAGCTGCATGCTACAACTAAGAGCGGGGGTGATCTCTGTTTACTATATCATAAAGTACTTCAAGGCTGTTCAATGGAAGAGCTGCAGATCAATACACTTATGTGAAGGGGGAAAAAATCCCCAAATACAGTAATACACTATTTTCCTATGGATATAGTTGGTGTCTATGTACATGAAGTACAATGACTAAAATGGTAAGCAGTTATCCCTGCAATGGGGGAGCAGACCTGGGGACAGGTAGTCAAAGAAAACTTCAGGTGGATCTGTAATTTCCTATTTTTTCCAAGCTGAACACATTTATGTCAAAAAACAATAAATGCAACTACTTTAAAATGGAGCTGGAGCTGCCATCCCAAAACTGCTTGCATGTCTTATGCCTCAAATCTTTGAATTGTTAAACTGGACAAAATAACCTTTGGACTGGACTTCAGCAACCTGTGCCCCCTAAGAATTGACTATAAAGATATGTACAAGAAAGCAGCCTGAGCCTGTTTTGCTCAGGGGATGGAGCATCAGCCCCTGGACTGAAGGGCCCTGGGTTCGATTCCAATCAAGGGCACATACCTTGGCAGCAATCGGGGAATGCTTGCAGGAGACAACAGATTGATGCTTCTCTCTCACATCCATGTTTCTCTCTCCCTCTTCCTCGCACTCCAAAAATCAATGGGAAAGTATCCTCGAAAACAACATTCAGTGACTGAAATAAAAAACACATATGCAAATACTATACCTAACTGATAACTACCTGACGTATAACTATCAGACTGAAAATTAAAAACTGCTCAGAATTGACTCTACTATGTTATCTGACCAATAGAAATCATTAGAAATAAATGCCCTCCTTCTATTGATATGTTTCCCTTCCTTTTTTCATAAATACCCAATGCCTTTGTCTCTATTTGGAGCATCCCAAACAGCTATTTTTATTGACCTCAAGGAAATGCTTATTGCCTCTCATTCTGGCCTTTTGCTTTTAGGTTAACACATGTAGGGCTCACTTATTTTTTGAAAAGGCTGCAGACATGGATGAAATGGTAGCAATAGAAGCTTTTGGCTACTGAATTATGATTTCTCTCCTGTTTCTTTTTATTTGTCTACACTTCCCAAACAGTACTCTACAAAGAGTAAGCAGCGACTGTATCATCGGGAAAATAAAAAAGTAAAGGACTTGAATTTTAACGTGAGAGGCGGTGAAGGAAGGGGCCCGAGGCTGGTTGCTCGGGGCCCGCGGCCAGGCGCGCGCCGGGGCGCCGGGCCCGCCCCCAGCGCTCACTTACTTGTCTGGGATGCCGGGTGCTCCTGGCTTCTCTGGAAGGGGTACCTGAACAGCAATTTATTGCCCCTGCTCCCCGAGCTCACCAGAATCACGCTGATGGGGCTGGTGTTGTCCCCCATGCTACCGTGGGGCCCCGAGGACAGGGGTGGCGGTTGCGGGAGGGGAGAGGCTCAGGAAGACTCGCCGAGGGCGGGGGCGGCGGGACGGGCGCGCGGGGTTAGGAGGCTCCAACAAGGCCGGGGACCCGGGACGGGGGAGGGGAGCCTGAGGAAGAAGCGACGGGACGGGTAAGGGGACCTGACCAGGGCGCCACCAAGGCCACGGAAGCCCAGCGCCGAGAACCAGAGCCACGGAGCCAGCGCCACGTAGCGCGTCCCGCGGGGCTCGTGAGATTCCCCCCCCAGAGCCAGGCGAAAGCGCAGGGGGTGCCGCCCTCGGGCTAGGGACGTTTGCGCAGGCGCGAGCGGCCGTGTGCGCAGGCGCGGTCTCTCTCTAGGTGGTTACGCATGCACGTGGGCCGACCTCCTTCCCGCGGCGGTGAAGGGAATGCCCATCTGGGTGAATAGGAAACTGAAGCCAGATCAGCTCTTGTGTTCAAGGCCGCTGTCCCCGAGAATGATTTATTTCTCATTATAAAAGTAATACTTGCTTTGGGCAGAAAGATCAAATTTACAAATATAAAATACTAAACTAAAAAAGTTTTTAAAAAATCATGGCAATGGCCGGGACCGGTTTGGCTCTGTGGATAGAGCCTCGGCTTGCAGACTGAAGGGTCCCGGGTTCGATTCCGGTTGGGGGCATGTGCCTTGCTTGCGGGCACATCTCCACAGTAGGGCGTGCAGGAGGCGGCTGATCGATGTCTCTCTCTCACCGATGTTTCTGACTTTCTATCTCTCTCCCTTCCTCTGTAAAAAAATCAATAAAATATATATATTTTTAAATCATGTCAATGCATTACAGACCTAAAAGTAAGAGCTAACACTATAAACTTCTTACAGAAAAGCATATGGGTAAATATTCTTGATCTTGGACTGGGCAATGATTACTTAGATATGACACCAAATGCACAAGCAACTACAGAAAAGCTTAATTGGGCTTAATCAAATTAAACACTTTTGTGCTTCAAAAGACACAACCAAGATATAAAAAGAGGAGAATAGGAAAAATATTTATAATTCATATATCTGATGAAGGAATTGTATCCAGATTAATATTTTTAAAACTCTTACAACTAAACAATAAAATGTAACCAGTTGAAAATATGAAAAAGAAGTGAATTGATATTTCTCCAAAGAATATAGACAAAATACCAATAAGCACCTGAAAAGATACTCATTCTCATTAGCATAATGTAAATCAAAACCAATTGCACACTTTCTCTCCAAATCAATACATGGCTTTATTTTATTTTAAAATATCACAAGTAAGCCCTGGCTGGTGTTCTCAGTGGTTAGAGCATTGGCCCATGCACTAAATGGTCTCAGGTTGGATTCCCAGTCAAGGACATGTAGGCAAGTTGGTTGCAGGTTTGATCTCCATCCCGGGTCAGGGCTCATGGGGAGACAACCAATCTATGTGTCTCTCTCACTTTGATGTTTCTCTTTCTCCCTCCCACCCTTCCACTCTCGCTAAAAATCAATAGAAAAAATATCCTCACTCGAATTGGTTTGGCTCAGTGGATAGAGCATCAGCTCTATCAAGAGTTCGATTCCAGTCAAGAGCATGTACCTTAGCTGTGGGCACATCCCCAGTAGGGAGTGTGCAGGAGGCAGTTGATGGATGTTTCTCTCTCATGGATGTTTCTAATTCTCTATCTCTCTCCCTTCCTCTCTGTAAAATATCAATAAAATATATTTTTAAAAAATATCCTCAAGTATTAACAAAAACATCATCTGGCATTTTGCTGTTCCTAGAGCTGGACAACTTAGATCTCATTCATCAGCCTGCTGAACTGTTCCTTTTTCAGAAACAGATGCCATCTAAAATTTTTTTTGATATCCTTGTTTTTAACTGTTGTGGCTTGCTGAGTCAAAGCAGCTGAATTTGGTACAAGTTCAATGTCATTTCCTTCAAGAATTAACTCATCTTTAAAAACAAATAATTAACTTGTCTATCTGGATTTGAGATACTAAACAAGCAACACCTGACTTCATCCAAACCTTGTATTTTTCACCCAAGAAATTTCTGATTTCAACAAAAGAATCATTCTCCTGAATAACAGCACTGATGAAGAAGTGAGTACACAGACCTCATTCTGTAACAGAAGCTCAGTGTTCTGTATGTGACTGCAGGTTGTGTGAACCGTAGCCAGCTTCCTTCCATTTCCCCACCATTTGTCAACATGGAGCCGCTTCTTTTTCTTTCTGTGGAGATTGAGCTCTATGCTGATGTGACTGAAGTCCCTCCACAGGGTGCCTGTGAGGCCCTGCACGATCACTGTGCATCCCTTCAGGGTGACGTCTACATTTGCTGGGATGTCAACAGTCCGCTGAGAATGGTCTTCATCCTCCCAGTAGATGTGACAAAAAATACAAAAACAAATTGAATTGCACACTTTAAATGGGTGCACATTATATCTTGCAAATTATATCTCAATACAGCTGTTTTTAAAACCACTCTGTGCACCCAAGTCTTCCCCAGGAGGTGACTGTAGTTAACCATCTATTGTGGCAGTTTCCAAATCTTTTTTTTTAAATATATTTTATTGATTTTTTTATAGAGAGGGATAGAGAGTTAGAAACATCGATGAGAGAGAAATATCAACCAGCTGCCTCCTGCACACCTCCCACTGAGGATGTGCTTGCAACCAAGGCACATGCCCTTGACTGGAATCGAACCTGGGACCCTTTAGTCCGAAGGCTGAAGCTCTATCCACCGAGCCAAACTGGCCCTGGCTGTTTCCAAATCTTTCTCAAGCATTTCAAATGCATGAGTATGTAATCACTTGACTAAGGGACTGCCGAAGTAACCTCTTACATTGAAACTGACACAACATGTATTTTGCAAGGTAGATTTATGGCTTGAATCTCCCAGTGTGAAGGGTACAGACATTTGAAATGCCTCAGACATTACCAACCAACTCATGGCCCTACACAAGGCTGCATAGCACTGACTTAATTTTTTCCCCAAACTTCCCAAAAAGGAAAATGGTGTATTATTCTATGTTGCATTTCTTTTTTAAAATATATTTTTTATTGATTTCAGAGAAGAAGGAAGAGAGATATAGAAACATCAATGATGAGAGAGAATCATTGATCAACTGCCTCCTACATGCCCCACAATGGGGATCAAATGCACAACCTGGGCATGTGCCCTGACTGGAAATTGAACTGTGACCTCCTGGTTCACAGGTCAATGCTCACCCACTAAGCCACACTGGCCAAGTGTTGTTACTTTTTTATTATTATTATTACTGAGAACTGTGTCACTTGATTATTTGCCAGTATCTCAGAATTGCCTTCTTATTTTCCTTATGGGATGTTTATTCTTCTTTGATGGTTTGGACGTGTTATCATCATGTTACAGATTCTGCAAGCTTTTTTCCCAGTCTATTTTGACATTATGTATAATCAATAGTTTTCTGAATTCTCACACAGTTCCCAGAAGTGTTTCTGGAATGGAAATGAGGGCACAGAAGGAAGAGGTGAGGCTGGGAGAGCTCGACCGATGGGAAAAGGAGAGCCCACTGTCTGGAGAGATGGTCAGCTGTGATAATGGAGGTATCTCCACAAGGGCACCAGGAATCTGCACATGCCTAGACATAAGGACTGGGCCTCTAGCTCCAGCTTCCTTCCTCCAACTTCCTTGGACCATGCTGCTAGCCCATCAATCAGTCCTACGGCCCCCAAATGTGGAGGAGCAGTGCTGGTGTCCAGGGACTCGGGGAGGCTGTCTCTGAGCTGGGAGAAGGCCCAGAATTGGAAGAATCCACCATTCCCCAATTACCCCTCTGGGCCTATTTCTGCTAGCTATCTTCACAATAGCATTCCTTGTTTATTTTTCGGGCTAAATGGTTAATATCTTGTCATCATAGTGTGCATTGGAGTCCATGAGCGGTGAAAGATCACCAGGATGCCAGCACACAGGGGCTCGGATACATTGCTTCCTAGGCTGCTCTCTCAGGATTCAGGTGCAGGAATGTCAGGGCTGTACTGAGCAAGCAGAGGTCTGACTCCCACGCCACCCTTACCAGCAGCATCTCACTATCTACATTTGTTGACTTCATTGGGCTGTTACAGAAATCAGAGCTCCTTGTCACTCCCTGTTCAGTCCAGGCTGGTGCTGGCAGCCAAAGGAACTCTAAGGTGGGCTGGCCTGCTTTTAGCCTCAGTTTCCCCACCAGTAACAGGGCTGGGAGCAAATGGTCTGTACGTGTGGTCTTTTCTTTCTTTCTTTCTTTCTTTCTTTCTTTCTTTTTTTTTTAACTTTTATTAAATTGATTAGAGTGACATTGGCCGACAGGGTCGTATAAACTTCAGGTATAGGTTTATATGTTGCAAGATCTATATATTCCACCCAAAGTCAAATCTTCTGTCACTTTATATTAGGATCTCTTTCTCCCCCCAACCCCTGTAGGTGCAGTTTTAGCCTGAGAGCCAACCTCCTCTCGCTATAAGGTATGTCTCCAAACTCTTCCCTGGGAACCCCCACAACTCTAAATCCTCATTTTAAATTTAAGTAACTCTTTTTTGAAGGTAAATAGATTCTTGGAATCCTAAACTCCTGACCTTTCCTCCCAGCTTAGGTCCCTTAGGCAGGGCCAGGCCTTATCAATCCTGCCACTCAGTCCGGGCCTGATAGAGCTACCACCGTCTGTCAGAGGGCCGGGCGGGGCTCAAAGACCCTATCTTGGACCCACTTCCACACCTCCACCTTCTCTGGTGCAATGTTCCTGCCCAGGAGAGATCACTCACTAACAATAGCAACTACAATCATCTTGAATTCACAGTGCCCTTATCCCTCTTAACAGTGAGGTGCAGGCTGCTCTAAACCCCCACCTGAGAGGCTAACATAGTGAAACCGGGACTCACAATGTTAATGAGCCTGCCCAGAGGCATCCAGGAATCGCTTTCAGAGGAGGGTCTCCACAGAGCACCTCTCTGAGGTCAGCTCCTCTACAACAAAAGTTCAGAACAAGCCTGGGGCTTTGAATTCTGTTCAGAGACCAGTAGGTCTCAGCGTCCTGGAGCACAGACTTGAGCTCCTTGTGTCACAGGAAACCGAGGCACAGAGACAGAACAGACTTGCCCAACCCCCAAAGGGCCAGCAGCCTGGCTCACATCAAACCTA
This sequence comes from Lasiurus cinereus, assembly GCA_011751065.1. NCBI lineage: Eukaryota > Metazoa > Chordata > Mammalia > Chiroptera > Vespertilionidae > Lasiurus > Lasiurus cinereus. The sequence goes on from JAAGEH010002525.1 coordinate 1,351,577, forward strand.
GGTCTCCTCTCCCATCAAGGAGTGGTTCCCTCTTCCACTGAAACTTGAACATGTTTCATAACTTTCCCAAGCCTACATTTCCTGATCTTAAAATATGTTATGGTAATAACATAAAACTTCTCTCACAGAGAGCATTAAGGGTCAAATACCCAACATGAAGAGTGTTTGGTACCATGCCCAGGACTTAGAAGGCACTTGATAAATGTCAGCTAAAACCAGGCAGCAGACCTTACCTCCACCACAGAAAATCTATCCAAGGTGGACTGTCAGTCACCCAAACAGTAGGGTTCTTAGGATGGTAATATATACAATTCTCTACAACTCAGCATTTGGCACAGTTTTTCTTTTTTAATGAGGTAAAACCTGCCTGCTCAGCATGGCTCAGTGGTTGATTGGTGACCTATGAACCAGGAGGTCATGGTTCAATTCCCTGTCATGGCACAAGTACAAGTTGGGGTTTGATTCACAGTAGGGGATCTTCAGGAGGCAGCTAATCAATGATTCTCTCTCATCATTGATGTTTCTATTTCTCTCTCTCTCTCCTTATCTCTTTCTCTCTGAAATCAATAAAAATATATTTTTTAAAAGAATCAACTAGTGAATGCATAAATAAGTGAGACAGAAAATTGATGTTTCTCTCCCTTCCTCTCCTTCTACCTAAAATCAATTTTAAAAATTATAAACTTCCGCCGAGACCGGTTTGGCTCAGTGGATAGAGCGTCGGCCTGCAGACTGAAAGGTCCCAGGTTCGATTCTGGTCGGGGGCATGTACCTTGCTTGCGGGCACAGCTCCAGTGGGGGGCGTGCAGGAGGCAGCTGATCAATGTCTCTCTCATCGATGTTTCTGACTTTCTATCCCTCTCCCTTCCTCTCTGTAAAAAATCAATAAAATATATTTTTTTAAAAATTATAAACTTCCATTCAACAAAACTGGCATTAAGACAGTGGAGGCAAACTACAGACTTAGGGGAGATATGATATATCAAACTGACAAAGAATTTATATGCAGAGTGAGATCGCAAAGGGGTGGCAGGTGGAAATTTTTTTGAGTGATGGAGCCAGTGATTTTAGTGGTAGTTACACAACTCTACACACATGTCAAAATTCACAGAGCAGTACACTAGAAAAAGTAAATTTCGCCGAGACCGGTTTGGCTCAGTGGATAGAGAGTCGGCCTGCAGACTGAAGGGTCCCGGGTTCGATTCCGGTCAGGGGCATGTACCTTGCTGTGGGCACATCTCCAGTGTGGGGTGTGAAGGAGGCGGCTGATCGATGTCTCTCTCATCGATGTTTCTGACTTTCTATCCCTCTCACTTCCTCTCTGTGAAAAATCAATAAAATATATATATTTTTTAAAATTCACAGAGCGGTACACTAAAAAAAGTAAATTTCGCCGAAACCGGTTTGGCTTAATGGATAGAGAGTCGGCCTGCGGACTGAAGGGTCCCAGGTTCGATTCCTATCAAGGGCATGTACCTTGGTTGTGGGTACATCCCCAGTAGGGGGCGTGCAAGAGGCAGCTGATCGATGTCTCTCTCATCGATGTTTCTAACTCTCTATCCCTCTCCCTTCATCTCTGTAAAAAAATCAATAAAGTATATTTTTTTAAAAAGTAAATTTCATTGTATGTGAACATTAAAAGGAACATTTGCCTCACTGTTAAAATAATGATATGATGAACAATATTGCAATCCTGCCCAGCCAGCGTGGCTGAATGTGGCTCAATGGTTGAGCACTGACCTATGAACAAGGAGGTCAAGATTTGATTCCTGGTCAAAGCACATGCCCAGGTTTCAGGCTCAATCCCCAGTGTGGGGCATGAATGAAGCAGCCAATCAATGATTCTCTCTTATCATTGATGTTTCTACATCTCTATCCATCTCCCTTCCTCTCTGAAGTCAATAAAAATAGTGCAATCCCTAATAGCAGGTGATATTAGGATAATTCTCTTTTATTGACCTAGCTTTTCAGGAGACACACCCAGTCAGTACATCTTCCTCACTGCTGGGAGGGTAAAATCATTGCTTTCTCAGAGGAAACTCAAGAATCACAGAGTCAAGGGGGAGGGAGCTGGCATGTGGCCAGGGTGATCTAGCCACAGGCTCCTACCCAGGAGCCATGCAGGCAGCACAGGGCATGTGCCAGCCCCAGAAAGGTGTGTTTTGGGCCCTGTTCCTGCAGTCTCCCTCATTTTTTAAGTCTGAAGTGGACAAGGACAATGCAGAGCTGGGCTGCAAACGCAGGCATGACCTCCTGGGCTGGCTGGGCCCCTATCTCTGCTGAACTCTGGTCAGGCTGTGGCCACCGCCCCCTCTAAAACCCAGGAAGGATGGCAGGGGTGATAACCCCTCACCCCACCTGTCCCACCAGGCTCTGACTGCCCATTGTCACTGGATCTGATAAGACCCCACCCCAACCCCCGACAGCCTGGCCCCTACCTGGACTCTGTGTATATAAGTGGACCCTGGGGGCTGAGTACCACAAAGGCCAGTCCTAAACATGCCCAACTCCAGCTCCGACATCACCATGTCTCTGACCAGGGCCGAGAGGACCATCATCATGTCCATGTGGGGCAAGATCTCTGCACAAGCAGATACCATCGGTACCGAGACCCTGGAGAGGTGAGTGCCAGACAGGCCGGGACGGGGCCAGATAGGAGACAATGTGGGGTTAGTGGGGACAGGGAGTTGGGAGGGCACAGTGGGGAGGAGAAAGAGGAAGGATCAGTGAGTTTGAGTAGAGGCAAGTAGATGGGGAGGGAGCTGAGGACTGTGCTTCTCAATGGAACCCAGCACACAAGTCTCCACAAACATCTGTTGAGTGAATGAATGAACAAAAGAATGACAAAGATGAGGCAGCGAGGGTGAGAGAGTGCCATGCTATACTGGAGCCTGGGGCAACAGTATTCAATATTGATTGTCTATTTAAAATATTGCTTTAAAATATGATTTACCCTGACTGCTGGCACCCAAGGCAAAGGTCCTATTGGCCTCCCCAAAGTCCTGCTCTCCTCCCACCCCACAGGCTCTTCGCCAGCTACCCCCAGACTAAGACCTACTTCCCACACTTCGACCTGCACCCTGGCTCTGCGCACCTGCGCTCCCATGGCTCCAAGGTGGTGGCTGCAGTGGGCGACGCGGTCAAGAACATTGACAACATCGCCAGCGCCCTGTCCAAGCTGAGCGAGCTGCATGCCTATATTCTGCGCGTGGACCCTGTCAACTTCAAGGTGAGCATGGGGATAGAGGTCCTGGCTGGTCAGGCAGAGGCCAAGCCAGGATGCCAGGAGGGCAGGGTCTCTGTGAGATGGGCTCCGTTCCCCCACCGAAGAGCCCCAGCCCGCTTCCAACCCCTCGCTGAGCAGCCTTCCCGCCCCCAGCTCCTGTCCCACTGTCTGCTGGTCACGGTGGCCTCGCACTTCCCCGCGGACTTCACTGCCGATGCCCACGCCGCCTGGGACAAGTTCCTGTCCGTTGTGTCCAGCGTCCTGACCGAGAAATACCGCTGAGTACAGCCGAGGAATCCCAGAAGACAGGCTGCGACCCCTCCACTGATCTATGGGGCCTCCCTCATCCCTCTCCTTCTGGGTAACCTGTCAATAAAGGAATGAACCTACTCCTCAACTCTGTGGTCACTGGGCCCCCTGAGGGGAGAAGGGCGGGAGAGGGGGAAGGGTGGATGGACCTCAGGGTCGCCTGGAGGGCTTCAGGAATCCTTTGCACTGACCCCAGGGGCTCTCAGCACACTAAAAATGAAGGGCACTTGAGATTCGGGGTGGTGGCAGAAAGGGCACCTCAGTATTTACTTCTGGGTCAGTACTAGAGCCTACCTGGCCCCTCTGTCTCTTCCTCCAGGCCCCCCGTGGTAGCCTTTCTTCTTCCTCTGGAATTTTTACTATTTTCTTGCTTAAGAACCAGGAAGAAAGGAGCAATGAAGGTGTTCATTCATTCATTCACTCATTCATTCACCACCCTTTCATTAGATTGCCTATTGCTTCTTCCATAAACAAGCGTTTATTGGCATCTAAGACACCCAAGCATTTTTCTAGACCAGCAATTTTCAACCCGTGTGCCACAACAGTTTTAAACACATGCAATACCTGTTTAGTCAGGGCACTGATCTCTTTTCCCTTAAATTGTCAAATTAAAAAATTACAACAGCCAACACAACAATAGCCATCCAGTGTAATGAGTCAAAATTATACCTTCTTTCTGTCAGATCAGCAAAAAATATATTTTTGGTGTGCTGCAGAATTTTAGTAATTAGTTTACATGTGCCATGAGGTGAATAAGATTGAGAATCATTGTTCTAGGCTATGAATCCAGCAGCTAAAATCAGCAAAACTTCCTGCCCCATGGAGCTGAGAGTCTAATGGGGGATTCAGGCATGATAAATAGTCTGATCACAGTTCACAGGAATAAAAAAGGAAAAAAATGCCTGGCTGGTGTGGCTCAGAGGTTGCCAGTTGACCTATGAACCAGGCGGTCATGGTTCGATTTCCAGTCAGGGCACATGCCTGGGTTTTGGGCTCCATCCTCAGTGTGGGGGTGTGCAGGAGGCAGCCGATCAATTCTCATTACTGGTGTTTCTCTCTCCCTCTATCTTCCTCTTTGAAATCAATAAAATTGTACTGTATTTTAAAAAATAATCTATGGAAGGATAAACTAGAAATGATTACAAATGATTGAACCAGTGAGAATGAAGAAGAAGGATTGAGAAGGAGGAGGTCCTACAGTTTTAATCTTTGAATCATGTAAATATTTTACATCATCAAAAATATAATTAAAAAGAGCAAAAAATAAGAACACCAAAATTGAAAACCAACTTAAATGAACCTCTGTAAAAAGATAGTAATGTAATTATCAGAAGAAAAGAATTATTACAAATGACTTCTGAACACAGTACCTTGGCTATGACCAAATGAATAGCAAAAAATAAAAAAATAAAAAATCCTAGCATTCACTCAGTAGTTTATTCTTCATAATAACACAGATATTGTCATTTCATAAACTTTTATTTGAAATATTTTCAAAATATAAAAAAACACCTGCAAGAATAAGGTAAAGATGGAGAAATGGTGACTGCTAGTTATTACAGGGTTTTTTAAGGAGTGATGAAAATATTCTAAAATTGATTGTATTGATGGTTAGACATACTGAGAATATATTAAAACCACTTAATTGTATGCTTTAAGTGGGTGAATTGTATGGTCTGTGAATTATTTCTCAATACGCTTGTAAAATCAAATGAGACGAAACATTCCCTAATATTCTTCATTGAGATTCCTGATTTTAACATTTGCCTTCACTTTGTCTTTCTTTCTGAGCCATTTGAGTGTAGGATGCAGACATGATTTCTCTTTAATATCCTTAAATATCTTGTGAATTTCCTAAAACCAACAAGATCACTTGCCTGTATAGCCTGAAAACAACCACCAAAATCAGGAGATCAGCACTGACCCAAACCCAGTAAGGCCCAGATCCCCTGCACATGTTGTCCTTCCCAGTCACATTCTTTACCCACCCAGGATCACACTTTGCATTCAGTCTGGCTCTTCAGTCTGGTCTTTCCTTGAACGAGAGTACATGCCACTGAGTTTCTCTGCTGTGTCCTCACGAAGATTTAGGTGATGCATTTTGGCAGGAACATCACAGAAGTGACACTGTCTGTGTTGATGCCTCTCCTAGAGCACATGCTATTGACTTGTCTCTTTACTGGTCATATTCGCTTTGACCAGTTAAAATGGGGTCTGCCAGGTTTCTCCACCACAAAGTTAATTAATAAGTATTTTATGCTTTTTCACTGATAAATAATAAGATTTTTTATGGGTGAAGCTTTGAGACTGTGTATACATCCTATTCTTTTATTGAATTTATTGGGGGTCACATTGATTAATAAAATTATACAGATTTCAGGAATACAATTCTATAAAACATCATCTATATATTGTATTTTGTGTTTACATGTCCAATAAAGGAGAAGTCCAGTATCCTTTCATCACCATTTATTCCCCTTATACCCTGCTCTACCTCCCTTCACCCTCTTTTCCCTCTAGTAATCACCATACTATTGTTGTCTGTGCCTATGAGTTTGGGTTGTGGTTTTTTGGGTTTTCTTTTTTCCTTAATTCCTTCACCTTTTCACCCAGCCCTCTGACAGCTGTCAGTCTGTTCTCTATGAATCTGTTTATATTTTGTGTGTGGTTTTATTTTGTTCATTAGATTCCACTTATGAGTAAAATTATATGGTATGTAACTTTCTCTGACTGGATTATTTCACTTAGCATAATGCTCTCCAGGTCCATCTATACTGCCCAAAGGGTAAGATTTCCTTCTTTTTATGGCTGAGTAATATTCCATTGTGTAAATGTACCACAGCTTTTTATCCACCCAGCACTTGGGCTGCTTCCAAATCTTGGCTGTGGTAAATAACACTGCAATAGGGGTGCATATATTCTTTCAAATCAGTGTTTTGGGTTTCTTTGGATACCATCTGTTCTTTATATAATTTCACCCACTGGTCTTAGCATCCATGAATGGTTCTTGCCTTCATCAATTGTTACTGTGATGGTTGTTGTCTGGTGCAATTCTCCATCATCTTTTCTATACTTATTAGTAGGTGTCCTTCTGAAAGGAAAAACTTTTCCTTCTCCATTTTTAATTTATACTATATTAACTTGGTTCTCATTTTATTCAGGGGATTATAATCTATTACCAGTCATTATTTTGATCCTAAAACTATCCCAGATTTGGACAGTGGGAACCCCTTCAAACTGGCTACTCTGTGTCCTTTGACATATTCCCATCATCCTTGAGTACATTCTCAATTTCTTCTATAAGAAGCTCTATGCCCTGACCGGTTTGGCTCAGTGGATAGAGCGTTGGCTTGAGGATAGAAGGGCCCCAGGTTCTGTTCCCATCAAGGACATGTGCGTTGGTTGCGGGCACATCCCCTGTAAGGGGTGTGCAGGAGGCATCTGATTAATGTTTCTCTCTCATCTCTGTTTCTAATTCTCTATCCCTCTCCCTTCCTCTCTGTAAAAATCAATAAAATATTTTTTTTTTAAAAAAAGAAGAAGAAACTCTAGGCTCCTCATGTAATTTCGCTGCACCAGCATGAAATTAGTGATTTCTCCACATAGATCTGTTTCCTCCTAGTGGAGAAGGATGTTTGCAAAGCAAGAGCTGGGAGCGCAGTGTGTTCATTGCTATCGGAATGTTATTCCTGCTAGTCTCCGTGGACAGAACTAAGAGATGTATTTTTATACACACATACACATGAGTAAATATACACACATCTCTAATTACAGTCCAATATCCTGTCTTCTCCCTTTCCGTGTTCACATTTCCCTTCTGGCTCCCATTGCTCTCAAAACACTTACTTATTTGCTCAATTCCCTCGCATATTACCAATATCCCAATGGAGCCAACTTGGATTTCATAATTTGGAAACTATGCTATCTAAGAGTTGCAAATATAAAACCCATGAAAATATATATGATTTAAAACATCTTTAATTAAAAAACATCATATCATTGTAAATGAATGTCTTAAAGGTCAGTGAAGACAGGGAGCAGTGCGGAGGGTCAGTGAGTTCAGAGGTTCTCTGAGGAGGGTCAGTGAGCTGGGGAAGAGAATTGCATAAACATCTGACCCTTGCGCAGGACAGGCACCTGAGGAACATGAAGTTTCTTCTGAGGCCTGAAGGGCCTCTGAGGCAGTCAGGTTGCGACCAGTACTGATATTGGGGTCTGTGACTCTGAGGAAAAAGAGGCTTCTCTGAAGAGCCTTCCTGGAATGCTCTTGTTTCTGGCAGAAGGTGAAGTGGGAGGCCTGGCCAAGCCTGGAAGGAAGCCCCTCTGGTGACAGGAGGTGAACGGGGCTGGATGCCAAGAAAGTGGGGGTGAAGGGCTGGCAGTGCAGACCCAGTTGGAAGCTGGGAGACCAGGCAGGAGCTGCTGTGGTCAGGAACAGGCAAGGTGGGGTAGTGGGAGGGGCGTGTGGGCCTTCTAGCTAAGGAGGGTGGAGCTTGGGTGGGAGACTTCAGGCTGGGGGAGAAGTGGGACCAGCCAAGCTTGCAAGGCCTGGGGCAGGGTTAAACTTGGATTCTTCCAGCTCAGAGAAGAGGGGAAGGGTGGTGGAGAGGTGGCAGCCCCTCTTCCTGAGCTCATGTCTTCGCCAGCTACCTCCACTGGTCTTAGCATCCATGAATGATTCTAAGACTATCCTGACTCTTCGCCAGCTACCCCCAGACCAAGACCTACTTCCCACACTTCGACCAGCACTGCACCCGGCTCTGGGCACCTGCGCTCCCACGGCTGGCTCCAAGGTGGTGGCTGCAGTGGGCGACGCGGTCAAGAACATTGACAACATCCCCAGCACCCTGTCCAAGCTGAGCGAGCTGCACGCCTATATTCTGCTCCTGGGTCTGTCACCTTCAAGGTGAGCGTGGGGACAGGGGTCATGGCTGGTCAGGACAGAGGCCAGGCCGTGATGCGAGGAGGGCGGGGGGTCTCTGCGAGTCGGACTCCGTTCCGCCACCCAAGAAGCCCAGTCCCAGCTCCTGTCCCACTGTCTGCTCGTCACGGTGGCCTCGCACTTCCCCGCGGACTTCACAGCCAACGCCCACACCGCCTGCCGCCTGCCGGGACCCCGACGTAGCGTCTTTCCTGACCCTCAGGGAAAAGGACCCCTCTTCCCCCGCTCTTTCTCCGGATCCTTCCAAGGACTCCCTTCTGGCGTCCGAAGCAAGCCCTTTGCCCGCGGAGAAGTCATTGCAGACCCCACTCCAGTCTGTGCTGCAGCCAAGGCACCTCGCCCGGCGACGTCGGTGCCAGGAACCTGGGGCCTCCGGGCCGCGGCCTGAGGGTCTGGGCTGCAGACGACTCCGGGCCAGGCCGAGGGTCCCCGCGCTGCGGCGGCGCTGGGGCACGTAAGGCGGGCGGGGCGCCGTGCGGCGGAGGGCGGTGCTGCTATAAGGCGCGCGGGCGGCAGCTGGCGCCCCAGAGCACGCCACGCCCGCACCATGCTCAGCGCTCCGGAGCGCGCCCACATCGCGCAGGTCTGGGACCTGATCGCCGGACACGAAGCGCCGTTCGGGGCGGAGCTGCTACTCAGGTGGGTAGGTGCGGGATGAGTCTCCGGGACGCAGGGCGCGGAGACAAGGGTGTCAGGCCTCAGGGGCGCGTAGGAGAGACGGGGGTCTGGGCGGTGCAGGAGCTGCAGGACCCCACGCTGCCCGCTCTCCCCACTGACCTGCTCCCGCAGGCTCTTCACCGTGTACCCCAGCACCAAGCTCTACTTCAAGCACCTGGGCGCCTTCCCTGACGAGGTGCAGCTGCTGAGCCACGGACGGCGAATGCTGCAGGCGGTGGGCGCGGCGGTGCAGCACCTGGACAACCTGCGCGCGGTCCTGAGCCCGCTCGCCGCCCTGCACGCGCACGTGCTACGCGTGGACCCCGCCAACTTCCCGGTGAGGCAGCCCGGGCCGCAGGGGGCTCGCATGACGCTGAGGATTGGGGGTTCCGGAAGGCCCTTTTCACACGCCCCTTCTCCCGCAGCTGCTGATCCAGTGTTTCCAGGTGGTGCTGGCCTCCCACCTGCAGGACGAATTCACGGTGGAGATGCAGGCGGCGTGGGACAAGTTCTTGACGGGCGTGGCCATAGTGCTGACCGAGCAGTACCGCTGAGTCCTGAGCTCATGCCCCGCCCCCCGCCCCCCCGCAGACTCTTCTGTGTCCCACACGTCAATAAACAGGCCTCAAAAGGCGCGACCCTGCGCAAGTGCAGTCTTTGGGTCTTTGGGCCGCCGTTTGGCGCCGGGCCGAGAGGCTCCTCCCCGGGGAGCCTCCCGGAGTCTCGGGGAACTACCCGAAGCTTTGCTGACCAGGGAACCCTGGGAGCGACGCTGGGAGCTCTCCAGACTTGGGATGAGGGCGGCTCCGGGCTGACCATCCGGGTCTGAACAGGATACCCGAAGGCGTGAACAAAACAGTTACCCTCCTGTGGCGGGGGGTGAGGGTGGGGCAGAGTGGGTGCTAGAATCGGGGGAGCCTAAGGTTTCAGCGCACATCCGACACCAGAGCTATATCTTACCGTTCGCAAAGCACATCGCATTCACTCATTCATTTATTCGCCCTGCACCCCCACCCCCACCCTCCGGCTTCGCACTGGGAGCTGCCAGCATGAATCTCAGCCTCCTTTGCACAAAGTCGTAGGCACCAGGCGCAGCAGGGGCCAAGTACCTGGCCTGAGGTCAAACAGAATTCGGGGCCCAGGGCTCCTTGGACTCTCTTCTCTGTTCCTTCCCGCTTCCTTCCACATCCGCCCTCCCCCTCACCCCCCGCCTCCCACCACACTCAATCATCAGCAGTCCTCGCCCTGGACCAAGCTAGCCCCTTTCTCTGAATCTTCTGGGCTGGGAAGAGAGTTCAGAGGAACTCCTAATGTCCACAACCGGCAGACAGGGCAGGTTTCCAACCAGGTCACACCAACAAGCTGTAATCTGAGCCTAACGCACCTGGGGAGGAGGGGGCTCGGGGGACACAACTTTGCTTGACTTTGCAATAATATTTGAGAACAGAATACAGGGTCGGTGTCTGGCAGGACCATGACAGCCCAGCCCCAGCTTCTCAGTCTCTATGGGTTTTCTGAACAAGGCCTCCTCCTAACCCCCAATCTCTACTCCTGCTGCTTGGAGTAGAGATTGCGCTCCACCCATAGCCTTTTCGGACAGGGACCAGAAGCCGGAGCGGACGCTGGTGCTCTGCAGCCTCTGAACGAGGACTGGCAGGATCTGTACTGAGGGTGGGGATGGGATGGGGGTCGGAGCGGAGCCGGCAGAGAGGTGGGTGCCCAAGCCTGAGTGGGATGCTGGACCCTAACAATGGCTCAGCCGAGTTCCCTTTGCTGACCGGGAGGCCTGCCCACCACTGGGAGTAGGACGGTGTGGCGGATTCACCCTATATTATCCTTTATTGTTGGGTTGGGGAACTTCCAGTCCATGGGCCATATAAGGCTCTCCAAATCATTTGGTCTGGCCCTGCCAAGGCATTAGGGGTCAGTTCATGAAATGTTTGACCAAATATATCAGACTGATTTTTTAATATATATTTATTGACTTCAGAGAGGAAGGGGGAGGGAGATAGAAATATCAGACCGGTTAGGGCCAGACTAATTTTTAAGTTGATAATTTTGTGTGGCCCACCAATGATGTTATAAGTGTCCAAATGGCCCTTGGCAGAAAATAGGTTCCCCACCCCAAGCTGTTGGTACTGGGCAAAGTTTGGGGCGAAGGCAGTATGTTTGACTTCAAAAAAATTGTGCTCCCCTTCGGTAGAGGCAGACAGACACCTGGAAGCTCACCCGCCCCGGCCACACACGGGTGCACCGGGCGGAAAGGGAAGGCGGGGCGGGAGGGAGGCTGGGACGGCTCCGGAGCCCGTGCGGGAACTGGACCTCTGGAGCAGCAGTGGAGGGGGCCATGAAACACCGGGACTCGGCCAGCTGGGGACCCCGCATCTGAAGCTGGCCTGGACGCCCCGCCCCGCCCCGCCCTCTGTCCAGACTGTGCCCTGGACCCCACCTCCTGGAACCGCGTCAGCCAATGAGCGCGGCCGAGGAGGGCGTGCCCCTTGCGCCCCGGGC
>JAAGEH010002525.1:1363231-1410441 GCA_011751065.1 Lasiurus cinereus
CAGCGTCCAGAGCGCGGACCTGCCCCAGAGGCCAGCCAGTGCCTCCACCCGAATCGGATCGCAGGCCCCTGCCCCTGCCCTGCAGCACCCCACCCCACCGCACCCCGTCCCACCCCGCCTCTCACCCGCCTCTCCTCGCAGGATGTTCCTGAGCTTCCCCACCACCAAGACCTACTTCCCCCACTTCGACCTGTCCCACGGCTCTGCCCAGGTCAAAGGCCATGGCAAGAAGGTTGGCGACGCCCTGGGTAACGCCGTGGCCCACATGGATGACCTGCCTGGCGCCCTGTCCGCCCTGAGCGACCTGCACGCCTACAAGCTGCGTGTGGACCCCGTCAACTTCAAGGCGAGTGCGCGCTGGGCCGCAGGGCTGGGGCCGGGCGCTCCCGTGGGTTCCAGAAGGTGGCGCGGCGGGGGCGGCCTCGCCCTAACGCCCCCTTGTCCCGCCTCTCCCCACAGCTCCTGAGCCACTGCCTGCTGGTGACTCTGGCATGCCACAACCCCGGCGAGTTCACCCCGGCCGTCCACGCCTCCCTGGACAAGTTCCTGGCCTCCGTGAGCACCGTGCTGGTCTCCAAGTACCGTTAAGCCGGAGCAGCGGCCATCCCTACCCTGGGGCGGGGCCCTTGGCGCTCTTCCACCCGCACATCCTGATCTTTGAATAAAGTCTGAGTGGGCTGCAGCCTGTGTGGCCTTTGTTCTCTGTGCCCGAACGTGCCAGGCAGGGGTGAGGGAGGTTCTCCTTGCCTCAGACCGAGGGCCTCTCCGCAGCAGGCCAAGAGAGGGAAGGGGAGAAAAGGGCAGAGGAGGGAATGAAACAGTCTTGTTGTCACTTCCTGGGATCCACTGAGCAACCCTCCACTCTCACCCTGGAGTGCTTCCTGCATTTCATTATGGAGCTTTCGCTATTCAACAAGAGTTGACACAATTTGTTTTCCATGTTACATTCTGCAGCCTTTACATTCAGAATGGTGGGTCTCCAGCCCAGGACCTCTAAGCTCTCCTGCCATGGTTCCTCCCAGAGTCAAACAGTGGGGAAGACACTTCCATCACACTCTTTCAGGGACTAACTGAGTGCTCCTCTCTCCATCACTTGCCTCCCAAATACATGCACATCTCGATGAAACTGGATTTGAGCAGTGCACTTGCAGATGCCCGGCAATTTCCTGCAGGCACCCTTTTCTCCTAGGTCCACCTCCAGGATGCTCACTCTGTATTTGCTGATGTCCTGGAGCCATCACAGGCTTGGAGCCCGGCTGGGCATCCACTGCAGGCTGGCTCCTCTGATTCCCTCAGTGCTGCAGGGGAGGAGAACTAGGGCCAAGGAGCCTGCACTCTGATATGCTTCCTCCCCACGGAGCAGGTCTCTAATGCTGCAGCCTCAGAGTGAGGGCTTAAGGGTCTGGTCCTGGCTGCTGTCCAATACCAAGCTTCCAACTGAAAGCAGTGTTCTTCCTTTCCGGGGTTCAAGAGTGGTCCCCGGGCCCTAGTTGGTTTGGCTCAATGGATAGAGCGTCGGCCTGCAGACTGAAGGGTCCCAGGTTCGATTCCAGCCAAGGGCATATGCCTGGGTTGCAGGCTTGATCCCCAGTAGGGGGCATGCAGGAGGCAGCGGATCAATGATTCTCTCTCATCATTGATGTTTCTATCTCTTTCTCTCTTCCTCTCTAAAATTAATAAAATATATATTTTTAAAAAGAGTGGTGGGGCGGGGATGAAAAAGAGTAGTCCTTGAAAAACTAAGACAGTGAGTCCCCTGCCTCTGCTTGTGATGTATTTAGCACAGCTGGCAACACAGTCTGAGCTCGCAGTAAGAAGCGGTCTTCCTTATTTTATTATTAGGAAAAACATGAAGGAACTACCCAAACATTCATCAACCAATAGGCTAACAAAATGTGATACAGTAAAATGTTGTTCAGCGATAAAAAGCAAAGGAGTATAGATATATTTTACAAGGTGGATAAACCTTGAAAATGTGCTAAGTGAAAGAAGCCAGACACCAAAGACCATATACTGCGTGACTCTATTGATATTGATATGAAATATCCAGAACAGGCAAATCCACAGGGACAGAGCACAGGTTGGTAGAGCAGGAAGGTTATGGAATGACAGAATGGATATAGAGTTTCTATTTGGGATGATGAAAAGTTCTGGAATGGGATAATGATAATGGTTGTACAACAGTATAAATGTAATTAAGGACACCAAATTGTCTACTTTAAAATGATTAAGATGACAAATTTTATGTTACATGAATTTTACCACCTCCACCACCACAACTACAAAAAGAGTGGTGCCACATAGGCATTAGTTGTTACCATACACCCTGGACACTCAATAGATGTTCACTGTCCCAAAAGGGATACCTGCTATAAATGAAGCATTTACCATTTTTCATGCATTTAATTCACACAATAACCTTGGGAAGAAGTTATATTCACTTTATACAATAAATGATAAAATAGACTAAGGAAGGTGTCATAATAGACTTGGAAGGTAGAATAAACTGACATGCAGTGCTAAACTCTATGCTAAAAAGTTGTGTTACCTGATAATAATATGTATGAAGTATTACTTTCCATACAATAAACACTACAAAAAAGGGGGCCTCATGGTCCAGAGGGATTGGAAAGGTCCCAGGTCAGAGTAAATGAATATTGGGCGCTACCAGATCCCTCTGGACCAGACTCTGCAGGGTGGCGCCCCCTAGAGGCCATGGGGACCTGCTGGCCATTTGGCGCAGGCGCAGCAGTCACCTTCGCTCGCTCTCGGGGGACCACGGCTACATGATGGCACTGGCGGCGGCGGACCAGGCTGCAGTGCGCGCTCTGTGGAGAAAACTGAATAACAACGTGGGTGTCTACACGACGGAGGCCCTGGAGAGGTGCGGACAGGCCTAGCGCCCTCGGGGCTCACCTGCCTTCCTGCTCGCCCAGGGGATGGATCTCTGCCCTCCCGATGCCCTACTCCTCAAGCCCTGACTCCAGGGGCGCACCTCACTAGTCATTCCTCCCAAAGGACCTTCCTGGCCTTCCCCTCCACCAAGACATACTTCGCCCACCTGGACTTGAGCCCCGGCTCCGCCCAGGTCAAAGCCCACGGCCAGAAGGTGGCTGACGCGCTGACCCTGGCCGTGGACCACCTGGACGACCTGCCCCGTGCCCTGTCGGCTCTGAGCGATCTGCACGCACACAAGCTGCAAGTGAACCCGGCCAACTTCAAGGTGAGCAAATGTGGTGGGGGCTGGACCTTCTCGCCAGGAGGGGGAGGAGTTCACAAGGAAGAATGTGGGGGGACAGATGGACCACGGCGGGAATGACTCCATCTCCCCGCAGCTGCTGGGCCACTGCCTGCTCGTGACCCTCGCCCGGCACTACCCCGGAGACTTCAGCCCCGCCCTGCAGGCCTCGCTGGACAAGTTTCTGAGTCACGTGATTTTGGCGCTGGCCTCCAGCTATCGCTAAACTAAGGGTGGGTAATAGCGGGACCCCCCAGCATTCTCTTCTTGCGACTGTTCAGTATTTGAGTAAAGTCTCTGAAAGAAAGCCTCACCCTGCGTGCGCTCATGTGTTTTCTGGGGGTGTGCGCCAGGGTCCTGATGGAAAGGTGGGGATCTGAAGAGGCCTGAGCTGCACATCCAGCCGTGTTCAGATCTGGGCGCGCCCTTGGACCGCGTTCTCAGGATGCCCTGGGTGGCTTAGGGGGAGATTCATGTCATCTCACCCTCGGCAGCTTGAGACGTTTCGTACATCGGGTCCCAAATGCCATAAGTGTAAACCTCCATCCACCATGCCCTTGGCTGCAGCCACTTCGAAAGCAGGCCAAAGACTTCAGGCCCTCGCAAGTATGTAGGGGGTCATGGGCTTGCCCTAGCTGATCAGGCCTGGCCCTTTCTCAGAGCTACTCACTTCGGGGCACTCCACACAAATCTAGGTACGGGGGACCTCGTCGCTCACTCACCTAAAATTGAGGGCGGGGTACCGGATGGCAGGGGCACAGCCCCAGAGAAAATTAGGGAATGATACCCTCTGCTGGTGCGGATAGGACTTACACAGAGCCCAACTTGCACAACAGTATACAGCGGCTCTAAAAGGTTTTGGGGGATTTGAGGGATCTAGGAGGCTTGGGGAGAAGCCCCATTTGCCAGACTCTGGACCTGGTGGAAGGAGGTCATCCTGCCCCAGCACCCAGACACTTAGCAAAGTGGACCAGGGATTTGGCCCAGAGTCCTGCCTGTATCCACACTTCTAAGGAGAAAGAGATCAGAACTGCTTTCTTTAATTTTTTTTTCCTCATTAAACCAACCATGGTCACTGTAGAAACTTAAGAAAATGCAGTAACTACTCCACTTACTGTACATTTGGCCAGCAGCAGGTGGGTCGAGCACATCTAATATTCCTTCAATTCCCATTTGACACTGGGAAAACTATGTGTGAACAAATGGAGGACATGGGAGTCAGATAGATACAAGAGCATTCTTGTGACACACACAATATTGAAAAACCACAAACATATATAAACACACAATGGTAGAACAGCCCCATCTAGAAATGTAACAAGCTAATATTTAATATATAATTCTGGGGACATTTAGAGATTTTTTTAAAAAGAAATAATATCCTCAAAGTGACTGGAAAAACTGGGCACATTGGACTATATAAAGAGAAAAATACTCGATGTGGAAAGAGAAAAATATAAGCAAAGTTAAAAGAGAAACTGGATGCCCTAACTGGTTTGGCTGAGTGGATAGAGCATTGGTCTGAGGGCTAAAGGGTCCCAGGTTCGATTCTGGTCAAGGGCATGTATCTTGGTTGCAGGCACATACCTAGTGGGGGGTGTGCAGGAGGCAGCTGATCAATGTTTCTCTCTCATCGATGTTTCTAACTCTCTATCCCTCTCCCTTCCTCTGTAAAAAAATCAATAAAATACATATATTTTTTAAAAGAGAGAAACTGGAAGAAAAATATTTGCTACAAACAGCAGAAAAAGGGTTATTACTACATCAATAATGAGAAAAAATTGTTGATCGGCTGCCTCCTGCATATCCCTACTAAGGATCAAGCCCACAATTTAGGCATGTGCCCTGACTGGGAATTGAACCGTTACCTCCTGGTTCATAGGTTGATGCTCAACCACTGAGCCATGCAAGATGGGCTAATTAGCTTTGTTTTTAACACGACCTATTTATTTATAAATTAGCATAATTTAATTTTTAATAGTGGTTGTGTTTAACAATCAGCTCTCCAAATTCCTGAAAATTCAACATGAGATCATCTAAGCAGGTGCTAGCACACCACTGGTCTTATCCTTTAAATCCAAAAAGTGCAAATTCTCTAAGCCTGCAATCCTGCTTCTGGGAATTTATCCTACAGAAAATAGTGGCATGCATATATGAAGGTGATATGTACAGTGATATTCTTTGCAGAACTGTTTATTAGAACAGAGAAATAATAGAAGTTAAATAATTATGGTAAAATCACATAGTCATGTCAGAGAATGAGTGTAGAGAGCACCTGGAAAGGCACATGAGCATTTCTTTCATTATTGTCAGCTGAGTCCAGTGGCATTGGCAGAGCCATGTCCTGGAAACATACTGTGCCAGAGACAGGTATGTTGTCAGCCTGACCCTTATCTCAGGTGCCAGGGGATGGGTTTCATTATCTAAGTTCAGCCAGGTGCAAGGAACAAACACAATTATCTGGGCTCAGCCAGGAGTGACAATTACAAAGAAGAAACAAGAATGAAGAATTACAGCTTGATCTTTAACCATGATATCACATTATTTCCTTCATCTTAAACTCTAGTAAAACTTTCTGGAATCATACTGTATAAAATAAATGCACTGCACGGGCTCTGGGCCACTGTCTCTCCATCAGAGGGCCAGCTGTCCCACCCGATCCCAGCTTTCCCTACTGTCTCTGTGTCTGTCTCTTTCATTTTCTCAATCCCCCGTCAACCCTACTCAGGACTCCTGTCCACTGTCTAGCCATGCAGGTCACGATCTAAGAAAGAAATACTTATGAGGTCAGCCTTTGGGCAGAGACATGAACAATGCCAAGACATTTATGTAACAGCATGCTGCAGGTCAATGTATTGAGTATAAATCAATTTTTATATTGATATAATCACAAGAAAACTTGAAAACAATACACACTAAATGTTAGCAGAAGTTTTTCTTTTTAATATTTTATTGACTTTTAACAGAGAGGAAGAGGGATAGAGATTTAGGAACATCGATGAGAGAGAAACATCTATCAGCTGCCTCCTGCACACCTACTACTGGGGATGTGCCCGCAACCAAGGTACATGCTCTTGACTGGAATCGAACCTGGGACCTTTCAGTCCACAGGCCGATGCTCTATCCACTGTGCCAAACCGGTCAGGGCAGTTGGCAAAAGTTTTTCACAAGCATGGGACTAAAAGGACACAGAAGAAAATAGGTCAACCAGCTTTATATAATCCCAGAAAAGGAAAGTGGTTGTGAGTATGAGTAAGTTTTCATTTGTATGTGTTTTTCATTTATACAAATAATTTGCAGAAACCTTGCCCTGAATATTTATAGCTAAAATATTACACACAAACATACAAATAAAATTTTCCTTGGGGCATTTTTATAGAAGTGGAATTTCTGGGGTAATGGGATGTCCAATGCTATGGCTTTTTTATAATATTACCAAAATTGCCTTCCTTATGTTTCATTAGCAAGAGGCTAGTGCCTGCATCCCCTTTTGTTCTCGGTGATTAGTAGCTTCCACTTATTAGATAATTTACAAAAGTAAGTATTGTTGTCTTTTTTAAAAAATATATTTTATTGATTTTTTACAGAGAGGAAAGGGGAGAGAAAGTCAGAAACATTGATGAGAGAGAGACATCGATCAGACGCGTCCTGCACGCCCCACTGTGGAGATGTGCCCGCAAGCAAGGTACATGCCCCCAACCGGAATCGAACCCGGGACCCTTCAGTCCGCAAGCCGACGCTCCATCCACTGAGCCAAACCAGTCTCGGCAGTATTGTCTTTATCTCTACTGCTTTGTGGGCATCACCCATTTGTGCCATTTGCTCACTTCTTACTGTTATAAAGTACCTCATAGAAGCCCTTCTTCCATAGACCTGTAGAAGGCAATCAATCCTTTTTTTAAACAAATCTTTATTGTTCAGATTACAGTTGTTCCTCTTTTTACCCCCCACATAGTTCCCACACCCCCCATAGCCTTCCCTGCCTCCCCCACTGGTGTATGATATTTGTCTAGTCTCTTCCCGTACCCCCCACAACCCTTTCCCACCCCCCGAGAATTGTCAGTCCACTCCCTTTCTATGCCCCTGATTCTATTATATTCACCAGCTTATTCTGCTCATCAGATTTTTTTATCCACTTGACTTTTAGTTTCACTTGTTCATTGATATGTTTTTGTTGTTCATAATTTATATCTTTATCTTTTTCTTCTTCCTCTTCTTAAAGAATATCTTTCAGCATTTATGTAATACTGGTTTGGCAGTGATGAACTTCTTTAGCTTGTTCTTACCTTTGAAGCTCTTTATCTGCCCTTCAATTCTGATTGATATCTTTGCTGGGTAGATTAATCTTGGTTGTAGGTTCTTGCTATTCATCACTTTGAGTATTTCTTGCCACTCCCGTCTGCCCTGCATAGTTTCTGTTGAGAAATTAGCTGACAATCGTATGGGTACTCCCTTACAGGCAACTGTTTTTTTCTTGCTGCTTTTAATATTCTCTCTTTGTCTTTTGCTCTTGGCATTTTAATGGTGATGTGTCTAGATGTGGTCCTCTTTGAATTCCTTTTGTTTGGGGTTATCTGTGCTTCCTGGACTTGTAAGTCTATGTCTTTCACCAGGTGGGGGAAGTTTTCTGTCATTATTTCTTCAAATAGGTTTTCAGTATCTTGCTCTATCTCTTCTTCTGGCACCCCCATAATTCCGATGTTGGTACACTTGAAGTTGTCCCAGAGGCTCCTTACACTATCTTCAAATTTTTGGATTCTTTTTGCTTTTCTGGTTGGGTGTTTTTTGCTTCTTTGTATTTCAAACCTTTGACTTGATTCTTGTGATCGTCTAATCTCTGTATATTATTGTTTCAGTCAGTGTATGCTTAATTTCTAGTTGGTTCTTTTTCATATCCTCAAAGGTCTCACTAAATTTATTGGCCGTTTCTAGAAACTTCTTGAAAAACCTTATAACCATGTTTTCAAACTCTATATCCTCCATTTCTATCACTTGTAACCTGTTTCTTTGTCTCCACATTTTGGCTGCTTCCCTGTGTTGATAGAGTGTCTTTGTGTACTAGGTGTCCTATAGGGCCCAGTTGCTCAGCCTCCCCAGTTACTGGAGGTGGACACTCTTGATGCACCTCTTTGTGGGCTGTGTGCAGTCTTGTAGTTAAGCCTTAATTGTTGTCGGTATCACTGGGAAGAATTGAACTCCAGGCCAATTGGCTTGAGGATCAGCTGTGTCTACAATGGAAGAACTTCTGTGCTGGAGACACCCTTATAAGGCAAGACTTGCTTCAGTGGGGCTTTGGTGCTCACTGAGTCTGCCCCCTGAGTGTCCCTCTTATGGATCTGAGGAGATGTAATCTGGATGGTCCCACTCTGATCACTGGGTACACTGGCTCTTGGATCTCGAAGGAGGAGCTAATTTAGCCTCTGCCTTAGGCCACCCAGCAAGAGCTACGGAGAGATTTGCAGATTCCTCTTCTTTGTTTGGGGTTTGGAGGTGCCATATGAGGCCCACCTGTGAGAAAATGCAAGCTGCTGTGGGGCCTTGGCTCTTCTTTTGGATGTTCTGGGTCTGTCTGACCCAGCTGCAATTTGTTAGGTAATTTTAGATTTCAAAGGACCAGGCCATTCATAATCAAAAGCCTCTGCGCACAGCTTGGGTGGGGTGGGATCTCAGGGAATAAACAGGGTGGAGCAAACAGCAATGGCTTTCCATTGGCCCTGCTCTAAGAGGCCCCAGGTCTCAGTGTCTCTCGGTAATAGCTACAGGCACCTCTGAGAGCAAGCACCCTCAAGTTCCGCCCGATGCCAGACAGTCCAGTTTCTCCCCGTATGAGTTTGGGTCCCCAGAGTCTTGCCCGGAACTGGAGTTCAGAGCAGTTGGGAGCTTATGTCTATCTCCCGATTGAGAAAGACAACTGCGTACTCAGTTGCCAGCCCTTTCTGCATGCACACGTCTCTGTACCTCTGCACTTTACTTCTGCAGCGCCTCTGAGTCTCAGTGTGCTTTTCTTTTTCCTTCAAGTTGTAGAACTTCCACTCAGCCAGCCTTCCTATGGATCTGGATGATGTCCGTTTTGTCTTTTAGTTGTAGTTTTGAAGTGTTTATGCGAGGTAGCAAGTTTAGGTGTTTACCTATGCTGCCATCTTGGTTTCTCCAATCAATCCATTTTATACATTGAAATTACTGCCCATTTTTTGTCTCTTTTTAAAATATATTTTTATTGATTTCAGAGGGGAAGGGAGAGAGGGAGCGAGATAGAAACATCAATGATGAGAGAGAATTGCCAAAACCGGTTTGGCTCAGTGGAGAGAGCATCAGTCTGCGGACTGAAAGGCCCCAGGTTCGATTCCGGTCAAGGGCATGTACCTTAGCTGCTGATCAATGTCTCTCTCTCATTGATGTTTCTAACTTTCTATCCCTCTCCCTTCCTCTCAGTAAAAAAAAAATTAATAAAATATTTTTAAAAATGATGAGAATCATTGATCACTACCTCCTCTATACCCCCTAATGGGGATTGAGCCCACAACCCAGGCATTTGCCCTTGAATGGAATTGACCAAGGACTCCTCAGTCCACAGGCTGATGCTCTATCCACTGAGCCAGAGTTAGGGCCAGTTTTTCTTTCTTTCTTTCTTTTTTTAATATATATTTTATTGATTTTTTACAGAGAGGAAGGGAGAGAGACAGAAAGTCAGAAACATCGATGAGAGACATCGATCAGCTGCCTCCCGCACGCCCCACAGTGGGGATGTGCCCGCAAGCAAGGCACATGCCCCCAACCAGAATTGAACCCGGGATCTTTCAGTCCGCAAGCCGAGGCTCTATCCACTGAGCCAAACTGGTTTCGGCTTTTTCTTTTTTTGATGTATGTGTATAGTGGATGGAGAATCTTCCTCCAAATACACCCAGTTCTTCCTTCAGGCCTCTGGGCCCTGTCACCGTTTCAAGGCTTTGCCTGATCTGAACTGCTATTTCCAACCTGGGAAAATAAACTACTGGATAACTGATTTAAATCTTATATATATATATATTTTATTGATTTTTTACAGAGAGAAGAAGGGAGAGGGATAGAGAGTTAGAAACATCGATGAGAGACATCATCAGCCGCCTCCTGCACGCCCCCTACAGGGGATGTGCCCGCAACCAGGATACATGCCCTTGACCGGAATCGAACCTGGGACCTTTCAGTCTGCAGGCCGATGCTCTCACCACTGAGCCAAACCGGTTTCAGCTAAATCTTCTTAAAAGCATCAAAGAGCAACTGAGATCTAAGGAATTTTCAGGCCAAAAAAACAAGTAAAGGTGAGAAACTCAGAGAGGTGATCACAGTACTGAAACTACTTGGGTCCTGACATTTTTGCCAAACTAGCAAACTTACAATAAGCTGGGATGTTCTTCTTCATGAGCTTATAGGTTAAAAGCACCATAATAAGTTGATGTGACTCTTGAGCATAAAGCTAAGGCCCCAAAAAGCAGTGGACTACACCCACTGAACAATTCATTTTTCCCAAGCTTGAGGGCTGGTAAAAAAATAAATTAAAAAAAGCATATTGTTCAACAGAAAACATAACCCACTGATAAATAGAAATAACATGCTGATACTTCCTGGCTTTGCAGTCCAAATTCCTATCACCTGAGTGATCCCCCACAGATTTCTCAGGTTGTAGGTTTCATTTAAAATGATCCTGGACTTCTCTCATAGATACCAGTTACCTGGCAAACAAATCCTCTCTTGATAAAGGCACTGCATAGCCAGCAGACACATAGGTTCAAGTCAGCAGAACTGACCCACAAAGGTGTCAGGCACAGAAGATGTCAGATTAAATTACAAGTAAGCTTACTATGTATATAATATTAGAGACAAGGAGAAACCAAGATGGCGGCATAAACTGCTGCCTCGCATAACAATTTCAAAACTACAACTAAAAGATAGAACGGACATCACTCAGAACCACAGGAAAGCTGGCTGAGTGGAAATTCTGCAAGTAGAAGGAAAAAGAGGGGCTCATGGAGACTCAGAGATGCTGCAAAAAGCTGAGGTACAGAGACATGCGTGTGGAGAGTACGGGTGGCTAAGGGCCTGGCTGGCTGCCTCTAGTGCAGTGGTCGAATGACCCTTTCACAGGGGTCACCTAAGACCATCGGAAAATGCAGATATTTACATCACGATGCATAACAGTGGCAAAATTTCATGGTTGGAGGTCACCACCACATGAGGAACTGTATGCAAGGGTTGCAGCCTTAGGAAGGTTGAGAACCACTGCTCTAGTGGGAGGGAGGCAGAAACTACCGACTGCACTGAACCCCTGTTCCGGGTGAGACTCATATGGGGTTTGTCTGGACTGTCATGAAAAGGGAGGTGTGAGCCGAAACCAGTTTGGCTCAGTGGATAGAGTGTCAGTCTGTGGACTGAAAGGTCCCAGGTTCAATTCCAGTCAAGGGCATGTATCCTGGTTGCAGGTACATCCCCAGTAGGGGGCGTGCAGGAGGCGGCTGATCAGTGTCTCTCTCTCACCGATGTCTCTCTCTATCCCTCTCCTTCCTCTGTGTAAAAAAATCAATAAAATATATATTTTTAAAAAAAGGGGCAGGGGGAGGAGTGCATAGAAACAGCGGAGCCGCAAAAGGCAGAGGTCTGGAGGCACACGCAAAAAGAAATAACTAATTGTGCCACTGGCTTTCTATAGCAGGAGGAAGACAGAACCTCCCAACTGTGCTGAAATCCAGGTCTGACTGCACTGAACCCCAGTTTTGGGTGAGACCCTGGGAATCCAGACTCATAAGAGTCCCCGGAGTGCACAGAAACTCAGGGGAGCCGGAAAGGCAGAGGTCTGGAGGCGCCCAATCGCGAGTGCGTGCAGAGAGGGCTGCAGAGATTACCGAGGGACACTGAGATCCAGGGGCCGCACATGGCAGTGCTGACGGGAAGCCAAGGCTGTCTGCTCAGCCCTGAGACTCCGCCCCATCCAAGGCCAGCACAGAGGCTTCTGCAATCTAGCAAGTCTTAAGGCTGAGTCCAGCACAGAAGTTCTCTTGGTGTAGACACAGCTGATTCTCACAACCAATTGGCTTGGAGGTCAATTCCCCCCAGTGATACCAATAACAATCAAGTCTTAACTACAGCCCAAACTGGTTTGGCTCAGTGGATAGAGCATCGACCTGCGGACTGAAAGGTCCCAGGTTTGATTCTGGTCAAGGGCATATACCTTGGTTGTGGGCACATCCCCAGTGGGAGGTGTGCAGGAGGCAGCTGATTGATGTTTCTAACTCTCTATCCCTCTTCCTTCCTCTCTGTAAAAATTTAATATATTTAAAAAAAACAAACAAAAAACAACTACAACAAGGCTGTACACACATCCACAAAGGGGTGCACCAAGAGAGTACACCTCAGGTAACTGGGGAGGCAGAGCTACTGGGCCATATAGGACACCTAGCACACAAAGCTACTCTACCAAAACTCAGGGAAGCAGCAAAAATGCAGAGACAAAGGAACAGATCACAAACAAAAGAAATGGAGGAAAACAAATGACTAGATATAAAGTTCAAAACCATGGTTATAAGGTTTTTCAAGAATTTTGTAGAAAAGATGGATAAATTTAGCGAGACCCAAGAGGAGATGAAAAGGGACCAACTAGAAATTAAACATACACTGACTGAAATAAAAAATTATACAGAGACCTAACAGCAGACTAGAGGAATGCAAGAATCAAGTCAAAGATTTGAAATACAAAGAAGCAGAAAACACTCAACTGGATAAGCAAGAAGAAAAAAGAATCCAAAAATGTGAAGATAGTGTAAGGAGCCTCTGGGACAACTTCAAGCGTACCAACATCAGAATTATGGGGGTGCCAGAAGAAGAGAGAAAGCAAGATACTGAAAACCTATTTGAAGAAATAATGACAGAAAACTTGCCCCACCTGGTGAAAGAAATAGACTTACAAGTCCAGGAAGCGCACAGAACCCTAAACAAAAGGAATCCAAAGAGGACCACACCAAGACACATCATCATTAAAATACCAAGAGCAAAAGACAAAGAGAGAATATTAAAAGCAATAAGAGAAAAAGTTAATTACCTACAAGGGAGCATCCATACGATTGTCAGCTGAATTCTCAACAGAAACTATGCAGGCTAGACGGGAGTGGCAAGAAATATTCAAAGTGATGAATAGCAAGAACCTACAACCAAGATTAATCTAACCAGCAAAGCTATCATTCAGAATTGAAGGTCAGATAAAGAGCTTCACAAATAAGGAAAAACTAAAGGAGTTTATCACACCAAATCAGTATTTTTAAAAAAATATATTTTATTTATTTTTTACAGAGTGGAAGGGAGAGGTATAGAAAGTCAGAAACATTGATGAGAGAGAGACATCGATCAGCCGCCTCCTGCACACAGCACACAGGAGACGTGCCCGCAAGCAAGGTACATGCCCCCGACCCGAATCGAACCTGCGACCCTTCATTCTGCAGGCTGAAGCTCTATCCACTGAGCCAAACCGGTCTCGGCACACCAAACTAGTATTATATGAAATGCTGAAAGGTACTCTTTAAGAAGAGGAAGAAGAAAAAGGTAAAGATAAAAATTAGGAACAACAAATACTTATCTATCAACAAATGCATCTAAAAATCAAGTGAATAAAAAAATCTGATGAACAGAATAAACTGGTGAATATAATAGAATCAGGGGCATAGGAAGGGAGTGGATTGACAATTCTCAAAGGGAAAGGGGTGAGGGGGATGCAGGGAGAGACTGCATAAAAATCATACACCTATGGATGAGGACAATGGAGCTGAGGTAAGGGCAGAGGGTGGGGTGGGAGACAGGTGGAGGGAAGTTATGGGGGGGAAAAGAGGAACAATTGTAATAATCTGAACAATAAAGATTACATTTTTTTAAAAAGAGCAGAAACCTGTTTGGCTCAGTGGATAAAGTGTTGGTCTGCAGACTAAAGGGTCCCAGGTTCAATTCCGGTCAAGGGCATGTACCTTCATTGTGGGCACATCCCCAGTAGGGGGTGTGCAAGAGGCAGCTGATCGATGTTTCTCTTTCATCAATGTTCCTAACTCTCTATCCCTCTCTTGCTCTCTGTAAAAAATCAATAAAATATATTTAAAAAAGACAAAATTTTATATTCTTGCAGGGAGCCAAAAAATATAAAAAATGACATAACACATGTGAAAAAGAACTCTTAGAAATGAAGAATATAGCCATCAAAAAGTAAAATGCAATGGTTAGCCCCAGTCATTGAGCACTGACCTATAAACCAGGTCACGGTTTAATTCCTGGTCAGAGCACATGCCCAGGTTGCTGGGCATCTTTTTAAAAAGGTCAGAATAAATTATCTAGACTGCAGTCACTGCACATCTTTCAATTTTGTGTCCCTGGTGAATTACTTGCCTCACTCATTCCTGTCTCTAGTACAAAATGTACTTGAGGCAGAAAGAAAGTGACCCAGAGAGAAGACTGAGATTAACAAAGAAAGTGGTAAACACATTGTACTCTCTTCAGTAGGGAGGCTGGGCCCGACTGGGGGACGGGCAGATTGGTCCAAAGTCACAGAAATGCTGGACCTTTGGGGGACATGGGGCACGGGGGCGAATATCCCAAAGGAGAGACTTGAGGCCTCAGGAGGCCCAGGAAAATATAATTCTGTGTTGTATTATACAGTATTATATATATATGTAATACTGTATTCTACATGTGAAAGTTGCTGACAGTAGTTTAAAAGTTCTGACCACAAGAAAAAATTTTGTGACTGTGGTGATGGATGTTAACTAGGCTTATTGTGGTGATCATTTAGCAACATACAAGTTTCATTATGTTGTACACCTGAAACTAATATAGTTATTTATTGATTATATCTAAAAATTAAAAGGTGGCCTCGGTCATGGTGGGAGAAATCCCCTTACTACTGTTCTATTCCTGGATGGCACAGCACAGGTGCCCCCTGCACAATCTCCCTGGAAGGGCAGCCCCGCAGGTGCTCAGTGTGGAAGTCAGCAGGTCGGGTGACATGGGCAAAAAGACAAAGGCAGGAGGGAAGCTGGCAGCTGCAGGAAATAGGGAAGAGCAACCTGTTTTAGCAAGTCCTCTAATAACTCAGACACTATCAAGTCTGAGAACCATTCCATCTCCACATCCCAAACCCGAGAGAGGATACTCACATTTCCACATGATACAGTGAGGGTTCAGGACTTGCTGGTGAAACCCAGGGTGGGTGCACCCCAAGATTAGGCTCTCCTCTGCTCTGGATCCTATGAGCTCCCATGCAGGCTTTAGGGCCAGCAGTTTCTCCAGCCCTTCCTTCCCGATTGTACCCTGAGCCTGGCCAGAGATCCCCAGCGTGAGTAGGGAGGGCAGCCCCAGAAGCCCTGCTTACTCTAGCTGCAGGTCCCTTCCCCAGGACAGCCTGGGGCCTCTATGCAGGATTAGTAAACCCCACAACTCACACTAGGTACTTATGACCATGTCTTCCTCCACTGACCAGAAGCAAGGTATAGGCAAGGGAGTCCCTAAGAACACATAACTAGGGTAAATCTAAGGGGCCTGGAATCTATCACGACCTCGGAGGACCCCTATCTGTTGGCTTTGCCTAATTTTCCTAAGGGATTGCAATGGCCCTGACCTGCATCCCTGCTTCTTTGTAAACAAGTATTTCCCACATTGTTTTATTTTTAAAGAGTGAGGGGGGGCTCAAGGTGGATTGGGTCCCCTCTGGGCTAAGCCCCCTCATGGTACATAGATGGTCTCCTTTTGGCACCCTCTGTGAGACCCAAAGTGAGGATAAGAGGTTGTAGCATCCTCAGAACAGCCTGTGCCATGTTGTACATTGCCCCCATCAGTCTGACCTCCACTGTGCCCACCCAGAGGGCAAGTCCGCTGTTTATTGCTCGTGTGGCACCCAAGAGCTTGGCAAGCGCTTGGAACCCATGTGACTCAAGGGCTTGGGATGCAGCAGGGGCAGGTGGGTGGGTACCTGCAGCTCTAGGGTTGAAAGAGCTGAGCACATCCTCCCAGCACAAGGGCTCAGACCACCTGGTCCTAGATTAACTAGAGAGAGTCCAAGTGTGCAGGGAGGAGCTGTAGCGCTCCAAGCCTTTCTAACGGCTGTCTTGACCTCAGCCCACCTGCCTTCTGGCTGGGACCCCACACCTACTCCTAAATCCAGGTATATCTGCCTTTTCAAAACCACCACCCCTCCATGCACAACACATGACCACACTTAATGCCATTCAGATGTAATTACAAATGGTTACAATAGTAAATCTTACATATATCTTACTATAATAAAAAGAAACCCTGCCCTAGCCAGTGTGGCTCAGTAGCTAGTGTCAGCCAGCACACCGGAGGGCCAAAGGTTCAATTCCTGGCCAAGGATTACAGGTGCAATCCTTACCTCCAGTTGGGGTGCCTGTGAGAGACAACCAATCAATGGGTGTCTCACATAGATGTTTCTCTTCCTCTTCCCACATTCCTTCCACTCTCTCTAGAAATCAATGGAAAAAAAATATCCTTACTCCTTGGGTAAGGATTACGAAAAAAGAGAGCCCTAGCTGGTTTGGCTCAGCCTGGGGACTGAAGGGTCCTGGGTTTGATTCCAGTCAAGGGCACATGCCTGGGTTGTAGGCTTGCTCCCCAGTATGGGGTGTGCAGGTGGCAGCCCACCAATGATTCTCATCACTGATGTTTCTAACTCTCCCTCTCCTTTCCTCTCTGAAATCAGTAAAAATATTAAGAAAAAAACAAAAACAAAAAAACCCCCACCCTACCTGAATACTCCCTACTTACTCCAGCTGCCCGAGCTGGGATGTCTTCTGCCAGCTTCAGTCTAGCCTCTGCCTGTCACAGGCCAGGCTAGGCTATACAACTGAGGAACCCATTATCCAACTCTTATTCCGACTCTCCCCTCCTAGAGCCACCCTTAACCCACTCAAGGCTTTGCACCACTTGTGTCCACTTCCCAAACCCAAGAGGGCATGCCTCTACCCAGCTAGCTTGGTGTCCACACCAAGCAGAGAGCTCCAGCTTAATTTGTAGGAAGGGGTAGTGTGGCTTAGGTGGAGGGACTGACGATGCACTGCTTTCCCAGCCAGGGAAAACCTGTCACAAGACAGCAGAGCAAGTTCATCTATCTGCATGTCCTCCTAGAAGGGGACTTAACTTCAGCAGGGGAGCCCAGAGCAGGACCATCAGCCACATTACGGTGCTGGTAGTCACAAGATCCAGATCCAGTGCCCGGTGTTCATTGAGTCAACCACTCTTTGCATAGAAGGGGTGGGGAGGAGTTTTCATAACCCACTATCAGAAGCTCCTTCCAAAAATAAACCAAAAACCTCCCCGAAGTGAAAAAGTGAACGACTCCCAGTTATCCTTCCAGAAGGGCTCATTCTAGTCTGGAGATATGAAGAGCTGAGAAAGAGTGGATACCACCACTGGCCCTCCTGAATGTGAGTCAAAGCACAGCCTGATCCCCCTCCAAGGAGCCCGTGGCTGTTATGTGGATACTCTGGACATTGCAGTGTAGCTCCCCTGAGCTAGAGTGCCAGGTCAAAACCAGGCTAAGAGCAGGCTAGACAGGTCTAAATTCCTAAAGAAATGTGGGCAGATGGGGTGCCTACCTCCTCCCTGTGGTCTGTCCTGAGGGGTGGAGCCAGGCATATATGAATCTGGTCATTAGGGCAAGGGGAAGTGGGGATGTCAGATGGCCAAAGTCAAAAGGGAGTCCCAACAGTAAGTCCTAATTTCTGAAGATGAGCAAAGCTCACTGAGACAGAGCCCACTGTCACATGTGAAGGCAGAAGTTATGTGTCTAGGACATTCAGGAACAGCAGACTCCATTGCAGCAGTCAGGAGGCAGTCAGTCAGATTTATTTATTCCTACACAACATAACCCCAGAACACAGGAATAATTCTGTACAGCTCTAAAAACTCACAGCTAGCTCCCAAACAATAGAAACTTTAAACTACAAAATATGTGTTGTATTCAGCAAATATAAAGGGTAACTTCAGGCTGTGTCAAACATTTATCAGACTATTTACAGCGCCCAGGCATAGGTTCAGATCTCTCCAGCCTCCTTTTCCTCCGATGTCTTCCCATTGGAGCTTTCCAGCCTCCAGTCGGTGGCCCCACGCTCATTCCGACCTCGCTCCCAGGACTCCTCCCTCGATGCCCGCTCTCTGGAGAACCTGGGAAATAGGAACCAGAGGCTCAGCAGAGGCTGCTGTCTCCTTTTGGACTGTCTCCTCAGATGCCCCTCAACACCAGGTCAAAGAAGACCAACACCCATCCCACCAAGGCAGGCTCCCTAGCACGCCAGAGAGCAGTCAGGTCGTGCCCAGCCCATAACCACTAAAAAGTAACATTTGAAAAGATTTCTAATGTAATATAACAGAACAGCTATAATATAAACAGAGCAAAGAAAAATGCAACAAAAAGTACACATGCAGAATATGACCCATTATGTAAAAAAAAAAGAAAAAAAAAAAAAGACTAAATCCAGGCATACCGAAGTAGTAACAGGGGTTATCAGTGGTGTTTTTTTCCCTTAGAAAAACTGCAAGAGATATAAGCAGGGTACAAGCCTCAGGGGTTCTGTGCAAAATGATAGTGAGTTGGCAGCCCGAGTGTGTCAGGCACCTCATGGTGCCTGTGGGTGTGTCTCTCTCACATTGATGTTTCTCTTTCTGTCTCTTCCCTTCCCATGGGACAACAGCTTCTCAGTTGTCCCATTCCTGAATCCATCTGCTGCTCTCAGCTTAGGGCTCCCAGGACTCTGGGTTCCATTTACCACTCCGCAAGGCCCCAATACTCAGTCCCACAGATGCCCAGCCAGTCTCCTGAGCAAGAGGTATGGCTGACAGACCCCAGCAGACCCTGGGAACACAAAGAGAAAGGGCTCACTCCTGGTCGCAGCTACTGAAGAAGTCAGAGTAGTTACTTGTATTTCGCACTCCGGTCCCTGGAAGCCCGGCGGTGGCCACGGCTGTGGCTCCGGGAACGACTGCGGTGACGCCGGTGTCTGTCTCGGGACCGGGACCTGGAAGGCTTTCGCCGTTCTCTGGAGGTAGATCTTGGTGACCGCCTCCGACGTCGGTCCCGAGAACGTGACCTGCAATAGACCAGAGGCTCTGGTGGCCCCACCCCGACAACTCTCCTCTCTCAGCACATTTAGCGTAATCCTTTTCTGGTATCTCTCCTTCCCTCTCACAACAGTCCCATGAGTTAATCTCTGGTCAGAAAGAATTATGACCAAACCCTTCCCACCAAAACATCTTGCTGGGAAACTCCTGGCCCTCAGCAGTGCCCTCTAATCTTCCCTCTCACTGACATCACTGACAGTGGATCTTTCTACTGGACTA
This sequence comes from Lasiurus cinereus, assembly GCA_011751065.1. Lineage (NCBI taxonomy): Eukaryota > Metazoa > Chordata > Mammalia > Chiroptera > Vespertilionidae > Lasiurus > Lasiurus cinereus. The sequence goes on from JAAGEH010002525.1 coordinate 1,382,826, forward strand.
AGTCCCAATCCACCCAACAACACATGGGGCTCAAGTCTGACCTGTGCCCATGTCCCCTCACAACCATCTCTACCCACCAGATAATAAATGTGAAGTTATAAAGGTAAAGTATTAAGAAAAAGACATGTGTGCTTAGCCCAGGTAATTCAGTTGGTTAGAGTGTTCTCCTGATATGCCAAGGTTGTGGGTTCAATCCTCAGTCAGGGCACAAACAAGAATCAACCAATAAATGCTAAATTAAGCAAAACAACAAACTTATTTGTTGTTGTTTTTTTCTTTCTCTCTCCCCTCAACTTCCTCTCTAAAATAAAAAAAGAAAAATGTATGTGGAAAAGAACATGTGAGTTAGAAGACTTAAATGGATGTTTGTTTGTTTTTAATCCTCACCTGAGGATAGTTTTCCATTGATTTTTAGAGAAATGGAAGGGAAGGGGAGAGACAGAAAGAGAAACATCAATGTGAGAGAGACACACCCACTGGTTGCCTCCCCCACACACTCCTACTAGGACCCAGGATCAAACCTGCAACTGAGGTACATGCCCTTAACCAGAATAGAACTCAGAACCCTTCAGTCCACAGGCCAATGCTCTATCCACTGAGCCAAACTGAACAGAGATTAATTGGATCTGGAAACCTACCTCCTTCGATCCCTGGTTCTTGATCCAGACCTAAAATGAAACAGGGGGAAAAAAATGAACAATTTTCCCCAAACAGCCTCATCCCACACATCTAAGGGGAGGAGTCCCAATTCTACAAGGTGAAGGAGGGTTGATTTCCCACAGAAACCTGTTATCTTCTAGAGGTTCACTTGTTTTCAGGCCTATGGCACTAAGTGTCAATGCTTACAAAATGAGGTCCATCTCCAACCCATAGCTCCTAGCTGCTTTTGGCAAAAGGACAGGACCAGCACCCTGAGTTCAACAATTGACTCTGCAAAGTCTTTATAGTGGACATTAGCTCACCTAACAGACACAGGGCTGGATAGAAGTGAAAGTCACTAGGACACCAAAGTTAAAGCAGAACCTCAAGTTCCAAACACAGGCTTATTGCCAGATAAAGGTCACATGAGGTCCTTGGGAAATACTACACAATCAACAATCCAAAAAATGTGCATAGTAATGAAACCTCATTTTACAGTGTCCACAGCAAAAGCTTACATGATTGCCACCAACATGGGCTGAGGAGGAAGTGACAGAACATGCTCTTATACTGTGTGGTTTAATGATTTAATAAAGCCGCCTGGAAAGCAATTTCTGTAACACCTACCAATATTTATTATTTTATGCCAGAAATTCTAAGGAATTTTATAAAATGCTCAAAACATACAAAGATGATCTCTAGAATAACTGTTCAAAAATAGTTTTATAAAAACATAAAAATAGTCATCAAAAATTAAAGTTGGTCCTAGACAAATGGTTTGGCTCAGTGTAGACAAGGGTCTCAGGTTCGATTCTGGTCAAGGGCACATGCTCGGGGGTTGTGGGCTCGGTCCCCAGTAGGGGGTATGCAGGAAGCAGCCAATCAATGATTCCCTCTCATCACTGATGTTTCTCTCTCTCTCTTCCTCTCTGAAATCAGTAATATATTATTTTTTAATGTTTATAAAATAAAGTTGGTTGCCCTGGCCAGTGCATCTCAGTTGTTTGAACATTTGTCCAATGCACCAAAAGGGGCACATGCCCAGGTGGTGGGTTTGGTCCCTAGCATTTAGGAGGCAACCGATCAATGCCCACCCCCCTCTTCTTCTCTAAAACCAATAAAAACATATTTAAAAAATATCATCCTTTACAACCCAAATAAAATTTTAAATTAGCCGAAACCGGTTTGGCTCAGTGGATAGAGCATTGGCCTGCGGACTGAAAGGTCCCAGGTTCAATTCCAGTCAAGGGCATGTATTCTGGTTGCGGGCACATCTCCAGTAGGAGACATGCAGGAGGCAGCTGATCGATGTCTCTCTCTCATCGAAGTTTCTAACTGTCTATCCCTCTCCCTTCCTCTCTGTAAAAAATCAATAAAATATATTTAAAAAACAAAAAAATGATAGGCAACAGCCTTGGTCAGATAACTCAACTGGTCAGAAGATTGTCCCAATACACCCACCAAGGTTGCAGATTTGATCCTGGGCTAGAGCACTTATAAGAATCAAACAACAAATGCATAAATAAATGGAACAATAAGTTTCCCTCCCTCCCTTCCCTTTCTCTATCTCTCAAATCAGTATATATATATATATTTTTAAAGGATAGGCAACAGCTGAAACCAGTTTGGCTCAGTGGATAGAGCGTCGCCCTGGGGACTGAAAGGTCCCAGGTTCGATTCCGGTCAAGGGCATGTACCTTACTTGGAGGCACATCCCCAATGGGGGTGTGCAGAAGGCAGCTGATCGATGTCTGTCTCTCATCGATGTTTCTGGCTTTCTATCTCTCTCCCTTTCTCTCTGTGAAAAATCAATAAAAAAAAATTTTAAAAAAGGAGAGGCAACAAAAGCAAAAACAAAGAAGTGGAACTATATCAAACTAAAAAACTTCTATACAGTGAAGGAAACCATCAATAAAACAAGAAGGCAACTACAAAATACAAGAACATATTTTTATTTTAAATACATTTTATTGATTTATTTTACAGAGAGGAAAGGAGAAGGAGAGTTAGAAACATCAATGAGAGAAACATCAATCAGTTGCCTTCTGCACATCTCCTACTATGCCTGCAACCAAGGTAGCGAACCTGGGACTCCTGAGCAGGCCGACACTCTATCCACTGAGCCAAACCAGTTAGGACTCAAGAACATATTTGTAAATTATTATCAGATAAGGGCTTAATATACAAAATATATAAAGAACTCTTAAAACTCAAAAGGAAAAACATCCAATTAAAAAATGGGCAGAGAATCTGTATAGAGATTTTTCTGAAGACATACAAATACATAAAAAGGTATTCAAGAGGAGAGAATCCAAAATGGCGGCATAGGTAAATACCTACACTGCTGCCTCGCACAATTTCAAAACTACAACTAAAAGACAGAACGGACATCATCCAGAACCACAGGAAAGCTGGCCGAGTGGAAGTTCTACAGCTAGAGAGAAGGAGAGGGGCTCACGGAGACCCAGAGGAGCTGCAAAAAGCTGAGGTACGGAGACACGTGCATGGAGAGAGCAGGTGCCGGAGTCTCTCAAAGGCATTGAACCACTTATCTTACGACACTAAAACCCAGATCCAGCCGAAACTCATTTGGGGGAGTTTGGACTGTGAAAAGGGAGAGGTGCACAGAAATTTAGGAGAGTCGCAAAAGATCAGAGGCCTGGTGGCGCGCACGGCACTGCGCAGAGGACAGACTGCTTTCACGAGTGGGCAGGAGACAGACCCTCCCAACTGTGCCACTTCTGACTCCACTGGGCCCCAGTTTCGGGTGAAACCCTGGGGACCCAGACTCGTGTGGTCCTGGAGCGCAGGGGAGCCAGAAAGGCAGCCGTCTAGAAGCACTGCAGGTGTGTGCACACAAGGACCGCTCCAGCGGTTACCCAGTCACGTGAGACTCAGGGGCTGTGGCGGGCGGGGCCGACTGGAAGGCAAGGCGGTCCCTTAAGCCCTGAGACTCCACCCCTCCCAAGCTCAACAGCGAGGCTTCTGAGGTCTTGCAAGTTGGCTAACATAAGGCTGAATCCAACACAGAAGTTCTCCCGGCACAGTGAAAATGCCAAGACAAGGGAAGGGATCACAAACAAAAGAAATGGAGGAAAACAAACGACTGGATATAGAGTTCAAAACCACGCTTATAAGGTTTTACAAGAATATGCTAGAAAAGTTGGATAAAGTTAGCAAGAGCCAAGAGGAGATGAAAAAGGACCAACTAGAGATACAAAAGATCCAACTAGAGATGGAAAAGGAACAACTAGAGATGAAAAAGGACCAACTAGAAATTAAACACTGACTGAAATAAAAAATATACAGAGTCCTAACAGCAGACTAGAGAAAGGCAAGAATCAAGTCAAAAATTTGAAATATAAAGAAGCAGAAAACACTCAACTGGAAAAGCAAGGAGAAAAGAATCCAAAAATGTGAAGATAATGTAAGGAGCCTCTGGGACAGCTTCAAGCGTACCAACATCAGAATTGTGGGGGTGCCAGAAGAAGAGAGAGAGCAAGATACTGAAAACCTACTTAAAGAAATAATGACTGGAAACTTCCCACATCTGGTAAAAGAAATAGACTTACAAGTCCAGGAAGCACACAGAACCCCATATAAAAGGAATCCAAAGAGGACTACACCAAGACACATCATCATTAAAATACCAAGAGCACCCTATGTTCATAGCCGCACAATTTACAATAGCCACAATTTGGAAACAGCCTAGGTGCCCGTCAGCAGATGAGTGGATCAGAAAACTGTGGTACATCTACACAATGGAATTCTATGCTGCCATTAAAAAGAAGGAATTCTTACCATTTGCAGCAACCTGGTTGGAACTGGAGAGCCTTATGCTTAGTGAAATAAGCCAGTCAATGAAGGAGAAGCATCACATGATCGCACTCATTGGAGGATAATAAAGAACATTATAAACTGATGAACAAAAGGATAGATACAGAGACAGTAAAGCTTCAAACAGACTGTGAAATTACAGCAGGATGATTAAAGTTAGGTGAGGTAAATAAGAGATCAATCAAAGGACTTGTATCTATGCATATAATCATAACCAATGAACATAGACACTGGGGGGTTGGGGTATGCCTGGGAGGGAGGGGGGCAATGGGAAGATATGTATAAAAAATTAATTAAAAAAAAAATACCAAGAGCAAAAGACAAAGAGAGAATATTAAAAGCAGCAGGAGAAAAACAGTTCAATACCTACAAGGGAGCACCCATACGACTGTCAGCTGATTTCTCAACAGAAACGATGCAGGCCAGACGGGAGTGGCAAGAAATATTCAAGTGATGAATAGCAAGAACCTACAACCAAGAATAATCTATCCAGCAAAGCTATCATTCAGAATTGAAGGGCAGATAAAGACCTTCACAGATAAGAAAAAGCTAAAGGAGTTCATCAACTCCAAACCAGTATTATATGAAATGCTGAAAGGTACTCTTTAAGAAGAGGAAGAAAAAGGTAAAAGCCAAAAAATTATGAACAACAAATACATATCTATCAACAAGTGAATCTAAAAATTAAGTGAATTAAAAATTTGATCAACAGTATAAACTGGAGACTATAATAGAATCAGAAGCACAGAAAGGGAGTGGACTGATAATTCTCAGGGGAAAAGGGGTGAGGGGTGTACAGGAAGAGACTGGACAAAAATCATACACTTATGGATGAGGTCAATGGGAGGGAGGTAAGGGCAGAGGGAAGGGTGGGAGCTGGGTGGAGGGGTGCTATGGAGGGGAAAAAAGAGAAACAAATGTAATAATCTGAATAAAGATTTAATTTAATTTTTAAAAAAAGGTACTCAATATCACTAATCACCAGAGAAAATGTACATCAAACTCACAATGAGAGATCATACCTGTTAGACTGGTAATGATCAAAAAGACATTTTGCCCTGGCCAGTGTGGCTCAGTGATAGAGAATCAGCCAGAGCAATTAAGGGTTGAGAGTTCCTTTCTAAGTCCTGGTCAGGGTGTGTGTGTGGGAGGTAACCAATCAATGTCTCTTTCTCTCACATTGATGTTTCTCTCTCTTCTTACCATCCCTCCCTCCTTTTCACTTCCTCTTAAAAAAAAAAAAGGAAAAAAATATCTTTTGACCCCGCCAGTGTGGCTCAGTAGCTGCACATGGACCTATATAAACCAGGAGGAGGTCACTGTTCGATTTCCAGTCATGGCACATGTCTGAGTTTCTAGCTCTTTCTCCCTCTTTCTTCCTTTCTGAAATCAATAAAAATATATTAAAAAAAAAAAAAAAGGTGGGGGAGGGCATTTTAGCCCTGGCTGGTTTGGCTAGTGGACAGTATTGTCCTGCGGACTGAAGGGTTCCAGGTTCGATTCTGGTCAAGAGCACATCATTTATGTTTGTATCGCTTTCTTCCTCTCTGAAATCAATTAAAAAATATTTTTTAAAAAGACATTTTAAGTGTGGGCAAGGATATAAAAAAAAGGGAGCCTTCCTCCCCACCCCCCATCCTCTCACCCCCAAAAAAGGAAAAGGAATCCTCATACACTGTTGGTGGGAATGTAGACTAATTCAGTCACTATGGAAACCAATATGGAAATTCCTTAAAGAATTCAAACTAGAACCTCCAATGCGGCAGCAATTCCACTTCTAGGTAAAGTAGTCCCCCTTTCATTTTCTACAGCTTCAGTTACCCATGGTCTGAAAACATTAAATGAAAATTCCAGAAATAAAAAAATGTTTTCAATTGCACACAGTTCTGAGTAACATGATGAAATCTTGCAGCATCCCACTCAGTTCTAGAAATCATCCCTTTGTCAATCATATCCATGCTATATACATTACCTGCCAGTTAAGTCACTTAGTAGCCATCTTGTGAACAACTGGTGAAGTATTACATTTTTTGTGTTCAAGTCACCTTTACTCTACTTGATACTGGACACAAAGAACAGGAGTAATGATGCTGGCAATTTGGATGTGCCAAAGAGAAGCCGTAAAAGTGTATATATAGGAAAAAAGCAGCTTAATTAAGGTTCGGTACTATCTGCAGTTTCAAGCATCCAGGTTTAGGAATCTATCTCCTGCAGATAAGGGGGAACTACTGTATTTATTTGAAACCCCAACTAAGTGTCTACTGACAGATAAATTAAAAAAAAAAGTGATACATATACACAAGGGAATATTATTCCGCCATAAAAAGAAGAAAATTCTACCATTTGTGACAACATAGATGGACCTTGAGGGCATTATGAAATAGGTCAGACAAAGGTAAGTACTATATGATTTCACTTATTTGTGGAGGCAGGGGATGGGGAAGTGAAGGAAAAGGCTGAAGGGGGCAGGGAGGGAAGAATACTGTTACGACACAACATTGTAAGGGCACACCTGCTGTGGGATGGATGAGCTCAGGTATCAGCTGAGGTCCCACAGGTACCAGTGCACACAGACACAACCCACATCACAGTGGTCACGTCTGTGTAAAAAGGGATTTGCATATTTTGCTTGTACATTTTTATAGTGCTTGAGTTTCTTTACAATCAGAATCTGTTAGGTAATTAATGGGAAAAAATACAATAAATTCTTATTTATCCTTCCATAGTTACACGTTGAGGAATCCCTTCAGGAAAACCCAGTTTCTGGGCCTTTCAAGGACAATGAGCTATGCTTAATAAGAGAACAGTTACTTCTGACTCAAATCTTTTCCCTGAACTCTGACCAGATTTAGCATCTCTACCTAGATGTTTCTTACACATCTCAAACTGAGTATGGCCAGAGTCAAGTTATACTCCCCACATTCTCCTCAAACCAACACACAGCTCCTAGTCTTTCCTACCTCTGTTTAAGGCCAGAAACCATGACACCAGGTTCATTCCCCCTTTGCTTGCCTCACAACTGATTACCAAGACATCTTATCAGCTCTATACCTAGACCCTCCCCACCCTCACCTGATTCAAACTTCCACTTTCTCCTTCTGGGCTCTCCCAGCTGGCTCCTCCCTGTTCTCACTGCTACAGCCCCTATAACCTGCACTTATTCATAAGCAGCAGGTCCCAACCTCCTCCACTGGCCTCATTTCATTCAAGCCAATGCCAGAGGCTAAATAGCCCCAAGGGTCTTCTCCCACAGCTAGGCATAGCAGTGTGACACATTTTTCTGCCTGTCCTATTTGCCAAGTGCTACATCCACAGGAGTCTAGGTATAGCATGTTCCTCTTCCTCTTCTACTCTTCACCATGGGAAGTGGGGGGCTGGGGGTAGAGGGTGGTGTCTACATCTTTCCAGATAAGAATTAGGTCACAGAGCTCTCGTGCAGCCGAAGATAGCCCAGTCCCATGCTGCACTGCTGTGTACATACAGGTCTTTCAAGGCCAGCCAAGACCTCATTCAACTGTGAGTTTATTTTCTTTTAACTGCCTCTTAGGTACTTAGCAGACTTCAAATGTTATCAGCAATATTGCAATGAAAGTAGGGGTTTTCTTTACTATGTGCTATCTCAGGCTCACCTCCTGCTCAGCCGTTCCTCCCGCTCCCTCTCTTCTCTCCTCCTCAAGCGATCCTGGTTTCTCTTCTCCTGTTTTTCAGCCACAGTTTTCTAAATAAATGAAAAATTGAAAAATAAGAGAAGAGAAAGTTAAATAGAGGATAAATATTGTTTAACAGAGCACATTTATATGACCTCAGTTATTGGTAATTTAAAAATCTAAGAGAAAGTCTTAAACAGGAACATGGTCAATTTAAAAACTTCTTAAACAATTAAAAATGAAAAACTCATTTTAAAATGCTTTATCATCATATTAAAAACATTTTAAAAATTTTTACTGATTTCAGAGAGGAAAAGAGAGGGAGAGATAGAAACATCAATGATGAAAGACAATTATCAATCGTCCATCTCCTGTATGTTCCCTACTGGGGATCAAGCCCACAAACCAGGCATGTGCCCTGACCAGTAATTATACTAGGTTCTCTAGGTCGATACTCAACCACTGGTTGGATTATCATTACATTTTATAAATTCAGTGACATGGTGCATATCCTTCTTTTTTTTTAATCCTCACCTAAAGAGTGGGGATATTTTTCCATTGATTTTTAGAGTGGAAGGGAGGAGGGAGGATCCAAGGGAGGAAGGTAAAGAAAAAGAGAAACATGGATGTGCAATAGACACATTGACTGATTGCCTCTCACACTCACACAGACCAGGGGCAGAGACTGAATCTGCAAACCCAGGTGCATCCCCTTAGCCAGGAATCAAACTGGTGACTCTCCAGTGCCCAAGCCGACACTCTATCCACTGAGCATACCAGCCAGGGCAAGAAACCACATAGTCTAAGGAGCTGTTGTACTTCTAAGTCACAGAAAATTTACTATATTGCTTTAAATCAATCCAGAAAGCTGGTTTTCTATCCAAAGGAGACTCCACCAACTTTATGATAAAGGAGAACACAGGTATAAGACCAAATACATCTTGTTGCTGGGAGCCAAACTCCTGCTGTGAAGGAGCAGCCTTTAGACCTGGCCTCACAGGGAAGCAAGCAGGGGAAGTGGACCATGAACCTCCAATCTTAACACATGATTCACAAGGCTTGATTGTGAACCCAACAGAAAATTCAACAGCTGGAGGAGGCCTTGAGAAACTTGCACTACTGCTGAACACAATCAACACAGCTCAGTGCAAAGCAGCACTATGTCCAATCCGCACAACCACAACTCATCGTCTTTCAAAGCCTGTCAATGGTCTGATCTCTCTGCTCAGTGAAATGAAGTCCTGAAGGCAAGTTGGAGCCAATGAGACAGTTACCAGTCTTCTCATGAAGGATGATCTGAAATCTCAGTGTGGACTAGAACCAGGCCAGGTCCCCAGGAAGAGAAAGCACAGCAAGGTCTCAAGAGAGAGAGGCTAGCTTTCCTCCCTGAAGCACTCTCCAGCTATGAGAATCTTTCTGTCAGGCATCTCCAGTTCTATATCTGAGAACCTAATCACTTGCACCTGGAGCAGGCACACACAATAAACAAGGAATGTTAGTAATAGAGTCTCAGGACTCTGCTTCCATGTGCACTCTTCCTAAGACCTGATCGTGAATAAACCTGTAGGCTGGCATCATTTCCTTTCCAAACTCTTCCCACTCCCTAAAAAACTATCTTTCCCCACCCGACAAAAACAGGCTTTACTCTTACATTTATGTCAGTTGTGTGGCTTTGAGAAGTGAACATCTCTGGGACTGCTGTGAAGCAATCTCTGATTAGAGCACAGAACTCCCACCTAGAGCTACCTTTTCAAATACATTTTCTGTTGTTAGTTTAATAGCTACTTAACAAAATCTGTAATATATTTGTGTTGTTTTGACCAACTTTACACTACTCATCACTGTAAAAATAAAATATACTTTCGAGATCAAGTGAGTAATTAAGTTCTTAAGGGTTCAGGAGAAAATATTTTAATGTATTCACATTTCTGATGAAGATATGTTACAGAAATGAAAAGCTTTCAGGACAAAATTATGAAGTGATATGGCATGGAATTACAATTTAAAGGACAAATGGGGATGGAGCGTCGGCCTGTGGACTGAGGGGTCCCGGGTTCGATTCCAAATAGGGACATGTCTCTTGGTTGTGGGCACGTCCCCAGTGGGGGGCGTGCAGGAGACGGCTGATCGATGTCTCTCTTTCATCAATGTTTCTAACTATCCCTCTCCCTTCCTCTCTGTAAAATATTAATAAAATATATTTAAATAAATAAATGGGAATGTGACATTTCCAAATGCTAAGGAGATTTTTTAAATGGGGACAAACACAAAATAGTTATTTATGTTCTATTGGCTACATATAAATTACTTTTACAATGTTGATACCCATAAACTTTTAAAGAAAAAATTCTGACTTAAAAACATGTGACAAAGTGTATTAATTTTCTTTTTAATTAAATCTTTATTATTCAGATTACTACATTTGTTTCTCTTTTTCCCCCTCTATAGGTCCCCTCAAAGTGTATTAATTTTCAAAATCCTACTGGGAGCACAGGAGTAAAACATGTCAAGACCAGTGGCTAAGGACATCCTCACTGCCAGCTCCCTCGCCCAGTGCCGAGATCACATATCACCTCCTGGGGATCCCTTCTTGGATGCAGAGCTCTGCTACCCACTGCTCCTTCCTGAGAGGCACACAAAGGTCTCAGTCTTATTATAATGTCCTATAGTTAGGTGCCATGTCTGTCCTTCCACCAGATTTCAGGTGTCTAGAGGGAAGGCCTACCTATTTCCCAGCATCCCCATTTGTTAACACAGCAGGGAAGACTCCTGTCAGTTTGGAGAACAATAATTCTAAATATATGTAACATGTTCACCCTTTCTTAGTGTTCTGCACTCAAGATGTCAAATGTTTTACAGTCTAATCCAGGAAAACAAGCAACTTCTTGGCCTAAGTTGGCTCAAGGCAAGGGCCAGATGTGTCGTTTCCCATCTAACCTAACCATTCTTCAGGCATTGCCTCTGTCCAAAGAGTAAAACCAGAGACTGCTGGTTCCTTCCCATGCCCTAACAGAAGTTATTTCGGAGATGTGCAAAAGGTGTCCTATCCTGTACTGGACTCTGCCATTATCCTTATAAAAAGGGAATGCAGACTAAATAAATATCCAACATCCCTTAAGTCTCTTGTGTGTGTAAGTGATGAACCCAGCATTTATCTACACTAATAAAAGAGAAAGATGCAAATTGACCATACCTTCACAACACCCACCAGCCAATCAGGAGTGAGTATGCAAATTAACCAAGCAAAGATGGCAAGTTGATTTGCATACACAGGCCTCTGGGCAGTGTGGAAAGGCAGAAAGGCGGTGCCAGCAGCCAGGGTAAGGAAGGCCCATTCTTGCACAAATCTTTGTGCAGCGGGCATCTAATTTCACTATAAAATTCAAGGCACATTCTTAGAGAAGATAAGAACAGAAGTTTTCTAGAAGGAAACAAATGTGAAGATCACAAAACTTCTTAGGTTTCTCCAAAAACACAATACATTAACGTACCCTCAACTGATCAAGCTTCTCTCGGATCTGAATGAACCCCAAGTGTAATTTGCCCCCAAAATGGTCTGCAAGTCGACGGTCATTGTCATGGAGACCAAGGTAGGCTGAGCAGACTTCACAGACACGCAACTTCTGCTGTTGAAAACTGGATGCAGGCATGGAATTTCTGTATTCTTCCTGAAAAGAGAGAATGGAGTGATGAAAATGCCACCAAATAGTCAATCCCTAAAATGAAAATATTTGAAGGGGCTATAGAAGTGAGTTACAAATAAATAAGAATTTGATCCTTTCAAAGCTTCACATATTTTTAACCAATTTAACTTTATCATTTACTTAAGAAATGAACCAACAGCCCTAGCCAGTTCAGTTGGTTAGAGGGTCATCCTGATAGACCAAGGTTGCAGGTTCGATCCCTGGTCAGATAAGATATAAAAATCAACCAATGAATGTATAAATAAAAGAAACAACAGATCAATTTTCTCTCTCTCTAAAAATCAATTTAAAAAATTTTTTTTTGAAAGAACCAATAGTCATGATTTTAAAACAAGGAAAATTCAAAATATCCAGACCAGCAGGATGCTGCCTATTCTCAAAGGGAGTAGTGAAGGCAGGTCTCTAGGCACTGTGGGGAGTGAAGACCAGAGAAGCAAGACAGGAGAATCTTTAGCAGAGTCCTTCAAAAAATAAACCAAATAAACAAGAAAAAAAAACAACAAAACAAACAAACAAAAAACCTCGAGTTCCATCCACAGAATTTGTGTTCCAATGTCTAGGAAACTATCTCAATGTAGCACCAAAAGTTAAAATTTGGAAGGACAAATATATTAGACACTCTCTTGAAAGAAGAAAGTGTGCACAACAAAACCAATTCCCTCCTGCAACCACTACAGTCTGAGTCCAATTACAAGAAGTAACTCATTCAGGCTCAAAATATATAAGACATGAAAGAAAATGAAACATGATATGGAAACTGCTGCTTGTGCCCAAGTTAAACGCTCCTTCAAAATCCAGGTTTAAGATATGCATTACAACAGTCACTTATTTTTAAAGAGAGGCTTGAGTAATCTGTTAATCCACACATTCAAAACATTTCCTAGGAAAGACAAATTAAAATAAGATACTACATCACTCTCTTTAAACTGACAAAGATACAGAAAAATAGGCGCTCTCATACATTACTGACTGAAGGAGCCTGAGTTGGTATAACCAATGTGCAGTGCACTTTAGTGAACTATCTAATGGAAGGGGGACATATACATGCTATTATCAGAAACTTTCCTTCCTAATCTATGTCCTAAAACACTCTCATATGCACTAGTAGACAGGATCAAGAATACTCACTGTATAATTGTTTGTAAAGATGAGAAATCCCCAAATCCTACAATGGACAGTCATCCTATCCTATCCTACATAACAACACACACACACACACACACACACACACACACACACACACACACATATATATATATATATAATATATGCATATATATATTTCCTATGTAATAAAAGGATATATATATATCCTATCCTATATAATAAAAGGCTAATAAGCAAATTGACCAAACATTGGAACAACTGGTTGCTATGACCCGCACTGACTACCTGTATGTACTTTGCATAGGAGCTGCTCCCTGGTGGTCAGTGTGCTCCCACAGAGGGAGCTCTGCTCAGCAGCAGTGGCAGGAGTCGGACATCCCTCAAAGGCTCCCGATTGCACAGCCTAGGCTAAGGGACCCTCCCCGAGTGCACATATTTCGTGCACCGGAACTCTAGTATGTTCATAAAATGGAATCCTACAGCAATAATCTAAAAGAACAGATCTATAGGCAGCAACATGGAGAGATCTCACAAATAATTCTGAGTAAACAATGCAAGTGAATAAAAGATATGGATAGTGTGGACAGAATTTATGTAGGACTTTAAACATTTAATATACTTTATTGTCTTGAGAGAAAGGGAGAAGGAGATAGAAACATCAATGATGTTCTGCATCTCAATTGTTATTAATATCAGTGTTCTTTCTGTGATGTTGTGCTAGAGTTTTACTACATCGGGGGATACTGGTCAAGGCTAACAGGATCTCTGTATTATCTCCTGCACACCCCACACTGGGAATTAAGCCTGCAAACCGACTATTGTGCATTGACCTGGAATTGACCATGACCTCCTGGTTCATAAGCCCATGGTCAACCACTAAACCACATCAATAGGACATGTAGGACTTTTCTTAACGCACAAAGTAGATCCCCCTCACACACATGCATAGGGTTTATGGGTATACACGTGTAATAAAGTATAAAGACAGAACTGAAGATTATGTTACATGTACACTAATGCCTGCCTCTGAAAAGGGAGGAAAAGTGGGATGAGAGAAGAGGGAAGACACAGAGAACTTCAATTTCCATTATAATGTACTACACACTTTGAAGTAAAAACAAAACCAAAAAAATCTTAAAATAAAAATTATAAATATGTTGGTTATACAAATACAGGCAGTCCTCGGATTATGTAGGACTCAACTTACGTCGTTTTGTGGTTACATCGCCATCTCCCATTTACAGTATTTATTTAAAAAAATTCCATCATTTCAACTATGTACATATGTATTTTATGTTTATTATTACTTATTTACCACAAGTAAAGGCCAGCAATTGTTATCTTTCTTTTAAACTTATTTTACTGTTTCACTTTATTATTGCTGTGTATGTGTTCCATGTGAGTGATGTAAGTGCTTATGAAAGTAGGTTCTGACTTATGGCAAAAATCGAGTTATGTCACGCCACAGGAACGTATCTCCCACGTAACCCAAGGACTGCCTGTACTTATGATATTGTTTCCCCTTCTGTAGTTTTATAACTTCGAATGCTATCCTGTAATATCTCTCACGATAAATTCTAATTATGCTGACTGAAAAACCAATTCTACCTTGGCCAGTGTTAACTCAGTTGGAAGGTCGCCAGTTTGATTTCAGGTCAGGGCGCATGCTTGGGTTGCGGGTTCAATCCCTGGTTGATGTGTCTCACTCTCTCTCTTCCTATCTCTAAAATCAATTTCAAAAAAGCATGAGGAAAGAAAGCTGATCCCGAAGGTTACATACTTTATAATTCAATTTATATAACGTTCTTGAAATGACCAAATAGACATGGAGGACAGATTGGTGGTTGCCAGAGATTAGAGAAGTAGGTATGGTTATAAACGGCAGCAGAATGGGGATCTGTGATAATGGATGTTGTTTTTTTGTTTGTTTGTTTTTAAATATATTTTATTGATTTCAGAGAGGAAGGGAGAGGGAGAGAGAAACACCAATGATGAGAGAGAATCTATAATCAGCTGCCTTCTGCATCCTCCACACTGGAGATGGAGCCCACAACCCGGGCATGTGCCCTTTACCAAGAATCGAACCAGGACCTCCTAGTTCATAAGTCAACCCTCAGTGTCCTTTCTGTGATATTGTGCTCAAGTTTTACAACATTGGGAGAACTGGGTAAAGGATACACAGGATCTCTGTACTCTCTTAAGCCTGCTACTAAGAGCAGAAAGGATCCTACGGGTGCCACACCACCATAGAGACCAGCACTCTCAAGCCTTCCCACATACCCTCTATCTTGCCTGGTGGTTTTAAGTGGTGTTACCTCTTGACAGTACTCACAGTGATGGGGACAGGGAATAGCAGCAGGAACAAGGATGCTAGTAGTCCTAGGCATGAATAGCCATTATGTCCCATATCCTACTCCTGTCTCAGCTGTCTACAGACATCCATGTGGTGAACACCACATCTACAATTACTTTAGCCTATGTATAAATCTTGGAGCCATCACAGACTTTGGTGTCTGCTTGGTTCTTTGAAGCAGGAAGAGCTGGCCCTCAGTGTGTGATAGGAGACCATGAGTGTCTTTCCTAATTTCCTGGCCTTTCTGGTACAGCTGAGCTGTCAGCAGCAACTCAGGGAGTCTAACATCTGTACTACATACGAACACAAATTTCCCAGTCAAGCATGTAGAAATCTAGTTCCTATAAAGGACTTACATGAACATACGACCCTTCAGTGCTTGGGCCAATGCTCTAACCACTGAGCACGGGGGCCAGGCTCATTTATCTTTTAGTATGATCAATCTAAGCATTTATATACAAAAACATAGATATGTATTATGAATTCTTTTGTATCTCTTTTATGTTCAAGAATGGATTATATTACCTACGCATATCACTGAAGGGCTGTTGGTGTGACAGGTGCATGAAGCATTATCGCAGCACCACCTTCCAACAAAAACTGCTGACCTCAATTCCAGCCTGTGTTACTGAGACACTGTGGAAAAGTGTCCTGACAGCCCCATCATGAGTAACCCCATTGTTCTCTCTCTTCAATTTGTCACTCGCTCAGCAAGCACTGCTCTAACACCATGACTCTTGGCAATACCCTATTATGCATACCATGCTGAGCCAGAGGTAGTGGCAACCAAAATCAGACCAAGGCATCTATAGGTCATCTCCTCATCTCTACCTGGCCCTCCTGTTCCCACCACTTTGATAAACTTCTCAGTCTGTGGATCTCAGCTAAATGGCTTTCAGAATTAATTTACCCTATCTGAAGACCCCTTACAACCCAAAGTCACTCTCAAACTCAGACCCCATTTCTTCTTAATTAATCTTACCCAACTGTCCACATTCTGTCTGTGCCCCCTCCCATTCTCCAGTGCCATCTCCATTAGGGGAGGGCCTTTTCCAGCTTGCTCACAACTAGAAAAGTGCCAGGGACTGAGCTGAAGCTTGGCAAGCATTTACTAAAGGAACACACACTGTCTCACTCTGGCTCTACCATTCTCAAGCCACCTCCAATTGTAGTGAGGATTCAAGAACAAGATATCCAACAGAAAAAATACCCTAGTAAAAAAATGAAATGAACACTGAGCCCTCGATCTGTTACACTACCACACTGCCAGTGTGTTTTGGCCTGGCACCCAGGCCAACACCACTTGTATGCTACCTCTACCGACGATGCAGCACCAAGGTTTCATTCTTTACAGCAATCTGCAATACAACTGTAGTCCAGTCACACAAGCTATAAAACCACCACAGCCATCCAATCCCAGAGAGCTTGAGAAATAAGCAGTAAAACTAGTTTCTATGGAACCTCACACATGGGAATTATGCTCAGATCGGGCAAGTGACTGGTCGTAGGTTATGAAGGGATGCCAGGGGGCACAGTAAAGACAAGTCCAAGCGTGCACTGGGATCCTGTCAATGTCTCACCTAATTTTAACTCCTTCCTAAGATTCAAAAAGTAGAGGCATGTCTTAAATTTCAGTCCAGAGTCAACTCTCAGGCATTACTCAGTTTCCCCTTTCTCTTAAGACATTTTTCTCACCAACCTCAGCTTCTTTTTTCTTTGCACGGACTTTCTCCACTTCCATAAGAATTTTCTGGGATTCATCCACATTTCCTTCTGCTCCCAGCTGTTCAGCTTTAGCAAGAAGTTTTCCTATTTCTTCATTCAACTCATGTACTTTTTCTGCCTGAGGGAAGAGAAAAACAATCAAGTAAGCAGGCATCCAAAAAACGAAAAAATTTTAATACAAAGAAAATGAGTGTGTTTCTTGCTGAATTTCTGGTCTATTCCACTGAAAACAAACAGAACAGTTAAAGATCCTTAGTGGCTCAGATAAATTGTGACAATTATGACATCCTTATTGCCAACTCTGAGACTGACCATAAACTAAACCTGTACACTATGTTTCAATGAAAGCACAGGCATTTCTGTCACTTCCAATATGGCTGCAAGGATCAATATTGATCATTTTCTAGACTGTGTCTTTTTATATCTCCTTCACAGCTCGATATTTTGGGGTAATAATAATAAAATGTCTAGGTTTAAATATATGAAACTTATAAGTAAAATGCCTAATTATTTGTATTTACTTTCAGAAATAAACAGCACTTTTGGTCCAGTTAGCAACTGCATATATTCTAAGAAGTGCTTTTACAAAACAGAAAGGGAAAAAACAATGAGCAGTTTTAGTTCCACTGAACAGGGAGTGCAGAAGAATAATGCAGCTGACATCCACCCAGAACAATATATATACAGATCTACCTTCATTCTGTGATATGGATGTACTACAGTTCAAACATTTCCCCACTTCTCATTTCCTGTTTATGTGGGATACTAAAAACACAAACTTTAAAAAGTATGTATGGTGGGGGCAGGGATAGCAGCAGTAGCTCTTGATAGCTCAGAGGCCACTGACAGCCACGCTTCTTACTGGAAACACTCAAGGCAGAGTAGTGTCCATCCCAAAGATGAACTATCAGTGCTGATGGTGAGCTGTAAGTCTGTCAGCAGCCTAGGTCTTACCAGCCAGTGATTTGTACCAGTAACTCGAGGCGAAAACCTTGCAAGCATACCTTTGCAGAAACTTCTGCACTGATCTCCTCCTGTGTCTCTGCCAGCCGTTTCTTGGCAAGTTCAGTTCTCCGATCACACTCAGCAATAAAGGACTCCAAGTGATCCATCGCCTAGCTCAGGAGAAGCAGAGAGCTGGGATCAATTACATGTATTATCTAAGAACCCATTTGTTTGACAGGAAAATACTCCTGGGTTGATTTCTTAAAGCCTGTAGGTTCAGCGGGAAGATATGAAACTACACTCCAGCCAACACATCCATAGTCACATTAAGTCAAGGGGCTTTGTTAAACCAAATAAGCATTCGGGAGCATAGTCTTCTCATCTGATTTATTTATTTCCAAATTTTGTAATAAGTACCCCATCCCTCAATAACATTTCCAAGAAAATACTAAGGAAAATTACAACACTTGGCCATAATGGATAGTTTTCTCTGAGGGACAGAAAAGGCTGGATCGAGATTGGTGTTAGAGCCCTCCTCTGGTGAGCTGTGGGAAATGCAGATGATGTACTCACTGGTCTTTGTGAGCCACGCAAATATTACCCCTCATGTTCTGAGGGTAGAGCTCCCCCTTCCACCTCAAAACAAAACAATAGAACAAATATTACTGAGAGCTGTGAATACGTTTAGTTATTGCCTACTGTCTAAAGTACCAGGAAAACTGGTATTCTACTTACCCAAAGAGATAAAGGAAAAGAAACTCTAGAAATCTAAATGCTTACTCTGGAGAGAGTTGGTAGGGAACAATAAAATACTAATTAACAAGTTGTCACATACTAGTATACTAAGCAGTTAATTTGCCATACTAGTCAAAGGCCTAACATAACTTCACATACAAATAGGAAATCATTTGTCCAACTTTCAGGCTATCACCAGTAATAAGCAGCATCTCCTAAGTTATACCCATGAGCCAGTCTGCTATTGTCATTATCACCTTGAAAGCAAGGGAGTATAGCCATGGATAACAGGGTCAGACAGGATGATCTAGCATTAAAAAAAAAAAGGGGGGGGGGAAAAAATTTTGCGTGGAAATGATAACAAGACAGATGAAAGTTAGGCCAACAGACCAAGTGGTGGTAATCCATATCCCTCTGCCCAAAGATGGCCAGGAGAGTAGGTGAGTTATTAAGGAAGTGCTCCACAAGGATTTGTTGACAATGGAATAACATTTCACTATGTTCAAATCAAGCTATCAGGAATGCAAATGATTGGCATTTGTTTGCCTGGATGCACTGTATTTCCTAGAAAAATAGAGAGTAAATTTGAACTCACCAGGATCAAAGTTCCAATGAGCTGATAAGGGTCACATACCATCTATGCTCACCTATGAAAACTGTGCCTAAGAAAATAGCCTGAGATGACCCAGTTTATCCACACACAGGCACTGAGACTTTGGTGCGGAGCCCCTCTAATGTCTACACAAATAGAGCCATTTCACCCCTGAGACAGATCCAGGGATCCACTCATCAGGAGAGAATAGAGGATAGACATATGATGACACTGCCAGTGTCTTTACCAATCAGAGAAACTACTTGTATCTCAAGCAGAATCCCAATTGGGAGGGCTAAAAATCAGAATCAGACTTCTGATCAGTTATACACTAAACAATAAACTTCACAAATCAGAATAGGCAGACCGCAGAGATATTTTAACTGTCAGATTTTCTTTTTTTATTAATTCTCACTTAAAAAAAATTCCTCACCTGAAGATATGTTTTTGATTGATTTTAGAGAGAGAAAGAGGGGGGGGAAAAGAGGGGGACATCAATGTGAGAAACATCGTTTAGTTGCCTCCTGTACAGGTCTCCAAAAGAGATCGAACCCATAACCTAGATCTGTGCCCTGACCTGGACGACCCTCCAACCTAGTGAGCCACGAGGCCAGGGCTAACTGCCAGGTTCTACTGCCCCTCCCCCTCTTCAATGTGCTTCTCAATTTCAGAGTGGTTCCTAAACCAAAGAGCAGGCCTAAATGATTTTTTTAAATGTTGCATTTCTTGAAATACTTGATTATTCTCCACATGGATTAAAAAATTCTATTACAGACATCTCAGCAAAAAATTCAAAGACTAATATTTAAATTAAACCACTTTCTTCTATACTAAAAAACTAAAAAGGCCATGAAAAATAGATCTGATTCTCAATAGCAATGAAAATTTTAAAAACTATAAAAACTATTAAAAAACTTTATTGAAATACATTTGAGGTTTTATAGCTTATCAAAATGCACAATTTTAAATGGATTGATATTGTACAAAAATTGTTCTTTAAAAAGCCGTTTAAAATGAAGCACCCCACCGAAACCAGGTTTGGCTCAGTGGATAGAGCGTCGGCCTGTGGACTGAAAGGTCCCGGGTTTGATTCCGGTCAAGGGTATGTATGTACCTTGGTTGCGGGCACATCCCCAGTGGGGGGTGTGCAAGAGACAGCTGATCGATGTTTCTCTCTCATTGATGTTTCTAACCCTCTATCCCTTTCCCTTCCTCTCTGTAAAAAAATCAATTAAAAAATATATTTAATAAATAAATAAAATGAGGCACCCTTGCTAGTGCTGTGGCCCAACAGTTGAGACCTATGCCCAAGAGACTGCTGATCTGATTCTGAGACAAGGGCACAGATCTGGACTGCAGGCTCATCCCCAGGACCAGGCATATAAATGGCAGCCAAATGTTGTTTCTCTTTCATCAACACTTCTTTTTCCCCTCTCCTCTAAAATAAAAACATTTTAAAAAACTAAACAGAGGTACCTTTCCAGGGTCATTGTATTATGACCCTTTATTGTGGTATCCTTTTATGTATTTCAGTAAATGACTTTTAAAAAAAAAGGTATTTGCATCTAAAAATTAAGTCCTAATCACAATCTACCACTTATTACTAGAAAGTCATCTAGCTTCTCATAACTCAAGGTTGAGGAGATGAAACATGAACTACTAAGAGTAGTTAATACTTGAGCAGAGTACAGCACTGGCACAAAGGTCTTACTGCTGCTGCAGTAGGCTGTCCCTCCTCCACACACAGGACTGTCTGTGATTGACTGGGCTGTTTCTGATTTTGCCTGGCAAGCAGCAGTGACACCACCTAGCAATCCATGAGCCTGAGACAAAACAATGTTGTCAGAATGTTCACAGCAAACATGTGCCCCTGGATATGTGTGCCTGTTCCACATATGCCCTCAAAATAGCTGTACAGGGACTCTTAAGATTTCCATTTCTCAGATGAAGAAGTTGAAGTATAGGTTTCAAACTACAAAGTGATAGTATCAGGATGCAAGGACCCCTGTGGTTTAGCTCCCTACACCTTAATCCTTATAACTCTGAGATACTTATCACCAGCCCAGTTTCTAGATGAATAGAAACAGGTGAATAATTTGCCCAAGGTGACACAAGATATTCTAATCCAGGATATCCAGCTTATAAAATAAAACTATTAAAAAATGTGTGTGTGTGTGTGTGTGTGTATATATATACATAAGACCGAAAAAATAGGTATAATCAAAACTGGTCACATTTGGTCTATTAAGACAGTTTGGAAATTAGTTAACATGGTGAGTTGTTCTAGAAACCTGTCAAATAGAACATCACAGAATAAAGATAATTTAAAGATCAACTGTATTTACACTAAATTAAAGAAAAACAAATTATTTACATTTTCAACATATGGATACTTAAGAAATGTACTGCTCTGTAACTTTTCCACAGGTTAAATTCATTAACATTGTTTATTTGCCAGTGTTCAAGTTGAGAAACCTGAAATTCATTTACATAGAGTACCTAGTAGCAAATGTTACATGCCCTTTCCTAGAACATTTCTGGACAAAATACTCAAGAAAGCAAGGTCTGCTCCTAGCATGATCAGGCTGAGGCTGCATTAGGCTGGAAGAAGCTAATGATAGGCACCTTCTCCCAGATAAAACACCTGAGTTTTGGGTAGGTCCTGAGTGGAAAGGTGCCAGAAGTCCTGTCCACCACGCTCAAACTGAGGATAAAGGCAGGAAATACCTACACAAAGAAGTATCTTAATGACAACTCTATCAGGCCCACAAAGAAATACATTCTTACACCTTTTGGGTCTCTCACTGACGATTCAGAGTCTGCCAACTGTCCGTGAAGATATGAAAATTGAACTCTCACAAATCACGGTGAGAGCATTCTCACCATGGCACTATCCATTTAAGAATTTGGTATATACCTTTTTAGACTGTGTTAAACTATATATTGGTAGTTACAAAATAATCACAGGAATGTAAAATATAGCACAGGGAATATAGTCAATAGTTCTGTAATAACTATGCACAATGCCAAGTGGGTACATAAAATATTGGGGAAACCACTTTGTAAAGTGTAAACTGCTATGCTGTACACCTGACGTACTAAATAATACTGAATGTAAATTGTAATTGAAAAATAAAATTTTAAAGTGATCAATCAAAGGACTTGTATGCATGCTTATAAACATAACCAATGATCACAGACACTGGGGGGTCGGGGTACGCCTGGGAGGGAGGGGGGGCAATGGGGAGATATGTATAAAAAATTAATAAAAAAATTAATTAAAAAATAAAATTTTAAAAAGTATATAAAAACAGTATATAAAATTTTATTCTAACTAAACAGGTTTTGCAAGCCTCCTTTATCTTTTCACATCTATGATCTACAGCTGTGTACTTTTTCACTGTATTTTAACACAACTATGGTAATCCCTCTAATAAATACATAGTTAGGGTTTTTCAATTTCATTCCTTCAAAATGATAGCAATAAACATTTTATGTCTTCTCATACATAGGCAAATATTCTTTTAGGACAATTTCTTACAAATTGCTTAGAGGTGATTCAAAGTCTGTAAGTATTTTAAATTTATAAAAAGGGCTAATTAGTTCTTATTTTAAGAGAATTTTCCTTTAAACCACTGCATCATGAATTAATGAATCAATTACAAACTTCAGTTTTAAAAAGAGTTCTTTTCTATATTTTATTGATATTTTTACAGGCAGGCAGGGAGAGAGTTAGAAACATTGAAAAGAGAGAAACATCAATCAGCTGTCTCCTGCACACCCCCTACTGGAGATGTGCCCGCAACCAAGGTACATGCCCTTGACTGGAATCGAACCTGGGACCTTTCAGGCCAATGCTCTATCCACTGAGCCAAACCAGTTTGGGCAAGAGTTCTTTTCTAAAATAAACAAAAGGCATGGGTATCTCAGTACCATCTAGATTGCAAAACTTTCATTTTGATCTAATTTCAACAACCTATTTTGAAAAAAAAAACAACCCTTGTATAATAAAAATGATGTAGCTGGTGTTGCTCAGTGGTTGAGTGTCAACCCATGAACCAAGAGGTAGCTGGTTCAATTCCCAGTCAGGGCATGTTGTGGGCTCAATCCTCAGTACAGGCAGCCAATCAATGATGTTTCTATTTCTCTATCCTTCTCCTTTCTTCTTTCTCAAAAATCAGTAAAACGTATTTTTAAAATAAATAAAAATGATTTAAAATGCAATTCAAATTTTGCTATATTGAACATATTCTATTAAAATATTTTTCAATATTAAAACAATATAAATGTTATACTTGTTTTGGTCAGCTAATATAATCCAGGTTAAAAAAAAGCTCCTAAATACCCTTGATTGATCTACTGAATGGAATTTGATTCCTTTCCTACTCAGTATCACATGCTGCTGCTTCCATTCATTCTGGCAAAGAATATTAAACTTACAGAACTTTTAGAGACTTTGGAGGTAAATGTTTGACCCACCTCACAGAAATATTGCCAACTAGAGATTCTACCAAAACATTTGGTGAGCTACACAAATGTGTTAAGAAAAATGAGAACAAATTATGTGTTAGTGATGGTTCATAACTTGTGAAAATGAAACATGAGTCTATCTCCTAATAGTGATGATCACACTACAGCTCTTCAGAAACCAACCTCAATAATGGACTCTTGGGAGCTATTCATCCCAAGCCTGAGACTCAAGACAACCCATGGGAGCTAAGTGCCAACAAACAGGTTATCATGAGGCAGTAGCAGGGTCTATCAAGAGTTGGTCTATTAATCATATCTGGTCAAAAAGCTAATGTGTTCTTGCTTATCAAAATTGCAATTTTAAAACGCTCCCCCCACCACTCCAAATCACAACTAGCCTCTATGAGAATTCATTATGAATAAATGTTCTTTGAAAGCTACAAGTGACTCAATAGACAGATACTGGATGGCTAGTCATATGAAAAGGGGAGACTTCCTTCTAGAGCTCTGGAATCAATAACAGTGAATGTTATATTAGCCACTGAAAATCATTTTCATCAAATTAACAAGTTTATATTCTGAGAAAAAACTTTACATTTCTTTCTAAGTTCATTCTGCAAAACTAAGGAAATAAGTATTAATAACGCTTGGTATATTAAAGTCAGGCCACTTTTATTATTAAAGTAACCCGGGCACATCCAAACACTACCAATATGTATAAATTTTAAACTTTTAACATAGGGCCAGCTGGCATGCCTCAGTGGTTGAGTGTGGACTTATGAACTGACCTATGAACCAGAAAGTTAAGGCAGCCAATCAATGATTCTCTCTCATTATTGATGGTTCTCTCTCTTTCTCTCTCTCCCTCTTCCATCATATCTGAAATCAATAAAAAAATATATTTTTAATAGTAAATTTTAGTTCTAGCCAGCATGGCACAGTGTGTAGTGTCTCAGCCTGGGGACTGAAGGGTCCCAGGTTTGATTCTGGTCAAGGGCACATGCCTGGGTTGTGAGCTCGATCCCCAGTGTGGAATGTGGGGGTGGGGTCCGAGGCAGCCTATCAATGCTTCTCTGTCGTCATTGGTTTTTCTCTCTGTGTGCCCCTCTTCCTTCCTCTCTGAAATCAATGAAAATATATTTTAGAAAAATATAGTTTTTAATATAAATTTTTAAGGTAGGGCAAATTCTATGGCATGTGAACTATATCTAAAGCCATTACTGTAAAAAACATTTTAAGGTAAAATCTCCCCAACACCCAGAGGTACCTGCTTCAAACTTCATGAAACAAAATGGTAGGACCACAATTTGTGCACCAATCCCCCATTAATAAGTAGTTTTATCACAGCTTTCCTTCCCCCTGAAAAAAAGTTGCAACAAGCCTCTTTTCTGTGTATTCATTTGCACAAATCCCCAAGATACCTTCTCAGTTGTAGAGTTCTGGGAAGAGTATACAATATATGTTCACTGGACATGCTGTCAGTTCTGTCAGTTCCTGACAGACTGCCCTTCTACAAACACGGCTACTCCAAGTTACCCTTCAGGATTCAGGATGAGACCCCGGTTCCATGTGTTCACAGGACTGTTTATCAAACGTTTTAATATAAGCTTCCCATAATGTCAAAATTATTTTTAAGGAGATAGCAGAAGGGGTGGTTATCTTTTCAAAAGAAAAAATAATTCCCTCATATGGTAAATTTTCACACAGCACCAAAAGGTATTTTGACCTGTTCTAGCCTTCTAAGACAAGAGTAATCATGTCAAGGAGTATAAAACATACTCCCTTCTTGAAAAAACAAAACAAAAATAAGGATACATATATAACACCCTAATCAATAAAGAAATTTAAAACAAAACAAAAACACACTATGGAAGCATCATACCACATTTTGCTTTTCCACTTAATCTTAAGACGTAATTTCATATCAACATACACTAAACTACCTCAATTCTTTTTCCACAGTTATAGATCATTCCACTAATCTAGCCAGTCCCTTACTGAGGGAAGACTTCTTAGTTCCTGCTTTCTGCAGTTATAATGCTGTGGAGCAAATTTATCTTAGTACATATGCAAGTGTTCAGTCAGATATACTCTCACAACTGGCACTGGTAGAACGTGTTTTCACACCTTGAGATGCTCAATTATCCAGGTGTATCAGGATTACTCAACTCCCCATCTCTTTAGTTCTGAGTGAAAGTAAGCACCTGTTATAGGATTAGATGCCTGCTAGGAAATGTTTGTCACCCGTTTTCTATAGAGCTATGTCAACCATGATGAATTTTATATATAGTAGGTCCTTGAATAACATCATTTCATTCAACATCCATGAGATGCTATAGGAACTTTACTCTTGCTTACATCTACTATTAGACTACGATAAAATTGGTTTCTTTTTACATCATTTCACTAAAGTCACAGAACTCACCAACGTTAAGTGAAGACAATGTAGAAAGGAAACTAGCCCATCATCACATATACAAATATTTTGCCTTTTGCCTCTGTTTATTGTCTTATTTTATATATAGGAATTTTTCTTAAGATAGTATCTTAAGTTTTCATAAAGACTAATGCATCTTTCTCATAGCTGCTATGCTTTATAACATCTGAAGATTACAAAAACAAAATTAACTTTTTGGGGTCCCAATTTGGTATTTTTCCAACTGGCTAATCCACAGTTTCCAAAACCGTTCATTAAAAACCCATCTTTGCAAGACCGGTTTGGCTCAGTGGATAGAGCGTCAACCTGAGGACTGAAAGGTCCCAGGTTCAATTCCGGTAAAGGGCATGTACCTTGGTTGTGGGCACATCCCCAGTAGGGGCGTGCAGGAGGCAGCTGATCAAAGTTTCTCTCTCATCGATGTTTCTAACTCTATCCCTCTCCCTTCCTCTCTGTAAAAAGTCAATAAAAATGTATTTAAAAAAATGACCATCTTTTCTACTCTAACTGAACATATACCCTTCATAATAAACCAAGTTACTATTTATATTTCAATCTCTTTCTGTAGTCTCAATTTTTTCTATTTATCTATTCTGATATTAAATTAAATTAATCAGGCCATTTAAAAAGTACACTGAGCTAAAACCGGTTTGGATCAATGGATAGAGCGTCGGCCTGCGGACTGAAGGGTCCCAGGTTTGATTTTGGTCAAGGGCATGTACCTTGGTTGCGGGCACATCCCCAGTGGGGGGTGTGCAGGAGGCACCTGAATCAAAGTTTCTCTCTCATCAATGTTTCTAACTCTCCCTCTCCCTTCCTCTCTGTAAAAAAAAAAAAAAATCAATAAAATATATTTTAAAAAATAAAATAAAAAGTACACTGACCTTCTGACTTAATAGAAATGCTAAGGTTTGTGATCCAAATAATATATTAACTAAAACTGAGATTTCAACCTATACCTCTGTATACTATCAGTTTACTAAAATCTGATATCCCTAAGTAACAGCCTCTTTATATAATCATTGTTAGGTTATTGGAGAATTAAAACTCATAATATAGGAAATTAACATTTCCAAGTCCCATCTGTTAGTTGAGCTGTTGATAGACATTTTTTGTTAATTTAAAGATTCAATGCTGAGAGCACACTGCTGTTAAAGAATATATTTGAAAATAAACTCTCCCTTCTAATCACTTTTTAAGACTACTGGCTGAACCAGAATTTACTCCAGCAGCAATATATCCTTTAAAATGTTCTTTGAGGGGAAAACTGTCTTTCCTTGGGTTTCATTTTCCTCTAGCTTCCTTCACAGTCTTCAACTCAGGAAACTCAATGGCATCAAACCCTTCTAATGACTTTTGCTCGTAATAGTGTTGGTGGATTAGGGGGGGAAAAATAAAACAACTCTAAATCATGCATTCTCAAAA
>JAAGEH010002525.1:1410541-1535237 GCA_011751065.1 Lasiurus cinereus
CCCCCCCCCCCCCCCCCCCCCCCCCCCCCCCCCCCCCCCCCCCCCAAATCCTAGATAATACAATGGTTGTAGCATGGAAAGAATCACAGAACATAAACTGACATGCAGCATGGATTATCATGATATCCAGGGTATTACAGAGGGAATGGAAACAAATTCAGAAAAGAAAAAGAAAAAAAAAAAGAAGACTTTAAAAAGGTTCCTTTGGGAGAAAATAAGAGTTGTGAAATGGCCAAAACCGATTTGCTCAGTGGATAGAGTGTCAGCCTGTGGAGTGAAGGGTCCCAGGTTCAATTTCAGTCAAGGGCATGTATCTTGGTTGCGAGCACATCCCCAGTAAGGGGCGTGCAGGAGGCAGCTGATCGATGTCTCTCTCATCGATGTTTCTGACTTTCTATTCCTCTCCCTTCCTCTCTGTACAAAATCAGTAAAATATATTTTTAAAAAAAGTTGTGAAACGTCATTTTATAACCACTAAATTGCAAAAATTTAACATTCTGATAATATCAATGTTGGTGAGGATGTATACACCTCTATTGTGGGTGTAAATTGATACAGCCACTTTATCAAACAATAGAGAGAAAAAAAGAAAATAATTATCTTTAAAGGATGAACATGTGCATCACTTGCAAACGACCTTTCCTAGGAATATATCCTAGATAAGAGAATATATCTTAGAAAAATCCTTGTACACATGCACCAAGAAAATATTCAAAATATTCTTTATATTCTTCCTAATAGCAAAAAACACTAATTTTATCTATGAATAAAGAATGGATAGTTTGAGCAATATGCAATCAATAATGAAAACAAACAATGCCCAGGAAAATGGGTAAACAGAAACACTACTGAACGAAAAAATAGTTATTAACAACTGTCTACACTATGAAACCATTTTAAAGCCTCAAAAACAAGAATAAACATAATCTTCAAGGAATCATAAAAATATGTAATAAAAATATTTTTAAAAGGAAATGACACACACAAAATATAGAATAGTGTTGGGGAGGTAGACACACTGGCAGACACAAGATGGTATTGGCCATGTTCCAGTCTTTAGAATGATGAAATAACAGGTATCTATTTTATTTGTTTCATAACTTACGAATGTTGCATTATTCCTGTTAGTGCAATATTTGGCTCTTCACAATATGGACTAATTAACACCAAATAAAACTTACATCCAATTCAAAAAACAGGTCCCTTTCTTTACTTGCGATTTCATAATCTGCTCGGAGAGCCAAATCGTGGATTTTGGTACATTCTCCTAAATCCATGCGCTGTAAGAAACAAACAGAAGTTTACACATGAACATCTATCCATTAGAAAGCACATGCTCTGGTGTCTCAACTGTCACCAATATAAACAATACTTTTTTGAATACTAATCTATCATAAAAAAAAATTAAGAAATAGAATATGGCTGAGAAGCCTTATTTTTCTTTTACCACCGTGACTACATGATACTCAGAACTGATACATTTAACAAGTGTAAAGGTTTATATCTCTTTTAGACACAGATAATTGGACAAATGAAAACCACATTAACTTTGCCAATTTTATCTTTGCATCAGTCATAGAAAAAAAAATTCTATTTTTTAATAGCAGAATTGGGGGTGGGAGTGGTTAGAAAGAGGCAAGAAAACCCAAGTGTCCTGATAGCAACAAGCTTCTAGTTCTTCTTGAATCTTGACTACTTCTTGACTACTCAAAATGCTCAAATTGCAGAGACAAGAAAAGGAAAGAGCAGACAGAAATCAGGTTTTGGCAATTACAACACAGCCTAACACTTGGCTTTTGTGTAGCATTTTGTATACCAAAGGGAATAAAGCAGAATAGGCTGATTCAAAGCCAAATGAATCTTCCATTCTCTTAACCTGGTAAATGACCCTGAACATATAATTGGGCCCTTTTGAGAAACCAAAGGTTCTTTAACTAAACAAATCACCTGTGTTACAGTAAGAATAGCCTGGTGTGCTATTATGTGTTTTAAGCACACGTAGAACAATTAACCCTGCCCTGTTCTTATGTAAAGCCTAAGTACAAGACTGCACAGACATAAACACTACCTCTGACATCTAAACAGCAACAGGGAAGTTTGTATACTGAGGATCATGCTTATCAAGTAATAGAGTTCGAGCTAAACCCAACATCCAATGAGACAACTCATAACTAGTAAACAACAATTATGGATCCCAGGAACTCCTTTGAGCTCAAACTCTGTTCATAATGATATCAAAACCTTCACATGTTTTAAAATCTATAACATTTTAGGAAAATTAGAGAGGCTTACAGTGCCTGGCTCTTAGGCCCTATTTCTCAGAAGGTATGTGCCATACTCACTAACAAAATATCCTTTAGCCCTAGCCAGGTTGACTCAGTGGATAGAGAATTGGCCTGCGGACTGAAGAGCCCAGGTTCGAGTCCAATGAGGGGCACATGTCTGGGTTGGGAGCTCAATCCCCACAGTCTGCAGGAAGTAGCCAATCCATGACGCTCTCTTATCACTAATAGTTCTCTCTCCCCCTTCCTCTCTGAAATCAATAAAAGTATATATATATATATATATATCCCCTTCAATATCACCAGGGACAGTAATAATGTCAATAAGCTGCCTAGCCAAAAACCGGTTTGGCTCAGTGGATAGAGCGTTGGCCTGCGGACTGAAGGGTCCCAGGTTCGATTCTGGTCAAGGGCAAGTACATAGGTTTCGGGCACATCCCCAGTAGGGGGCGTGCAGGAGGCAGCTGATCTATGTCTCTCTCTCATCGATGTTTCTAACTTTCTATCCCTCTCCCTTTCTCTCTGTGAAAAATCAATAAAATATATTAAAAAAAAAAAATAAGCTGCCTAGTGTGTTTATCTTCATTTCTACCAAAGACTGACTCTTACATTTAAATGCTAAAACCTTTTCTCCTTCATTATTCTTACTCTGAAGTTATATATAGCTCATGTATTTTGGTCACACAGGGGATCTAGAGGTGGAGCAATAGTGGTTCTAAGAAGCCAAAGTTGCAACTAGAATCACTGTCCCTGTAAAGCTAACTTTTGCTTCATTCACTCTTTTAAGTACCAACTAATATTATTTAAAATACATAGTTTCCACAAATAAAACTATGCGCTTTAACTGAAAAATTAATGGCAGATATCAGAAATACTTAAAAGCTAGTGAAGTCTTGCCCTGGCCAGTGGTTAGAGCATTGGCCCACTCACCAAAGGATCAAGGATTGATTCTCTTTCAAAGGCAAGGGTAAGTATCTGGGTTGCAGGTTAGATCCCCTTGGGGAGAGTTAAGGAGGCAACCAACTGATGTTTCTGTCCCTCCCTTTCTCCCTTCCACTCTCTTAAGAAAAATAAAATAAAAGCTAATGAAGTAACCACCACAGGAAGCACTAAAACCTTAAGTGCTAAAAATTTTAAGTGCAAATCAATTTCCACTCTAAAAACTTCCAAATGCCAAGTTTTTACATTAGGGAACCACAAATGAAGCAAAATTCACTGCTGTCTTCCTTTGGGTGAGAGCCCTCAAGCCAAAGTAAGCAGAGGATAGGCCTGGGTGCCATGGTTACTCTCTGGAAGTTATTAGTATCTTTTCTACTTTTCCAAGGAGGCAAGGAAGTACTGGCCAACTACCCTGGCAGCTAACCACCAAACAGAGCTGAAACATCACACTCATTAGGTCCTTCCAAAATATCCCAAGTGGCTGTCAGACCTTTTTTACTAGGCAAACACTTTGTTTTTGCTAGTGATCTGACACTAACAGGAAAAGACACTAAATGTTTCTTCCAGGACCTTTGGAAAACAAAGTTCTTCCACTGAGACAAGTTATACTACTTTCCCTCCCGCTATTTTATTCTCCCAAACTTACTAACCAATACTATATTTTTCCATTAGGCCCCAATAAAATTATTACTTCCACCCTTCTTTGCCTTACTCTAATGACAGGATATAGTTTTGAACAAAAATTTGGGCCTGGGGTAGCCTTTAGCAGGCTGACGGTTATAACCACTTTCATCTTGCAGCTCCACTCTACAGAACTGCATTCATTCCAATTTAACACAAACTCCCCATAAGACCCATCATTCAACTCGACCCTCACCTTCCACTTCCATGTAGCCCACCCAATAAGGGTCAATCTTTACTACAACCTCCATTTGAATTCCCAATCCTCATCCTAATGGATCCTCGGCAACTCCTGAGATTTGTTTGCATCTTCACATGAACATGTCTCCTTCTCAGTCTGCTCCTCCTCAGACTTCTTTTATTGGGATGCCCCTGCCCAACCTGACACCAGAGTGACTCTGATCAGTCCATGATTTCTCATAACTCAAATGATTTCCCCAGCCTCTGCCTTCCTCTCCCCACTCTCACCAGTCCAGATACACCAGTGGCATTCCTGCTGTCCTTCATCTCCATCCTCTTCCAAGAGCATTATATCCTCAAAACCAGGCACATGTTCTTCCTCACCATTCAGGTCTCTATTCCAATGTCTCTAAGAGGCCTTACCTTATCACCCTATCTAGATTAGTCCATTACCTACTCATTATTTACTGTATGTTCTCTTCCACCATTAGATGAGAGCAAAGACTTTGTCTTATTGACACCATATCCTCAGTGCCTGACACAGAGAGTAGATGTGAAGGTTTGGTGAATTAATCTATACCTAACACAATAAACATTGGTAGGAAATGGTCTCATTCTGGTTATTTTTCTCACCAGCATTATGGAACAATGCTACACAAGTATCTGATTAAGAAAAACATGGTTACCCCTAGCCCAGTGGTCGGCAAACTGCAGCTCTCTCGAGCCACATGCAGCTCGTGAGCCACGGTTTGCCACTCTGTTGACCAATGAGATTGCCAACCACTGCCCTAGCCAATTTGGCTCAGTAGATAGAGCACTGTCCTGTAAATTGAAAGGCCCGGGTATATTTCCGGGCAAGGGCACATACCCAGGTTGTGGGCTCGAGCCCCAGTGGGGGGCATGCAGGAGGCAGCCCATGAATGATTTTCTGTCATCATTGATGTTTCTCTCTTCTTCTCCCTTCCTCTCTGAAATCAATAAAAAATATTAAAAAGAAAAGAAAAACATGGTTGAAATGCTTCACTCTGGTGCATGTCCCTCATCTCCAAACTTCACCCACTAAGATCTATCAACAATTCCAGGTTATGAAACTTCTCCTATAAGAGAATCCTACAGCTGAACTGTTTATAACTAATAGAAGCCAGACATCTACATTGGATTCCTTTGGCTCTGAATTTGCCTATTCTGCTTGATTTTGGTACACAAAGGGCAACACAAAAATCTGTAGCAAATACGAGTTATAATGCTTTCTCCTACACAAGATCAAAATGCAGGTAAGCCTCAGGTAATAGTCACAAGGTTTGGCATTCATTTCCTATTTGCTGTCAGAAGAGGCAACTTGAGAAGATTTAATACACCTAAGCAGTTTCCCACCACAATGTTAACAAAGCAATGATTAATCACAAAGAAAACGTTCACTAGTACATGCACATTTGAGCCTTAAAATGAAAACAGTTTATATATCCACAAAGTGGCTATGAAATCTTAAAATGATGCAGATCTTTACAGATCCTATACTCTTTAGTCTTCTTAAATCCTATCTAATTTTGAATAAACGCAATTCTACAAAATTAGCACTCATCTGTTTTGTTCATCTGAAGTGAACTTAAAACTTTATTCATTGAATCATGTGTTACTTTCTTGAAAGGGTGACCTAACACAAAATAGAAAAATCAAATGCTATTCCAAACTTAGTTTTAGAAAATTTTTAAACTCGGAGAAGAAATGTTACCTTGTTTGACTCTACAAAAACCTGGTAACTTTTGCCCAACCTGCTTGTCTCAGTGGTTAAGTGTCAACCTATAAACCAGGAGGTCACAGTTTGATTCTAGGTCAGGGCACATGCCCGCTTGTGGGCTAAATCCCCAGAAAGGAGTGTGTAACAGGTAGCTGATTGATGTTTCTATCATCTCTCTCTCATCAATGTTTCCATCTCTCTCTCCCTGTCCTTTCCTCTCTCTTTGAAAAAGCAATAAAAACCAATTTTTAAAAATTGCTTATTAAAAGAAAAAATTCCATTAAACTAAAAGAACCTATAATTTGAAGGGGCAATAAAGGTGATTTCTATCTGATAAAGGAAGACAGAA
The DNA here is from genome assembly GCA_011751065.1 of Lasiurus cinereus. Taxonomy (NCBI): domain Eukaryota; kingdom Metazoa; phylum Chordata; class Mammalia; order Chiroptera; family Vespertilionidae; genus Lasiurus; species Lasiurus cinereus. The sequence continues at coordinate 1,416,711 of JAAGEH010002525.1, forward strand.
TTCAACCTGGAAAACTTATACTGCCCACACAGCACCCCAAACCGAGTGTTCTGTGATGTCGCCCTCCATCCCCCAAATGTTTCACAAATGTACCTACCGTCCCAGCCAGGATGTCATGAGGGCAGCAGTCCAGAAGGTGACTCTTGCAGACTCGGTCATCTGTAAACTTCACCCTCTGTCTGGTTTCATCTCCTGAAATTTATTTGTGGTTTTAAATAAGACAATACCACGTTAAATACAAAAGCATATCTGGTACAAGTCACGTGGATGATTTGCAGACTACCAAATACACTGAAAAGCTGACCTAGAGATATTTACAATTAGAGTGGAATACAGATGTTTTTTGATGCTAAATATATCATGAAGAATCACATTTAATAAGATCTGACTCCATCATTGTGCCAAAGAAGTCAAGGAGTCAGAAGTAAAAGGCTGAGCACCAAAAGGCCACTAGCCCCACACTTACATGTGGGCAATGATACCAAAACCCATGTTAACCAGAGGGCCATGAATCACCACATATGACCTATAGCTGATAGTTTCCACCAACAAAAGCTATTTATTAATCTAATCGTTTTGCTGTGGACAAAATGTGTAGGCAGCATTTTGCTCAAAAATACAAAGAAAGCTTTCAAACTCTACCCCTAATAAATAATCTTCCTATCCTAGTCTTCCTATCCCCTTTTCACCCCCACCCTTAAAAAAAAAAAAAAGAGTTGGCACCTGGGAGTCACTATTAACAAGACAACACTTAAAAAAAGAAGAAGAAAAATTTTAAAAAAGAAGCTAGGTTAGTCAATACACACTGTGAGTTCCAACATATACTGTACCCATCTGCATTCTTCAAGACCTCAGCTGCAGAATTTTATGCCCGCTGTTGAAAAGTTTTAAAGGAAAAGTTTTCTTGCCCAACCTGCAGTAAGGAAGTCAGGGGAATGATACATAAAAGTAAAGGCAAAGTGGAATGTGACAAATTTTAAAGCTAATCTGTGTATAGGACACAGAGCTGTATAATACTAGAGGAAGAATATATTTTAGGATTTGCAAGCATCCAGGATTAATGTTGTGTCTTTTTATTGAAAATGCTCTCTTTCTAAACTACACTTTTAAAGATACTTGTGAAAAAAAGCAAACACTTTTTTGTTATAACAGCTTAGAAATTGGTTGTGACTCACGGCTCGATGAACATGAGGCTTTTCTGCAACTCCCTTGCAGATTGATGTAGGCAGGCAAAGATACACTGAACCTTTATAAATAAAATAGAGGGGCCACAATTGTTCAGTTTGTATGAAATAAAAATATGGGAAGCAATTCAAAAGCAACTCAATATACAAAGAAAGCTAAAAAGCACGTTTTCACCTGTGAAATATAGTGCAAAGAATTTGCACAGCCCTGCGAATGTGCCAGTGTGAACTTACAACTTCATTACTTCAGTAGAAAAGAAAACACAAACCACAGCAGGTATATAGTTTTGCAAAGATGCAACCACTTTCTCCTGAGACAACCATCATGATCTTGCACTCCTCCCTACAATACAACCTAACCTAACGACTGACAAGCGCTGGCTAAACAAAGCCTCTCCTAAGTGCGAAGTGGGCTTGGAAAAGCACTCGGCAGGGACCCTCCTAAGAAAAGCTCAATTTACGGCTCTCTCTGCAATGGTACAGAACAAGAACGGCGGGAGTTCGAGGCCCAGCGGCTCCCTTGGGTGTAGCTTCTCCCAAATTGCAGACGACCTGAAACCCATGGTGGCTCCAGCCTTTCCCCAACTCCCCGGAAATGGCAAAACCATAAAAGGGGAAGAGGGATGGAGCCCCACCGACGGAGCGGGCTCAGAGGAGGAGCTCGCCGAGGATCCGCCGCTGGTGGGAGAAAAGCCGGCCGAGGTCGCCCGCCAGGCGAACCAGCTCACACAAAGGCCCGGCGCCTGCCATCGGCGCGTGGGGGAGGGGAGGGCGCAGGCGCAGACAGTTGCGGCCCCCGCTTCAGGCCGCCCGGCGGCCTCGCCTCACTCCTGCCCCTGCCCCTCGCCTAGCTGGCCGCCCCGACTCACCGTCCCGGGCCGTGCCCATGAGCTGGTCCAGCAGGGCCCGCATCTGCGCCTGGGCGGACATGGTGGCCGGTGGGTACAGCAGGAACGGCCCTGACAAAGTCTCTCAATCCCGCAGCGGTGGCGACCAAAAAGGATAGTCACGTCAGCCTCGATCCCACTTGGCTCCTTCCCTTCGTGGGGGACGTCGGGAGGAAGTACGTCAGCGCCGGCGGTTAGCCTGCTGGGAAATGTAGTTCCTGGGGCGGTTTGGTGCAGAACTCCGCTCTAGAGGAGACTGCGGTTAGATGGTCCAAGCCAGTTTTCTAAGCAGCGTAGACTGTCCCTATTCTGATTTTACTTTCGAGCCCAACACCTATTAACTCTCAGAGGCTAACCTGCAACTAAACAAAATAATAAATATAGACAAACCAAACAAAATAAATCTCGTGGGTCTTTTTGCTAGCCAATTTCAAAATTAATATAGTCTTTAACCTGGACAGGAATCAGGAAGTCCTGCTGGAGGAGCTCTAAATGCACTATGTGGTGACAGAAAGCCCTACAAGAAGAGTTCTAGGTTATAACAACCCTACCACACACCTCCTCTTCCCTTCTATAAAAGACTTCCTCTCTAATGCTTACACAGGAACTTGCACCTGATTCACTATAGTGGTAAGGGCTATGTTGCAATCCTGTCTTTATTTCCAATTAAATATTATTTTTGCTGAAAGAATACCTGGCCGACTTCGTTTGTGGTCAACACAGTGAGGGCTCATCTGGGGTCCAGAGAAGACCCCGATAGCTCTGGGCTGGTGAGCAAACAAATGTGGTGGCCACAGAGCCAGCTATTTGATCTGGTTGTTTTTCTCCCCTCCGCAGAAGCTTGAAGGTAAGTTTTCTCCAGAGTACAAGTTTCCAGGTGTCTTGCGTTTTAAAGCTCTCTGGGTTTTATTTGGATTCCGTTGAGAGGGTTATTTTTTTCTTTTTATATTAAAAGGTCTTGTTTGTCTGTGAGTTCTCCCTTTCATACTTTGGCCTGATTCCATAGTGATCGGCAAACTCATTAGTCAATAGAGCCAATAATCAACAGTACAATGATTGAAATTTTTTTTGAGAGCCACATTTTTTTAATATATTTTATTGATTTTTTACAGAGAGGAAAGGAGAGAGATAGAAAGTCAGAAACATCAATGAGAGAGAGAATCGATCAGCTGCCTCCTGCATGCCCCACAGTGGAGATGTGCCCACAAGCAAGGTATATGCCCCCGACCAGAATCGAACCTGGGACCTTTCAGTCCGCAAGCCGATGCTCTACTGAGCCAAACCAGACTCGGCGAGAGCCACATTTTTTAAACCTAAATTTCTAACACCACTTCTTCAAAATAGACTCGCCCAGGCCGTGGTATTTTGTGGAAGAGTCACACTCAAGAGGCCAAAGAGCACCATGCAACTGCCACCACCATGCAAACAGAAGTAGGATATAAGGAAACGAATGAATGCCCAGGAGGAATGGATTAACTAGTCTGTACACGCCTAAATAAAAGCAGCTGTTATGCTTGTGCAGCAGGAAGACAAGAACCCAAATGGTCCCATTTCCATTTGGATGGACCTCAGACAGTAACGGGATGGAATGTATGCTTGCCCTGTATCAGGAGGAAACTGCCTGGGGAAAAGCTTCCTGTAAGACTTTCTCCTGTTATTTCCATCCAACAGAAGTAAAGAGCAAGGTTCCCCCAGAACAGTCCAGCCTCCATCTTCTGATGTAAACTATGCCTCCTGCCTCTCAAGGTGGGGGAGAGATACTTGGAGTTGATGGGAAATTTACCTGAAATGGCCAAGTATCCTCAGAAGTCAATCATTCTGCACTGTGTGCTGATGTCTGGTGGTATTGTGGGGGATCATTATTTGTGGCCTTGCCCAGCAAATTAAGCCGAAATTGCACTCTTATACAATTGGCTATCCCTTTCACTCTGGCATATCATAAACCTTTTTCAAGGGACAGACTAGGAGGAGGAGAGAGAGAGTCCAGGGGGAACCTTTGACAGCCATATTTACATAGATTCCATTGGGGTTCCAGGAGTGCCAAAGAGTTTAAGGCTAGAAACTGTCCTCTTCTAGTGGTCTACTGTAAACAAGAATGTGGGTTGGGCTGGAACTGGTTTGGCTCAGTGGATAGAGCGTCGGCTTGCAGACTGAAAGGTCCCAGGTTCGATTCCAGTTGGGGGCATGTACCTTGCTTGCGGGCACATCTCCACTGTGGGGCATGCAGGAGGTGGCTGATCATGTCTCTCTCTCATCAATGTTTCTGACTTTCTATCTCTCTCCCTTCCTCTCTGTAAAAAAATCAATAAAATATATCTAAATATATATATTTTTTAAAAAAAGAATGTGGGTTGGACTAATTATCTATATACTAGAGGTCCAGTGCATGAATTCCTACACTAGTGGGATCCCTCGGCCTGGCCTGCAGGATTGGGCCGAAAACAGCTCTCCAACATTCCCCGAGGGGTCCTGGATTGCAAGAGTGCAGACCAGGCTGAGGGACCCCACTGGTGCACAATCAGGGTTGGGGAGGGACACAGGAGGTTGACCAGCCAGGGAGGGACTGAGGAAGGGGTCCAGGTTGTGTCCAGCCTGTCTTTCTCAGTCCTGATCAGCCAGAACCCAGCATCAAGTTAACCTACTGGTCAGAACATCTGCCTCCTAGTGGTCAGTGCACATCATAGTAAACGGTTGAGCAGCCTTGGCATGTCATTAGCATATTATACTTTGATGGAACCATTACTAAGGCCCTACAGGGATTAACAACTTTAGGCCATGAGTTAGCTGAGAATCCTGGAATTGAAGATCCTTCCTCCAGTCTACTAGAGCAATGGTTCAGAAAATGGAAGGGGATGATGGTATCCATATTCATCTCTTTGATAATTGTGTTAGGAGTTATAGAGGTGGGATGTTGTATCATCCCATATATGAGGGGCCTTATCCAAAGGTTTATTGAAATCACATCGGCCAAACAGCAAAATAACCGCCTCTTCCTAGACACTACAGAGCATGAAAGTCAATGAATGTTAGCTGAGTTTGAAGAAGAGTTAAATAAGAAAAGGGGGCCCTAGCCAGTTTGGCTCACTGGATAGAGTGTCAGCCTGTAGACTGAAGGGTCCCAGGTTCCATTCCCATCAAGGGCATGTCCCCGGGTTGTGGGCTCAATCACCAGTAGAGGGTATACGGTGATGTTTCTATCTGTTCTCCTTCTCCCTTCCTCTCTGATTCAATAAAAATATAATAAAAGAAAAGATGTACTCTTTTCTGTCAAAGAAGGGAGTTTAGGCAGGCACCATTTTGGCTCTCCTAACTTGCAGCTCCCCTGCGGGCTGCCATTTTGAAATGGCAAAGGTCAACCCCTTCCTTTTTCCTTTAAATTAGCCAATCGTGTAAGACTGTGGGCTTAAGCTCTGGTTTTGCTGCTGGCCTTCTTTCTAACGGAAGCATCAGTGATGAGAAAATCTTTGATCATCTGCCTCCTGCATGTCCCTCACTGTGCTCTGACCAGAATCGAACCATGATTTCCTAGTTCATAGGTGGATGCTCACCCACTGAGCCACGCTGGTCAGGTTAGGATATGTTGGTGTGTTTTTTTTAATTGATTTTTTTGGCGAGAGAGAAACATCGATCAGTAGTCTCCTGTATCCTGGAACAGGGATTGAACCTGCATCCTAGGTATCTTCCCTGGGGGGAATCAAACCTTAATCCTTTTGGTATACCAGAAAATGTATTGGATGAAACTCCAACCAACCAAGGCTCGTAAAAAGATTCTTATCTTGGTTTAAATCTTTTAATAATTTTAACATTTCCCCTTTTTGATGGAGATCTTTGAAGGCATAGCTGATCAATAGTCAGGTCTTTCAAAATCAGCAGCCTTTTGTCCCTTGATACCAGGAAGGACCTCTTCAGGGTCTCCTGTTGAATGTTGGAGGGAAAATGCCTGGTCCAAATTGCTCATGTCCAGGTTCGAAAAGCAACAGGTACAAATTTTAACAGAAAAAAAAAAAGAAAAGAGGCAAAATTAAAAACATAACAAACTTAGTGCATTTGATGGTTTTAAAACAGGAGCTCAGACCTGAAAATAGAGAACTAAAGAGTCATTACATTATAAAAGTTGAGGGGGAAGTTCCCCATAATGGCTATTTTTTGATGCTCTAAATTACTTTTGGTCATAGCAGTCCATTTAGTTAAAAATGTACATTAAAGGCCATGGCTTTCAAAATATTTTTATTGATTTTTAAAAAAATATATTTTATTTACTATTTACAGAGAGAAAGGGAAAGAGATACAGAGTCAGAAACATCGATGACAGAGAGACATCGATCAGCTGCCTCCTGCACGCCTCCTACTGGGGATGTGCCTGCAACCAAGATACGTGCCCTTGACCAGAATCGAACCCGGAACCCTTCAGTCCGAAGGCCGATGCTCTATCCACCGAGCCAAACCGGTTTCGGCTTTACTTTATTTTTTAATAATATATTTTTATTGCTTTCAAAAAGGAAGGAAGAGGGAAAGAGAGAAAGAAACATCAATGATGAGAGAGAATCATTGATTGGCTGCCTCCTGCATACCACCTATTGGGGATCGAGCCTGAATCAAACCTGTGTCCTCCTGGTTCATAGGTTGATGCTCAACCACTGAGCCATAGCTGGCTAGGCTATTTTGATTAATTTTTATAAATACATTTTTTATTGATTTTTTACAGTGAGGAAGGGAGAGGGATAGAGGCTAGAAACATTAATGAGAGAGAAACATCTATCAGCTGCCTCCTGCACACCTCCCACCAGGGATGTGCCCGCAACCAAGGCACATGCCCCTGACTGGAATCGAACCTGGGACCCTTCAGTCTTCAGACTGATGCTCTATCCACTGAGCCAAACCAGTCAGGGCAATTTTGATTGATTTTTAGAGAGAGAGGAAGGGAGAGGGAGAAATAGAAACATCAATGTGAAGGGGGAACCTGGGTTGGATGCCTCCTACAAGCCCCCTACTGGGAATGGAGCCAGCAACCTTTTGATGCAGGGAATGATGCCCAGCTAACTGAGCCACATCTACTGGGTGGGACCATGGTTTTTAAACATAAATTTGACTGGAAGCCCTATAAGAGGGAAATATTTAGATACTCAAGACCCCATTTTTCAGAAGCTTTTTTTTCTGAAAAAATACATTTGGTATACCAATACATTTTCTGGTATACCAAAAGGATTAGGGTTTGATTCTCCCCAGGGAAGATACCTAGGATGCAGGTTCAGTCCCTGTTCAGGGATACAGGAGACTACTGATCGATGTTTCTTTCTCGACAAAAAATCAATTAAAAAAACAACAACATATCCTAACCTGACCAGAGAAAGGGCCCAACTGTCTAAACAATTCAAACAGCTTAGGCAGCCTACAGCCTGAAAAACAACCAGTTCCATTTTTATTTTTTAAATATGTTTTACTGATTTTTTTACAGAGAAGAAGGGAGAGGGATAGAGAGTTAGAAACATTGATGAGAGAGAAACAACGATCAGCTGCCTCCTGCACACCCCCTACTGAGGATGTGCCTGCAACCAAGGCACAAACCCTTGACAGGAATTGAACCTGTGAATCCTTCAGTCCAAAGGCTGATACTCTAGTTACTGAGCCCTAACCATTAGGACAACCAGTTCCATTTAGAACAGTCAGATCCAGACCTGGCCAGATAGTTCAGTTGCTTAAAGCATCCTCCCCTTGTATCAAGATTGTGGGTTTGATTCCTAGTCAGGGCACATACAAGAATCAACCAATGAATGCATAAATAAGTGGAACAACAAATAATGTTTATCTCTCCTTTCTACTCCTTCTAAAAATAAATAAATAAAGCTCTACCGCGTGGCTCAGTAGTTGAGGGTCAACTTATGAACCAAGAAGTTATGGGCTCATTTCCTGGTTAGGGCACATGCCCAGATTTAGAGCTCAATCCCCAGTAGGGGGAGTGCAGGAGGAAGCCAATCAATGATTCTCTCTCATCATTGATGTTTCTATCCCTCTCTCCTGCTCCCTCTCTCTTCCTCTATGAAACCAATACAAATATATTTTAAAAAGAGAACCATTTGATCCAAAAGAGAAGGGGAATCCAAGATGGCAGCATAGGTAAAGACCTACACTGCTGCCTCACACAACAATTTCAAAACTACAACTAAAAGACAGAATGGACATCATCCAGAACCACAGGAAAGCTGGCTGAGTGGAAATTCTACAGCTAGAAGGAAAGAGAGGGGCTCACAGAGGCCCAGAGGAGCTGCAAAAAGCTTAGGTACAGACATGCGCACGTGGAGAGAGCAGATGCTGGAATACTGGGCTGGCTTTCTCTGGCGGGAGGGAGACAGAGACTCCCAACGGCATTGAACCCCTTATCCTACGACACAAAACCCCAGGTCCAGCCGAAACTCATAAGGGGGGAGTTTGGACTGTGAAAAGGGAGAAGTGCACGGAAATTTAGGGGAGTCGCAAAAGATCAGAAGTCTGGTGGCGCGCACAGCACTGCACACAGAACATTGACTGCTGATTTTGCCGCTGGCTTTCACAAGCGGGCGGGAGACAGAGCCTCCCAACTGCGCCACTTCTAACTTCACTAAACCCCAGTTTCAAGCAAAACCCTTGGAACCCAGATTCATATGGTCCCGGAGCGCAGGGGAGCCCGAAAGGCAGCAGTTTAGAGGCACTGCGAGAGCATGAACACACACAGGGACCGCTCCAGCGATTACCCAGTCACGTGAGACTCAGGGGCCGTGGAGGGTGGGGCCGACTGGAAGGCAAGGCGGTCCCTTAAGCCCTGAGACTCCACCCTCCCAAGCTCAACAGAGAGGCTTTTGCAGTTTTTCAAGTCTGGTATCATAAGGCTGAATCCAACACTGAAGTTCTCCCAGCATAGTGAAAATGCCGAGACAAGGGAAGGGATCACAAACAAAAGAAATGGAGGAAAACAAATGACTGGATATAGAGTTCAAAACCATGCTTATAAGGTTTTTCAAGAATAACCTAGAAAAGTTGGATAAAGTTTGCAAGTCCCAAAAGGAGATGAAAAAGGACCAACTAGAGATGATAAAGGACCAAATAGAAATTAAACAAACACTGACTGAAATAAAAAATATTATACAGAGACCTAACAGCAGACTAGCGGAAAGCAAGAATCAAGTAAAAAATTTGAAATATAAAGAAGCAGAAAACGCCGAGACCGATTTGGCTCAGTGGATAGAGCGTCGGCTTGCGGACTGAAAGATCCTGGGTTCGATTCCAGTTGAGGGCATGTACCTTGCTTGTGGGCACATCTCCACAGTGGAGCGTGCAGGAGGCGGCTGATCTATGTCTCTCTCATGGATATTTCTGACTTTCTATTGTGGAGGGGCAAGAACCAGACTGCGTTTCCCCATAAAGAATGAATCAGGATCAGGGTGACCTCAGGCCTGGAGGTAGAAGGAATGGGGGGTTTCCCAGCTGACATCCTGTGACATAGAACACCAGTTGCCTGAAGGCACTCCCGGCCTTGAGAAGCCATAAAGTTTGACTAACAACACCTGCAAGGACAACCGTTATCTAGACTGCTTACTTGCATAACCAAAAAGCTTAGACAAAGAGTCAGTATATGAAATTTAGTAATGCTTAGCCAATTAAAATTCGCCAAGTCCTCCTGCGCTGAGGATAAAAGGCACTTGCTGCAGAGTCGGGGCTCTCGTGCTTCCCTGCTGTGTCAGTGGAACTGTGAGCCCAAACTCGAGTTCGTAATAAAGGCTTCCTAAATTTTCCAATTGGCTGTCTGGTGGTTGTCTGTCGCGGGTAGCCCCATTACATCTGGAGACCTCCCAGCGAGAGTCCCTGGCCGAGTGGCCAGGGCTGGACACCCCAGAGAGGACACTCTAGTCTCCGTCCTGGGTTCCAAGGGGGACAGAGTGATCTCCTCATAAAGCGGCGATCCGATCGATTGTTGAGGTAAGAAAATCTGGTCTGGTCTGGGGAACGTTCCATTTAGGACCTGAGGAGAGCGGGACGCCGCGGAATCTCCCGGTCCAGGCCCCAACGTGACAGCATCTGGGGTCCCGGTTTGGTCTGGTCTGATTAGTCTTTTTGTCTATTTTCTGTGTTTTGTTTCAGTAGTTTCCCTGTTTGTATTTAATTTCTGACCGAGAAGAACTTTCGGTTGTGTGAGTGCATGAAAAAGGTATGCATGAGAAGCCGCGTCTGACTGGGTGTCGATTGCTAGGAGAAGTGTGCTTTGTAGTGTTTTGGAATTACTGCTTGTGTAACAGTTTACAGAATTGGAACAAGAAAAATGGGACAGGGAAACTCAAAGGAAGGTCATCTCAGTCCTCTTGAATGCATGATTAAAAATTTTTCTGAATTTAAAAGGAGGGGTATTCCAAGAAGAAACCAAGGGCTATATGACTGTTCATGATAAACCTAGATGAATTATACTAGTTTTTAAAATTATCATTACTGTAAATCAGGATGGTAGTTATAAATATCTGAAAACCTCTAACAATTCTTCCAAATACTCAGAATATGTTAGTTTGCAGTAGTCGGATAAGCTTGATAGCTACATAAGAAGTAGTATTGAAGCATCCATCTTATATAAAAACTGCTGTTTGAAATTTTAATCCTGCTATTTTGGCTTCTGTAAATGCTTGCTTGCTTAAATAATAAGGAAAATAAGACTATGCCCATTTCAGAGAGGCCGTGGACTATGCTTCAGACAGAGTTGTCTGTGCTGACACCAGAGCAGGCCCTGAAATTTGGTCTCACGGCCCCTTCCCAGCATATAGGCCTTCTTTCCCAGAAGGCCAGGAAGTCTCATTCCAAATTTGGGAGACAAAAGAGCTAGGAAAAAATAGAAAAGGTTTCCTCCATGTTGGGGTAGGGGGAGAATTTGAAAGGTACATTTTTCTCTGGCCCTTCCTTTAATAAAATATAACTCCCTTTCTCTAAAAAAAATAAAATAATAAAAAAAAAGGAGGAGTAAGAGATATGGGGTCTCTGTGGACGCCTTCGCCCTTGTGAATTTGCTATATTAAATTTTAAAGTCCTAGGCATAAATTTGTGACATTTCAAAGAACAAAGAACTTTTATTTATGGCTTTCTTATCTCTTTTAGTGGTTGGACACTTCCACGGTCAGGGCTTACAGCTCTGCAGGGCAGAGAGATTTATAGACCCTGTCCCTGCCTCTGACATCATAGTCCAACGTGAGCCATCTAAGGCCGAACTGGGGCTGGAGTTATTATTAATGTGTTGTTTTATTTTAGCATCTGTAACTGGATTAAAGATCTTTTCTTTCAGGTGGCCATCCAGGCTTTCAGTTCACAAGAAATCTCCCTACACACCCTTATCTTTCCAGGCTGACTAAGAGTCATTTTTCTCCACAGGTTGGACTTCAGGCTTCGAAAGGGAGCACTACTACAGCGGTCATCTGTAGTTTCCTCTGAAACTCCCACTGTTTCTGTTTCTCCCTTCTGTAGAAATTTGTCTTCCTCTGACTCACAATAGGAAAAAACTCAGAATGTCTGGTATATAAATGTAAGTGTGAGTCTATGTGAAAGATAGTTGCAAACCCTACTTTAAGGGGAAGACAATAGAGAACTTTTAATTGCTTTTCCTTGGTTTATAATTTTGCTGTGTTAGCCTAAAATTTTGGAATTCTGGAGTTAATGTAAAGGTTGCCAATCCAGGGAAATTTAAACAAAAGCTTGTTGGGTTAACATTAGTCATAATTAACTGCTCTGTAGACTGCCTTTTTCAGCCCTGCTATGATCCCGAGAACTGCAACCTGCCTACCCTTTATGATAGATTTACAGTGGGTCTCTGCGGGAGGAAGAGAGCTAAAAACTGCTCCGAAGCTAGTGTAAGAAAGGGTAGAGGTGGTGGAATTAACTCTCAGCCTGCTGAGATAGAGAAGCCCTAGGCTGGGGGACAGGGGATGGTTGGAGATATCAGAAGTGGGGATGGTTGAGATCTTTTTGGGCCTTAGAGTAAAGAAGGAAAATCTAGGAGAGAGAACAGTTGTTCCTTAAGTGTAAAAAGCCTGGTTATACAGGATCTCAGATTGCTTGTCTTATTTCCCCTGCTAAAGACAGAGTAAATGGTTAATGCAGAAGAAGGAGTGGGAGAGGGCATCAGCAAGGACAGCAGGGAGAGAGAGGTTTTTGTTGAGTTTGCTGGCTACAACCCACTCTGCAGGCATCCTTGGTTTCTTGCTTATCTGAACTATACTACTACAAAACACGGTGGATCTTCTTCTGCCTTGTTTTCTTCTTTATAACCCTTTCCATACACATAAAGAAAATCTCATTGTCCAATCTGGCAGGGTGGGGTTACTGGATACATCTTGGGCAGTGGTGGAATATTCAGCAAAGGAACTTTAAGTTCAGAAATTCTGGCTATTTACTTGTTAGGAATCATTAAAGGATTGAGATTTCAAAGAATAAGGAATACTGAGTAGAAGGTCTGAGGCATGGTTATGCATTTTTAAAGGACATAGAAAGAAGGTTTAAAGGCTAATTTGGAAGTGAAAATGTAATAAAGGATTGCGTATGTACTAAGAAGGAGAGGAGAAATATTGTAAGGAAATCAAATAATACAGGCCAGTAAGCCGGGAAAAGTAAATAATTTGCATTTTGCCTCCCTAAACAGAGGGTAGTTATGCCAAAGTATCATGTTTTAAAAATCCCTCTCTGAACCCTGAACACTTGAAGCTAATAAGAGTGCCACGGAGAAAGCCTGGTATCCTGCTTGCGAGCCCTGAAAATGGCTGGCGCTGAAGTGTCAGGCCCATACCCTACCATCACTGGTGGTTGGTCAGAGAACAGGGGGGAGGGGAATCAGCCTGATCACTACCGGCCTTTCACCACTAGTGATCTCTATAATTGGAAAGCTTAGAATCCTAAGTTCTCTGAGAAGCCAGAGGGCTTATCGGTTTGTTAGATTCTGTTCTTGTCAGCAGCTTTTGCAGGTCCTATTCACTACCAAGGAGAGGGAGAGGATCCTCAATGAGGCCTGGAAGCTAGTCCCAGGCATGGACGGGAATCCTAGCACCAACCAGGCTCAGATAGACACCTCCTTTCCCCTGACTAGACCTGAATGGGACTTCAACACGGCAAAAGGTAAGCAGAGGCTCCGGGTCTACCACCAGACTCTAATCGGGGGGTCTCGCATGGCTGCTAGAAAGCCTACCAATTTGACCAAGGTAGGGAACATACAGCAGGAAAGGGATGAGCCTCTAGCTGCTTTCTTGGAACGGATCATGGAGGCATGCCACACTTGCACTCCCATGGACCCAGAAGCCCCTGAGAATAAGGCAGCTGTAGTCATGAGTTTTATAGACCAGTCAGCTGCAGACATCAGAAAGAAACTGCAGATAATAGATAGATTAACAGAAAAGAGTCTTTGGGACTTGCTGGAAGTGGCCGAGAAAGTGTACAATAACCGGGAGTCCCCTGAAGATGGGCAAGCCCACGCCATGGTGGCTGCCAGTGACACGCAGACCAGAAACCTGGCCAAGATTCTGCTTGCCACTACCACAGAATCCCCTGAGGAGCAGACCCGCTGCCTTTGCCAGTTTGCAGATGACCAAGAAGAAGCACGACCTGGAGGAGGGATACAGTGGACAACTAACCTGGATGCGACTGCCCCAAGGGTTCAAGAATTCGTCTACCATCTTCCACGAGGCACTGCACGAAGACCTCAGTGAGTACAGGAGAGAGCACCCCAGTCTCACCCTCCTTCAGTACATAGATGACATCTTGATTGCTGCCGATACTGCCAAAGACTGCGAGCAGGGGACTAGAGAACTGTTGGCCATCCTGAGGACCTTAGGGTATCGGGCTTCCGCAAAGAAAGCTCAAATATGTCAGGAGAGGGTGAGTTACCTGGGATACATCCTGGAGGGTGGACAGCGGCGGTTATCAGATGCTAGAAAAGAAAACTGTCCTGAAGATCCCTGCCCCCACCTCTGCAGCGGATCAGGAGGCTTCCCCATGTCCAGGAAATTAAAGGACTACGGGACTGGCTTGGGGTCACAATGTTAGAATGCATGCACAGGTCCACTCACCTGGGGGCATGCAAATTAAAGGACTTAATCTGACACGGCTGAATTGAGATCCACCAACAGGACATCAAAATAGAGCAGGTTGTATTCACCTGCAAGACCTGTCAACTCACAAACTCGAGAACCAGACCCAGTGAAAAAGGAACCCGGCTCAGAGGAACGAAGCCTGGAGCACAATAGGAGGTGGACTTCGCTGGAATTAAACCAGGAAAGTATGGCTATAAATATCTTTTAGTATTTGTAGACACCTTCTCTGGATGGGTAAAAGCATACCCAACTAAGCATGAAACAGCTTCAGATGGTAGCTAAGAAGCTGCTGGAAGACATCTTGCCCAGGTACGGTTTTCCCGCTGAGATAGGGTCGGACAATGGACCAGCCTTTGTCTCGCAGGTAATGCAGGCAGTGGCCATGGCCATTGGGGCAAATTGGATAGGCCCCAAAGTTCAGAGCATGTAGAAAGAATAAAGAGAACTCTAAAAGAGACCCTTACCAAATTGACCATGGAGACTGGTGGGGACTGGGTGGCTCTCTTTCCATATGCCCTTAACCAGGATAGGAATTTCCCCTACACCCTGGCTTTTATTCCTTATAAAATCATGTTCCGTCAGCCACCCCCTATTATCCCTAACCTTAAAAAGCCAAATTTCTTGCAGAATTTGAAAGTCTAGAACTGTTTCTTTCCTTGGGAGGGCTCCAGAGGGTGCACGAGGACATTTGGCTATGCCTCCGCATCATCTACGAAACCGGCCAACCCAAACTCCTCGTCAGCATAAGCCCGGGGACTGGGTCTACATCAAGAGACATCGCCAGGAGACCCTTGAGCCATGTTGGAAGGGTCCCTACGTTGTGGTGCTGACGACCTTCACCGCCCTCAAAGTAGACTGCGTCTCGACCTGGGTCCATCACACTCAGCTCGCCCAGCCGACCCCTCTGCAATCCAGCAGGACTGTGTGCCGCCCTGGGTAAAAATTGCCAGAGTCATCAGAGAGAGCATACAGGTCCTTAGAAAAAGACTTTGTGAAAGAGACAGTGAAAATGAAGTCAGTAATAATTGGTTGACCACTCTAATTTCTGCTATAGCGGGCCCCCTCTTACTACTTATAATAGGTCTAACTTGCAGACCATTTTTAGTTAATAGACTTATCACGTTCCTCCAAAACAGAATAGATACAGTAAAGCTTATGGTTTTAGCTCAACCATACCAGAGAGTTCCCCAAGAGGATTTTGGAAATCAAGAATCAATTATTTGATTCTGCCATAACAGGAGGAGGGAATGTTGTGACCAACCTGTAGCAAACGGGGAGTGGGAACAGTCAGAATCAAGGATTTGATTCCCCTATAAGACCAGTAGGGAATGTGGAGGGGCAAGGACCAGACTGTGTTTCCCCATAAAGAATGAATCAGGTTCAGGGTGACCTCAGGCCTGGAGGCAGAAGGAATGGGGGGTTTCCCAGCTGACATCCTGTGACATAGAACACCAGGTGCCTGAAGGCACCCCCGGCCTTGAGAAGCCATAAAGTTTGACAAACAACTCCTGCAAGGACAACCATTATCTAGACCGCTTACTTGCATAAACAAAGAGCTTAGACAAAGAGTCAGTATATGATATTTAGTAATGCTTAACCAATTAAAAATTGCCAAGTCCTCCTGTGCTGAGGATAAAAGGCACTTGCTGCAGAGGTTCAGGGCTCTCGTGCTTCCCTGCTGTGTCAGTGGAACCGTGAGCCCAGACTCGAGTTTGTAATAAAGGCTTCCTAAATTTTCCAATTGACTGTCTGGTGGTCGTCTGTCGCGGGTCGCACCATTACACTATCTCTCTCCCTTCCTCTCTGTAAAAAAAATCAATAAAATATAAAAAATAAAAAAATTTTAAAAAAAGAAGCAGAAAACACTCAACTGGAAAAGCAAGAAGAGAAAAGAATCCAAAAATGTGAAGATAATGTAAGGAGCCTCTGGGACAGCTTCAAGCGTACCAACATCAGAATTGTGGGGGGTACCAGAAGAAGAGAGAGAGCAAGATACTGAAAACCTATTTAAAGAAATAATGACTGGAAACTTCCCACATCTGATAAAAGAAATAGACTTACTAGTCCAGGAAGCACACAGAACCCCATATAAAAGGAATCCAAAGAGGACTACACCAAGAGCAAAAGACAAAGAGAGAATATTAAAAGCAGCAAGAGAAAAACAGTTCATTACCTACAAGGGAGCACCCATACGACTGTCAGCTGATTTCTCAACAGAGATGATGCAGGCCAGACGGGAGTGGCAAGAAATATTCAACGTGATGAACAGCAAGAACCTACAACCAAGAATACTCTATCCAGCAAAGCTAACATTCAGAATTGAAGGGCAGATAAAGAGCTTCACAGAGAAGAAAAAGCTAAAGGAGTTCATCAACTCCAAACCAGTATTATATGAAATGCTGAAAGGTACTCTTTTAGAAGAGGAAGAAGAAAAAGGTAAAAGCCAAAAAATTATGAACAACAAATACATATCTATCAACAAGTGAATCTAAAAATTAAGTGAATTAAAAATTTGACTAACAGAATAAACTGGTGAATATAATAAAATCAGGAGCACAGAAAGGGAGTAGACTGATAATTCTCAGGAGGACAAAAATCATAAAGCATCAAACAGACTGTGAAATTACAGCAGAAAGATTAAAGTTAGGTGAGGTAGATAAGTGATCAATCAAAGGACTTGTATGCATGCATATAAGCATAACCAATGATCACAGACACTGGGGGGTCGGGGTATGCCTGGGAGGGAGGGGGGGGCAATGGGGAGATATGTATAAAAATTAATAAAAATTAATAAAAAGATTTTATAAATCAATAAAATATATTTTAAAAGAAATTTGTCCTTAGTCTCCATTGTAGGAAGATCTTGAGGCATGCCAGGGCCTTTTGGAATGAACTAAAACCAATTCTAGTTCAAGAGGAAGTTTAACTTCATTTGTCCTAGGGTGTGACTAGTAAATGACACTACTTGGATTTCTGCTGTCTCAGCAAGTACCTTGATATAAGCGATTTGCCCTCTGGTTAGGGAGGCAAAATGCAAATCATTTGCTTGCAAGTGTCCTTGGTTTAGGGAAGATGGGATTTACTAGATAGCTCCAAGTTGCTGTTGAAACCATCTCAATTTCCCTATTGAATAATATTCTATTTATAATAAATAGTATTCTATTTTTCCTGCCTTACTGGCTCGTGTCATTTATATAACTTACTTTCTTTTTCTTTTTTAAAAATTAAATCTTTATTATTCAGATTATTACATTTGTTTCTCTTTTTTCCCCTCCACCCAACTCCCACCCTTCCCTCTGCCCTTACCTCCCTCCCGTTGACCTCATCCATAGGTGTATTATTTTTGTCCAGTCTCTCCCTGTACACCCCTCACCCCTTCCCCCTGAGAATTATCAGTCCAGTCCCTTTCTGTGCTCCTGATTCTATTATATTCACCAGTTTATTCTGTTGATCAAATTTTTAGTTCACTTAATTTTTAGATTCACTTGTTGATAGATATGTATTTGTTGTTCATAATTTTTTGGCTTTTACCTTTTTCTTTTTCCTCTTCTAAAAGAGTACCTTTCAGAGGAGAATCCAAGATGGCAGCATAGGTAAACACCTACACTGCTGCCTGGAACAACAATTTCAAAACTACAACTAAAAGACAGAACAGACATCATCCAGATCCACAGGAAAGCTGGTTGAGTGGAAGTTCTACAGCTAGAAGGAAAGAGAGGGGCTCACAGAGACCCAGAGGAGCTGCAAAAAGCTGAGGTACGGAGACACATGCGTGGAGAGAGCGGGTGCCCGAGTACCTGGCTGGCTTTCTTTGGCGGGAGGGAAACGGAGACTCCCAATGGCATTGAACCCCTTATCTTACGAAACTAAACCCCAGATCCAGCCGAAACTCATTCGGGGGCAGTTTGGACTGTGAAGGGGGAGAGGTGCACGGAGGTTTAGGGGAGTTGCAAAAGATCGGGGGTCTGGAGGAGAATCCAAGATGGCAGCATAGGTAAACACCTACACTGCTGCCTGGCACAACAATTTCAAAACTACAACTAAAAGACAGAACAGACATCATTCAGAACCACAGGAAAACTGGCCGAGTGTAAGTTCTACAGCTAGAAGGAAAGAGAGGGGCTCACAGAAACCCAGAGGAGCTGCAAAAAACCTAACGAGGTATGGAGATGCCCGCGCTGAGAGAGCGGGTGCCGGAGAACCTGGCTGGCTTTCTCTGGCGGGAGGGAAACGGAGACTCCCAACGGCATTGAACCCCTTATCTTACGACACTAAACCCCAGATCCAGCCGAAACTCATACGGGGGAGTTTGGACTGTGAAAAGGGAGAGGTGCACGGAAATTTAGGGGAGTGGCAAAAGATCAAGTCTGGTTGCGCACACGCACGGTGCTGCGCGGAGGACAGATTGCTAATTGTGCCGCTGGCTTTCGCGAGTGGGCGAGAGACAGACCCTCCCAACTGTGCCACTTCTGAGTCCACTGGGACCCTGTTTCGGGCGAAACACTGGGGACCTAGACTCGTGTGGTCCTGGTGCGCAGGGGAGCCGGAAAGGCAGCGGTTAGAGGCCCTGCGGGCGCTCTGGCACAAGGACCGCTCCAGCCATTACCCAGTCACGTGAGACTCAGGGGCCATGGAGGGTGGGGCCGACTGGAAGGCAAGGCGGTCCCTTAAGCCCTGAGACTCCACCCATCCCAAGCTTAATACAGGCTTCTTAGGTTTTGCGTCTGGTATCATAAGGCTGAATCCAACACAGAAGTTTCCCAGGCATAGTGAAAATGCCGAGACAAGGGAAGGGATCACAAACAAAATAAATGGAAGAAAAAAAACGACTGGATATAGAGTTCAAAACCACGCTTATAAGGTTTTTCAAGAATATGCTAGAAAAGATGGATAAATTTAGCGAGAGCCAAGAGGAGATGCAAAAGAGCCAACTAGAGATGGAAAAGGTCCAACTAAAGATGATAAAGGACCAAATAGAAATTAAACATACACTGACTGAAATAAAAAATATTATACGGAGTCCTAACAGCAGACTAGAGAAAGGCAAGAATCAAGTAAAAAATTTGAAATATAAGGAGGCAGACAACATTCAACTGGAAAGGCAAGAAGAGAAAAGAATCCAAAAATGTGAAGATAATGTAAGGAGACTCTGGGACAGTTTCAAGCGTACCAACATCAGAATTGTGGGGGTGCCAGAAGAAGAGAGAGAGCAAGATACTGAAAACTTATTTAAAGAAATAATGACTGAAAACTTCCCACATCTGGTAAAAGAAATGGACTTGCAGGTCCAGGAAGCACACAGAACCCCACATAAAAGGAATCCAAAGAGGACCACACCAAGACACATCATAATTAAAATACCAAGAGCAAAAGACAAAGAGAGAATATTAAAAGCAGCAAGAGAAAAACAGTTTATTACTTACAAGGGAGCACCCATACGACTGTCAGCTGATTTCTCAACAGAGACGATGCGGGCCAGACGGGAGTGGCAAGAAATATTCAACGTGATGAATAGCAAGAACCTACAGCCAAGAATACTCTATCCAGCAAAGCTAACATTCAGAATTGAAGGGCAGATAAAGAGCTTCACAGAGAAGAAAAAGCTAAAGGAGTTCATCAACTCCAAACCAGTATTATGTGAAATGCTGAAAGGTACTCTTTTAGAAGAGGAAGAAGAAAAAGGTAAAAGCCAAAAAATTATGAACAACAAATACATATCTATCAACAAGTGAATCTAAAAATTAAGTGAATTAAAAATTTGATCAACAGAATAAACTGGTGAATATAATAGAATCAGGAGCACAGAAAGGGAGTGGACTGATAATTCTCAGGGGGAAGGGGTGAGGGGTGTACAGGGAGAGACTGGACAAAAATCATACACCTATGGATGAGATCAATAGGAGGGAGCTAAGGGCAGAGGGAGGGGTGGGAACTGGGTAGAGGGGTGCTATGGGGGGGAAAAAAGAGAAACAAATGTAATAATCCGAATAATAAAGATTTAACTAAAAAAAAAAAAAGATGGGGGGTCTGGTGGCGTGCACGGCGATGTGCGGAGGACCGACTGCTGATTGTGCCGCTGGCTTTCAGGAGTGGGCAGGAGACAGACCCTCCCAGCTGTGTGACTTCTGACTCCACTGGGCCCCAGTTTCGAGCAAAACCCTGGGGAGCCAGACTTGTGTGGTCCCAGAGCACAGGGGAGCCGGATGGGCAGCAGTCTAGAGGCACTGTGAGAGAGCGTGTGCGCACAGGGACCGCTCCAGCCATTTACCAGCCACGTGAGACTCAGGGGCCGTGGAGGGTGGGGCCGACTGGAAGGCAAGGCGGTCCCTTAAGCCCTGATACTCCACCCCTCCCAAGCTCAACAGAGAGGCTTTTGCAGTTTTTCAAGTCTGGTATCATAAGGCTGAATCCAACACTGAAGTTCTCCCAGCATAGTGAAAATGCCGAGACAAGGGAAGGGATCACCAACAAAAGAAATGGAGGAAAACAAACGACTGGATATAGAGTTCAAAACCACGCTTATAAGGTTTTTCAAGAATATCCTAGAAAAGTTGGATAAAGTTTGCAAGTCCCAAAAGGAGATGAAAAAGGACCACCTAGAGATGCAAAAGATCCAACTAGAGATGGAAGAGGACCAACTAGAGATGATAAAGGACCAAATAGAAATTAAACAAACACTGACTGAAATAAAAAATATTATACAGAGACCTAAAGCAGATTAGTGGAAGGCAAGAATCAAGTCAAAAATTTGAAATATAAAGAAACAGAAAACACTCAACTGGAAAAGCAAGAAGAGAAAAGAATCCAAAAATGTGAAGATAATGTAAGGAGCCTCTGGGACAGCTTCAAGCGTACCAACATCAGAATTGTGGGGGTGCCAGAAGAAGAGAGAGAGCAAGATACTGCAAACCTACTTAAAGAAATAATGACTGAAAACTTCCCACATCTGGTGAAAGAAATAGACTTACTAGTCCAGGAAGCACACAGAACTCCATATAAAGGAATCCAAAGAGGGCTACACCAAGACACATCATCATTAAAATAGCAAGAGCAAAAGACAAAGAGAGAATATTAAAAGCAGCAAGCGAAAAACAGTTCATTACCTACAAGGGAGCACCCATACGACTGTCAGCTGATTTCTCAACAGAGATGATGCAGGCCAGACGGGAGTGGCAAGAAATATTCAAGTGATGAATAGCAAGAACCTACAACCAAGAATACTCTATCCAGCAAAGCTATCATTCAGAATTGAAGGGCAGACAAAGAGCTTCACAGATAAGAAAAAGCTAAAGGAGTTCATCAACTCCAAACCAGTATTATATGAAATGCTGAAAGGTACTCTTTTAGAAGAGGAAAAAGAAAAAGGTAAAAGACAAAAAATTATGAACAACAAATACATATCTATCAACAAGTGAATCTAAATATTAAGTGAATTAAAAATTTGATCAACTGAATAAACTGGTGAATATACTAGAATCAGAAGCACAGAAAGGGAGTGGACTGATAATTCTCAGGGTAAAGTGGAAAGGGGGGTACAGGGACTGGACAAAAATCATACACCTATGGACTCATCAATTGGGGGGAAAGGTAAGGGTAGA
The DNA here is from genome assembly GCA_011751065.1 of Lasiurus cinereus. Taxonomy (NCBI): domain Eukaryota; kingdom Metazoa; phylum Chordata; class Mammalia; order Chiroptera; family Vespertilionidae; genus Lasiurus; species Lasiurus cinereus. The sequence continues at coordinate 1,438,463 of JAAGEH010002525.1, forward strand.
GAGAGGGGTTGGAGCGGGGTGGAGGAGAGCTATGGAGGGGAAAGAAGAGAGACAAATGTAATAATCTAAATAATAAAGATTTAATTAAAAAAAATAAAAAAACAACAACAGGGGAATCCCTGTAGGAGGGGTTTTCATGCCCTATGTCAGTTGAAACAGCCCACAGGAAGAACTCTGATTTTAAAAGCCTCTATCCTCCCAATTTCTTCTCCTGTATAGAACTTCTCCTTTGTTTAGTTTGCTTGCTAAGGCTGCGCATATGAATCCTTTCTTCTTTCCTGAATGAACCTTTTTTTTTGTTAAAGGAATGGCTGACCTTTTGTTTGTGTTTGAGGTTATGAAACCCTGAACATATTTAGCTACTCTCAGACTCATTTTTTTTACATCTGTGAAATGGGAATATGACTTGTGAAGTGTCGAATTAGTGTTAGGTTTATGACTGCTTTGTGATTGTCCTGTGAGTTCACAGTCTGCCATCCACTAAGGCCTTTTTAGTCCTAGCCATATCAAGAGACTGACAATGAACTCTTGACCTGGTACTCTCCCTTCAGTACCCACTGCTTGAAAATAGATTGATTACCTACTTTAAGGGGACAGTGATTCATCCTTTTGGAACCATCAACATATCCAAATGTGTACTGGCTTTTCCTGACTACAACACCTCTCCTTCAGCCCACACATCCAAAGGCTTGCAAAATTCTAAGTCACTGACATGGAATCCTGCACAAGAGATCCATTTCATGGTAAAAGCAGGCTAAATATTTATTTCCGTGTAGCAAGCCACTTAGAAACTCATAGTGTGAAATAAAAACATTTATTATTTCTCATAATTCTGTGGAATTCGTCCAGGGTTTAGCTGGGCCCAGGGCTCTTCAACTCTAGGTGGTGTTAGTTGAGTTCCCAAAACTCCTTGTATAAAACTAGGCTGAGTGAAGGCAGAAGGCTTCACTGATATGACTGGCCCCTCTGTGGTCCTCCATGTGGCCTCTCCCTGTACATGAGATTATGTCAGTCAGCAGTCTAGTCCAAGCTGCTTCATAGTATGGCAGCTGGCTGCCCTCAGGGAGGAAGTGGAAACTGTCTGTTCTTTTAAGGCCTAGAGGCTCAAACCTCAGAACTTTATTCTTACCATTATCAGTCACAGTAAATTGAAAGGCCAATGCAGATTCAAGGGGAGGGGAAACCAATGCTACCTTTTGATGTCAGGAACAGCTTGTATGTATAAAGTTGTGAATAATTTCCAATAGCCATTTTTGGAGACTACTGACTGCAGTCCCCAATAGCTAAAACATACAGGCTTTGGAATTAAGGGTGGGAAGCAGAACTGACATCATCATTGCTCTCATTGACCGAATTGAGGATTTCAATATTAAAATAAAAACCTTAAAGCCATTAGGAAAAAATGTGGAAGAGTAACTTGGTGTAGGACAGGATTCTTTAGCCAAACACAGAAAATACTAAGTATAAAAGATACATTTTTCTATATTTAAATAAAAACTGTTCATCAAAAGGCACTACAAAGTGAAAAAACAAGATGCAAACTGAGATACTTTCAACACAAATCACTGATAAAAATGTAATATCCAAAACAGAGTGCTAAGTAACAATAAGAAAAAGACAAACCATTTAACAGAAAACTGGATCAGGGAAAAGAAAGTCTTGGCCAATAAACAGGTGGAAAGATACGGTAATAATCGTGGGATGAGAAAAACGCCACCAGCAGCTCTATTGCAAACCCACGGGGCTGTCAAGGCCAGCTCTGGGTAGTATGACCGCACGCACGCGCCCGCTTCATGCGCGTCTGGAGACGCGCCCGCCGCCAGTAGTGGGGCGGCACTGGAACTGGGAGGGTTCAAGTTCCTTGCCCCGGGAGGGCGCGGCCAAAAGCCATGTTGCTTAGCAACCGAGGCCATCCGCGGGACGGCGCCAATTCCGGCGCGCTTCCGCCCCGCCCCGGTATACCGGAAGTGAAGCGCGGGGGCGGGGCTGAGCAGTGCTGAGTGTTGTGGGCTGTGCGGACGAGAAGGCACGGGGGCAGGTGAGTGAAAGCGTTCGCGTCTTCCTCTTCGCATATGCATCCCCCGGGGCCCACCTCTTCATTCTGTACCCCGTTTCTCCGCCTCGGCGACACCAGCCCCGACGGACGCCGCCCTTGCTAGCGCCCACCTCCCCTTGGTATTGGAGCCCACGCGAGCCGGTGCAGGGGTGTGGGTGGAAAGGCTGCAGCAGAAGCTGGGGCCGGCCAGTTCTGCCGGCTCTTCCAGCCCCAGAAGATCAGCAGATCCGGTTTCCACAGCCTGGACTTAGTTGCGTTGAGTTGGAGCCCATTTACCTCAGAGACAGGATTTAATTCCCTGTTAGGAAACTTCCCAGTCGGTGTTGCCTGCGCAAGTAGGTAAGCTAGGCATTTCTAGTGATACTCTTGAGAGTGTTGCCTAATGAAAAACATCTATACTAAACGGAATGTCCATGAGAAGTCAGATAGGCATGTCGTCTTGCCAGGACATTGTTAAACCAGCTGGCAAAGTAACCCAAAGCTCAGCTGATATTGACTCATCTGTGGAGAAGATCACTCAGAGATAGCCTGTCTTACTGAACAAAAGCCAGAGTTTAAAGGGGGGAAACACACACACACACACACACACACACACACACGTGAGAGTTTCTAGCTCCTCCTTGAACTGATTGGCTGAGAGCTACCAAGGAGAGAGTGATAAGTTATCAGGACAGGCAAGTGCAATTACTTGCTGTTCTTTAGGGAACCCTGTGATTTCCGCTAAGGCACTTGTGTTCTGCGCTCATCTCCAAGTACTGGATGTAATGTTTTTTTAATGCCATCTCCAGATTGTGCTGCTGCTTTCTTTTTCCATTGCAATTTCTCAGGTACCATATAGCAGCTTAGATGAACTCATCAAATACTGAATGTCTACTTAAGTGCCAGGCATAGTTCTAGGTGCTGAATTCTATAGCACTGAACAAAACACAAAATTTCCATCCTCAGGAAACTTTAAATCTATGGAAGGATAAAGATAACTAAGACAAATAAGCAAAATATGGATCATGCTAAAGAGGAAATACAGAGGAGGGAAGAATGAAATAAGGGAAATTATCCTGATATTAAGTGGACATTTATTAGGGCACTTTACCAGTTTTCTGGGTTCTTGTTGCAGGCGTCAAGTGTCAAAAAAAAAAAACCACATTAAAACTAGTGTAACCTGGCCCAATTGGTGTGGCTCAGTTGTCTGAGTGTTGTCCCATGTACCAGGAGGTTGCTGGTTTGATTCCAAATCAAGGGCACATGCCCCGGTTGTGGGCTCAGACCCCAGTTGGGGCCATGCAAGAGGCAGTGCATCAATGATTCTCATCATTGATTAAAAAAATATATATATACACACACACACACACACACACACACACACCATATTTTCCAGCGTATAAGACGACTGGGCGTATAAGATGACCCCCAACTTTTCCAGTTAAAATAGAGTTTGGGATATACCCACACTATAAGATGACACCCAGTGTATAAGACGACCCCTGACTTTTGAGATTTTCCTGGGTTAAAAAATCATCTTATATGCCGGAAAATATGGTGTGTGTATGTGTGTGTGTGTCCTACACACACACATACACACACACACACATATATATATATATTGACTTCAGAGAGGGAGAGGGATAGAGATAGAAACATAGGGATTTATTATCTTTTTCATCCACAAATTCAAACACATTATTTCACAGTTTCTGTGAGTCAGGCATTCCAGAGTAACTTAGATGATTATGGTTTTATCACCTATAGCTAAGTGAGTGTGGAGCTGTGTGTGAAGAAGGAGGTCATGTTTGAGTGTGCTTGGCAAGCATAGTGGGAGTTACTAGGTGAAGACAGGCGGAGGAACAGTGTGTACCAAAGATCAGCAGTGTGACTAGGGGAACAAATGTTGTGCATAGTGTTTGGGGAGAGATGATACTAGAGGTAGGCAAGAGCCAGGTGGTGCAAGACCTTCAGCCAAATGGGGGTTTCTGAGCTTTTTTCTAAAAATTGTGAGTGGCCTTTCAAGAAATTTTAAGCAGGCAAATGACATGATTGGGAGATATCTTAGAATGCTGTCTTTTGCAACTTCAAGGAAAAAACACTTGAGAGGGCTGCAGAAATTCAAGCAAGTTATAGAAATACTAAAGGCCTGGTGCACAAAATTTGTGCACTTGACGGGGAAAGGGGTGGTCCCTCAGCCCAGCCTTCGTCCTCTTGCAGTCCAAGAGCCCTTGGGGGATCCGACTGATGGCTTAGGGGAGTGGGCCTAAGCTGTCAGTCCAACATCCTTAGCTCTGCTGCAGAGGTGGGAGAGGCTCCCACCACTGCCACTGTGATCACCAACCATGAGCACATCTTCTGGCTGGCGGTACTCCCCCTGTGGGAGTGCACCAACCACCAGGGAGCAGCTCCTCTGCTGTGTGTTTGCCCCTGGTGGTCAGTGCATGTCATAGTGACCAGTTGTTCTGCCATTAGGCCAATTTGCATATTAGCCTTTTATTATATAGGATAGGATGACCTAAAGCAATGGCTGTTGGAAGGAGGAGCTAAATTGAACAGATAGATAAGTTAGAATCTACAAAATTTGTTGGATGTTTCAAAACATACTGTATATCTCACTCAAACTTGGTTTTTATATAAAACCCACAAATCTAGTGAATTTTGTTCCCTCTTTCACTTTGTAAAACCATTCATGGAGCTTAGGTTTGTCTGGATGTGGTGTCAAAAAGAAAGAGAAGGTAGCCCTGGCTACATAGCTCAGTAGATTAGGTGTTATCCTCGTACACCAAGGCGCAGGTTCCATTCCTGATCAAAGGACATACAAGAAAAGTTTTTGCTTCCTCCATCCCTTAATGTATGGATAAAAGTAACACTGATTCCTCGGAGAGCCAAAGAAAATAAGATCTGCTTTAGAATTCAGGAAAAAGGTTTACTTTATGTTATTTTCTAGACAAACCTGCACAACTGATTCCATGTAATAGCTATTTGGTCTTAAATGCAGATACATATTTCTCAACTTATTTTTTAGGAGGTACTGTGAGCCATCTTCAGTTAATGTAAACCTTTTGCACTTGTGTAAAGGAAAGGAACTGGGTGTTGAGGTTTGTTGAGTGCTGCTGCCTGCATATGCTGTAATGCATTTGCCTTTATCTGGGCACTGTCACCTTAAAATTTGTTCTCAGTTGAAATATGATTAAGGGCCTATTCTTTGTTTTGGGTTTATTTGCTTGGTGAAGAGAGGAAATTATTGTTCAGCTGTAAACAATTGAACAGTAGCAGTCATTGTGTGAGTCTTGCTTTGCTCAGCGGAAAATCCACACTGCCTAGTTGGATATTGTGGGTGTCTTCCAAATACCCAGGTGGAACTATCAGAATACTTGGGCCACTCTTGACCTTGACATAGGTCTCCTAGTGTAAAAAACATTCTTAACCCTTTCTTATATATAACTGCCAGCTTTAGGGGCAAGCATTTGAGCACATGTGCTGTAAGATCAATTAGAAATTACAGATCGTGAAGTCTGCAAGAAGACTGGCCCAGGAGTGAAGAGATGGATTATGGTTTATTTATTGTACTTGTCCTCTTGTCCAGGGCTCCATAAAGCTCTCTTCCCTCCAGTTAACTGACATGTACTGAGTGTCTGCCACATATTTGGCACGAGGGTTGCAACAGAGTCCTCCCGCCCTTAAATAGCTCTCGGTCAACTGTAGGAAGGATATCAGGAGTGCTTTGAAAAAAAGGCCAAGTTCTCTGGGGTAGAGGGTGGCTAACCCTGGGTCAGTAGTGTTCACACAGGCTTGATGCTGCTCCAGCTGAAGATTGGAGAACTGAGAAGGGGCTTCCCAGACAGGAGGACTAGCACATGAAAAGTGTTGAAAATCAATATTCCTTTCTGGTTAAGTCATAGCACAAGCTAATTGGACAAAGACAATTTAATAAAACAACAGAGCCCGGCCAGCATGATTCACTGGTTGATTGTTGACCAATGAACCAGGAGATCACGGTTCAATTCCTGGTCAGGGCACAAGCCTGGATTGAGGGCTTAATCCCCAGGGGGGTGTGTGAAGGGGACAGTCAACAGATGATTCTTTCTCATCATTGATGTTTCTATCTCTCTCTTCCTCTCTGAATTCAATAAAAATATATTCTAGCCAAAACCGGTTTTGCTCAGTGGATAGAGCATTGGCTTGCAGACTGAAAGGTCCCAGGTTCGATTCGGTCAAGGGAATGTACCTTGGTTTCGGGCACATCTCCAGTAGGGGGTGTGCAGGAGGCAGCTGATTGGTCTCTCTCTCATCGATGTTTTGGACTCTATTCTTCTCTCTTCCTCTCTGTAAAAAAATCAATAAAATATATATATTTAAAAACCACACAAATGCCCCATGAATAATTCAGTAGCTCTCCCCCCTCCCATTCATGCGGAATACATTCTAAGACTCCAGTGAATACCTAAAACAACAGAATCAAATCCTATGTATACTGTGTTTTTCCTTTATATTTATGTACTTATGGTAAAGTTTGATTTATAAATTAGGAACAGACAGAGAAAAACAGTAAAACTAATAATAAAATAAAAGTTATAACACTATACTGTAATAGTTATGTGTATATAATCACTTGATTCAAAGAATCACTTACCATTTAATATTTTCAGTCCATGGTTGACCATGAGTAACTGAAACCATGGCTAAGGGAGACTACTCTACATGAAAGATGCAGTGTATGCTGTTCTGTACAATTCCTATTTTTCAGAAAATAGTCCAGTGGGGTATAAATTAGAGGTAAGAGTTCCCCAAAGAAATCTCTTCTTTCACCCAGACTAAGAATGACCTTTGACTTCATCAATGCACAGTGATAGAGTATTAAAGTGATTTTTTTCAAGCATTGACAGGATCCTTTCAGTTTTTGTTACTAGTTAGTGAAGCTAGATAATAATGTTAGTCTGTGATCAGAGCTTTTCCCTAAGTATTCCTTACATATTTTCTCTATTAAAAAATAACACATTTGCCGAAAACAGTTTGGCTCAGTGGATAGAGCATCAGCCTGCAGACTGAATCTAATCTAATCCCAGGTTAGATTTTGGTCAAGGGCATGTACCTTTATTGCGGGCACATCCCCAGAAGGGGGCGTGCAGGAGGCGGCTGATTGATGTTTCTAACTCTCCCTCTCTGTAAAAAAATCAATAAAATATTGCCGAGACCGGTTTGGCTCAGTGGATAGAGTGTCGGCTTGTGGACTAAAAGGTCCCAGGTTCGATTCCAGTTGGGGGCATGTACCTTGCTTGCGGGCACATCTCCACTGTGGGGTGTGCAGGAGGCGGCTGATTGATGTCTCTCTCTCATCTATGTTTCTGACTTTCTGTCTCTCTCCCTTCCTCTCTGTAAAAAAATCAATAAAATATTTTTTTAAAATCAATAAAATGTATATATTTTTAAAAATAACACACCTGCTGTTTCCTCAAGTATCTCCTCTGCTTATATGAATGTATTTTTTTCTCCCTGTTTTTTAATTTGCAGGTACACTTTTCCCCCCTCTTGCTTTATTTATTTAAATTTGAAGTAGCCTTGATTTAAATAGTGTCTACATTGTAAAATTGTGGTTGAGGAATGCAAGAAGTAGGTAGTCTTTGAGTGATGGGAAGCATTCAGTTGGCTGTGCTAGAATTTCTGGGTGCACAGAAGTGAGCCTTCTTCATTATTCCCTCACAAAGATCAAACTATAGTACCAAGTTCTCAAAATTCTCAGATGAAACCAAAGTTATGACTTTAAGACATGCAGTTTAAAATTATTTTAAAATGTAAACCAATTTTTATATATACAAACTACCTTACAGTATTTACTTTTAAAATCTTATCTCTTTGGCTCATTGTCTGAAAAATCCTTTAAAAAATGCTATAAAATTTAAAATTTTTAAATTGATGGAGGGGAAAGGTTTTTGAAATATATATATGTGTGTGTGTGTGTGTGTGTGTGTGTGTGTATACATATATATTGTATTATTTCAAAGAGGAAGGGAAAGGGAGAGAGAGATAGAAACATCAATGATGAGAGGGAATCATTGGTTGGCTGCCTCCTGCACGCCCCCCATTGGGGATCGAGCCTGCAACTGGGGCATGTGCCCTTGCCTAGAATGGAATCTGGAACCCTTCAGTCCTCAGGCCGATGCTCTATCCACTGAACCAAACCTGCCAGGGCAGGGAAGGGTTTTTATTAAAGTACTTTGAGCCGAGACCAGTTTGGCTCAGTGGATAGAGCATTGGCCTTTGGACTGAAGGGTCCCAGGTTCGATTCTGGTCAAGGGCTTGTACCTTGGTTGCGGGCACATACCCAGTGGGTGGCGTGCAGGAGGCAGCTGAGCGGTGTCTCTCTCTTCAATGTTTCTAACTCTCTATCCCTCTTCCTTCCTCTCTGTAAAAAATCAATAGAATATATTTAAAAAATAAATAAAGTACCTTGAAATGATCTTTTCTCAGAAAACCAGTTATCAAATTTTAGTTTAAAAAATTAGACCCTCTACTTTCATAATATCTGTAGAACTGCCAATTATTTGTTCTGGCAGTTTTCCTTCTGCTTTTTTTTTAAAAATATATTTTATTGATTTTCTTATAGAGAGGAAGGGAGAGAGAGCATTAGAAACATCGATGAGAGAGAAACATTGATCAGCTGCCTCCTGCACACTGCTTACTGGGGATGTGCCTGCAACCAAGGTACGTGCCCCTGACCGGAATCGAACCTGGGACCCCTCAGACCGATGCTCTATCCACTGAGCCAAACCTGTCTCAGTGAAAGAAACCTCTAATACTTTAGTTTTGAGTCTGCTCAGAGCAGATCCCCATGGGAGACATCGATCACACAACCAAGATACAAACTGGTTTTGGCTCTTTCTGCTTTTGTTAGAATTTTTATGCTTTCTTTCTTTATCTATTAAAAAAACCACACAATTAGAATAAAACCTTTTTTTTTTAAATTTTATGTTCTCTTTGACTCAGTTCTCTCTTCCCAGAGAAAGAACCTTTGGGGAAAAAGGAGATACCCTTTATTTCCTTCCTGTGTGTACTACAGCATTCCTGCTCTTGAAAGTTAGTGAGTTATATATAAACTGTTGTTTTATTTTATTATTTTTCCTCATAATTAGAGTCTCCACCCTGGATGGCGTAACTCTTTTGGGAATGTTACTGGAAAGGGAGCCTGGCCCTTGGTGGGTCTGCCCAAGGCAGCTGGTGGTTCTTAACTTCATGTAGGAAAAATTTCACAACATGAATCCAGGTGACTTTGAGGAAACACTTATTAAAGAAGGCAACAGTGAAACCAGAAGGGGCTTAGTGCAGAAGCACCAGAGGAGCCTAGGCTGGGCTGCCCTAGATCGTGGGAAGTCAGAGAAAATGGGACCTTGGGATCAGGTTTAGGATGAGCTGCTGCTGCCCGTTGCTCCCCTGGTTGCAAGCCTGGTGGGGGTCCTTTAGGGTTTAGGAGATGCATGGAGTGTGTGTGTGTGTAAAATTGTGGTCGATTTTAAAAACTGCTTAATTTCTTTTTGGTATCTAGGAAGCATTAATTTAATTTCATATACAATTGTAAAAGAAACAATTTTATTTATTTATTTATTTATTTTAATATATTTTATTGATTTTTTTACAGAGAGGAAGGGAGAGGGACAGAGAGTCAGAAACATCGATGAAAGAAACATCAATCAGCTGCCTCCTGCATGCCCCCCACTGAGGATGTGCCCACAACCAAGGTACATGCCCTCGACCGGAATCGAACCCGGGACCCTGCAGTCCGCAGGCTGACGCTCTATCCGCTGAGCCAAACCGGTTTCGGCAACAATTTATTTTTGATTTACTATTTATTTATTTATTTATTTTAATATATTTTATTAATTTTTTACAGAGAGGAAGGGAGAGAGACAGAGTCAGAAACATCGATGAGAGAGAGACATCGATCAGCTGCTTCTTGCACACCCCCTACTGAGGATGTGCCCTCAACCAAGGTACATGCCCTTTACCGGAATCGAACCTGGAACCTTTCAGTCCCCAGACCGACGCTCTATCCACTGAGCCAAACCGGTTTCGGCTTGATTTACTATTTATTGATTACTATATTATGTTCCATAGAAACAGGTTTGTGGTTTGAGATTCTTCATTGTGATATTAGGGGCAAAATACGTATCTTAAAGTTTATCTTATTCCATCTTTATCTGAAACCTCTTTAAAAATATATCTATATATATATACGTATATATATATATATATATATATATATACGTATATATATATATATTATTGATATTTTACAGAGAGGAAGAGAGAGGGATAGAAACATCGATGATGAGAGAGACATCGATCACACAACCAAGATACATGCCCCTGACCGGAATCGAACCCGGGACCCCTCAGTCCGCAGGCCAATGCTCTATCCACTGAGCCAAACCGGTCTCAGCAAAAGAAACCTCTTGTACTTTATTTATTTGTTTGTTTGTTTGTTTGTTTGTTTATTTATATTAATTTTTTATACATATCTCTCCATTGCCCCCCATCCCTCCCAGGCATAACCCAACCCCCCAGTGTCTATGTTCATTGGTTATGCTTATATGCATGCATACAAGTCCTTTGATTGATCTCTTATCTACCTCACCTAACTTTAATCTTCCTGCTGTAATTTCACAGTCTGTTTGAAGCTTTACTGCCTCTGTATCTATCCTTTTGTTCATAAGTTTATAATGTTTTTTATTATCCACACATGAGTGAGATCATGTGATGTTTCTCCTTCATTGACTGGTTTATTTCACTAAGCATAAGGCTCTCCAGTTCCAACCAGGTTGCTGCAAATGGTAAGAATTCCTTCTTTTTAATGGCAGCATAGAATTCCATTGTGTAGATGTACCACATTTTTCTGATCCACTCATCTGCTGATGGGCACCTAGGCTGTTTCCAAATTGTAGCTATTGTAAATTGTGCTGCTATGAACATAGGGGTGCATAAATCCTTTCTGATTGATGTTTGTAATTTCTTAGGATAAATTCCTAAGAGTGGGATTACAGGGTCAAATGGGAGATCCATTTTTATTTTTTTGAGGATCTTGTACTTTATTTTTGAGTCTGCTCAGAGCAGGTCCCCATGGGAGGAACTGCAGCTCCCCCACCCCCATACCTCCCACAGGTGCTGCTACTGTTCCAGGAACCATAATGATGGCTGGCAATATTCATAACTTTGCATAAGATGTAAACTTACAGGTTCAGGAAGCTAAGCAAACCCTTAACAGGGTAAACCCAAAGAAATCTATGCGAAGACATTATAATTAAACTTCTGAAAACTTAAGACAAAAAAGAATTGAAATGTTACTTAATGGGGAAAACCAATTCAAGTGACAATAGAATTCTTCTCAGAAACCTTGAAGGCCAGAAGGAAGAGGCATAACATTTGTCAAATGCTGAAAGAAAAGAACCTATCAAACTCTGAGGGCTTTTTAAAATTTGTTTGTTTTTAATCCTCACTCAAGAATATGTTTTTTATTGATTTTAGAGAGCAGGTAGAGAGAGAAATTTGGATGTGAGAAAGATTGATCAGTTGCCTCCTATACATGCCTCATCCATGGGTCAAACTCACAACCTTTTAGTGTACAGGATAATGCTCTAACCAACCAAGCCACCCAGCCAGAGTAACCCTGAGTTTTTTATTTTTATTTTTATCTTGGGAATATGTTTATTAAAGCTGGGGACAGTGAATCAAGAAAGGACTTAGGATAGAAAAAGCAGCGGAGAGACGAGGCAGGACTGCTTTGTTTCACTGGAAAGTCAGAGAAAAGGGGGCCTTGGAGAGAGGTTCAGGAGGGTTAGCTCCGGACCAGCTACCTGTCCCATTTCTCCCCTGATTTCGAGTCTTGTGGGGACCCTTGAACTTTAGGAGAAAAAAAAATTCATTTGAAAAGGAGATTGGAGTGTGTATGCCCCAAGGAGAGTGCACCTCAAACCTGGTGTTTTTGTTTTAATATGTCTTCATTGATTTTAGAGAGAGGAGTAGAGAGAGAAACATCAGTGATGAAAGAGAATCATCAATTGGCTACCTCTTGCATGCCCCCACTGGGGAGGGATCGAGCCTGCAACCTGGACATGTGCCCTTGACTAGAATCAAACCCAGGACTCTTTTTTTTTTTAAATATATTTTATTGATTTTTTACAGAGAGGAAGGGAGAGGGATAGAGAGTTAAAACATGGATGATAGAGAAACATGGATTCAGCTGCCTTCTGTACACTCTCCACTGGGGATGTGCCCGCAACCAAGGTACATGCCCTTGACTGGAATCGAACCTGGGACCCTTGAGTCTTCAGTCCGACGCTCTATCCACTGAGCCAAACTGGTCAGGGCCAAACCCTGGACTCTTAAGTCCAAAGGCCAATGCTCTACCCACAAGCCAAACCAGCTAGGGCTCTAGTCACATTTTAAAAACACACTTTATGTATGTCAGTGCAGTGGGCTTTCTAGCCATAAGAAACTGCTAACATGCTTATCCTCTTGAGTTTGGGGGCTATAAGAGGGAGGGAGATTTATACTTTTAGACCTTTCAGATATTTTATGTATATTGCTGACTTAAAAAAATAAAATTCCTACCAAAATGGGTTTGGCTCAATGGATAGAGCATCAGCCTGTGGACTGGAAGGTCCCAGGTTCGATTCCGGTCAGGGACATGTACCTGGGTTGCGGGCACGTCTCCAGTAGGGGGCGTGCAGGAGGGGGCTGATCGATATCTCTCTCTCATCGATGTTTCTAACTCTCTATCCCTCTCCCTTCCTCTCTGTAAAAAAATCAATAAAAATATATTTTTAAAAAAATTCCAAATCATCAGGACTATTAGTTTTGCACTTTCCTTTGTTCTTAGCTTTAGGGACCCATGTAGTTTAGGGATCCAAAGATTGATGAGTAAAGGAGTCGTTTAACTAGATCGGGCTCTGCATTTGGATTTACTTTACTTTACTAAGCTTATGGACAATTCCAAGGAAAACACCGGCAAAAGCAGCCTCAGATGGCGTGATTACTGGAAGAGGCTATTCTTCCCCTGGCTTTGCTTTCCTGCTGGCTGGCCGTGGGAGTGGAGTCTCCACTACGGGGCCAGGAGGCAAGAGAAAACTAGGCATCATCTGATGGCAAAATGGGATGACCAGACAAGAGAAGGTGGAGAATCCTGGCTCCGGAAGGACCTACATCCTTCACAGGACACATCCACAGGCTGCCCCGGATGCATTTCACCACCAGCTTTCTAATCCCTAGATCCACCTGTCCAGACCAGACCACCAGATGTACCAGTGGCTGTCCAGAAGCTAATGTTGAACACGGCTTCCAGGTGCTCCTGCAGAGGTAGGCCTGGGAAACGAGGGTCAGAGACTGAATGTGAATAGTGTCATTTTGAACAGGTGCCCCTTATTCTTGCACAGGCAGTCTGAGGGTGATTTCCTGCTGTCTCCTGATAGATGCTCCATCTTCTGATAGATGAGGGCAGTTCTTAGCTCTGAGAGCTTGAATTTCTTATCCAACATTTTAAAGCTCTAACTTTAAAATTTGAGTTTTTACGATCAAGGATTTCAGAATTTTGATTTCTCGTTCAGTTTTCTTTCCTTTGCCAAATGAATTTGTGTTTTAGTGATTTCTAGTGACCAGTTTTGCTGAATAAGCAGCCTTCCTGTTGGTCAGGCCTAGTCCCAGGTTCTGTTGCTTGCTTTTTCCCGAGTTACCCCTACAGACACTCTGCCCCCCCCCCCCCCCCACACACACACACACTGCAGATGTTTGGGTTTGGTGAGGTCACTGTGTCATTTCGTGTGTTGAACTTATTACCTTTGACAGATCACCTTTTCTAACTTTGATGTTTAAACGTGTCTCCACACTCAGGAGAATGCACACAGGTTTGTTTGGTTTTCTTTTTAAATTGTGGTAAAATACGACATAAAATTTACCATGGTGACATTTGGTTTTACTGCCGCTGCCACCACTACCATTTTGATCACCCCAAAGGAAACCCTGCACCCATTAGCAGTCACTCCCCATTTCCCCCAGCCTCTGGCAACCACTCCTCTATTTTCCGCCTCTCTGGATTTGCCCATTCCTGATGGTTCATATAAATGGAGTCATACAATATGTGACCTTTCCTGTCTGGATTATTTCACTGAGCACAAATGTTTTCAAACTTCATCCATGTTGTGGTATAGGATTGTTTTATTCCTCTTATGGCCAGATAGTATTCTCTTGTACAGAATTAACACATTTTGCTTATCCATCTGTTAATGGACATTTGAGTTGTGAATAATAAAGTTATGAATATTTGCTTGCAGGCTTTCTTTATATATATATATGTTTTTTTTAATATATTTTATTGATTTTTTATAGAGAGGAAGGAAGAGGGATAGAGAGTTAGAAACATTGACGAGAGAGGGAGAGAGACATCGATCAGCCGCCTCCTGCACTCCCCCTATTGGGGATGTGCCCACAATCAGGATACATGCCCTTACCGGAATCGAACCTGGGACCTTTCAGTCTGCAGGCCGATGCTCTATCCACTGAGCCAAACTGGTTTCGGCTTACCTATATATTTTTATTGATTTCAAAGGGGAAGGGAGAGGGAGAGAGAGATAGAAACATCCATGATGAGAGAGAATCATTGATTAGCTGCCTCCTGCATGCTTTCTATTGGGTACTGAGCCCGCAACCCAGGCCTGTGCCCTTGACTGGAATCGAACTTGGGACCCTTCAGTTTGCAGTCCAACATTCTACTCACTGAGCCAAACCTGCTAGAGCTGTTCACAGGTTTTTGTGTATCTGTTTTCATTCCTTGTGGGTTAAAAGTGGACTTGCTGGATCATGTGGGAATTCCATGTTTAACTTTTTGAGGAACAGCCAAACTGTTTTCCACAGTAGCTGCACCATTTTCCATTCCCACCAGCAGTGTACAGGGTCCCGGTTTCTCCACATCATCACCAACACTTGTCACTTTTATTTTTTCTAATTAAAGATACTCTAGTGGGTGTATAAGCAGGTTTAAAAATTAATAGGTTTTACTAAACGGAGAGAAACAGTTAAAGTCAGAAAGTAAAAAGTTTAGCTCCTTCCATCCTCCGTTAGCCCATTCCTACAGCAAGACAGAGTCTAGAGTCTGTTGTTTCTTTTGGGTTTCACCTCCATTTAACCAGCTAAGCCATGGAGCCAGCACTCCTCTCCACTTATTTATTCATTCATTTATATTTATATTCATTTAAAATATATTTTATTGATTTTTTACAGAGAGGAAGGGAGAAGGATAGAGAGTCAGACACATTAGATGAGAGAGAAGCATCAAGCAGCTGCCTCCTGCATACCCCCTACTGGGGATGTGTCTGAAATCAAGCTATTTAACCCAATGGTTCTCAACCTTCCTAAGGCCGCGACCCTTGCATACAGTTCCTCATGTGGTGGTGACCCCCAACCATGAAATCTTGCTACTGTTATGCATCGTGATGTAAATATCTGCATTTTCCGATGATCTTAGGCGACCCCTGTGAAGGACCGTTCGACCCCCCACCCAAAGGGGTCGCGACCCACAGGTTGAGAACCACTGCCTTAACCGTTATTGAACCTGCAACCCTTGAGTCTGCAGGCCGATGCTCTATCCACAAACTGGCCATGGCTCTCCTCCATTTAACTGCTGGCATATTCTCATTTATCCATTTGGAG
The DNA here is from genome assembly GCA_011751065.1 of Lasiurus cinereus. Taxonomy (NCBI): domain Eukaryota; kingdom Metazoa; phylum Chordata; class Mammalia; order Chiroptera; family Vespertilionidae; genus Lasiurus; species Lasiurus cinereus. The sequence continues at coordinate 1,454,193 of JAAGEH010002525.1, forward strand.
TCATTGACTTTCTTTGGGTGAAGATTACAGCTCACTCTAGGCCCATGTGATCCCTTCCATTTCTCTCAATATAATTTGTGTTAGGACACTGGTTTGACTGTATAAAAGGATCAAGACAACAAATGTCTTGCCTTACACAAGATAGAAGTTTGTTTCTTTTTTTTTAAATTATATATTTTTATTGATTTCAGAGAGGAAGGGAGAGGGAGAGCGAGATAGAAACATCAATGATGAGAGAGAATCATTGATTGGCTGCCTCCTGCACGTCCCTTACTGCGGATCGAGTCCACAACCAGGGCATGTGCCCTTGACCAGAATCGAACTCGGGACCCTTTAGTCCCCAAGGCTGATGCTCTCTATCTGCTAAGCCAAACCAGCTAGGGCTTCTTTCTTTTCTTTTATAGTTTATTAATCCTCTCATGAAACATCTGCACAACCGTCACCAAAGAATCTTTACTCCTTCTGTTGTTCAATCTTCAGCTCACTTTTTAAAAAATATATATATTTTATTGATTTTTTTTTACAGAGAGGAAGGGAGAGCGATAGTTAGAAACATCGATGAAAGAGAAACACTAATCAGCTGCCTCCTGCACACTCCTACTCGGAATGTGTCCGAAACCAAGGTACATGCTTTTGACCGGAATTGAACCTGGGTCCCTTCAGTCCTCAAGCCAATGCTCTATCCACTGAGCCAAACCGGTTTTGGCTCCAGCTCACTTTTTGCATCAACATTGGCTTTCTTCATTCTGTTCGTACGTTCCTTTCTCTGTTCTCTTGAAGTCTTCTCATAAAGTCCATGTCTTACAAGTCTGTGTTTGGGTTCCTTTTTCTTTGCATAATCCAAGGAATCATAAATCATGCCAAAGTCATTGGTCGTGCCACCACCAAAATGGGTTTTGAATCCAAATACAAAGATGTGGTCTTATACATTTTGGCTAGTTTTCCCCGAATTTCTGCTTTGAGTACTGTTGCCTTCTCAGGGTGAAGGACATCAATGACCATTTGCTTCTACTCAAGTAGTTTGTTGGTCTGAACTTCCTGGGCCGGATAGTTATGGTGTCATTCATGATGAAGGTTGATCTTCAAGCAGCCAAGGAGGAAAAGGTGTTTCTTTCTTACATAAAAGAGTATAGAGAACTCAAGCATTGATGGTGGTGGTTTCCAGCTATCAGGGACCCATGCTCTTTTTGTGGCTTCACCGTCTTCAAAACTGTTTTCCATCTTATTTTCCAAGGTGGCCACTCAAGGTTTGCTCACCACACTTACCCATGGTCCAGCCACAGGGAGGGGACAAGGGCAGGAGAGAGCTTGTTCTTCACCATAAAGGCTCAGAAGTGGTGCACAGCTCCGTGCCCCTCCATGCAGGCTGTCTACTCTCCTCCTCATGACTTGTAACACATTCTATCTTGTTATTAATAATAATTAGCCAGCGTTTTTGAGTGCTTTATATGTGTCAAATTCTGTTCTAAATGATTTCTCTTCACTTACTCATTTAACCCTTAACACAGTCTTCTAAAGTAGATATTTTTTCCCGTTTTCAGATGAAGAATTCAGGTGGTCCAATCAAGGGACTGCCCAGGCGAGGCTGAGGCTTCAGAGCCCACCTTCACTCAGCGCTTTTTCTTTTTTAATTTTTTAAAAAATATATATTTTGTTGATTTTTTTACAGAGAGGAAGGGAGAGGGATAAAGAGTTAGAAACATCAATGAGAGAGAGACATCGATCAGCCGCCTCCTGCACACCCCCTACAGGGGATGTGCCCGCAACTAGGATACATGCCCTTGACCGGAATGGAACCTGGGACCTTTCAGTCCCCAGGCCGACGCTCTCTCCGCTGAGCCAAACTGGTTTCGGCCACTCAGCACTTTTAACATGAGGTCTGGATCCCACTAGGTTGTTCCATCTGTGCTTCAGGCTGGCAGAGGCTGACCTGAGGTCCCCAGCCATGAGCTGGCTGAGCTTAGTTAATGTTTAGTGTATGGGCTTGTTATCAGCCCCAACCCAGCATTGCCCTGCTTATCCAAGGTCAATGGACAAGAAATATCAGTGTATGAAGGATGAAATATGTCCTGTACTGGCTCTGTACAACCAATTTGCCTGTCTGAATTAAGTACCTTCTTGCCTGGCCAGTGTTGCTCTGTGGTTGAGGGTCAGCCCAGGAACCAAGAGGTCACCGGTTCGATTCCCAGTCAGGGCACATGCCTGGGTTGCAGGCTCAGTCCCCAGTGGGGGACATACAGGAGGCAGCCGATCAGTGATTTTTTTTCTCTCATCAATGCTTCTCTATCCCTTTCCCTTCCTCTCTCTAAAAGTCAATTAAAAATATGTTTAGCCGTAACTGATTTTGCTCAGTGGATAGAGCGTCGGCCTGTGGACTGAAGGGTCCTAGGTTCAATTCTGGTCAAGGGCATGTACCTTGGTTTTGGGCACATACGCAGAAGGGAAGGGTGTACAGGAGGCAGCTGATCTGTTTCTCTCTCATCAATGAAAAAAAATAAATAAAATATACATTTTAAAAAGATACATGTTTGCTGAAACCGGTTTGGCTCAGTGGATAGAGCGTTGGCCTGTGGACTGAAAGGTTCCGGGTTCGATTCCGATCAGGGACATGTACCTGGGTTGCGGGCACGTCCCCAGTGGGGAGTGTGCAGGAGGCAGCTGATTGATGTCTCTCTCTCATCAATGTTTCTAACTCTCTATCCCTCTCCCTTCCTCTCTGTAAAAAAATCAATAAAATATTTTTTAAAAAAAGATATATGTTTAAAAAGACTTTCTTAAGTAGAATCTGTGACACCCTAAACATTTACTCAGCTTTTATTTCTTGGGCTGTAGCCCACAGTCACCACTGCAACCCTGTCCCCCAGCACTGACAGCAGCAGGGCTTTGGGGGTCAGATGATGCTGCCTCTCTTGACTGCCTTGTGTTTTGTTGACACAGTGATCAGAAGGTAAACTGTGGAATGTGCGCAGGATGGATACCAAGGACTTAGAAGCTGAAATCCACCCTTTGAAGAACGAAGATGGGAAACTGCAGGAGAATCTGGGGGACCAATTGAAAAAGGGAGATAATTTGAAAAGTGTGCCCCCGCAGTCCCGCCTCTCCAGATGCCGGACGGTGGCGTTGTTCCTCTCGCTGTTCATCTGCCTTTTGGTGGTGTTTGTGATTTCCTTCATCATCCCGTGTCCAGACAAGCCGGTGTCAGAGGGGATGTGGAGGATCAATTACAACACAGCAGGTGAGGTGCGCCTCTCCCACAGTGCCATGCTCTCCTCTGGGTGGGTTCAGGGGGGTGGGCAGCATGTGTGTCCTGGAGCCTGGAAGTCACCCTTGACAGTGAGTCAACCCTAAGTGGCTACCAATTCTGTGTCTCTGGTTTTCTTGGAATTTGGGGAGAAACTGGAAGAATTGCTGTGGGAGCATAGTGCCCTGCTCTCCCATTTTAGGAAGGATGGGTTGGGTCAATAAAGGAAAGTGGCCCTTTTGATTATTTTTCAGAATTAAAAAAATAATAATAAAACAGTAACTGGCAGAAGAGATATAGAGAAAGCTGTTCCGAAATGTGGCAGAAATGCAGCTGATTTTGTAGTCCAATCTTCCTGAAGGGCTCTGGCTGGATTAGCTAGAGCAAAACACACTTTTGTTTGTCTCATGAAATTGGCAGTCAGGCCCTTGCTGGTGTTTCTTAGTGACTAGAGTGTTGGCCTGTGCACCAAAGGGTCCTGAGTTTGATTCCCAGTCAGGGACACATGCCTGGGTTGAAGGTTTGATCCATGGCTGGGTCAGGGGATATACGGGAGGCAATCAATCAATATGTCTCTCTCACATCAATGTTTCTCTCTCCCCCTCCATCTTCCTTCCCCTCTCTTTCTCTCTCTCTCCCTTTATCCCTCTAAAAATCAATGGAAAAAATATCCTCAGGATTAACAAAAACAATTTTTAAAAAGCCTATCTTGGCCTGGTCAGTTTTGCAGTGGATAGAGCAGTGGTTCTCAACCTGTAGGTTGCGACCCCTTTGGGGTCAAATGACCCTTTCACAGGGGTCGCCTAAGACTATTGGAAAACACCTATTTCCCATGGTCTTAGGAACCAACACACTGCTCCTCGGTGTAGCAAAATGTAGCAATGTAGTTTATTGTTGTTATATGTAGACTGCTGCCCATGCTACACCACGATTCAAGACAAAATTTCATTTATTTGTAATTAGAAATAAATATTTCACAATATATAATTACATATTGTTTTGTGATTAATCACTATGCTTTAATTATGTTCATTTTGTAACAATGAAAATACATCCTGCATATCAGGTATTTACATTACAGTTCATAACAGTAGCAAAATTACAGTTATGAAGTAGCAACGGAAATAATTTTATGGTTGGGGGTCACCACCACATGAGGAGCTGTCTTAAAGGGTCGCAGCATTAGGAAGGTTGAGAACCAGTGGGATAGAGCATTGCCTAAGTGGACTAAAGGGTTCCGGGTTCTATTCCAGTCAAGGGCATATACCTCAGTTGTGGGCTTGATCCCCAGGCCTGGTCAGCCCATGTGGGAGGCAATCAATTAATGTATCTGTATCACATAAGATGTTTCCCTCTCTCTCTCTCTCTCTCTCTCTCTCTCTCTCTCTCCCCCTCTCCTTCCCCTCCCCCCAGCCTTTCACTCTCTCTAAAAATCAATGGGAAAATATCTTTAGGTGAGGATTAACAACCACAAAAAAAAGCCTTCCTTAAAAAAAAATTGGCAGTCAGTTTATGAAAACCAACTACGTATATCAGTCTCTCTGAATACTCCACTTCTTTTATTTTATTTTATATATATATAAATATATATATACACACACATATATATTTTATATGTATATATAATATATATATATTTATATATATACATACATATATACATATATATATATTTTTTTATTGATTTCAGAGAGGAAGGGAGAGAGGTAGAGAAGTAGAAACATCCTTGAGAGAGAGAAACATTGATTAGCCACCTCCTGCACACCCATCATGTGCATGAGAATTGCTGGTGCTCTAAAGAGCTGGGGATTGAGTTCCCAACCCAGGCATGTGCTCCGACCAGAATCCAATTGGTGACCTCTTGGTTCATGGGTGAACACTCAATCCAGTGAGCCACACCAGCAGGCACTTTGATCCATATTGAGTGCATTTTTTGTATATGATATAAGGTAAGGGCCCATTCTTTTGGTGTTTCATTTTAAAATATAAAGTTTTGGGTTTTTTTGTGGCATTTTTGTTGTTAATCCTTACCCAAGGATATTTTTCCCATTAATTTTTAGAAAGGGTAGAAGGGAAGGAATGAAGGAGGTGGATAGTGAGACACGCATTGATCAGTTGCCTCCTGCATGCACCTGGACCCTGGCCAGGGATTGACCCTCCAACTCAGGCTTGTGCCCTTGACCAGGTTTCGAACTGGCAACCCTTCAGTCCACAGGTTATGCTCTAACCACTGAACCACCATCCAGGACTAGTTTATCTTTGGAGTCTTCGAATGAAGGGAAGGGTTAGACCCTTATGACTATGACAGTGTGTGTGATCTCTCTCAATCCCAAATTGACGTAAGGAGGAATTCATTCCTGAATAGAAGCTACTCAGACATCCATTATGGTACCCAGGTGTCCTGCTTGCTCCTTCCTACAGGTTAACCTCTGATACTGTCATCCATCATGTACATGAGGAATTGCTGGTGCTCTGAAGAGCTATGAGGAATGGCTAGTCCCTGTAGTGATCTCACAGTGGCAGGTTCTAACTGGCACTAAACCCTAAGGAGCAGAGAAGAGGCCATGTCAGACATGGCCTGGCCTTTAAACCAGGCACGGCCTGGAGAATATAGTCTGGTTTTCTTTTGCAGTCACCTACGACTTTTTGGCCACAGAAGACATAAACAAGGACAGGGTCCAAGATGTTATCTTTCTTTATAAAAACACCAACAGCAGCAACAATTTCAGCCAGTCCTGTGCTGACGAAGGTAAGAAAGAGGAACTCCCTATATATAAAGAAGAAGAATCCTTGCTCCTCCAATATTTGGGAAAGCAATTGGTGGAATTTCTGTACTTGATCTTAGCCAAAAGGCCGAGAAGCGATGGTGAAATTTCTGGAATTTCATTGTCTTTGCTTTGTAGCAGGACTAGAAAGAGACAAGGCCAGTCTCAGCACCCACCCTGTGTGGCTACTGACCTTCACGGGGTCAACACTGGGGTCCCCAGGGGAGAAGGTGGCTTAGGGGCCCAGATATAAAGGAAAGGAGCCTGGTGGTGGGACTCCATGAGGTGTGAAGGAGAACTGGTGGCTGGTCTGTCTCCTGCAGGCTTCTCCTTTCCCTGCTCCTTTGTGGCTGCTGTGTCAGGGGCCAACGGCAGCATCCTGTGGGAGAGGCCCGCAGCCCAGGATGGGGCTCTCGTGCTGTGTGATGTCCCCCACCCGAGGGACAGTGGGGCATCTTCCGCCTGCGTCCTTGTGGGCAGATCTGGGTCGTTCATCGCAGTCGACTTATTCACAGGTAGGCTGGTCCCCTCTGCACTTTATCTGGGGCTCTCAGACGAAGGACAATGCCAGCACGCTGTGGGGAGGGTCAGCCTGTGCTCTCGGGCATGTGATTGGATGGAAGGATGGTCACAGAGTGGAAGGGAACCCCCACGTGAGGACACGGCCACTTAGCAGTCAACACCACAGCTCCTCTGACACGTCACGTGCCATTGTGCCTTGTCACCTCCTGTATACATCTTGCTTGTGGGAACATGTGGGGAGGCAGAGAGGAGAAGGAGCTTGGCTGCTCCTGTTGCGGGAGGAAGTGGCCGCAGCCTGCTTTTGCAGCACTCAGGGCCAGCGCAGGCCGGCAACGTGGGAAGGAGATTTGGATCTGTCAGTGCTCCAGACTTATGGGTGCCCCCTGGGCCCTTCCTGTCACCGCTGTTTAGACCCTGAGGGGATGCCCACTGACACTTACCAAGGTGTTGAGGAACTCTGTGCCTTGACACTAGATTTGGTGGGTACTGACATTTCCCTTACAACTTGTGGTTTTGGGACTTTGGGAGAAAATAAAGAGCAGGTTGGAAGTATTTTAAGAAGAGAGGAATCTATATAAAAAAAAGGATAAGGTTATGTCTGATCAGAAGTTGTTGCCTCAGGACCTGCAGTTCGCAGACATAACCCCGAGACCTTCATTCTCTCCTGTATGAAGGGCACAGGCACAGGCCACTCAGCGAGAGGGGGCAGAGGGCTCGTCTATGAGCCCAGCAGCAGATGGGTCCTGAAGGGCCTTGAGACATGGCGAGGTCAGGCCCTGTCCATCCAGGTGGGTCAGTAGTGGCCCTAAGATGCTCTAGGACCAAATATTAGAAAACTAGTGGCCTGGTGCACGGATTCGTACACATTGAAAGGAAATTAATTAGAAGAAATATTTTAATATCACTATTTGCCATTTCTCTATAGTAAAAGTGTCAGAGATGAAAGAAAATTAGTAAGATGTATATGAAAATAATATATAAATTGATTAATAAATAAATAATAACATTATTATATAACAACATCAAAGCCATGATATAAAAACAATGTTGATAAAACAATGACTAATAAATTGATTAAACTTATTCTAACACTAAGGCCAGTGTCAAATGGAAACAAATCAATTCTTGTAATCAGAACAATCTCTCCTCCACAGATCCTGTTAATATTTTAGCTTTGATTATGTTAGGTCGCAATCTTTTATATATATATATATATATTTATATATCTATATATATATTTAATTATGGCTCTGCTGGGTAGAGTAATCTTGGTTGTAGGTTCTTGCTATTCATCACGTTGAATATTTCTTGCCACTCCCGTCTGGCCTGCATCGTTTCTGTTGAGAAATCAGCTGACAGTCGTATGGGTGCTCCCTTGTAGGTCATGAACTGTTTTCCTCTTGCTGCTGCTTTTTTTTTTTTTTAATATATTTTTATTGATTTTTCACAGAGAGGAAGGAAGAGGGATAGAAAGTCAGAAACATCAACGAGAGAGAGACATCGATCAGCCGCCTCCTGCACGCCCCCCACTGGAGTTGTGCCCGCAAGCAAGGTACATGCCCCCGACCGGAATCGAACCTGGGACCCCTCAATCCGCAGGCCGACGCTCCATCCACTGAGCCAAACCGGTCTTGGCTCTCTTGCTGCTTTTAATATTCTCTTTGTCTTTTGCTCTTGGTATTTTAATTATGATTTGTCTTGGTGTGGTCCTCTTTGGATTCCTTTTATATGGGGTTCTGTGTGCTTCCTGGACTTGTAAGTCTATTTCTTTTACCAGATGTGGGAAGTTTCCAGTCATTATTTCTTTAAATAGGTTTTCAGTGTCTTGCTGTCTCTCTTCTTCTGGCACCCCCACAATTCTGATGTTGGTACGCTTGAAGCTGTCCCAGAGGCTCCTTACATTATCTTCACATTTTTGGATTCTTTTCTCTTCTTGCTTTTCCAGTTGAGTGTTTTCTGCTTCTTTATATTTCAAATTTTTGACTTGATTCTTGCCTTCCTCTAGTCTGCTGTTAGGACTCTGTATAATATTTTTTATTTCAGTCAGTGTCTCTAGTATGTCCTTTTTCATCTCCTCTTGGGACTTGATAAATTTATCCATCTTTTCTAGCATATTCTTGAAAACCTTATAAGCGTGGTTTTGAACTCTATATCCAGTCGTTTTTTTCCCTCCATTTCTTTTGTTTGTGATCCCTTCCCTTGTCTCGGCATTTTCACTATGCCAGGGAAACTTCTGTGTTGAATTCAGCCTTATGATACCAGACTTGCTAAACCGAAGAAGCCTCTGTTGAGCTTGGGAAGGGTAGAGTCTCAGGGCTTAAGGGACCGCCTTGCCTTCCAGTCGGCCTGCCCTCCATGGCCCCTGAGTCTCACGTGACTGGGTAATGGCTGGAGCAGTCCATGTGCACAGGCCCGCAGTGCCTCTAACCGCTGCCTTTCCGGCTTCCCTGCGCACCAGGACCACACGAGTCTAGGTCCCCAGGGTTTCGCCCGAAACAGGGGCTTAGTGGAGTCAGAAGTGGCACAGTTGGGAGGCTCTGTCTCCTGCCCACTCGCGAAAGCCAGCGGCACAATCAGCAATCTGTCCTGCGTGCAGTGCCGTGCGCGCCACCAGGCCTTTGATCTTTTGCGACTCCCCTAAATTTCCTTGTACTTCTCCCGTTTCACAGTCCAAACTCCCCCTGTATGAGTTTCGGCTGGATCTGGGGTTTAGTGTCGTAGGATAAGGGGTTCAATGCCTTTGAGAGTCTCCGTTTCCCTCCCGCCAGAGAAAGCCAGCCAGGTACTCCGACACCCGCTCTCTCCGCGCGCGCGTCTCCTTACCTCAGCTTTTTGCAGCTCTTCTGGGTCTCCATGAGCCCCTCTTTCCCTCTAGTTGTAGAACTTCCACTCAGCCAGCTTTCCTGTGGTTCTGGATGATGTCTGTTCTGTCTTTTAGTTGTAGTTTTGAAATTGTTGTGCGAGGCAGCAGTGTAGGTGTTTACCTATGCCGCCATCTTGGATTCTCCTAGGTCGCAATCTTTTAATAATTAATCTAGTACCATTACAAAGACCCCATTTACTATTAAGATTTCTCAGTAGGATGATGATTGTACCTACTTTCAATTCTAATTATGACACAACATTCCCAAAGGAGTAATACTTTTAAGAAATTCAATGAGAAAATTTTCCTTTTGGGCATCTTCTGTTGAATCTGGTATTATATAGTTTTATTAATGTCAGAGAGGAAGGAAGAGGGAGAGAGAGATAGAAACATCAATGATGGGAGAGAATCATTGATCGCCTGCCTCCTACATACCCCCACTGCAGGGTCAAGCTGGGATTGAGCTCGAAATCCTGGCATGTGTCCTTGACCTGAATCAAACCTGGGATCCTTTAGTCCTCAGGTCAATGCTCCATCCACTGAGCCAAACCAGTAGGCTCGTCTCTGTCTTCATCCAATATCTGTTCCCCAGCCTTTCCTACCAGAAAAGAATAGGATATGTCATTGCATCTAATTAGGAAACAGGATACTGATTTGTTTCATTTTAGTGGCATTTGGATTGAGATCTGGATTTACAATAAATGAGCAAGTCCCTTTCAAAAGAAGTCTTCCATCTTCCTTTTTTTTTTTTTAAGATGATTTTTTCCCATTTAAAAATTTTTTTTATTTTAGTCAATTTTTACAGAGAGGAAGGGAGAGGGATAGAAAGTTAGAAACATTAGTCAAAACCTGTTCGGCTCAGTGGATAGAGCATCGGTCTGCGGACTGAGGGGTCCCAGGTTCAATTCCGATCGGGGGCATGTACCTTGGTTACGGGCACATCCCCAGTGGAGGGCATGCAAGAGGCAGCTGATCGATGTCTCTCATTGATGTTTCTAGCTCTCTATCCCTTTCCCTTCCTCTCTGTAAAAAATCAATAAAATATATTTTTTAAAATAAGTTAGAAACATTGATTAGAGAGAAACATCAATCAGCTGCCTCCTGAACACCCCCTACTAGGGATTTGCTCACATCCAAGGTATATGCTCTGACTGGAATTGAACCTGGGATCCATCAGTCCACCGGCCAACCGCTCTATGCACTGAACCAAACTGGTTAGAGCCATCTTCGTTTCTGAATATGATGGTAACTTCAGTTACATGGGGATAATTACATCTATCCGGATCACTATTACAATCATATTTAATCGCCATTGTTACTTCTGTGTGCCACCCCTTTCTTTCAGTTTCAGAATATCAACAGAAACAACCAAATTCACGATGGACAATGATAGATGGAAACACACGTTGCAATTGGCACCAGCCTTGAGAGCTTTATTATGTATTGTGCATGCACGAGTCAACTTAGCCCTTTTAAAAATATATATATTGATTTTTTTACAGAGAGGAAGGGAGAGAGATAGAGAGCTAGAAACATCGATCAGCTGCCTCCTGCACCATTATGAGGTACATGCCCTTGACCCTAATCGAACCTGGGACCCTTGAGTCTGCAGGCCGACGCTCTATCCACTGAGCCAAACCAGTTAGAGCCAACTTAGCCTGTTATAGATATAAAATTAATTTGCTTAATTAGACCTGCTTTCTGATGTAGCTAAACTTTTCCAGCCCAGTAAAGCACCCCAACTTCTTATTTAGTTAATTGTCAGCAGCACAGCAGTAAATATCAACATGAAACAGATTATTACTGTAGCTCATACAGGGAGAACAAAGGGTAAAATATTTAACTGCAGCAGTGTTTGACTATATTCTGTGCAGTGAGAAAACCTGAAGTCATTTTCAAGTCCACCATTTCTTCTTTTCAGTTGTCTAAGCTTTCTAAATCTCCATTTTTCTGGCTAATGAAAGAAAATAGGATTTCATCGAGTCTCCTATCTACTTACTCCAGGACTTCTGTGAGGATCAAATAAGATGAGGCATAGGAAAATGCTTCACAGACATTTGGTTATAGTGTGAAATGTTTACACCTGGCTATAAAGCAAGTTGTGTTCCTGGGATGAAGAAACTGCAAGGAGGCTAGTCATCACTAAGGAGAGGAAGTCGGGAGTTGCTACGTGATGTCATTTCCCAGGTGGTCAGACACTTAGCATATTAGCCTTTTATATAGGTAGATGGGCCCTAGCTGGTTTGGCTCAGTGGATACAGCATCGGCCTGCAGATTAAAGGGTCCCACGTTCGATTCCCAGTTAAGGATACGTGCCCGTTTGCGGGCTTGATTTCCAGTGGGGGTGTGCAGGAGGCAGCTGATCAATGATTCTCATCATTATTGATGTTTCTATCTCTCCCTTCCTCTCTGAAATTAATAAAAACATTTTTAAAATATATATATAGATAGATGGGTCAACAAGAAAGGGTTGGGGTGGGGAGTTCTGCAATTCCCAGAAGTGAGGCTTGAACACTGGTGTGTGAGTCATGGTCTTTTTGCACATGTGCACTTCAGTGTGTTCATCAGCCATGCTCACCTGCACCTGCCCTCAGCTCCTCCTGGCAGGTGTTTTCATTTTCAAGAGGGAGGGTCTGTGCATTTGTCAGACTGTGGTGGAAGGGGACCTGGGGCCAGCACCCGCTGATGTGTGTTTGGTTTTAGGGGCGACCCTCTGGAACCATCCCAGCAGCTTCAGAAGGAATGCTACCATCCTAAGCCCTTTACTCCAGGTGCCTGACCTCGATGACAACGGGTCCCCAGATCTTCTGGTTCTCACCCAAGAGGACAAGGAGGTACAGCTCTCCTCCCAAGTCCCTGCAGCCCATGCCTCTGGAGCCTCTCTTGCCTGATCCTTGGTCTTCCACTTCCCAGGCAGATTTTGAGTCTGGTCATCTGTCAGGAGACTTGCCCAAGGCCCTGTGGCCTGGCACCTGCAGACCCAGCACAATGGGGCAGCTCTGTCCCTGTCCATAGCTCTTGGGCCTCCCCAAGAACGGGAGTGCCCTTCCCGTTGGTGCCACTGAGGTGCGGGTAGGTCCTGAGGAGCCTAAAGGACTCTAGTGTAGGAGACCACGCACACATGCCTAGTATCAGACACTTAAAGTAATCTTTCCCCAAACCAGGGGGATTTTGACCCCTTTCTCTTCCCATGTGTTACAGGTTAACAGCTACATCTATTCGGGCAGCACTGGGCACCAGATTGGCCACCGAGGCAGCCTCGGTGTGGATGGGACCAGTGGCTCCTTCCTGTATGTCACCAGGGCGGGCGCCCACTACATCCTTCTCCCCTGCGGTATGTTGTGCCTGCTGGGCCCCGAACGGCCTCACCTGCAGAGTCCTTGCTGGTCTCAGATGAGACTGTAGCTGCTGTAAGGCTCCTTGACTCCTGATTTCTTCTAGGATTCAACGTAATCATTGACAAGCTGTTAAAGCCATGGAGGGTCTCATCCCTCCCTGGCTCAGGGGGTCCAGTGTGTTCCTACCAGCGGGGCTGGTAGGCGCGAGTCCTGCTCCCCCAGCAGCCCCTGGTGACTTGAGGCTCTTCTGTGTTTTGAGTAGCAAGTTCCCTCTGTGGGCACTCTGTGAAGGGCATCTATGAAAAAGTGACCGGGAGAGACAGCCCACTGAGGAGAGACCCCAGCTGGGAAGACGTGCTCAATGCCACCAACCACTGGCTGCTTTTGCACAGGTTGGTGTGGGCAGCGTCACACAGGCCAGGTCCCAATCCTCTGCGCTCAGAGCCCTGGAGGGCCGTGGGCCTGGTTGCTGTACTGTGAGGCCATGCTCGGCTCAAACACAGGAACTGGGCAGACAAGCCGCATACAAACCAGGGGAAAGGTTCCCAGCAGTGGGCTTACCCTCTCCAAGCACAGCGAGGTCTGGTTTTATATTATCAACTTAGAGATCTAAGAATTAGGGGGCTGCATGTGGGAGTCTGGTGGACAGTGCTTTGGGGAGGGTCCCTGCCTCCAGCCTCTGTCCTAGCTGCCACCTCCTCTAGCTCTGGAACCATCCACTATCTGATGAACGTTCCTGGGAAGGGCGGCGAGGACCTCCTCCTCGTGAGTTCGGACATCTGTGTGCTGCTGGAGGGCCAGGAGCTGACACCCAGGTGGACCTTCAGCGCGTCCCAGGTCCTCAGGTACCGGCTCTTCCCCAGGAGCCTGTGCACTGTTACAAGCCCAGGCCCCGCAGCCCATCCCCGGCAACCCCATGGAGATGGGAGAGGGGACCAGTGTGCTTCTGCCAGAGGCCTCCTGCCTGTCCCAGTACTTCCCTGCAGGGGGGGCTGGTGAAGCCCCTCTGCTTCCTGTCCTGGGCCTGCCTCCTCAGGGAGAAGAGGTGGCATACCTGCCCCCAGATATCTCCTCACAGAGACTCCTCATGACTTCTTTTCTAGAAAACCCATCCTTGGTCACTACAAACCCGACACCTTAGCCGTGGTCATTGAAAATGGAACCGGCATTGACAGGCAGGTTGGCTGCACTTCCTTTTGTGTCCCACCTTGTTTTTGTTTTTTTAATATATTTTACTGATTTTTTTACAGAGAGGGAGGGGGAGGGATAGAGAGTTAGAAACATCTATGAGAAACATCGATCAGCTGCCTCCTGCACACCCCCCACTGGGGATGTGCCTGCAACCAAGGTACATGCCCTTGACCAGAATCGAACCTGGGACCTTTCAGTCCGCAGGCCGACGCTCTATCCACTGAGCCAAACCAGTTTTGGCTGTGTCCCACCTTGGTTTGTCGCTGGGGAAAAGGAGTCTGAATGAGTCTGAACAGGGCTGTTGCCTGAAGGCTGAGCTGGGATAAGAGGGGCCTTAGGGAGAGTGTCTCATCCACCCCAGGGAGCAGCTGGTTCAGGGCTAGCCCATGTGCCTGTGCAAACCCCACCCCATCTGCCCTATGCTGTCCTTTTCCTCCCAGATCCGGCTCCTGGACCTCAGCACCGGGGCGATACTTTGGATTCTGGCCCTTCCAGGCCTCCCTGGGCACCCTCCGTCTGCCAGCCTGCTGACCGCAGACCACCGCTCAGCCTTCTTCTTCTGGGGCCTGCAAGAGCTGGTCGGTGCCAACCAGATGGTACGGGCAGAGTACATAATCAGGGGACACGCCTGTGCCTGAAGCCAGGGCCAGAGACCAGAGGCCTGTCTTAGGCCCCATCTTAAGGAGCTAATTGGGTGACTGGACATGTATAAATAAATAGAAGCCGTGGGAGAGGGGTGAGATGAGGCAGTGCTCTGGCCCAGGGATGGCCAGGGCGTGGTCTGCCTTGGGGATGGACTAGGGGAATCTGGAAAGAAGTAGAGTGGAGGGTGCTGAGGAAGATCAGAGTCAGGTTGGGGGAAAAGGAGTAGAGAAGGTAGATGCAGAGTTCAGATTGGCATTTGGGGGACCCCAGGGGACACAGCTCTGGCTGTGGTCAATGTGTCAAGTATCCCATAAGCAATGAGCACAGCATTGCCCAGCTGCCAGGCCCATGTGCAGAGGTGGCTGCCACCTGGTCAGCCTCCTGCCCCATCTCTGGTTCTCATTTTAGGAGCCGGGAGACACCCAGCACAGCCTCTACATGTTTCACCCCATTCTGCCCAGCGTCCTGCTGGAGCTGGCCAACGTCTCTGCCAACATCGTCGCCTTCCAAGGTGAGTGCAGCCTCAGTGTGGACCTGAGCGACACACACTTGCACTGTGTCTGGTCCCAAGACACCTGATGGCCCTGTCCTTCACAGTGACCCTGTTGGAGTCAGACCGCCATGCCGCCTGCATCCTCCTCACAGGCCCGGCCAGCCCGGATGCACCCGGCCTGGTCTCCATGGCCAAGCACAAGATACAGGACCTTGTCCTGAGCAGCAGGGTGCTTCACCTGACCAAAGGTGGGGCTGACAGCGACCAGGACATCAGAGACCGGCTCTCCCGTCTGCGGTACCGGAGCCAGGCCTAGGTACACAGCTGTCACAGCAGGAGAGGCTCCAGCTGCTGACATTAAACATCCTAGGAAGCTGGCCCTTCGTTCATTTGCTCTGTACACTGACTTCCACTCCTGAGCCTGGCAACACTCCACAGGGTCTCCTTAGTCCCAGGGACACGGGTGGGAACGGGACACCCAGGCCTTTGTTCTGCCCAGCACACTGTCCTTAACAGGCCCTCATGGGGTCACAGGCCGAAGGCCAGCTGCCTTCACTGTGGCCTCCCTCTGGGAAGAGGCCAGGCCTGACCTGCAGAAGTCCCCTCTCCACTTCCCACCTGAGCTCTTCCTTCTCTGCACTGTCCCCCTGGGGTCCTGGAGCTCAGAGAGTGGTGGTCCCTGAGATGGTCTCAGGACAGCAGGACTGGCCCCTGGCCCTTCCCAGAGCAGCGAGGGAAGAGTCTAGTGTTGTTGTTGGTGTCTTGCCCTGGGGAGCAGAGCCCCTTTGACTGGCTCATGAAGAGTGGGGCTTGTAGGGCATGATGGATACACTGTTCACGGTCGCCCTGAGGGGAGTTCACACCCTGTGCTGGCTGCTTGTGCTGTGATCTTCCCAAGGAACTGCCTTAGGACGCACACTGGGGTCATTTTGCACCCACTTGATACACACTGGAGCCACTTGTCCCTCAGGAGTTCCTGCACCCTTCTCCTGCACCCTTAGGCGTAGCCAGCTCTCCTCCTCCTTGGTGCTGGGTCATCCCCAGTGTTTGTGTCCCTGATGCAGGACTCACCTCTGTGCCTTGCTGTACCCGGGGCTGCCTGCACTGTGCAGCTCAGCCAGCCCGGGCACAAAGCGGCCTGCTAACTCTGGGTAGTGCGGAAGAAACCAGAATAAACGTTTGCACTCGCTGAGAAAGCCCAGCGGGCCCGTGTGCGCCTCCTGTCTGTCTGCTGCGAAGGGGTGAAATGGTCAGGATGGGAAAGATGGCTGAGGAGGTGAGGGACCCTGTGTTCTCAGAGTGCCCCCATTCCTGCCAAATCAGAAACTTAAGGGCCCAGAGGTCTTTTCCAGCACAGCCTCTATGTGCATCTCATAGGTTTGAGGACCTCTCCCCTGGAACCCACAGCAAGCCAGGAACCCAGCCCATGGACATGCGTATGCTCCCCCCTGGAACAGGCAGTGCAGGGTTCCTCCAGCACCCCGGTGTCTTCCAAGTTCTGGCCAGGGAGGGTTTGGAGGTGGGTTCTGGCAGCTGTCCAGGAGGGGCCCAGGTGGGAGGCTTCAGTGAGATGCAGCTTTGGATTCCAAACTGGTGAGGGAGACGTTTTAGAGAATCTTGAAGGAATTTCCTGTGGACATTTAAATAAAAAAAACTCCCTGTAACCCCCAAATCTCCCACCCCTCCCCAAAAAATGTTCCTGTGAAAAGTGACAGGTCTGTAAATGAAAGTCACCTTGGAGCCAATAGGACTGGGGGCTGGGGCCCAAGGCCTCTCAGGGTCCAGGCTGGGGTCCACAGCCCTGGACAAAGGAGCCAGCTCTGGGGAGAGACCACCCAGTTTGGGTCCTGGGACAGTGAGCAGGAGTTAGGGGGCCAAGTCCAGGGGTGCCCTGAGCTGTAGGCCTCCCACAACCTGGACTTGTAAGCACAGCAGTTGGCTCTTGAGTTCAATGTTGTGTTCCCTGGAACTCCCCAGCCTTAGGGCACAACCTGCTTAGGATTCGATGGGTTCCGTCCCAGGAGTCTGGCCTATTTCTGCACTCTGCCCTGGAGCCTGGGCATCCTCGTCCCTCAGAGCAAAGACCAAGCACCCCCAGTGTGCAACCTGAGTTCAGCCTGGGGGCTGTCTCCTCTCCTGTGGACACACATGGGACCTTCCATGACACCTGAACTCCCCCCATTGTCTGTCACCACCGCCCTCACCGCCGCATGCTTCATGCACACACAGGCACAACAGGTGAACTCGCACAGACCATGATTTGGACCACAGCAGGTCAGCACAGAGTGAGGGCAAACGGCTCTTCTTTCTTTCCTTTTCTCTTTGTTGATTTTAGAGAGAAACATCAGCTGTTCCATTTATGTATTCATTAGTTCATTCTTTTCTGTGCCCTGACCAGGGATCAAACCTGCAACCTTGGTGTATCAGGACAACACTAACCAACCAGCTACCTGGGCTGAGGGGCTTCTATCTCTGTGCTAGGAATGGGCAGGAGCAGGCTAGCTTTGTGAGGTGGGGCGCTGTCTCAGCTGAGCCCATCAGAGTTGTACCCCTAAAGGAGCGGTGTTCCTTCACAAACAGAGGTACCCCTTCAGGACAGGCCTGGGACATACACAGTGCCAGTGACAGGGCAATACCTGTGGCCACAGCTCTGTACTCATTGGGAGGCTAAGTCCAGCCCCAGAGAAATTCAGGGGGCTGTGTAGAATCCCCATTGGGTTCACACTGAGCAAAGTGGATGGGTAACTTAGCTTTGAAGCCTGCATTTCCGCACCATGTGACAAGTGCTCCTGCTGTCTACCTCTGGCTCCCAGTTACTTGCCGACTAATGTCGTGGTCTGGAGGTGGGGGCTGGGCACCAGGAGCTGAAGACGATGACATGCCAGGAGCATGGCCTTGATCTGGTTTGCCCATCTCGTCCCACCTTTTTCCAGGTGACCCAAGCTTGGCCAGTGACACCCCCTCCCTGGTAGGCAGCACCTGAACCAATCCCTTCTGGGAAGTCTGACTTGTGTGCCCAACACAAGGCCACACCCTTTGTGCGCTAGGGCAGTGGTTGGCAAACTGCGGCTCTCGAGACACATGTGGCTCTTTGGCCCCTTGAGAGTGGCTTTTCCACAAAATACCACAGCAGGCGCGCACTACAGTGCAATTGAAACGTGGTGGCCCATACGTAGAAGTCGGTTTTCAGCCCTCAAAAGAAATTTCCATCGTACTGTTGATATTTGACTCTGTTGACTAATGAGTTTGCCAACCACTGCCCTAGGGGATGCCCAGGCTGGGGTTCTTGGCAGCTGCCAGGACCCTGGGTGAGAAGAGGGTGATGAGAGGCGAGAGGTGGAGGCTTCTCCTCCAGGCTCAGGACCACCTAGGCCTCTCCATCACCACCACCAGCGCTGCCCGCAGCAGCTGCAGGTTCCGCTGAAGCAGGAGCAGGAGGGAGAGCAGGGCTCAGGCTCGAATGCCGTGGTCTCCACATGAATGGGAACACTCTGTGGGCAAGAACAGGCCTCAGTACAGGGCGGCCTCAAGAGTCCCGCCTCACAGCTCCTGGGCACCGGCACCACCGAGGCTCACCGTCTCTTTGTCTCTGGGAGTGTCATGGCCTCCGCCAGCAATCCTTTGTACATGTCTGACTTGAGGAACCTCGGGTAGGAGTCCTGTAAGAAATGGTTGTCAACCCTGACGCCTTCCGCCTCCTCCCTCAGCTATCCCACCACAGCCTGCCACTGCTCTGACCCTCGGAGCTCCCAGTGGACAGTGCTGGAGGCGGCCACCCAAGACCTGCCCTGACCAAGTCAGCTGACTCAAAGGGACCTGGGCTCCTTTCTAGGTGGGCCATTTAACAGCCAAAGATGAGCAAGAGCCTGGCACCCACACATGGAGGAGTGAACCAGAGTGCCTCCTGCAATGAGAGCAGCTGTCTGCCCCGTAGAGTGAGGGCAAGGACACAGAGCCAACTAACAAGGGCAAGAGGAACTGTACAGTAGACAGTTAAGTGAGGTGAGCAATCTACGAATCTAATTGGTTATATATATTTTAAAAATATATTTTATTGATTTTTTACAGAGAGGAAGAAAGAGGGATAGAGAGTTAGAAACATCGATGAGAGAGAAACATCAATCAGCTGACTCCTGCACGCTCCCTACTAGGGATGTGCCGGCAACCAAGGTACGTGCTTTTGACCGAAATTGAACCTGGGACCTTTCAGTCCGCAGGCCCATGCTCTATCCATTGAGCCAAACCAGTAGGGCCTAATTGGTTATACAGTGGTACCTCGAGATACGAGTGCCCTAACATACGAGATTTTTGAGATACGAGCCGTCGAGCGAACTATTTTTGCTTTGAAATACGAGCAACATTTGAGATAGGAGTAATCACGAGGATCGGCCAGCTGCACACGACCCACCAGTTTACCGCGACTCGAGCGTCTCATAGTTTCCCACGCCTCAAGGTTACGGAACGAATTAAATTCGTATCTCGAGGTACCACTGTATTTTTAAAAGATGAATATAAATTTATCTTGGGAAGGAAGGGAAAAGATAGAGGGCAGCAATAAAAGCTAGATTTATTTGAATTTACTCTGCTTTACAGATTGGGTTTTGAAACTAGATATTTCACATAATTATAAAATAAGTAAGCAATCCCCAAACATTGGAAGTAAAGGGTTGTAATTGGAGGCTCAATCCCCTGTTGGGGGTGTGTAGGAAGCAGCCAGTCAATGATTCTTTCTCATCATTGATGTTTCTCTCTCTCTGAAATCAATAAAAAACATAAAAAGGAAAAAAATTGACATGGATTTAAACCCATTAAACCAGTGAAAATGTGAATTTGTGATGGTATTGAAAACACTGAAACCTCATGACTTCCCTCGTTGGATATCAGGGTCAAACTCATTATTTTGATAAGTGGTAATTAAAAGAAGGAATCAGCCCTAGCTGGATCGGCTCAGTGGATAGAGGATTGGCCCTTTGACTGAAGGGTCCTGGGATCGATTCCAGTCAAGGGCATGTATCTTGGTGGCAGGTTCAATCCCCAGCCCTGGTCAGGGCATGTGCAATCAGTGTGTCACTCTCACATCTGTTTCTCTTTCTCTTCCCCTCTCACTGTCTAAAACTCAATGGAAAAAAATATCCTTGGGTGAGGATTAATAACAACAAAAGAAGGAGTCAAGCATAGATCTGCCTTTCCTACATGAGTACCACTGGCCAGCAAAGAGCAGGGAGGGGAGGCTTCAGCTCATAAAAGGAGGCGACGATGGGATCAGAACTTTGCTAATGAAATCACGAGTCTGGGCAATGACTGTTAGTGGCGGCAGCCAATCTCCTGCACCTCCTGATGGAAGAACACACCAAACTGAAGAAAATATTCTTGACAACACTGAACAAATAAGCAACAAAACTGAAAATGACTTCTGATTAAGACTTAAATGTCGCTATCAATTTTTGGCAACTACCAATTTTGGGGCCGAGAAACACATCAAAGATCCTACAGGGACTCAACAAAACCCAGACTTTGGGAAACTACAGAACAAAAGACCCAGTCCTTCCAAACAAAACAAAACAAAAATTTACAAGACAGAGAGGAAACCTATTCAGTACTCTAAAAAGAGATTTAAGAGACATTTATCAATGTATGGAACCTGTTTGGATCCAAAGTCAAGCAAATTGAAAAAAGTTAGATAAACAGTTGTAGGCTGTGATATACAGAATAAAGCTGTCCAAAGTGGGGGAAAAAAGAAAAAAAAATAGAATAAAGCTATCTACATCCTAATCCCTAGGCTCTATGAATATTTCCCCTCATGTGGCAAAGGGACTCTGCAGATGTGATTAAAGTGATGATGTTGAGGTGGGGAGACTGCCTGGATTATCTGGGTGGGCTCAGTGTAAGCACAAGGATCTTTAGAAGTGAAAGGGAAGCAAGGGGTTCAGAGAGAGAGAGGGAGAGATTTAAAGATGATACACTGCTGCTACACCTGAAACTAATACAACATTAGAATGTATCTCAACTATAATTGAAAAATAAATTTTAATTAAAAAGAAAAGGCCCTGGCTGGGTGGTGCAGTTGGTTGGAGCATCATCCCAAAGTGCCAAGGTTGCAGACTCCTTTGCTCTCCAGTCAGGGCACATATAGAAAGCAATCAATGAGTGCCTGGATGGGTGGAGCAACAGATTGATGTTTCTCTCTCAAATCAATTAAAAATTTTTCTTAATTAAAAGAAAAATAAGAAGATGATATGCTGCTGTCTTTGAAGCTGGAGGACGGGCCATGAGCCAGGGATGGGGTGAACGGCCATGAAGTGGATTCTCCCCTGAAGCCTCCAGAAGGAACCAGCATCGCAGACCCCTTGACTTTAGCCCAGAGATACCCATCTCAGTCTCTGGCCTCTGGAGGATACATGTGTGTCATCTGTCACCAAGTCTGTGAGATTGTCTATGCAGCAACAAGAAACTAACCTAAGAGGCCACATGGGCAGGTGCGGACCCTGACGGGCTATGTAAGGACACGGAGTAAGCTGTGTGTTCTGGGTGTGCTGCTGGCATCTGCACACCCGACTAAGGCCTGGAGGAACTTCCTGGAATATCTACACCCAGGAAGTGTGGAAATGGCTTTACAGTCACGGGAGGAAGTGCTCACCTTCTTCATCAGCATGTAGATGTGCAGCTGGGCATCATCCAGCACGTAGCGGTGGGGCTGGCGCAGTCCCTCCAGGGTCCGCTCCATCGTCTGGCTGTCGATATTGACCCAGCGGGCAGCGCCAGGGGCCAGGAACTGCCTGTGCGTGGGGACGAGGGACAGCCCCGGTGGGTCCAGGCTCCACAGTCCTGCCCTCCGGCCTGCCAGGCCCACCTCTCGCACTCACTGGTACACGGAGTCCACCAGGGCGGGGATCTGGGCCTGCCCTCCATGGCGCAGCTCCTCACATGCCTCCCAAAAGCTGAGGTTCTCGGCTGGAGGTCCAAGCACCAGGTCAGGCCCACCCTGAGCTGCGGCCAGAGCTGAGGGAGGGTGTGGAGCCGGGGGGTCCCAGGCTAAAACCTCCCTCACTGGGGCCTCAAATAGGAGTGGGGGCATCTCACCGCTGAACTCTTTCCTGAGAAAGTCCATGAAATGGGCCCGGCCCACAGGGTCTTCCAGGAGTTCCCGGAAGCTGAAGCCCCATCGCTCCACACGGAGCTTCGTGGGTACAGCCACACTAGAGGAGGGGAGGGTGTGTCAGGAGCACGAGGACTGGCGGGGTGGGGGGGGACAGTTGGGAAGAACACCGCAGACCCTCTCTCCCACCCTCAGCTCACTTGGGTGCGTTCATGGTCCAGTAGGTGTCATCATCTGTGATCCAGGGGTTGCTGGGCAGGCACCCCGACATGATGGGGTCATGCGGGCCATGATGACTGCTGAACTTCAGGAACCTGGGGGTGGGGATGGGGCCCGGGGCCAGTGCAGGGAGGGGTTATGGGCCAAGGGCACTACAGGAAGGATCTGGATTCTGGGCTTGGGGTCTCCAGCTCCACCCCATCCCACTCACGCCTCCAGGCAGGCAGAGGACTTCAACCGGATCCTGCCCAGGGCCTTCGTGCAGCACTCAATCTACGGCACGGAAGCTGTGAGCGGGGCCAGGCAGGCAGCAGCCAGCCCACGCCCCTGTTCCGGCCCCAGGACCTACCTCCTGCTTGTAGAAATCCATGTTCTTGGTCTGGAAGGGCCAGAGGAAGCCACAGTTAAAAGGCAGGCCCCTGGGGACCGACATCCCACCAGGGCCCCGGCTCCTGTCTCACCCTCCTCTGATGGCAGGGTCTGATTATCCAGGAAGCTTTCAGGGAGCTATAGGTTGGAGGTTTCCAGAATGTTCTCAATGTTGCCTTGAGGTGCCCCAATTATACTATCCCATATTTTCAAATGTATTTAAATTACTTTTTAAAAAACAACACATAGATGAGAAATACTATGATGAGTCACACTAGGAACCCAAGCTGTTGACTGTGCTCCAAACTCACCCTGCTCAGAATTTGGAACCCGCCTGCCACTCCCTGAGGGCCAGGTGGAGGGGCATGGCCATGGGACTGGCTGGCCCTTCTGAACACTGCACACCCCTCACTGGTCAGCACCCCAGGTGCCTGCGATTTCCAAGTTCTGCGTCAGCCCTCCTGGACTGACCTTAAAATGGGAAATTATAAACCTATGGTCATGAGCTTATGGTTCTGAATTCAGGAAGAAGCTTTATCAATACGGTACTAAATGTACCTGTTCTGTTTGGGGTTTCATAGGATTTGAACAGGGGGCTCTGCTGCTACAAAGTTTGGCCATGCCTGTCCTGGTGCAGTTGGTTCCTGAGGCCAGCAGAGGCCTTGGAGAGGTGGCTGGTCTGGCCTGGGAGAGAGCCCCCCGCCCTCCTCAGGACCCATTGCACTTACTTGCACCCAGAGCAGCAGGTGGGAAGTGAGAGAGGACGAAAGTTAGCAAGGGGGCTGGGAATGGGGGGCTAGGGTGAGGGGACAGTGAGACCAGGAGTGGGACAGATGAAGGCACAGATAGGGGGAAGCCCCCAAGTAGTCCCAGAGTGGTGGAGTGGGGGTGGGGAGGGATGTGTGCATGGGGATGGGGATGGCAGGAGCCTGGGTGCAGGGGTGGGGTTGGGGGGCATGTGTGTAGGCATAGGGAATGGGTGGGGGTCGGGCATGCATGCCTGCGGATGTCTTACCATCTGCACTCGCCTGGCAATGCAGGAACCCCGCTCTGGACCCTGCTCCAGCACATTGGGGACCCCAGGCTGCAGAGGGGAGAGTAGATGAGGCAGGGAGCATAGCTCAGAAGAGCTGATAAGACCCTACTCTAGAGCTATGTTCCTGCCCCCCTCATATATTGAAGCTCTGAGCCTACATGTTACCCTTTGACATAGAAACTGACACTCAGAGGAACCCAGAAACCTGAGACTCCTCTCTGCCCATTCCCACCCCAAGTGACCACCCTCTCAGAGCCACTCTGCGTTTTCTCCCCAGCCCCTCCCCCAGCTCACAGCTCCTGAGTCCACATCCATGTGTCATCCCAGCCTGGCTTTGCCATTATAGCAAAATCCTTGACTTTTCTCCCCAAACCTCCCCATTCTTCCTCTCTTCAATCAAGCTCACCTTTGAATACATGACTGCTCAAGCCAGAGACCTAAGCACCTAAAACAGTACCACTCACCCAAACCCACTCTTCCTACCACCTTGTCCTCACACACACATGCTGGCCTGGCCTCTGCCCAAGTCAGAATCCTCGTGTCCACTTGTCCAGAGGCTCCAGCTACCACTCCTGGCCCCTCCACACGCACCACTCAGCCGTACTGCCGGCCTGGCCCACTCCTGGGCCCCGGCCTCAGCTCATGCACATGGTCTTGGGGACATGCCCACTCCACCTTCCTCCCACGGCCCGCCGCCTGGCCCTCAATGGAAGATTAAGTCATTTTCCCGGAGATACCCCCAAACACACTTGATAAGGTCATCAGGCTGTGGGTGCCTCCCAGAATCTATTTCCTTGTTTTTGTTTTCTTTTTCCCACAAGAGCTCCCGTTCATGGTTTGCTGTGACTGCCACATGGAGCCAGACATCTCTCCACTGCCCCACACAGTCAGGGAACCTCAAACCACCTGCCAGACTGCGGTTCTGGGCAAGGCCTGACTCCTGACCAGCACCCCCAAAAGCTGCCTCGCCCCCACTTGCCTCATCCCTCAGGTCTTTAGGTCCCCCCACAGCTTCCATGGACTTCTCCCTTAAATTTAGAGAGAAGCATTTTGTCCCATGGTCTGTGAGTGGGGGGCAGCCTTAGTCCTGGCCTCACGCTCTTTAGGTTCTAATGAGCCACAGACTAGAACCTCCTATCATCCAGGGACACCACTTGAGGCGCACACTGACTCCAGTGGAACCTGCTGCTGTCCAAGGAACCAGCCCTCCCACACAAGGGCTCACCGGGGGCCTGTTCACCAGCCAGTACGTCTGCTCCTGGCACGCAATGACCAGCCTGTCGCCCTTCCTGCGCTGCTTAGCAGCCCTGGGGAGGGATAGGCAGAGTTGGGGGAACAGGCACCCACCATAGCACCTCCCACACCCACCCTCTGGCCAGGGCCTGGGCAGGCAGCCAAGCCTGCCTGGCACTGTTTCTGGTCCCAGGGCTGCCAGTGCCCAGCTAAGTGCCTTTGGGCTTCCTGGGCAATCTGGGCTCGGTGCCCGCCGGGCGGGGGGGTCTCACCGCAGCTGTTCTCTCGCCTGCATCACTACCAGGTCCCACGTGTGGTTGATCTTCCTGTGCAGCTGGTCATAGTGCTCCTGGGGGTGGCGTTCAGGTCTCCAGTGGCTAAGCCCCTTCCACGTGAAGCTCAGGGGCGGGGCATGGGCCCTCCCCCCTCCCCCCTGAGACACACAGGGTATGGCATGTTTGTGTGCCGGCGTTATCCTGGGGCCTGCCCGGGCTGTGTGCTCTGGTCAAACTGTGAGGCCCTGGGACATGAGTGGGCTCCTCTGGCTGGACTCAGCCTGGGGTGGGGGTCCCACCTTCTCATGGTCGACCAGGGCCCCCTGCTTTCGGATATTCTTCTTGGCGAGGTAGATGGCTGGAAGGACAGAGAGCAGGTTACAGAGGAGCACTCTCCCTCCTTCCCAGAGCATCACCTAAAGGCCTCGGTCCCGGCCAGCCCACCCTTCCTCACTCACCATAGTCAAGCTCAGCCGCTGGCCACAGAGTGCTGGTCCAGAAATAGGGTGTCTGGTGCCATGCGGGAACAAGGGGTATCTGGAACCTCCTGGACCTTCCCCATCCCAGGAGCTGTCTCTACCCTCAGCTCCATTGGCAAGAGACTGGGCTGGCTGGGGATGGGAAGCCTGAGAACCTGCCTGTCTGTCCATGGCCCGGAGGCTTGGCTGACCACTGGCCATTCTTCCACCGGGAACTGAGCTCCATTCACTTTTGGGGCCCTGACCCAGCTCCAGGGGCCTTCACTCCAGGGAGGGGTGGGTGGGGCCTTCCCAAGTCCCAGATTTAGTCACCGTCTATGCTGGGAGGCAGGGACAGAGACTGAAGGCAGGCCTGACCTGGGTTCCTATTGTGGACAGGAAGGACAGGCAGGGAGTTCCATCATGACTGAGGACACAGACACACTGAGGTGCAGGAATCCTGTCCTCAGGCCCCACACAGCCTCCTTCTTGGAGTGGGGGCCTAAGGACGGGAAGCTGGCAAAACCCTCCCTAGGTACTAACTACCTTATTGGAGGCCCTGCTGTGGTCCCAGAGAAATAAGTTAAGGTCCCTCCCTTTAACTTGATCCATCTACCACAAGGAAGCTTCCAGCCCTAACCGGTTTGGCTCAGTGGATAGAGCTTCAGACTGAAGGGTCCCAGGTTCAATTCCAGTCAAGAGCTTGTACTTTGGTTGGAGTGTGCAGGAGGCAGCTGATCAACATTTCTCTTTCATCTATGTTTCTAACTTTCTATCCCTTTCCCTTCCTCTCTGCAAAAAGTCAAATATATATATTTTGTGGGGTTTTTTTTTAAAGAAAGCTTCCAGTGCAGGCCTTTTGGGGAGGGGACAGTAGACCACCAGGCCTGCTGTGACGTCACCCCAGCCCTGCCTCTTCCAGAAGTTCCTAGTGGGGCTGCTGGGTTCCCACCTGCAGTTGAGCCTGACCTGGAACCTGTAGAGCGTTTCATCAAGTTGGAGCCCAGGGCTGCGGGGGTCGTGCAGTGCATACAGGTAGCCATGCCGAACCAGGAGGATGCCCAGGTGCAGGGCCTCTGGGGTGGGGTCGGGAGGTTAAGGCAGGGTGGCAAATTCTCATCTGGGGAGAATTGAGCAGAATCTCTGGGGATGAGTTCCCCTTCCCCGACACACTTGGCTTGGCCCTAAAACTGCTGGTCCCCAGAAGGCCCAGCCTTATTAGTCCTGGGACGCCAGGGTGGGCTAGGAGCCAGGATGGGCAGTGGGCTGACCCCCTTACCCTCCTCTGAGATGCAGTACTTTTGGATCAGCCACTCCACGACGTCGCTGCCTGTGTAGTAGCAGAGACTGTGTGGCGGAGGCCAAGGCAGGGCTGGGAGCACCAATCCCCACACCCAGCCTCACCAGTCACAGCGTGTGGAATGACTGTGATGAGCAGCCGCTGGCTCCGCATCTTCACGCCCTGGTCGGGGTCCTGCATACTCACGACCACCCGCTCCATCTGGGCAAAGGGGACACTTATGGGGTCACCCCAGCCAGCCTTCCCCATCTCACACCCTGATTCCACTGAGCCCAGATCAGTGTGGACAGAGATTAACACACACAGATGGTGGGATTTCAGGCCTTGCTGGCAATGGGTGGGGGCGGGGTGAAGGCGAAGGGCCACTCCCCTCACCTCAGTCCTTGGGGTCTCTGCAGCCTCACCCCGCCTCACAGAATGCCAACATCCCCACGGCAAAGTTTACAATTGCGCTCACGTGCACCCACTCCTCTCTTGCCCCTCCCAGCCTTTATGCCAGTAATCCTGGGGACCGCAGGAACCCTCACCCAGCACCCACCTTCCTTAGGTGAGGCATCTGCGCACGGGGGCACCCACCAAGGGACGCGGGGCCAGCAGCCATGGCTAGGGGTGAAGCCCTGGGGGGTATTGGTATCCGAGATGCCCCGCCCCGCCCCGCCCTGCTCCGCCCCACATCCGAGTTAACCCTCTCTAGTCTGGAGTTGGTCCCGGGTCCCATTACTGGCCTGGGAAGGGGCCGGTGCCAGGTCAGCCACCTCAAGGGGCTTCTCCTCCCTACCATAGGGAGCAACTGAGGCTCCTGCAGGGAGGACTTGCCAGGAGCTGCGTGGCTGTGGAAGGTGCCCTGAGGTGGGACCTGAAGATGTGGGCTTAGAGCAGGGTCTTGTCAGAGGGTAGGGGCTCAGGAGTTCAGAGAGGGGGTGAGGACTCAGGGAGAGGATGAGAGATCAGGGCAGGGGAGGGAGCTGTGTAGAGAGAGGGTCTCCAGGAGAGGGAAGTGTTGGCGAAGGTGGGCTGGGTGGGGGACGAGTCTACTGTAACCCTTGCAGGGATCAGGGGTGGAGGGGGCTGTGGGGTCAGACAAGGAAGGGGTCTGACTGCCCTAGGAGGGTGTGCTTGCGATTGTGTGATACACTGAGTGTCATCATGTGGATGCCACCAGCACCTATGACATTTTGGGGCTGCATAGGGTGCTGGGTAGGGGTCCTTTGAGATTGGGGGAAAGTGGAAGGAAGCTAACTTTCCATCAGCTGCACAGGACCTGGGTGGGGCCAGTTAGGGATTTGGCAGAGATCCTTTTATTGGGAAGGAAGAATCTCACACACACACACACACACACACACACACACAATGGCCAGTTCCAGCCATTTCCCTCCTCCAACTTCTTGGCCATCCCCACCCAGACCTCCTTTGCTGGGGCCATTTTAAGGGCTACAGTTCCATTTCTGCTTTTTGGAAACCAGAGGCCCCCTCCTTCCCTCTCCCCTCAGGGACTTGGGGGCAGAGCAGGATGGAGTTACCTTTGGCCAGCAGCCTTCCATATGTGATCTGAATCCATTTCCACTGCTGGTGAGGTCTGGCATGAGCTGGGGTAGGGGGACTGGAGGGAGCTCCTATCCCAGGTAAGTTACCATCCTGCCTTAGATCCCAGTGAACTCCCAGTCCCACCCACACAGGTGAGGTCAGGCTGGACCCAGGCCTGGTTGTCCTCTCTGGATAAGTGAACATCTACAGAGGCTGAAGGCCACCAGGGGCCAGAGCTGTCCCCCACCTGGGGACAAGTAGCTTCCCCGACTGACCCTGCCTATCCCAGAGAAAAGGCAGCAGGAATGGGGTCCAGAAGGGCCTGGGCCTTGGGGTGGGGTAGGGGTGGGAGAGTCCTGCCTTGGAAAGATCCGGGGGCAGGTGGGGCTTGGAGGGGAACAGTCCCTCCCAAGCCCAAGTGCCCCCCAGCCCCCAGGCCTGTTGGCCTCCTGCTCACAAAGGGGCTCCTTTGGGCAAGATTGGGTCCAATCCTTGGGTGTCCTCAGAAATAGGAGTGGGGCAGAGGGGGTCTACAAAGAAGGGGACTCAGGCTGTTCTACCACCTCCTGCTCCACTCAGACCTAGGCCTTTGGTCCGGCTGTCCCAGCCTGAAGTCCAGCTTACCCCTGTCCCCGAAGGGCTGACTCCCATGACTCACCCAGGGTGTGCTTAGGTGTCAAAACCAGAAGCTCCTTCTCTGCTCCCGCCTCTCAACACTCGGCCACCCGGTTCTGTTTTGGATCAATGTCCTCTTCTCTCCAAGGGCAAGGAGGGGTCTTTAGAATCTTCTGGGTCCCCAGAACATAGAGATCCCCAACTCACCCCCACCACCCACACAGGCCAATGAATAAACACTGAGAAACGGCTATGTGGGTGGGGACCCCAGCTCCGGGCATGTGTGCTCTGGTTGCTCTGTGCTGATGACTGTAACCTCTGGGGTGCAGGGCCAGGAGGCTGTGCAAACACAGAGCTCCCCCCAGCCCCAGGCCAGGCGGTTCTGGGAGTGCCCTCTGCCCAGACAGAAACTCCGAGGATGGAGGATGGGGAGTGTTGGGCCCCAGGTGCGGCCTGCACTGCCTCCTGGTAATGAGAGCCTGGGGATATGGGGAGGGGGACGCACCTGCTCCGCTGGGCGCCCCCGCCCCCACCAGCCCCGCCCTGAGGGCTTCCCCAGGGAGCCCCCGACTCCTGCGGGCGCCTTGGGAGTAAGGCAGCCCGGGTGGCCAGAGCAGGGTGCAGTCGGGTGGGCCGCTGGGACCGTGACCGCGTCCGCGGCAGCTGTGCGGGGTTCCGGTGGGTCGGAGGCAGGGACGACCGGGTGCCTGCGCGGGGCGGGCGACACGCGCGTCTCTGCGGGGCTGCGCGGGGTCCGCGAAGCGACTGGGGGCGCGCGGCGCGGGCGCGGCGCTGGGCGCGGGGGGCGCTCCCGGCCGGGATGAGCTCACCGCAGTCGCGCCGGGGCTGAGCGCCAAGCCGGGCGGCGGCTCCTCGGCGGCTCGTCGGCGGGGCCGGGCCGCGGGCCACCATGCTGGGCCTGGACGCGTGCGAGCTGGGGGCGCAGCTGTTGGAACTGCTCCGGCTGGCGCTGTGCGCCCGAGGTGAGCCAGCCCGGTAGGGGCCAGGTCAGCCACGTGGGCGGGGGGGCTCTGGCGGGGGCCGGTTTTAGTCTGGGGTGGGGACCGGCCCCTCCCCCGTGGAAACTTTGGGGGCTCGCGTGGGGACCTTGTGATGTGGTCCTGGCAGCGCTCTGGCGAGGGTGGGGGTAAACACTCGGGTAAAGGAGCCAAGAGTGGGCGGGTCTGCTTGTGAAGCCTGGGTGATAGAGGGGCCCTCTCCCCCTGGGAACCTGCTCCACAGATCCTACTCCCTTGGGTGGGGCTGTGCTCCTCAGGGTGTGTGGCGATTCCTGAGAAGGCAGGAGCGCAGTGTGCAGGGACTCAGACAAACCTTATCCCAAGACACTATGGGAAGGGACTGGAGAGACCCCTGCGCCAGCCCAGCTGAGGAAGGGGCTCTAGGAGACACTGGAAGGTGGCCCCACAGCATAAGCTCGAGGGTTTAGAGAAAGACCCTTACCCCTCCCCCCACAGGAACACTGTAGAAGGAACTCCTAGAACTGTGGGAAGGCCCTCAGAGACCCCAGACTCTGCCTGAGCAGGTTGATAGGGGTGGGCCAGAGGCTTCTGAGAGCATTGTGGGAATATGGGAAGAGGCCTCAGAGCACTGGGGGACTCAGAGGACTGTGAGGGCAGAGCCTCTGCTCCAGGGAAGACCTTGGAGGTCACCATTCAATGGTGGGGCTCCTAGTCCTTGGAGCTGTCCCCCATTTGGGGTCTTCATTGCCCCCACCTTTGGCCTCAGAGTCCCTAAATGAATGGCTGGGCCAGGAGAAGGCAGCTGGTGCCTCCAAAAACGTTACTTGGCTCTTGTGAGCCTTTGTCCACCCCCAGAGCCCACCCCTCTTCCCGAGCCCCCATGCACCTCCCTCTCTGAGCTTACACCTTCTTCCCTAATTCCACACTCCCTCCCTCCCTGAGCCCCCACTGGCTTCCTCCTAAGTTTTTTTGGGCAGGGGAGGTTCACCTGATCAGAAGGGGGCTCCCGTTTGACAAGTGAATGCCAGGGGAGCTGGCAGCAGTTGCTCACTCACCTCCCTGACCCCAGTCCTTCTGACAGAAAAGGAAGGAGGGCAGCTGCCACCAGATGAGGTGCTGGATGAGGCTGTGCCAGGGTACCGGGCCCCGGGGAGGAAGAGCCTCCTAGAGATCCAGCAGCTGGACCCAGACGATGAGAGCCTGGCCAAGTACAAGCGGGTGCTTCTGGGTCCCCTGCTGCCGGCCGTGGGTATGCTCGGGCTATGGTGTGAGAGGGGTGGGGTGGGGATTGAGGGGTGCATCCAGCAGACTTCCAATTTCTCCTCAGACCCAAACCTGCCCAACGTGCAGGTGACCAGGCTGACGCTGATGTCTGAGCAGGCTCCCGGGCCCATGACCATGGACCTCACAGGTAAGTCCTGCTGCAAGGCACGGGCTGGTCTTTGGGGCGGAGCCCGGTTAGACCCTGTGCCCAAACCCAGCCCTTAGAGCCAGCACTAGACTTCACAGATACTTCCCCGCTCCGGGTGCTCCTGAGCCAGGGTCTATGCCATCGAAGGAGTTTGTTCCTTAGCTGCACTTTCCCTAACAGGGGAGCTGGCTACACTGAAGAATCAGGTGTTCGTCCTGAAGGAGGGTGTTGATTACAGAGTGAAGATCACCTTTAAGGTGAGGGCAGCTGTCATGGGCGATGCCAGCCACCCACAGGATCAGATTCCTAGAGGGACCACATAACGCTCTTTGTCCCTCAGGTCAATAAGGAAATTGTCAGTGGCCTCAAGTGTCTGCATCACACCTACCGCAGGGGCCTGCGAGGTGAGGGCCTGGAGGCTGGGGGTGGGGGCCAGTGGGCAGAGAGCAGCCCCTGATGCCCTCCTCCTCCCCCAGTGGACAAGGCTGTGTACATGGTGGGCAGTTATGGCCCAAGAGCCCAGGAGTATGAGTTTGTAACTCCGGTGGAGGAGGCGCCGCGAGGCGCCCTGGTGAGGGGTGCCTACGTGGTCACATCCTTCTTCACTGATGACGACAGGGCAGACCACCTTTCCTGGGAGTGGGGCCTCCACATCTGCCAAGACTGGAAGAGCTGAGCACCCACCCCCCTGCCCTGCCCCGGGAGCTGTCTCCCCACTCGGGGTCCTTGTTCCCTCTGCCTCTGTCAGTCATACACAGGGACCCCCAAGCATTCTCCAGCCCCCTCATGCCCTCCGCCCTGTCTCGGGACAACCCCTCCCGGGCCTGGCGCTGTGCCCTGAATAGCCCTATTAAACTTCACCCTGTCTCAGTGCCCAGTGTTGCCTCTGTCTGCTTCCCCTCCCCCGGGGGTGGGGGGAGCCTTGTGGCCTTATCTTCCCTGCGACCAGGACTGGGTGACACGTGGCAACTGCTGCTTGGCCCCCGGCCTCCTTATCTGCCCCCGCCCCATGGGCCCCGGTACTGCCATGGACAGCCAGCTCTTGTGTGTACTGCTACTGCTGCTGCTCGGGACCTTGAGCCTGCAGGGCCAGGGGCCGGAGCCAGGGGGTTCCTCGGAGGAGCCCGGGAAGGAGGAGGTTCCTGAGGAGGATGGGATCTTGGTGCTGAGCCACCGCACCCTGGGCCTGGCCCTGCAGGAGCACCCTGCCTTGCTGGTGGAGTTTTGTGAGTGCACAGGGTCAGCAGGGCTGGGGGACCCGCAGGTGTCATCCAGTGTGCTCAACCCCCTACCGCGTGGAATCCAGGGCTCATGTACTCAAAGAGCTTCCCTGATGGGCACTTGGCTCCATCTGAGGGCAGCTGAAGCAGAGCCTTGGGGCTGAGCAGTCTGGGGGTTCAATTTGAGCAGGTGGGAGGGGAGGCACAGGTATAAGGGAGACCCTCAGTTAGACTGAAGAGCCAGATAAAACTCACACCTTGCATATTCTTCCGTGGCTTTCTTACAACTCTTTACACATGTAAAAACCATTGAGCTGGCAGGCCTCACAGTCAGTGGCATATGGCAGGGAACATGGCCTTAGGGAGCAGCAACGGAGGATTCTTCTCCAACTCACTGTCTGGAAGGTGCTGGCCACTGCACTCCTGATCTGAGAGCCTTGAATAGTCTGACCTCTGGTACTTGGGGTTTAGTGTGGCTGAGCTCAGGAGGGAGGTATATAGGACATGCTACGTGTTGGAGCTGACTGACCCCAAGTCTGCCAGCTCTGGCTGGGCGGGAGCAGGGGCTGCGACCAGAGGCATGGAGGCCAGGGACACTCATGGCCCTGTCCCCCAGATGCCCCGTGGTGTGGGCACTGCAAGGCGCTGGCCCCTGAGTACATCAAGGCAGCTGCCCTGCTGGCAGCGGAGTCAGCCAAAACCAGGCTGGCCAAGGTGGATGGGCCTTCCGAGCCAGAGCTGACCAAGGAGTTTGCTGTGACCGAGTACCCCACGCTCAAGTTCTTCCGAAATGGGAACCGCACGAACCCGGAGGAGTATACTGGTACAGGGGGCAGGCATGTGTGTGGTGGTGTGGGCCAGGGGCTGGACCCAGGCTGATGGGACTCTCCACAGGCCCTCGGGAAGCCGCAGGCATTGCTGAGTGGCTGAGGCGGCGGGTGGGGTCCAGCACCACACGCCTGGAAGATGAAGAGGGTGCCCAAGCATTGATAGATGCCCAGGACATAGTGGTCATCGGCTTCTTCCAGGTGAGCTAGTGGCACAGGGGCCAGGCCTTGGGAGCAGGGCCTGTGACCCCAGATGGCCTCACAGACGTGGACCCCTTAGGACCTGCAGGATGAGGACGTGGCCACCTTCTTGGCTCTGGCCCAGGATGCTCTGGACATGACCTTTGGCCTTACTGATCGTCCGCAGCTTTTTCAGAAGTTTGGCCTTACCAAGGACACCGTGGTCCTTTTCAAGAAGGTGGGTCTGGGCCAAGGCGGGGGTTAGGGACAGGACTATGGCTCCTACTGACCCACCTGGTGTTGTCCAGTTTGACGAGGGGCGGGCAGACTTCCCAGTGGATGAGGAGCTGGGCCTGGACCAGGGTGATCTGTCCCGCTTCCTCCTCATGCATAGCATGCACCTGGTCACGGAGTTCAACAGCCAGGTGAGTTGGGCTGCAGGTACAGGAATGGGCATTGGGAGGAGTGGGAAGAGTGACTACAGAGCCAGCTTCCATGAGCCCTGCTTACCCCTGCAGACGTCCCCCAAGATCTTTGCGGCTAAGATCCTCAACCATTTGCTGCTGTTCATCAACCAGACATTGGCCCCACACCGGGAGCTGCTGGCAGGCTTCAGGGAGGCAGCTCCCCCATTCCGGGGGCAGGTACTGGCTGGCTGGGCTGGGGGCGGGCGTTGGGGAGGCCAGTGCCCAGTGCATACTCCCTGTTGGCAGGTGCTGTTCGTGGTAGTGGACGTGAGTGCCAATAACAACCACGTGCTACAGTACTTCGGGCTCAGGGCAGAGGAGGCCCCCACCCTGCGCTTCATCAACATGGAGACCACCAAGAAGTATATGCCTGCTGACAGGGGCCCGGTCACTGCAGCCTGGGTCACCACCTTCTGCCACTCAGTCCTCAGCGGCAAGGTCAAGGTCTGTGCTGGATGGCCCACCTAGGGTGTGGGGGTGGCAGCAGCAGCTCTCAGGAGAAATCCCTAACAAAGCGCCTGGCCTGGTTCCCCCCAGGCCTATCTTCTGAGTCAAGAGATCCCTCCTGACTGGGACCAGCATCCTGTCAAGACACTTGTGGGCAAGAATTTTGAGCAGGTGGCTTTTGACGAAACCAAGAATGTGTTCATCAAGTTCTGTGAGTGTGGAAGGCAGTAGACAGTGGATAGGTGGGCAGTATGAGGTCCTGCTGGTTGTGCCAACATCCCCTTGTCCTAGATGCCCCATGGTGTACCCACTGCAAGGAGATGGCACCAACCTGGGAGGCACTGGCTGAAAAGTACAGGGACCATGAAGACATCATCATTGCTGAGCTGGATGCCACGGCCAATGAACTGGAGGCCTTTGCTGTGCACGGCTTTCCCACCCTCAAGTACTTCCCAGCAGGGCAGGGTCGGAAGGTGAGGCAGGACCCCACTTCCTTGGTCTGATGTCTGAGTCCTTAGATGGAGATGGGGCAAGGCCTTAGAGCAGTGGTTCTCAACCTTCCTAATGCCGCGACCCTTTAAGACAGCTCCTCATGTGGTGGTGACCCCCAACCATAAAATTATTTCCGTTGCTACTTCATAACTGTAATTTTGCTACTGTTATGTAAATATCTGATATGCAGGATGTATTTTCATTGTTACAAATTGAACATAATTAAAGCATAGTGATTAATCACAAAAACAATATGTAATTATATATTGTGAAATATTTATTTCTAATTACAAATAAATGAAATTTTGTCTTGAATCGTGGTGTAGCATGGGCAACAGTCTTCATATGACAACAGTAAACTACATTGCTACACTTTGCTACACCGAGGAGCAGTGTGTTGGTTCATAAGACCATGGGAAATATGTGTTTTCCGATGGTCTTAGGCAACCCCTGTGAAAGGGGTCGCGACCCACAGGTTGAGAACCACTGCCTTAGAGGGTGTGGCCTTAGTAGGTGTGCTCTGGGATGGGGTGTGGTCTTAGAGTGCAAGGCCTAGCTAGTAAAGGGTGTGGCCTGGGGGGCAGGAAAGGGTCTTGGTACGGTGGGGCCTTAGCCAGTGGAGTCTAGACTGGGTGTGGTCTGGACAGGACATGGTGTATCCTACAAACCCTCCTGTCCCTCCTCAGGTGATTGAATACAAAAGTGCAAGAGACCTGGAGACCTTCTCCAAGTTCCTGGACAATGGGGGCAAGCTACCCGAAGAGGATTCCACAGAGGAAGCCTCAGCTCCCTTCCCAGTAAGTGCCTCTATTCCAAGGTTCCAGGCCTTGGACATGCCCTCGGATGGGTGGCTATGGGACTGACTGGGCAAGGTTGGGCTAAGGGCACAGCTTCCAGCTGGGCCTCTGTGACCTTTTCCAGGATGCAATAGCCAACTCCACCGTGGATCTCAGGGAGGAGCTGTAGCCACATCAGTGCAGGGGAGTCATGTCCTCGGTGCCTGGGAAATTGTGGGCATTAAATAAAGTTTTGGCCCTGGACTGTGTGTGGTTCCTGAGCATGGCTGGCCCCCATTTGGCTTTGGCCAGATCTCAGCCTCCTGGGGTTCCATATTGGATGGGGCCTAGCCCTTGCCCCCAGACCTCCTCAGTGGATCCCTGGCTTAGGTATGCTTCTAGATCCCCACATGGTGTTGCTGCCATCCTGGCTCCTCAAAGACACCCTACTCCCAAGACCCTTGGATGTCAGTGTGACCTTGTTGAGGCCCGATATGGGCTGCGCAAAACCAGGCCAGGCTAGAGGAGACAGGTCACATGTGCCGGAAACTGGGCTGAGTGATGGTGCACCCACTCACCAGACCCCACTGACACAAGATCCGTGCACACTCTATAGCCAAGGATGGTTCAAAACTGTTTTATTTCATTATTATCCAAGTACCTTTAAAAGACCATTGTACAAGTCAGCGCATGAAAAATGGGCTCGGGTCAGCCCCCTGCTAGCCCTAGCCTGAGAAATGTACATATTTACATGGGCCCTTACAAAGGAAGAGCCCGGGACCCGCTGAGCCGGCGCTGTGGAAACTGAGGGTGGAGAGGGAGCAATGAGGTGCTCCGTCACCGGATCCACATAGTGGCAGGCAAGAGACAAGCTGTGTTGAAGGCACTCGGTGACATGTACAATTTAGAGATCCCTAATAGCCCCCTGAACCCCAGGCCTGAGTTGGCCCTGACCCGAGTGGGGCATGGTGGGCAATTTCTGGAGGGAGAAGCAGAGCCCTGGGGAAGGCGCCAGGGGGTTGGCCCGTGGTTAGCAGCGGGGATCCGCTGGGGAGAGTCAGCAAGGCGGCCTCACAGGGGCTGCTCCCTGCTTGCTTGGACGGACTCTCATAGTAGTGCTGTGGAGGAGTGGACGGGGCCCCCTCCTTGTCGGCAGCAGGACAGACACCTGTGGGACCACTCAGCGGGACCCCTGCTCACCTGGACACGGATGGACCAAAGGGGTGGGTGGCTATGGGGCAGGAAGTCCCTGGCCTCACACAAGAAGCCGCATGTTTGCATACACATGAGAGCACCTGACATGACAGCCTTTCCTGCTCTCAGTGTGGTCATCTCTGCCCCATCTAATGAGGGCTCCGCCTGATGCAGAGGCCTGGCCTGCGGGTCAGTCCACCTTCTCCACTTTGCCGATGATCTTCTCCTCAAAGACAGGCAAGATGGCCTCATCTTCACGAACCTCTTCAAACACCACTCCACAATCAAACTCATCACTCACTTTCTTGAAGTAGTATCTGGGGGACGGAGGTGAGAGATGAGGGTCTGTCCACTCCTCTCCTGCCCATGCCCCCACACCCTAGGGGCCTCCAGACTTTCTAGCCCGGTGGCCCCATGGTCCCACACATGCACAGCACTTAGTGGCCACATTCCAAACACATCATGCAGGGCATGCGAGCTGGTTCTGCCTGATGCCCACTTGCCAGAGTTGATAGTGAACAGTACAGCGACCACTTAGGGAGTCCTCTGCCCTGGCTTCTAGGATGCTATGAGGGAGACATAGGCAGGTTTGGGGTTTCTGTTTTCTAAGGGCTGAGCCTGTCATCTCCCATCTCCATCAGGGTGATGTGCCCCCATCTAGTGGCCACATCCTCTACCTCCAAAGAGCCCTTTCTTACCACTCAGAGAACAGAGGAAGCCACCCACCCCAGGCTGCACGTGGCCCTTCCTCCTACAGTGCTCACTCAGGAGCCTTCAGGGGCTAGTCTCAGGCTGGCAGGGCAGAGCAGCCCATGGCAAACCCTGAGAATGGGGGTTCTGGATTCTGTATCTAGTGAAAATGGGTTGAGTCAGAAGGCTGGAGAAAGGCCTACACAGGTTAGACTAACATGGGAACAGACAGACTGCTGTGTTTGGGCCTTCTTCCCCACTTTTAAGGCAAGGACTGTCCAGACCCCCTGAAGGCCTCAGTCACCTAAGGCTGGGAATTGGGGCTGGGAGCCTTGAGGCCATCAACACCTCACATGTCAAGGTGCTCCTGCCAACAGCTCAGGGTTGGTCAAGTAGGTAAGAGGGGAACAAGGACTAGATGGGATAAGAACAGGGTGGGAATAGGGCACCCAGCACACCATACTCTCCTAGACAGGGTACCTGTTTACCACAGACCCCAGCCCTTAACTCTCACCTGTAGTTGCCTTTCTTGGTCAGCAGCTCCTTGAACTGGCCCAGGGTGACTGCACGGCCCCTCACCAACGTCCGGTAGGGGATAGGTTCTCCACAGAAATAGTAGGCCACAACGATGCTGTCACACAACTGGGCACCCCCACCTCCTACCTTCTTCTGTGGTTTCGTCCTGGAGGCAGAAACACAGTGGTTACAGCTGAGCTCAGAATCCCACAGGTCATCTCCCCAACAGGCCCCAAACTCCCCAGGAAACGACGGGGCAGGGCCTGTAGGAGTGAGCTGCCACACCCTCAGAAATGTCATGCATCCAGATGCCCCAATGCTCACCCCACCCATTCAGTTTCATCCAGCCCCCAGGACCCTCACCCTGAATGGTCTCTCAACCCAGGGTTCCAATCCTGCACTAACTTTATGCACAAAGACACAGTGTGGACGCCAGTTCATCTCCCCCCTTCCTGCCTGCCCCATATCTCCATAGTGCCTCAGCTCATTTGCCGCTCTTCTCCACCACTGGGAAGCTCCTGGCCTCAGTGGCTGGACTGGCTAAAGGGCAGCACCCCTGACACAGAGCACATGAAAATGGGCCAGCAGGCTTCTCAAGGCTGGAGCCCACAGTAGATCCTTCTACCTGCTTCGTAAGGTGGCCAGGCCACTAGAACCAATGTAGCCCTTGCCTCTGGGTGGGACTACACAGCTTGTACCCCAGATGAAGCCCACTGCTCCCAAATGAGAAACATCTGAAGGCAGGAATTGGACAAACAATTGTGTTGGGTCTTGAAATGGACCTGCTCCACAGCAGAGAGCTTGTCCAAAGACCAGAGGCAGCAGCCAGCCAAATTTCCAGAGAGCGGTATGAGGCCAGCACCATCTCCCACTCAGGCTGGGGTAGGGCCCTCACCCTGATGGGTCCTGTGCCGCCATTCTGTGTTTGTGACAGGTAGCACTCTCTCTGTCCCCCAGAACCCCTCGTCCTTGTGACTGCTCTGGTGTTGCCCCGGTACACATGGGCACAGTCCTTGGCTCTTGCCAGCTGGATGTGGTAAGAAGCTTCCTGAACCAGCATCATACCAGGAAGGCCACCTTAACTCACAGTGGGCTCTTCTCTCCATGGAGACCCTCTCTTCGCTCGTGCTCCTGGGCGCACACTGTGGAGTCAAATCTGTGTGGTTGTCCACCCCTCGAGCCACACTCCATAGTGCCTGCTTTCCTTCCCATAGTCCTGAAACCTCAAACCCAGCCTGTCCTGGGAGCCTGCCTCGGGGTTTGTGTGGGCCCATTCTCTACAGACAGGAGACAGGTTCCTGCTCCTCAAGGGGCCATCCCTGAGGAGTGACCTGGTGGGGACGCTTGGGGAGGATTTTGGTGGAGGATGTTCTTTTGCTCTATCTTGAGCAGAAGTGCAGGGATGGGCAGCCAGCACTGTCTGCATGTGGCCTGCAGCTCCCTAGCACCCACCATACTCTACACATACCTAGGGAGCAGGTATGTCCCATGTGAGAATACACCCAGGCTCGCTGTGCACACAGCACCTGGACATGCACCGCAGGTACTGATACTTTCAGTCGGCAGCGTGTCAGAGGAACCATGGGTACAGCCCTGACCCTAAGTCCCAAGTCATGGCTGGGTGACATATGGGACCTCCTCTTGGTCATTTGTCACCACGAGGATGGTCAGTGTCCCATTTGACAGAGACAGGAAGGAAAAACCTGTGAACAGCTTGCAGCCCCAGCTCTTCCAGTGCAGTGCCCGGGCTCCTGCCCTGGGAAACAGCTGCTGCTCCACAGCCCCTGGCCCACAACACAGGCTAGACGAGCAGTACAAGAGGACCCGCAGGGGACGCACGTACTCTGTCTCGGAGAGCTCCGTGTCGGACACTGCTGGCACCACGCTCAGCACGGGCGTGCACACCGGCCTGACGCAAGAGCGCCCCCGCTGGATGACCTCCTGCACATACCTAGGGAACAACCGCGTCAGTGAGCCACATAGGCCTGGGGCAGGGCCTCTACACTCCGCGGTGACAACAGGGTGACAGACAGCAGGCGGAGCATGTGCTCCCCAAAGGTTCCATTACCACCACGCAAGGCTTCCCCTGTGTGAGTCGGGCATACCCCTTCTTGGGTGGTGAAGTTGTCAGGATCAGTTAAGAAACAGATGCTGCCTTCATCATTCAGATTTCCTACATTCTTCATTTGTGGTCAGAGCCCTTGGGCTCCCTGGAATATATTTTGGGGAACCCCTCATCTGAGGTGCTAGGATCCTGTCATTTCATCCACACTGAGAAGACCTGCCTCTAGCCTCTTCTCTGAGGGCACAGCTCTTCTCACTTGTCCCTCTGACATGAGCCTGGGTCCTGGAGCATGGTCACTGCTCCATCCGAAGCAGCCAGAGTCCTGTTCTGGGTCTCACTGGCCGGCAGTTCCTCTTCAAGTGGCCAACCACCCTGGGCATGAGCTGTGCAACCCTAACAGTAATTTCTGCTCTCTGAACTCCATTCAGAGATGCCTAGAAACCCACGGTCACATCCAGATCTCTGCTCTGTGGCCATTTACAAAAGGTTCACATGCCCTGGACTGACGACATATGGAGATGCCAGAGCCACTGGCTGAAACCCCACAGGCGGATCACCCCCCCCAAAACACAAGTCACAGAATGGCTCCACTGGCTACTGAAAGACCACGGTGTTATGAGGAACTGGCTAGGTGCTGGTGAAAAGAGGGAACGAGAGCTCTGCCTCCTGGAGATCGCAGCAGAAATGATGTCCCAAGAAGCCCTGGCAATAGGAGGACTTCCAGCCCTCCCACCCAGCCTCTCCCTAGGCTGCCCTCTGTTGCCCTATCTGCCTCCAGGTCACAGGGGTCTGCACAGAACTATCTGGCTCCATACTGACTGACAAGTAAAAAAAAAAAGTAGGCTGTAAAAAACATTCATCTTCACCCACTCGGGGATACCTTCAGGCTTCCACCTGTGCCTGATGAGGTGGATGCTAGGGAGAGTTTGCACCTGACACCAACTTCCCCAAAGCAGCGTAGCCCCCCACACAGTGAGGCCCATGGGAGGCAGAGTCAGGAACTGAATGACTGAAGAATGGGCAAGGGGAACTAGTAACATCTGAGGAAACAGTGGCCGTGATGCCAGGCTCTGGTGAAAACTACAGACTCCAGGCACCTCAGGAACCATTATCGCCTAGAGTTCCCAATGAACCAGCATGTCTGTGAAAAGTGACCTCAAGGCTCTGCTGAAAGGGTCAGGGAAGCCACACTCCTGCCTGGAGAGGTTTATCACTCAAAAGGGGTAGTCCCATTCTTTCCCTGGAAGAGAGAACAGGGCCTGGCCTAAGGGCATAGAGGCAGCAGGTTGAGCCACTCTGCCGCCTGAAAATCAGAGAGGGCACAGTGAGGAATGGTTGTGGGGTCTGGGATCTCTCCAGAAGAGATTTATACTGGCATATATTTTCGCACTGTTTACTACTCTACCTGCAAATGGCACGGTTAAGCCTCCTGAATAGAGGCCGCCAGGACCCAATGGGACCAACGCCCCTGAGATGAGCATGCACAGAACCAGTGGTGACCTGTGTGACCTTCAGCAGTTCCATGCCACTAAGGGGACGCCACAGCCTCCCATAAAGACCCAGGGTGAGTGCAAGCTCAGAAAGCACAGGAGGTGTGATCAGGGGACAGACATTCTCTCCTCCCCAGGACAGTGCAATGACCATTTGCCTGCCTTCCTTCAGAAGAGCCATGTGGAAGAAATTGGAAGGAAAAACCCAGTACTGTTGGTGGATACCAGTGTGGCTCTATGTATGGACCTCAGGCCTCAGGGAGCTCTACCCCAAAGCATAGCCACAGCACCTGGAAGGACCCTGAAAGGTTCAAGCCCTGCTCTCCTCGATGGCCCTGTACCTCTGCTTTGAGGGCAACTTGCTGGCTCTCTTTTCTTCTTCCTCCAGACGCCTGCGGGCTTCCTCCAGCTGGGTCAGAGGGTTGGGAGCCGGGTTGGGCGGCATTGTGGGGTCTTGAATGAAGAGATGAGAAGGCTGGACAGAGTTCCGAAGCTGAGCGCTGACCCAAGGGTGCACAGCCCCAGGACGCTCAATGGACAAGGGCCTGGAGCTCTCGTGAATCTGCTGCTTCTTCGCTCCAGAAGACCTTTGAGAGCAAGAGGACAGAGCAGAAAGTGAAACTAGACAGGCATCTGGAGCTGGGCAGGAGCCAGCAGCATAGGCTGAGCTTACCACTGATCCCTGGATCAGAAATGCCCTGTGATACTGGCCACTGGAAGCCAGGTGAAGCAATTTCTTCCTAAACTACATGACACAAACATTCCTTTCTTGCACACTTCTTGTTTTGTAACTAATTTTTAACAGCTTTATTGAATATATAAATCAATCCTATAGAAAGACTTTTATAAAAAAGGTTTTGGTATTTAATGTTCTTTCTGAAAAACCTGAAATATGTAGGAAAGTCAAAGAAAAAAATATTAATAATCCATAATTTAGAAATAGCCACACAGAATATTGATCTATTTCCTTCCCCATTAAAAAATACTGAACACACTTGGCATAATTCCTCTCGATGTGGTATCATGCCTTTCTCTTTGTTGTTTAACATGGAGAATGTGCTTTACGCCTGTGCAACACGCCATCACTCAACCACTTGATGGGATTCCAATGAAAACATCAGTTTCTTGCAGCTACAGATGAAAGGGGGAATCTCCAGGAGCAAAGATGAGGGGACCCAAGACAGCCCCTTTGGAAGTGGGCTGGCCCAATGCTCTCATAATACCAGAACTGCCCAAAGAAAGATACCCCAAGGGTATGGGCTCCTCCTCCTAAAAGACCCCGTAAGGCTAGCCACAGGGAGACCTCTGCCCCCTTCCCAACCTCCTATGTCCCCATCTTCTCAACTCTTTTAACTCTCTACCCCTCACTTCTCATCTCCCACCCCTTCATTTCCTTGCCACCCATGCTCCCCAGCCCACCTCCTTTATGTAAGAACTCCTGGGAGGCCAGAGAGGGCCTGGTGGGGACACCGAAGGCCGTAATTTAAAATAGGCCATCTGACTGATGGCAAGAGCCTCTGGAACCTGGGAGGCTATTTCTAGATGTACCTCTTAACTCTTCAGCCATAGAAATCCTTATTTTGGGGTGGGAGGACTGGTCAGGACAGACCCATTCCTTCTGTAAACCCATAGGGGAGAAATTCAGAGAAGCTGAGAACTGAACCCACTCCAACCAGAGCAGGAGAAGGTCTCCTGGAGAGGCTCCCTCACTCGGACAGGTCTAGACACTGGTTGCGGG
This sequence comes from Lasiurus cinereus, assembly GCA_011751065.1. NCBI lineage: Eukaryota > Metazoa > Chordata > Mammalia > Chiroptera > Vespertilionidae > Lasiurus > Lasiurus cinereus. The sequence goes on from JAAGEH010002525.1 coordinate 1,497,869, forward strand.
GGGCTCATTCCTATGGTCAGGCTCATCTGCCTCACACATATACTCAGTTCTCCCTAATCATGGCCAAAGAATGCTGAGGTTCAGGAAAATCTGAGTGAGGAAGGCGGGGATGGCCCACCCACTAAAGGACAGATGCCACCAGCCCCAGGCCCAGGGCGTCACCCACCTCTGGCCTAGTCCCATCCTAAGCCAGCCCTATCCACCTTAGGAGGGATTAGTCCAGTGGGGTAATCTAGAGCTCAGAGGGATGCACACTAAAGAAGAACCTTCTCCCACCCACTGCTGAGGGTCTGATCAGGTATAAACACAGAAGGCTTTTGTTGAAGCTCCAGCTGAAGTTAAGGCTCGGGTACCTGCCTTACTTCCCAGGTATCTTTGTGAGAGCAGCTTTGTAACAGCTGGGGCCCCCTCCTCAGTGTGGGGCAGCAGAAAGAGGGATGGTGACTTCAGACTGACCTCACCAGTGAGCATTCCTGCCCACGACACTAAAGCTGCATCCAGGACCTCACCCCATCACAGGTCCACACAGGGCAGGCGTCAACGAGTTTATGCTGTCAGAGCTCGAACCAGATGCCTTTGAATAACTGCTTCCATTGTACATGGTTTTCAGTAAGACGGCAGGTGGGGCTATGCCACTCTGGACACTGGTAAAGCAGCTCTAGAGGGTTGCTAGCAAGTTTGCATGCCTGTGCTCAAATCCCCAGGACACAAGTTGCTGCTTACCCATGGCCAGCCTTCCTGTGCCTGCTGATCTCCTTCTCCCCCTCAATGATCCACTGCATGATCTTCTGGTTCTTCTCTGCATCCTCTGAAGGGCCGGGCACCTCAGTATTGGCACTCTTCCCTGACTCGGTTTTCTTGGCATTTCTTTTGGAGGTTGTGCCCGCCTTCCCACTGCAAAAGCAAGACCTGGGAGTCACCAACTGACTTTACTTATTTCTGCTTAACTCTGTATGACTCCCTGAACATGGAGGCCTCAACAAAGTGGCATGTTCTTGTAGCCTCCGCCCCAGCTCTATAGGGTTATTGGGGTTTGTTTCAGGCGACTCCATGGCAAGAAGTGAAGGAAGGCAGCACTGGCTGGGAGAGCTGGAGCCAAAGATCAGCTGTAGCACTTGCCTGTGTCCTCCCAGGCCAGGTCACCTGCCTGGTGGAGACATCCAGGGTCTGGCCACACCTCCTCATCCTGATACCTCACTCTAAAATGGATCTTTAACCACACTTCACAGCTGAAGCCCTGGCTGGACCAACATCCAGCCATGACACGCCTGCAGTCTCTGCAGCTGACCTTGGTTTAAAGAATTCTAGTCTAGAAAATCAGAACAGAACCCACAAGAGCCACAGTCTCTCATTGCAACCTCTTTCTCCCTGGGAAGGCAATGGACACAAGCCCAAGGACAAAATCTACAGCTCCAATCTCAAAGCATGGCTCTGGCCACACCCCAGACACTCACCTGTAGGCCAGGCTGTCATTGGCATTGGGGGTGGTGCCCACACTCTCCAAGTGGCTTCGGGTCTTGGCTGTGTGACTGTGCAGCTCCGGGCCCCATGCAAAGCTGTTTTGGACCCGGCGGATGGCCTCGGCCTCAGCCTGCTCCTTGGGCCTGGCCACACCATGGTGGCTATGGTGGTGGTTGTGCCTATGAAGATGCAGGCCAGCCGCCTCTAGCTTTGCCCCCAATTTGGGCACGTGCTTACTGTGCCCCAGGGTTGTTCCCCCCAGCACTCCTGACATCTTGGGCATGTGTCCACTGTCAGGGGAGTGGTGGCCAGGCCCGGGTGACTGGCAGCCTGGAGTCCTCATAACCCGCTGCACATGCTCATCCAGGATGCTCTCGGGGTTCTCCTCATGTGCATCCCGCAGCCCAGTGCAGCCTACGTCCGTGTATCGGGGTGGGAAGTTGTGCCAGGCTGGGCCCAAAGGCAGCTTATGACTGGCCCCTGGGGGGGCAGAGGACACATCACCATCCTCCCCTTCTTCCTCCTGTAGAGACAAGGTCGCATGTCACCTCTTAGTACCTGTTGCACCAAGGAAACCTCACACTTTGGGAAATAAACAAATAAACAACAACAACAACAAAATCCAAAACCACAAAGCCTGTCAGTGCTGAGTCCTGGGGGTCAGGGGGTCAGGGGGTCAGGAGGCCTGAGCTAAGGGCCAAGGGAAGTGCCGGACTTCCAAGCGACTTTTCTGTCCCTGCTGATTCTGAACAAACTCAGCCAGGCTCTCAGCAGGCTATGCTGCAGGACAGGGTGCAGACAGGATGACAGAGAGCTATGCTCACCCACAAGTGTGCAAGGGCATGCAACCGCCACATCCCAATGATTCATTCAGTGAACACAACACCACTGCTGGTTCAGGCCACAGAGAAAACTGGTTTCATTTTCTTTTATGCTTCTCAATAAAGATTTTTGTTTTCTTTCAGTGAAATTTTCCTATTCCTCAATTTATACTGCCATATTTTCAAAGGCCTTTTTACAAAAGAGCTCTTGTTTTTTTTATCTTATGTGTTTCTTTCTTTTTTGTTTTTAAAAAAAAATATATTTGATTGACTTATTTACAGAGAGGAAGGGAGAGGGATAGAGACTTAGAAACATAAATGAGAGAGAAACATTGATCAGCTGCCTCGTGCACACCCCACACTGGGGATGTGCCTATAACCAAGGCATATGCCCTTGACCAGAATCGAACCTGGGACCTTTCAGTCTGCAGGCCGACACTCTATCCACTGAACCAAACAGGTTTCGGCTGTTACGTGTTTCTTGATACATTCTCACAGTAACTGAATTTTATTCAATTCTCTAGAAGTTAATATAATCATTACTGTAACAGGAGCATTTTATCACCTTAATTTTAAAAGATACATATTTATTTTCTCACTTTATTAAATTGTCCAAACCAGAATAATGTTCAGTAAATTTGGTAATAATTGAAAAGAAAGTGGAACTAAACTAAACCTGTACTTTAATATAAAAAAATTTCCAAAAGTTTACCATAAAATTTCACACTAGTGCAAAAGTATCTAAATGTCATTAGAACAGTCTCAGGGTAGAATAGCACTGCAGAGGACAAAGTACAAGAGAAAGGATCTAATAGATGGAGGGTGAATCCATCTCCCATTCCCTCCCTTCCCCCCACTCTTCACCCTCACCCCCGACACAGCTTAGACACCTCAGCAGAGACTTAGACCTCTGGACTCCCATCACGTGTCCACATCCCAATCCCTTTGCTTTGCAGGGCTAAGGGACCAGGAGACTTTTTACTGGGGGTCTTCCCAGGGCACTGGAAGTATTAAAGCCATTTATCCCCTAAAGCAGCAGCAAGCAAGAGGAAACTTCCGAATTCCTGAGAGGTGAGGGGGTATAAATCTTCAGCTGAGATCCATTTTTTCTTAGTAGTTCTGCATATGTAAGAACTCAATTTTACAGTTTGGAAATGTTACAGATTTACCTAACCGTTCAGCTAATAGTTTTCATTTTCTTCTTTACTTTTCAAAATTTTACAGTAAAAGTTATTTAAAAATTGTATATTTATCCCTTTTTTAAAAAAAGGACTATTATTTATAGCATGACTTATTTAGATTACAAATTGCACATAAGAGCGACTGCACTGACAGCTGCTGCAGTGTGCCACAACCGAAGACTAAGGGACACCTGTGGGAGCAAACTTTCCTGGAGTAGCTTGGGGCGGAGCACATGACCTAGAGTCCGTGCACTCATTTCTGTAGGCCACTGCATGTAGTAAGCCCACCTGAGCTTGAGGCCATGTGCCTGCAGATTATCTCCTAAACTGACAATGGAGACATACAAAAGGCTGTTCATTTGAACATTTCTGTTAAAGAACACCACTGGGTGTTGGCAGCTGGGTCCAACCCCTGTCCAGAAAGCTGGTGGTGGTTCCAGACACAGCCGCCTTGCACCTGCCAGGGACACCACAGAGAAAAAAACATCTGAGTCAGACATCAGAAAAACACGCAGAATACCCACAGCCACAGCTGCCTTCACAACGTCTCGCCCAAAATGTTGACCTGCTGAGGACACAAACACACACAGCCACTGAGCCAAACTAAAAACTTGAAAGAACAATTATAACTCAATAGTAAAAACGTGAATTCTTCCTTTCTTAGACTCCATTTAAGAAACATTACATATATTATTTAATAAGCATATTTGTTTTAAGAATTGTTAACTATGACATGTTCAGAGGACCCCTCACACAGAGAGCTGATACCCATTGAAATATTTACTGTGCTACACAAATGAAGACATCTGCTTTGCCACAACATGCAAATTGGGATTTAGCTCCTTTTAAAATATTCCATACTTCATGGTGACTCTGTTCCCTGCATTTATTTGTTCAGAGAAGGCTATTAAAATGCTAAAACTACGTTGTTAACTATTACTTCAACTACTCAATAAGGCTCTGATGGACACTAAGAGGTGGCCTCAGGAAGTGCACACTTAGTGTTCCTGGCTTCCACTAGACGACCTGTCTCTGACCGACTCCTGAGAGCTTCTCCCTCTAGGTCAAAGAAGTCTTACCTTTACCCTCACACGAGAAGCTAGCGGTGCCCTGCTGAGGGACCTTGGAGAGATCACTGAATTGTGGGAACTGTGGGGAGGACAGATGGCACCTGCTCTGCCAGAATGAGGGTCACCCAATCACCAAGAAAGGATGCTAGTAAGAAAAATTTACTTGTGCATGTGCGTGAGCGCTTAAACATACTTTCATGCAAATTCCTTCCTAGAAATCACTACTGTCTGGCTATTTATCTTACTCTCAGGTTTGCCTTCCTGGTACCACGTTCATATCAGAACATGAATTTCAGATTCTAATATGCTATTTGAAATCTACCTGATGTCTTGATGTGGAAAAAGGTGGGAGAGTCAGGCCCTTCAGCTGAAAACTGAGTGTCATGTAAAGGAGCTCTGGAACCCAGGATCATAGCTGCAAGGCACAGCCAGCAGGATTCCCTATGTGCAGTGCCAGGGGGTGCAGGAAAGAAATCGTCAGCTGTGACCCTCTGCTCTGCCCCACGTCTACCCTTATGGTAGTGTCTCCAGCTTCAGGTGCACAGAACTCATCTGGGGGCATGTAAATTGAGAGAGTAAGCCCCTCCCCAAGGGGTTCTGATGAGGTCTGACGAGGGCTCATGTATTATATTTTAAATAGCAATATTAAGTGATTGGGTAGAAAAATACTTCCTTCTAGAAACATCGCATTTTTGAGTTTCAGGTATTGAGCATAAAATATTGAGAAAAGAATGGAAGACAACCTCTTACTTGGTGGTAACCATTTACCTCTAGCAGGTAATTCCTACCTGCTGAGAGACAAGCAAAAGCCTGTCTACCAGTGACATGGAAGCTCATGGCATTCAGGAGGGACTGGGTTCAGTGAATAAAGTTTAAAAGCTAGGAAGTGCAAGGGGCACAGGGAAAGCCTCACTCCAGGGGCACGCTTGTTACTGATGTCCCAGCACTGATGCCCTTGAAGGTGTATGGAAATGAATTTGTAGAATGGTATTTAAGCAAATGAATTACAAATACTACAAAATTCTTAGCATTCAACACCTCATTAAGTGAAGCTACAGGTCAGTAGACAAGATAAACAGAAGACTACATCCAAACCTAAAGCCATTCTGTGCTCTGAGGTGACAAGTGGGAGCTGCGAACCTTCATGCCACATGCCTGCTCAGCTCTGCACAGATGCATGTGACCCAGGACCCAGAGATGCTTGAGGGGCCTCCATCCACCAGCACTCAAGGGAAATTTCAGTTCCACATGCCAACGGGGCCCGTGGGTGCAAGGAACCTGGCCAGCAAGGCACATGTGCTCGCACATAGGGTCAGGTGACTGGCATGGAGTGTCTTGGTAGAGGGGAATGAGCCTGGGGCACCAAGAAAAGGACAGCAGGAAGGAAATTGGTCCTGGGGTGAAAAGAGAGGCTGGTTAGTCTGCACTTTGGACATGTACTGTGTCAAATCTCCCGGACTTGAGCTGTGCAGTGCCTACTTTGGGGACGACAGCTGGGTGTTGTCTTGGCTTCCCTCTTAACTTTCTTCTCACAAGCAGGTGGAAAAAATATCCCAACCCTGGCAACGAAGGCCAGGGCTCTGACACCTGCTGTGTCAACTCCCCAGGCCCACATTCAGGGCCCAGCTATAAGGACCTCTTCCCGGGAAGACAGCCCAGGCTGGAAACAAGGGGTGGGGGCTTTAGAGGGGGTAGGTGTTATAGGAAAGCGTGCCTTGGCTAACCATCAAGACAGGTCAAAGTATGTCAGGAGCCAGTGTGCAAGTCAAGTAGGGGGAAGGGGCTCTGGGAAAACCTGGAGGGGGCCCCTCAGAGGCTGAAGCTGTAATAAAATAACTTGGAAATCACGATCTGTATGGCTTCCCTGATTTGAGGCCCACTCACCATCCGCACCCGCTTCAGTCGCTCCTCTAGCTTCTCCTCTGCCTCCCGAGTCCGCTGAACAGCCTCCAGGCGGTGGATGAGCTCCGCAGCGAACTTCTGGGGTTCCACTCGAATTTCCTTTGGTATTCTATAAGTACGCTGAAAAAGAGACACTGCTCATTAGTCGGCCAGGCACAGCTTTGAACTACTGTTCTCTGCACTAACGTGGTACTCAAGCAGTTTTGGGGTGGGAAAAAATAATGTTAAATATGAATTTTATTTTAAAGTGAGTGTTTACTTTTATCCCTTTTACCTGGGAATTAATCTCCTCACTGCCCCCTATTCTTGTCAGACTAAATCTCTCCTTCACCCAGCCCTGATCCAGGGGTAAGAATGGAGCACTGACTACCATGACCAAAGAATCAGAGACACTGAGCAGGGCAGAACTTGATCTCCTGGGGTCAAGTTAGCAGGGCTGTGGTCAGCAAGGGCCTGTGAGTATGCCCTGAACAGAGAGCCTCCAAGAGTGACCCAAGATAGGCCTTCTAATATCACTGGCCAGGAGCTGCAAAGACCACAGAGGAGGGAGAGGCAGCCCAAAGGCAGGACCTATCTGCTCCCTGCAGTGACCACCCTGCACACAAGAGGGCAGCAGCTTCTGGCGCTTAGATGTATGTGGACCAGGCTATTGCAGAAGTGGGGAATATTAAATTCATGGTACAAGAAAAAAATCAGGGGGAGCCCTAATCAGTTTGGCTCAGTGGATAGAGCATTGGTCTGCAAACTGAAGGGTCCCAGGTTTGATTGTGGTCAAGGGCATGTACTTTGGTTGTGGGCACATCCCCAGTAGGGAATGTGCAGGAGGCCGCTGATCAATGTTTCTTTCATTCATGTTTCTAACTCTATCCCTCTCTCTTCCACTCTAAAAAAACAATAACATGCAATAAAAATAAAAAATCAGGGGGGAAAGGTAGGACTATGAAGGACTTCCCTTTTCTTTCCTTTTTAATATATATTTTATTGTTTTTTTTACAGAGAGGAAGGGAGAGGGATAAAGAGTTAGAAACATGGATGAGAGAGAAACATCAATCAGCTACCTTCTGCACACCCCCTACTGGGGATATGCTCGAAACCAAGGTACCTGCCCTTGACTGTAATCGAACCATTCTACCCATTAGCCAAACGGGTTAGGGCAAGGACTTCCCTTTTCAAGGAATATAATTCTGCAATGTATTTTATAGTGATATACTCTATAGCTTTTTTATTTTTATTTTTTTGGGGGGTAGCTTTATTTTTAAGTAATGTCATATTTAAAACAGTTGCAGGAATAGCACAAGAGTTTCTGTCCCAGATTCTTTGATTGCTGACCTTTCTCTCACACTGTCATTCTCTTTTTTTAAACTTAATCTTTATTGTTCAGATTATTACAATTGTTCCTGTTCCCCGCCCCCCCATAGTTCCCCTTCTCCCGGTTCCCACCCCACCCTCTGCCCTTACCTCTTCCCCGCCCCCCGCCATTATACTCATCCATAGGTGTACTATTGTTGTCCAGTCTCTTCCCTCTCACCCCTTTCCCCCTGAGAATTATCAGGCCCCTGATTCTATTATATTAACCGATTTTTATCCTGTTTATCAGATTTTTAATTCACTTGATTTTTAGATTCACTTGTTGATAGATATGTATTTGTTGTTCCTAATTTTTATCTTTACCTTTTTCTTCTTCTTCCTCTTCTTAAAGAATACCTTTCAGCATTTCATATAATACTGGTTTGGTGTTGATGAACTCCTTTAGTTTTTTCTTATCTGTGAAGCTCTTTATCTGACCTTCAATTCTTAATGATAGCTTTGTTGGGTAATCTTGGTTGTAGGTTCTTGCTATTTATCACTTTGAATATTTCTTGCCACTCCCGTCTGGTCTGCATAGTTTCTGTTGAGAAATCAGCTGACAATCGTGTGGGTGCTCCTCTGTAGGTAATTAACTTTTTCTCTTGCTGCTTTTAATATCTCTCTTTGTCTTTTGCTCTTGGCATTTTTAATTATGATGTGTCTTGGTGTGGTCCTCTTTGAATTCCTTTTGCTTGGGGTTCTGTGCACTTCCTGGACTTGTAAGTCTATTTCTTCCACCAGGTGGGGGAAGGTTTCTGTCATTATTTCTTCAAATAGGTTTTTAGTATCTTGCTTTCTCTCTTCTCCTGGCACCCTCACAATTCTGATGTTGGTACGCTTGAAGTTGTCCCAAAGGCTCCTTACACCATCTTCACATTTTTTTATTCTTTGTGCTTTTTGCTTTTCCAGAGTGTTTTTTGCTTCTTTGTATTTCAAATCTTTGACTTGATTCTTGTGATCCTCTAGTCTGCTGTTAGGTTTCTGTATAATATTTTTTATTTCAGTCAGTGTATGTTTAATTTCTAGTTTGTCCTTTTTCATATCCTCGAGGGTCTTGCTAAATTTATCGACCTTTTCTAGGAAATTCTTGAAAAACCTTATAACTGTGGTTTTGAACTGTATATCCAGTCATTTGCTTTCCTCCATTTCTTGTGCTTGTGATCTGTTTCTTTGTCTCCGTATTTTTGCTGCTTCCCTGAGTTGGTGGCGTAGCTTTGTATGCTAGGTGTCCTATATGGCCTAGTAGCTCCGCCTCCCCAGTTATCTGAGGTGGACACTCTTGGTGCACCCCTTTGTGGACTGTGTGTATAGCCTTGTTGCAGTTAAGTCTTGATTGTTGTTGGTATTACTGGGGGGAAGTGACCTCCAGGCCAATTGGCTGTGAGGATCAGCTATGTCTATACCGGGAGAAATTCTGTGCTGGAGTCAGCCTTATGAGACAAGACTTGCAAAATTTCAAAAGCCTCTGTGCTTGGCTTGGATGGGGCTGGAGTCTCAGGGCTGAGCAGACAGTCTTGGCTTCACGTCAGTCCTGCCCTATGAGGTCCCTGTGTCTCAGTGTACCTGGGTAATCGGTGCAGTCCTCTCTGTGTGCACTCGCACTCCTGCACCTCCAGATCTCTGCCTTTCGCAGCTCCTCTGAGTTTCCATGTGCTCCAGGGACCCGTATGAATCTGGATCCCCAGGTTCTCACCCGATACTGGGGTTCAGTGCAGTTGAACTGGAGTTCAGCGCAGCTGGGAGGTTCCATCTTCCTCCCATTAGAGAAAGCCAGTGGCATAATAAGCAGTCAGTCCTCTCTGCGAGCACTAGCACATGCCTCCAGACCTCTGCCTTTCATGGCTCCCCTGAGTTTCCATGTACTCCTCCCTTTTCCCAACAGTCCAGATTCCCCCCCATATGAGTCTTGACAGGAAGTGGGGTTCAGTGTGATCGGAACTGGGGCTCAGTACAGTCAGGAGCCTCCATCTCCCTCCCACTAGAGAAAGCCAGCCAGGTACTCCACCGCTTGTCCTCTCCACACAAGTGTCTCCGTACTCAGCTTTTTGCAGCTCCTCTGAGTCTCCATGAGCCCCTCTCTTTCCTTCTAGTTGTAGAATTTCCACTCAGCCAGCTTTCCTGTGTTTCTGGATGATGTCCATTCTGTCTTTTAGCTGTAGTTTTGAAATTGTTGTGCGAGGCAGCAGTTTAGGTGTTTACCTATGCCACCATCTTGGTTTCTGTGTCATTCTCTCTTACACACACTTCTCCAAGCCAGTCAAGAAAAACCTGCACATATGATGTCTGCCTACTCCTAAACACTTTAGAGTGTATTTAACATTAACCCAGAACATTCTTATACATACAATAGGACAACTATTTAAAAAAACACACAAAACCCTGATATAATACTGTTACCTAGTTAGCACATCTTATTCTAATTTCACCAGCTGTCCCAATATAGCAAAACATGTTTAAAAAATCTAAGCCACTGCCCTGGCCAGGTTTTTCTCAGTGGTTAGAGAACTGAAGGACTGTGAGTTAGAATCCCAGTCAAGGACACATACTTCAGTTGCAGATTTGATCCCTGCCCTCGAGTTGGGGTGTGAGCAGAAGCAACCAATCGATGTGTCTCTTTCACATCCATCTCTCCCTCTCACATCCCAATGCTCTCTCCCTTCCACTTTCTCTAAAAAAAAAATCAAAGGAAGCCCTAGGTGGTTTGGCTCAGTGGATAGAGCATTAGCCTATAAACTGAAAGGTCTCAGGTTTTATTCTGGTCAAGGGCACACACCCAGGTTGTGGACTCGATCCCAGTGGGTGGGGGGAGGAGGAGGCAGCTGATCAATGATTCTTTCTCATTATTGATGTTTCTATCTCTTTCTCCCTTTCCCTTCCTCTCTGAAATCAATAAAAATATATTTTAAAAAAATCAAGAGAAAAAATATCGAGTGAGGATTAAAAAAAATATCTAAGCCACCAAGATATAAGGATGGGGAAGGTCTGGAGGGGCCTCAGATGAGGCAGGACAGGTGGAAGAAAGAGGTGGCCTGGGGACAGGGTGGCACACAGGATCTCTGACCTCTGTGGGTGAATAGTGGCTATTTAGAATCCTGGCCTTCAGACGTGGAACAAGGCAAAGAGAAAAGAGATAAAGCTTGAGTGGAGGTAGGGCCTCCATCCTCTTGTTGGTGGGCTCTGGGCATAATTCTCGACTTTCCCTACCTGTTTCTCATCTGCAAAATAGGAGTAAAGATAACAATCTAAAACCACAGAAAGTTTTAAGATTATAAGATGATTATGTGAAGGGCTCAGAAACAAATGTCCATAGGTAAGGCAGATGCTGACCACGATGGATTCAGAAGTGGCCACAGAAACCTTTGAGCGGCCTGGAGAGAGTAATAGGCTGAGGGTAAGCGAGCACAGGCCAAGGTTTCAGGGGTGGAAAAAGTTGGTGTGTTGCCCGGCTGGTGTGGCTCAGTGGTTGAGTGTTGACCAGGAGTCACCATTCAATTCCTAGTTGGGGCACACGTCCAGGTCTTGGCTCGATCTCCACTAGAGGGTGTATAGGAGGCAGTCAATCAATGATTCTCTCATCAGTGATGTTTCTCTCTCCCTCTCCCCTCCTTTCTGAAATCAATCAATCTGTTTCTTAAAAAAAAAAAAGTGTGGAAGGCCTGGTAGGGCCCAATACTAAGCAGGGGTCTGTGCTGAAGCTGAGGAGACCTTACCCAAGAAGAAGGTCAAGTTGGGATATCCAAGTTGGGATATCTAGAGGGTCCTAAGAAGGAGTCAGGGAAAGAAGGTGGACATGGATGGCAAGCCCAGGGCACTGGGGACACTGTGGAAGGAGTAAGGCGTTTGAACAGACAACAGAAGCCAGTTCTTACGCAATATGGCAACTTGGGCTGTGTGATAGCAACCTGCCTGGCAGGAGGCATTGGGGCACAGAACCCTGCTCACTCTGCTCACTAGAGCAGTGTCCATCTGTCTCACGACTGATGACAGCATCTGACCCCTGACTCAGGAAGGCCTCACAGGTCCTCCCCAAAAATTGCTTTTCCCCCACTGTGAGTGGTTATTTGGAACAATGAAAATATCTTGTCCCTCATCAAACTCTCAATTCATTCGTCATGTCAGCATGGATGCATAGATTCCAACTTCACTGCCACTAACTCTGATGCTCTAGGTATCTAGGGGTTGGCCAGTAGGAGCCCCTCTAAGCGGCTCCTGTGTACCCCCACTCCCTTAATTTCTGGGACATAAGATGCCCAGTCTCCTCTTCTGCAGCCCCCACCCAGCTCTGGTCTTGAGTTTAAATGTCCACTGAGCAAAGCTGAGAAGACACTCGCATCACCACAGAGCAAGGTGAAGATGCCAAGGCTCAGGACCAGATTGTTCCAGATGACATGAATGAGGTTGGATGCTCCCCACGTCACTTGCAGCACACACTCCACACACAGCATCTTCCACTCTTCCCTAAGCAGAGACAATTAGTTCCCAGGTGAGGCAAAATCTGTGCCAAGATTAGCTGGGAGGTGACAAAGCGCTTGACCATCATTTTCACAGAAGTAAGGACAAACCAACATCCTTTCTTCTCAACCATAAGCAATCATTTTTCTTATCTGGAAATTAAAGTATTTGCAGACACTCTAATCAAGAAATCCTGACTAAGAGTGGATGTGTGCTGTGATTCTAAGAAACAACCACTTTCCCTGCACAGAAACCACAAATGAGTGGCTTGTGTCGCTCTCAGATGCTGCAGGCACCAACGGGTTGGAGCTGCTACTCTAAGCTTTTCTTATCTTCCCCTAAAAGTCTTTCCCAAAGTTATTGTGGCAAAATAAGAAAAGAGAATCCCTCCATTCATCAATAAAGGAACTATGTGCAGGTGGTGCCTGGCCACTTAGTGTTCGGCTCTGTGAATCCCACAAGCAGAAGAATTGCTATCATTAGGAATTTGATGAACCACCTTTTATTTTTATCAAAAAGGTGAAGCTGAGGCAGCTTTTGAAGTCAGGATGTCCAGGTGGTAACACTCACTATTCAGCCACAGAAAGGCTGATGCCTCTTTTTATCTTGAAAAAGATAGCGTTCACAATAACTTGGACCAAGAGGAACCCCCGCCAGGCTTTCTGACAGAGCAACAGCCAGGCCTGGGGATTGAGCTTTTGAGGGAGGCTTAGAGCTGCTCTCCCACCTCAAGGAGAAGCACCTCATTTGGCACAATGAGAAAAGGCCACATGGTAGACACTTAAGGGCAACCCCTTATCTTCTGAACTGACAGTGTGGACTGGGCCCTAAATGTCCCCCCTCCAACCTGCAGAGTATGACCAAGTGTTGACCATGAGCTATATCTGGATGTAAGCTGAGCTCACAGAAAGTCAAGCAGGTGCCTTTCTCACTGGCCATGGCCATAGCAGCCCAGTCAGAATGAGAAAAACATGTGGGCATGGGTCTGAGAGGACTGGTGAGCCTCAAACTCAGGGATAGGAGGGTGAGAGCTGTGTGGTAGAACTTACAGGAATGTGAGGTAGAGGCACTCGCCCGTTGACCTGGACGCTCTCCTGCATCTCCCTGCGGTGCTGCTTACGGATCCTGTATGGTGGGATTCCATCCCTGCCAGAAGAGACAACCTGGTGTGAGTGCACACAGAACAACTCCACAAAACATAGCTGTGCCGGCTTTACCATGAGCAGGGTTCATGTGGCCTGTTTTACTAAGGCCTGATAATTAAGAAAGGTTTTTACATTTTTTAAGAAAATATATTTTTTATTGATTTTTTACAGAGAAGAAGGGAAAGAGATAGAAAGTCAGAAACATCGATGAGAGAGAGACATCGATCAGCTGCCTTCTGCACGCCCCACAGTGGAGATGTGCCCGCAACCAAGGTACATGCCCCCGACCGGAATCGAACCCGGGACCTTTGAGTCCGCAAGCCGATGCTTTATCCATGGAGCCAAACCGGTCTTGGCGGTTCTTACATTTTTAAAGGGGGTAAGGAATATGAGACAGAGACAGCATGTGGCCACAAAGCCTGAAATATTTGCTACTGGTTCTTTAAAAAAAAACACATTTGCTTGCCCTAGCCGGTTTGGCTCAGTGGATAAAGCGTTGGCCCTCGGACGAAGGGTCTTAGATTCAATTCCGGTCAAGGGCATGTACCTCGGTTGCAGACTCAATCCCCAGCCCTGGTCAATTGAGGGCTAGGGATTGTGTCTCCTCCCCTCCTTTCCACTCTCTAAAAACAAACACACACAAAAAATTTGCTGACCCCTGCTTTATTGCCCAAGCAGGATGCAATGTGCCTACCTGGGAGTGGAAGGAAACATTTGAGAGCTGCAAAATGGGCAGCCAAAACAATCTAGATCATAGTGAAAGATTTGCGAGGCTTCATTTTTCAACTTTCTTCCGGGGTAAATTGGACAAGCAATGTACTCTCTTTGAGGGGTGCTCAAATTAGTTTTCTTGACATAGCTATGAAGGTTTATTTTCTGAAGATTATGATAAAAAAATGTCAAATTATTATTGTCTTTAAGATAATTAAATGCACTTCCTCAAGATAGAGTCAGATTTAACACATAATTCACTGCATGTACACAATCGCTAAAAACTCTCCAGTCCTCTCCCTACCATTTAAAAGCAGAGTGGCTACCAGAAGCCAGCATGTGAAAAGATGCTTGTCAAAGCAGGATGATTACCATGGCTTCTTTGGGTTCCTACGTCCTCTCTATTGAAGGAATCTCAGGTGGGCCTCCCTTCTCTCCAGAGTGCAGTGAATGTCTATGACCCCAACTCCAGGGTGCTGTGAATGTCCTGACCCCCTTTACTACTTCCCAACCACTGCCCACTGCCAGCACATCATGCTCTTCCTGTATGGTGGACGCAAACATGCAGCCAGGACAATTCTAACCCCACTTTAATTGCTGGATGGACTAGGGAAGTTGCCATCTTGCCCCTTGGTATCTAGGACACACTTGGTACACATCTTGGCCAGCCCCACACCTACCAGCACAGCAGTTTCATGGGTAGGTAGGGCTGCAACATTCTCCCCAGAGTCCTGGTCTGGGTGGAAAAGGTGAGCTTTGATTCAGAACAGGGCAGAGAGAGGCTGTGATGGTCTCTCCCTCCTATCACCGCCTCGATATCCCTGGCTACCAGTGATCCAATGGGTGCAAGGGGACTCAAGGGGGCAGATGTCAAGGAAAATGTGAGTCGAATACATTTAAAATGTCTTTACATGCCCTCAGGTTTTGTTCAGGTGTCTTGAGCAACCAACTTGTTTGTTTTGCATATACTTTAATGGGGCACTTAAAAATTCCATACTCCTCTATGTCCAAAATCCACAAACTATTAAGATGGTCAGTCATTTTTGTCATGAGGTTAAATACTAAGTGCGGTTGCCCCAACAACAACTTAATAAAAGACACAATCCTATTTTTTTGCATCTAATATACATTCAAATATGTCATAATTTTACATTCCAAATTCTTGACTTTCCTACATTTCTGACTCATTATAAATCAAAATGAACAAAATATCAGGACGAAAACATTTTTAGTTTACTTATTTATTTTAAAAATATTCTTTTATTGATTTCAGAGAGGAAGGGGGAGGGGGAGAGAGAGAGAAACATCAATGATGTAAATCATTAATCAGTTGCCTCCTGCATGTTTCCTAATGGGGATTGAACCTGAAACCCAGGCATGTGCCCTGATCAGGAATTGAATCATGACCTCCTGGTTCACAGTTCGAAACTCAACCACTAAGTCATGCCAGTTAGGCCATTTTTAAATTTTTATATCTTCCTTTGAGTAAACATATTTTATTGGATAGAATAAAGATACTTTTCAAGAGAAAAAAAATTTTAAGGTAAGATTTCCTTATTTATTTTTAAAAATATATATTTTATTGATTTTTTTACAGAGAGGAAGGGAGAGGGATAGAAAGTCAGAAACATCGATGAGAGAGAGACATCGATCAGCCGCCTCCTACACGCCCCACACTGGAGATGTGCCCGCAAGTAAGGTACATGCCCCCGACCAGAATCGAACCTGGGACCCTTCAGTCCACAGGCCAACGCTCTGTCCACTGAGCCAAACCAGTCTCGGCTCCTTCTTATTTTTTTTTAAAAAATGTATTTTATTGATTTTTTTACAGAGAGGAAGGGAGAATAACAGAAAGTCAGAAACATCGATGAGAGAGAGACATTGATCAGCTGCCTCCTGCACACCCCACACTGGAGATGTGCCCGCAACCAAGGTACATGCCCCCGACTGGAATCGCACCTGGGACTCTTCAGTCCGCAGGCTGAAGATCTATCTACTGAGCCAAACCAGTTTTGGCACTTTTCAAGAAAATTGAAAATTACCTAGGCAGATTAACTTTCATTTTCGTAACAGAGTATTAGGGAAGAGGAAAACCAGATGCTACAAATGCTATGCATCTTGTGCTCTCAGCAGTTGTCCAGTGGACATCTGCAGGGCTGCAGCTGAATGTAACCGTTTTATACTTTACATTCATGGCAAGTACTGTTTGAAACCCCAATAATTTCAAGGAAGAAGCTACTTAAAAACATGTTAACTTTT
Source organism: Lasiurus cinereus (assembly GCA_011751065.1). NCBI lineage: Eukaryota > Metazoa > Chordata > Mammalia > Chiroptera > Vespertilionidae > Lasiurus > Lasiurus cinereus. Next base: position 1,514,218 of record JAAGEH010002525.1, read on the forward strand.
ATCTTCAAGTTTCAAAATAAAGAAGAATGAAATGGTCCACGAAAAATACCACATTCAGGGAGAATCCAAGATGGCAGCATAGGTAAACACCTACACTGCTGCCTCGCACAATTTCAAAACTACAACTAAAAGACAGAACAGACATCATCCAGAACCACAGGAAAGCTGGCTGAGTGGAAGTTCTACAACTAGAGGGAAAGAGAGGGGCTCACAGAGACCCAGAGGAGCTGCAAAAAGCTGAGGTACGGAGACGTGCACGTGGAGAGAGTGGGTGCCAGAGTACCTGGCTGGCTTCCTCTGGCGGGAGGGAAACAGAGACTCCCAACGGCATTGAACCCCTTATTTTACATCACTAAACCCCAGATCCAGCCAAAACTCATACGGGGGGAGTTTGGACTGTGAAAAGGGAGAAGCACACGGAAATTTAGGGGAGTCGCAAAAGATCAAAGGCCTGGTGGCGCGCACGGCACTGCGCAGAGGACAGACTGCTGATTGTGCCGCTGGCTTTCGAGAGTTGGCGGAAGACAGACCCTCCCAACTGTGCCACTTCTGACTCCACTAAGCCCCTGTTTCGGGCGAAACCCTGGGGACCTAGACTCGTGTGGTCCTGGTGCGCAGGGGAGCCGGAGGGGCAGCCGTCTAGAGGCACTGTGAGAGTGCACGCGCACAAGGACCGCTCCAGCGATTACCCAGTCACGTGGGACTCAGGGGCCGTGGAGGGCGGGGCCGACTGGAAGGCAAGGCGGTCCCTTAAGCCCTGAGACTCCACCCTCCCAAGCTCAGCAGAGGCTTCTTCGGTTTTGCAAGTCTGGTATCATAAAGCTGAATTCAACACAGAAGTTTCCCTGGCATAGTGAAAATGCTGAGACAAGGGAAGGGATTACAAACAAAAGAAATGGAGGGAAAAAAACGACTGGAGATAGAGTTCAAAACCACGCTTATAAGGTTTTTCAAGAATATGCTAGAAAAGTTGGATAAATTTAGTGAGACCCAAGAGGAGATGAAAAAGGACATACTAGAGACACTGACTGAAATAAAAAAATATTATACAGAGTCCTAACAGCAGACTAGAGGATGGCAAGAATCAAGTCAAACCAGGTGGGAGTGGCAAGAAATATTCAACGTGATGAATAGCAAGAACCTACAACCAAGAATACTCTATCCAGCAAAGCTATCATTCAGAATTGAAGGGCAGATAAAGAGCTTCACAGAGAAGAAAAAGCTAAAGGAGTTCATCAACTCCAAACCAGTATTATATGAAATGCTGAAAGGTACTCTTTTAGAAGAGGAAGAAGAAAAAGGTACTTTCAAACTAGTAATAGAATTTTCTGAAGAATATCCAAATAAACCACCAACTGTTAGGTTTTTATCCAAAATGTTTCATCCAAATGTGTATGCTGATGGTAGCATATGTTTAGATATCCTTCAGAATCGATGGAGTCCAACATATGATTTATCTTCTATTTTAACTTCAATTCAGTCTCTGCTGGATGAACCAAATCCAAACAGTCTAGCTAATAGCCAGGCAGCACAACTTTATCAGGAAAACAAATGAGAATATGAGAAAAGAGTTTCAGCCATTTTTGAACAAAGCTGGAATGATTCATAATAGACAACTGGTCTGTTAATCTTTTTCATCATTGTTGTGTATAATTTACCTCTCAGTAGAAAGGCTTAACAAATTTTAAGTGCCACCGGTTTTAAGGATTCTGCAGAAGAAGAAAAGTCCTTCAGTTTAGAAACTATAAAAGCTTGTGTATCTTGATTAATGTACTTTTTATTGCATGGTGTGAACTAAGTTATTGCTTACATAAATTTGTAATATATCCTGTTTGTATTTTTTTCCAAGTGTATAATGGTAGTGTGGAGTTTTCATGACAGAATATACACATTTTGTAAATCTGTACTTTTTTCAAATATTGAATGCCTTATTTTTGAATTCTTTAGATTTTTAAATTGGAGAAAAGCACTTAAAGTTTTTATATATGAATATTACATGTAAAGCTGTTAAAATACATAAAAAAAAGAAAAAAAGAAATACCACATTCAGAAGCTCAACCTGAAGGGACAGATTCATCTAGTGATGTCACTACATGATCAATGAAACGGAGAGAGCTCAAGACTTACAATGATGGGTGACTGGCTAAGTTTGGTTCAGAAACCCCAAACACTAATTCAAAAGCATATATGCAATCCTATATTCATAGCAGTATTATTTACAATAGCCAAGACAAGGAAACAACCAGGTGCCCATAAATAGATAAATGGATAAAAATAGTTGTGATACGCCCTAGCCAGTTTGGCTCAGTGTATAGAACGTTGGCCTGCGGACGCAAGGGTCCCAGGTTCAATTCCATTTAAGGGCACATGCCTAGGTTGCAGGCTCGGTCCCCAGTAGAGGGCATGCAGGAAGCAGCCAATCAATGATTTCTCCTCATTATTTGTTTCTACCTCTCTCTTCCTTTCCCTTCCTCTCTAAAAATCAATAAAAAATATATGTTTTTTAAAAAAGTTATTGCTTAACTGGTTTGGATCAGTGGACAGAGCATAAGCCTGCAGACTGAAAGGTCCCAGGTTCAATTCCGGTCAAGGGCATGTACCTTGGTTGCGGGCATATCCCCAGTAGGAGGTATGCAGGAGACAGTTGATCGAAGTTTCTCTCTCATTGTTGTTTCTAACTCTCCATCCCTTCCCTTCCTCTCTGTAAAAAATCAGTAACACACACACACACACACACACACACACACAAAAGAAGAGCAGTGTGGTTAATGATTATATGTTTTAAAAAAAGTTGTGATACATGTATACAATGGAATATTAATGAGCCATAAAAAAGAATAAAATCTTACCATTTGTTCCTGCATGGATGGATCTAGAGCATATTATGCTAATTGAAATTGTCACCCAGAGAAAGACAAATACCTTATGATTTCACTTATGCGTGGAATCTAAAGGGCAAAATAAACTAATAAAATAAAAATAGGCTCACAGATACAGAGAACAGACTGATGGTTGCTAGAGGGAGGTGGGGTTGGGAGATTAGGTGAACAAGGTGAAGAAATTTAAGACTCATTACAAAACAGTTGCAGAGATGTCAAGTACAGCATAGGAAATATAGTCAATAACATTGTAGTAATTATGTATGGTGTTACGAAAATATCAGGGGGAACAGTTTATAAAGTATATGATTGTCTAACCACTATACTATACACCTGAAACTAATATAAAATAATACTGAATGTAAATTGTAGTTGAAAAATATTCATTTAACCAATATCGACTGGATTTCAATTATTACTGATTGGTTTTTGAAGGTCAACAAAATATCCAAGAATGTTTACAGACAAGATAAAAAAAAAAACAAAAAAAACACAAACAGCAGGTTCCCTAGTTGGTGTCTCAGTGATGAGAGTGTTGGCCTGTACACCAAAGGGTTGTGAGTTTGATTCCCAGTATAGGGCATGTACCTGCGTAGCAGATTTGATCTGTGGCCCCGGTCGTGGTGCATGTAGGAAGCAACCAATCAATGGGTGTTTCTCACATCAATGTTTCTTTCTGTTTTACAAAATCAATAAAAAACTATCCTTGGGTAAGGATTAACAACAACAACCAAAAAAAACCAAAACAAAACAAAACAAAAAACACATATATATACACCCACAAAGACAGGCAAACGAAAGATATGAAGTATAAAAATGACATGTTAAGTGGGACACTATTTTTTGTTTTTTTGTTAATCCTCACAATTCATTCATTCATTCATTCATTCATTCATTTATGGGGGCGTTTAATCAATATCATTCCATTGAGTTTTAGAGAGAGGAAGAAGGGAAGAGGGGAGAGGCACTGATTAGTTACCTCCACACGCACTCCCAGACCAAGGCCAGGGATATAGCCTGCAACTAAGGTACATGCCCTTAACTGGAACTGAACCCAGGACCCTTCAGTCTGAGGGCTGATGCTCTACCCACTGAACCAAACCAGCTAGGTCAAATGGGGTACAATTTAAAAGTATGCATTCGCCCATCCCATATGGCTCAGTAGTTGAGCCTTGATCTATGAACCAGGAGGTCATGATTCAATTCCCAGTCAGGGCACATACCTGGATTGTGGGCTCAATCCCCAGTAGGGGGCATGCAAGAGGCAGCCAATTGATGATTCTTTCTCAACACTGATGTTTCTATCTCTCCCTATCTCTTCCTCTCTGAAATCAATAAAAAATAGTTTTTTATTTTTAAGAAAAATGATCTTAAATATAATGTTGCATGCAATAGACATTAATATCTCAAGAAAAATTATTTTAAATATGACGTTACATATAATAAACACCAATTATTCAAGAAAAATGATCTTACATATATTACATGCACTAAACATTACTATTTCAAGAATAAAAGGATTTTAAGTATAATATTACCAAAACTACTAACATAATATATCATAAAAGTTGTAGGAAATATTAAAAATCTGCAAATAGGATTACTTCTATTACATTCTAGAATATCTCCCCTCCCTACTCTATTTTTGTTCATCTGTTTATGTTGTTCATTACATACCACAAATGAATAAGATCATATGATATTTATCTTTTTCCGACTGGCTTATTTCACTTAGCATGATACTCTCCAGTTCCATCCATGCCGTTGCAAATTGGCTGCTTCCTTCATTTTTACAGCAGCATAATATTCCACTGTGTAGATGTACCACAGTTTTCAAATCTACTCACTTGCTGATGGGCACTTAAGCTGTTTCTAAATCTTAGCTATTGTAAATTGTGCGGCTGTGAACATAGGGTGCATATATCTTTTCTGGTTGGTATTTCTGGTTTCTTGGGATATAGACCTAGAAGTGGGCTTATTGGGTCAAATAGTCCTTATTTTCTTTCTTATTTAATCTAAGACTCCTCAAATTTTTCATATGACAAAATAGGCTGGATGGAGAAGCCTCCCTGTACCAGCTGACAGCTTGTTGCTCTAGGCCCTATGAGATCTTAGTCTTGTGGAAGAAGAACTATGTGTAAGGTATATTCTATATCTTTCCCCTGCAATCAGTACTTTTCCACTGTGCCCACTTAGGGCTCCTGCCTTCTCTGCAGTTTTCCTGTTATTCTCATTTCAGGTGTCACAAGAGAGAGCTAAGGGGCCAAGAAGAGCAGTTTTAGAGTTGGCTCCTTGCAACCTCCTGCAGCTGCATCCAGCATAACTGTTTGCTCCCACCCACATGAGTAAGAGACATAGAAATACCTGCCCTCCCTACTCTTACTTATTGACACTACTTTGGTCTCAACCCTTCTGTTCACAGGTCTAACAATAAACTTTGCTTTTTAATTTCATTTGGCCTGTTCCTCTGGTATCAACCTAACACCCTGCAGTCAGTGAGCTCACACCTACCTGCTCAATGTCACAGGTAAAGAGTTTCTGGCCCTGAGGCTGGAGGATGTCCAAGAGGCAGCCCCTACCCCTAGGGCCCAACCCTGAATAAATACTTCCTGTCAGTGCTAGTCAGATAGCAAATGACAAAAGTACCAAAAGCTGGGCAAGTCTGACATCATGGGCAGTAGGGTCAAGACCCCAAATGACTTCAGCAGGTGGGACAGGCAATGCCCTCATCTAGTAAGACAATGTTTGACACCATCAAGCTTCTACATGTGTACTTGTAACCAACAAGCCAATGTGAAGAAGAAGGTGTTAGAAAACAAGTACCTTCCCACAAAAGGAGAGGATGACCACAGAGAACACGGAGGCTCAACGTGGCTGTTTGTGGTCACTGAGACCTCTTGGACATAGAAAGCCTCAGTTGAAATATCTGGGCACTGGGCCAGCACACAGAACCAGCTGTACCAACTTCCTCCTTTGCTTGGTGGGATGATAGGGTCCCCCCATGGTGAGATGACAGGGGACTGCTCACCTATATGATAATTTCTAAATTTAAAAAACTGTTAAGTGTATAACAGAAAGGACAAGAAATGCACCTGCATAGCAGTGCAGCCTTCCAGGGTCACATTTGCCTGGGCAGGCAGTCACCCTCAGCTTGGCTGCTAACTACTGCTGATCTTTAAAGTGAATACCACACCAAAGAGAAAAACAGAACCAAAGTGCTCTAGCCCAGGCAGCCCTAATTTGTTTCAGTGTCACCCCATGGTTTCTCCTCTTTCAAAGGCTCCTGTAACCTCAGCCTCTGAGAAAAGCAACTAAAGCAAAACTCAATTCTAGTTTATGTTAGGATTTAAAAAAAAAAAAGATTTTATTGATTTCAGAGAGAAGAAGGGAGAAGGAGAGTTAAGAAACAGTGATCGGCTACCTCCTACATGGCACCCCCGCCCCCCACTGGGGGTCTAGCCTGCAACCTGAGCATGTGCCTCAACCAGGAATCAAACCGGTGACCTCCCAGTACATAGGACAACACTCAACCAACTAAGCCACACTTGCCAGGCTATGTTAGGATTTTAAACAACACTTCCTACAATGTATGTCAGATGTAGTAATACCAAGTTGGGAGAAAGGCCACAAGTCACTTTTCGTCAAGATAAAGCCCCAACTCGGACTGGCACAGGCTACCATGCTTCATGAGGGCTACACTCACCCAGGCAGGGGGGACTTACACACTGCTGTCAGTGAGGGACAGGCTGTCCGCGTCGCTGGAGAGGCTCTGCTGCTCACTGTCATTGGTGCTGGTGGCTGGAGCGAGGGCATAGCCAGAGTTGACATAGTAGGGGTTGACAGGCTCCCGCCAGGATCCATATCTGCAAAGAAGGAAGGTATGTCAACAGCAGCCCAACATCATCTCCTATTAATACACGTTTTCAGAATCATATGGATATCCTTCTATACAAACTACAAATGCAAACAATTTAAGAAAAAGTAAAAAGGGCTGGCATCTTCTTCCTACCTCCCATCCCCAATGGGATCAGTTAAGCCCCAGGCACCTTCCAGGTCTTTCCTCTGTATTTGGGTAGATGTGTAAGTGAACACACAGATTATTTGGATTTGCATTTTTATGCATGTAACTAGGAACATGACACAGCTGTTCTGCTTGTCCTTCTTCTAAAGAGCAGATTTATTTGCTGCAAAGTACACCCAACCTCCTGGATGTTCCAATAGCAGTGTCAACCCTTGCCCACTACCTTGTGTAGGCCCACTTCAAGGCAACCAGAACTCCTGTGCACATGTCTGAGAACCGCCAAAGAATGGAATGTAGGGGATGGCAGGGGAAAGTACGTAAGTTTAACAGAGTGTTCATTCTGTCCTCCAGTCAATCCCTGGGTAGCATTCACCTCCACTTGTCATGGATTAGCCAGAAAATGACAATTTATTTTAGTTAACAGTCAGGCTGGCAGTTTTGGTTGTCGTTTCAATTCCTCCCTCTGTAAGTTACCTATTCATGCCTTTTGCCCATTTCCTACTGTGCTGATTATGAGTTTCTTAGTGATTTTAAAAAATATATATTTTATTGATTTTTTACAGAAAGGAAGGGAGAGAGATAGAAAGTCAGAAACATCGATGAGAGAGAGACATTGATCAGCTGCCTCCTGCATGCCCCATAGTGGAGATGTGCCCGTAAGCAAGGTACATGCCCCCAACCAGAATCGAACCTGGGACCTTTCAGTCCACAAGCCGACGCTCTATCCACTGAGCCAAACCGGTCTCAGCCTTAGAGATCTTTTAAAAATTGTTTTTATTGATTTCAGAGAGAGGATGGGAGAGGGAGATAAAAACATCTTATCTAATAAAAGGGTATTATGTTGCCCTGACAGGTTTGGCTCAGTGGATAGAGCATTGGCTTGCAGACTGAAGGGTTCAAGGTTCGATTCCAGTCAAGGGTATGTACCTTGGTTGCTGGCACATCCCTAGTGGGGGATGTGTAGGAGGCAGCTGATCAATGTCTCTCTCTCTCAATCTCTCATCGATGTTTCTGGCTCTCTATCCCTCTCCCTTCCTCTCTGTAGAGAATCAAATACACACACACACACAATTTTTAAAAGGTAATATGCTCTCTATCACAAAGATGGTGGCACCCAGTCCTCTCAGTCCCACCAGAGTCACTGCTGTGACAAGGCAAGTGTCCCACGCCCAGCAGTGGATGGGCCTCTGGGCCACCAAGAGCATTTGGGCAGCGGACGCGGAGCGGCCAGGTCCCTCAGAGAGCTACTGGTGCACAGATTCGTGCGCAGGGCAACTAGTCAATAATGAGAGAGAATCATTAATAAGCTGCCTCTTGCACACCCCCCTACTGGGGATTGAGCCCACAATTTGGGCATGTGCCCTGATCAGGAATTGAACCAGTAACCTCTTAATTCCTGTGTCCATGTTCAACTGCTGAGTCATACCCAGCTGGACTCTAAATGATTTACATTGGTCTTTAAATATTCTTACTATTAACCTCTGGCTACATTTAAAAAAGTTTTTTTTTCTTTAAAGTCACTTAAAAAAAAAATCCTCAACTGAGGATATGTTTATTGATTTTAGAGAGATAGAGGGAGGGAGAGAAGGCGGGAAGAAGGAAGGGAAAGAAAGAGAGAAATATCAACCAATTGCATCCTGTCCATGCTTGGACTGGACATTGAACCTATACCTGCAATCTTTTGGTGTATGGGACAACACTCCTACCAACTGAGCCACCTGGCCAGGGCTGAAGTCAATTTTAAAAAATATCTTGTTGACCTAACCAGTTTGGCTCAGTGGATAGAGCGGCAGCCTGCGGACTCAAGGGTCCCAGGTTCAATTCTGGTCAAGGGCATATGCCTTGGTTGCATGCACATGCCCAGTGGGGAGCGTGCAGGAGGCAGCTGAATGATGTTTCTCTCTCATTGATGTTTCTAACTCTCTGTCCCTCTCCCTTCCTCTCTATTAAAAAAATCAATAAAATATATCTCATTTATGTTAATTTTGGTCAAAATATTTTATTTTTATAAAATCAGATTTGGAAACCTCTTCCTTTATAGATTTTTCTCCAATCTTACATAAGTAGGCCTTCCTCATTCCAAATTATAAATATATTCTTCTATTTATCTTAATTTTTAAAAATGTAGATCTTTATCTGAAATGTATGTGGATGTAAAATCTACCTCACTTTCTTGCATCAAAATGGAAAGCCAGTTGTTAACATTAAATACTGAATCTTTCTCTGCATTATATCTGGATTTCCTCATACACATATCTATTCTAGTGTCTATACTGATCTACCTACCTGTCAGCTTTACTGACCCCCTCACTGTTGTCCTTGACCTTGTGTTCCAACACCACCTCTTCTTCCCAAAGACTATCCTTGAAGAGCCACCTCTGTCAGGCCTCTACAGGTCATGATGAAAGTGGGATAAGACTAAAGTTGTCTGAAGGCCCCATGTCTGTGTAAGAGGCTGGGGTTTTCATGCTGAATGCTCAGTGATGTGCATAATGGACCCCAGTCATAGTCTCCATAGCCCCAGCCTCACTTCTGATTAGAGTTGCTGCTCACAGTCCTTGAGCACTTGGTGTACTGGTGAATGACAGGCTGTACAAACTGCCAGGCCCTGAGATGTGACACTCTGTCCTTTGGACTTCAGTGTCCTCAGTGTAGAAAGAGAGACCAGATTGTTTCTAAGCTAACAGAATCCCCATGGACACCCATTGCCTAATGAACAGAACCTTCTGGAAGCTCCACTTCATGTCATGCGCATACCAAGGAAAAGGCACTTTTATTAATGAGACCGCAGGATACCCTGATATCATGGACACCTGGGCTGGGTGAGACAGTGAGTTTGGAAAGCAGGCCCACAGAGGAGGGCCAAGTCTTCTGGGGGCCTCGGCAAGAGCAACACCTGAGGCCATAAACCGCAAAAGAGTGCCAACTATGGTCAGTACTCTTCCTCTTCTAGCCATCGAGGTCAGAGCAATGGACAGTAACTAGGCCATATACGTTACCTACCGGCTCAGGAAGCAGATGTTCATCATTCCAGCACCACAGAGGGAGAGCAACACCCAGGGGGTTAGTCACTATCCAACATACACAGTATTTCTGACCCACCCAATGTAGCTTGAGGGCATCCTTGGAGGCCAACAATATGTTCTGGCCCAGTGAGGGCAAAGGCAGGGCTATGAAGGCTCTTAGGAAAGCATCATATCCAAAGATTTACAGGAAGAACAGGGATATCTTTAGGATGTGGACAGTCTGTCCCTAGGTCCTGTTTACACTTCCTTGTCTAGACTGTATCTGACAGAGAGCAAAAGAAATGATATGCAGCGTCACCTTCTTTGCTTTAAATATCAAAAACTCGTTTTTTTTAAATGACAGTTACTCTTCTGGCACTTAAAAAAATAAAACCACCAATATCATCACCCAACAGCCACCGTATTGAAATTCAAATTACAGGCTAAGTACTGAACTGTGGGTTTTTTTGTTTTTTGTTTTCAGTTTCTTTTTTATATTTTAGGACTATTATACTTTGGTAACTTTGAATAAAACACTCATTTGGTCAAACAAACAAAAAAAATTGAATTAAATAGAAAAAGGTATCATAGCACTCACAGCACAGAAGCCAGAGCCCACATATCATACTGAAGAGCCCCACACACCCGCATGCGCCCACCTTCGGCTCCCCCCATGGGACAGGAATGATGTCAGCATAGACCAACTTTTAGACTTCGATGTGTCTGGTATGTTTGCCTTTCTCCTCTGACAGCTCCCAGAAAATTCATCTTTAAGGTGATAAGCAGGGAAAACATGGATTTTTAATTTTTAATTTTCTATAGTATCCAGTGCAAATCAATTCCCACTATGTACATGCACTCCAAGTTCAGAGAACAAAGGAAAGAGAAGAGAAAGAAGGGCCACATCCTAAAGCGCTACCTATCACTGTTTACCTTTTTAAAGTTCTAAACAGTGAAGCTGGCTCTTGAGACAGGTTAGAAAACAGAGCCGCTAGGCCTTCACTGCAGGCTGTGACAAAGAAAATTTGACTAATGAGGTGTGAGAGGAAATGTTATGTGGGGAACTCCAAGACCAGAGGTGGGAGGGAAGTGTGTGCGCGTGTGTATGTATGCATGTGTGCTAATGTGCAGACACAAATTCCTACATGAATATGGGCACAAAAAATATGGCTAACTCCTCAAGTGGTGCATCTAGGGAAACGTCCAACTCCTCTATAACTTTCAAAGTTCTCAGAATAAAACCTGCTGGGACCCACATTCCCAGGGCCCCCATCCTGCCTGTATTGACTGCTCTCTGGCTGTTGTTTGCAGGACTTACATTCTCCATCTTTTTACATTTAACCTTTTTATATTCTCTCACTTTTGTGTCTTTTGTTAAGATCCAGTTTGACAGTTTTTTCTTTTAATTGTATCACGTAGTCCTGCTGTACCAAGTTTGATTACTGAATGTGGGGCCACCATCTTGCTTTCTATTTGTCATTGGTTCTTTCTTGCTAGCTTTTTGAGTATTTTTCATGTTTCATCTCCTCCTTCTAATAAAGTAATCCTTTTACTATTCTGATAGTGATTCCTGTAAAGATTACAATAGGTAGCCTTTATGTATTGAAGTCTAATTAAATTCATTTACTTCTCCCAAGGCAACACAAGGTCAGAATTTCCTCCCTTCACTTTCCTCACACACTGATGTGCTGTTGGTATCCTGTATTTTAATTCTATATATGTCTTAAACCTCACAAGACATTATTATTATTGTTTTACCAACTGAAAGTCAACTAGAGTTACCCCATATTTGCCTTTTCCTCTCTGTGTTCAGGAGTTTCTACCTGAGAGCATTTTCCTTCTGCTTAAAGAATATCCTTAGGTATCTCCTTTAGTAAGGGGCTGCTGGTAACAACTTTCTGTATTTGTCCGTCTGAAACAGTCTTTATTTCCCCTTCATTATTTTTTTAAGAGAGGAAGCTCTAACTGGTTTGGCTCAGTGGATGTTTCTAACTCTCTATCCGTCTCCCTTCCCCTCTGTAAAAAAATCAATAAAAATATATTTAAAAAAAATTTTTTTAATGAGAGCAAGAGGAAGGGAAAGGGAGAGAGAAATATCAATGTGAGAGAGAAACACCAATTGATTGTCTCCCATACACATCCCACCTGGAGATTGACCCTCCAATCAACCAAGTCACACTCACCAGGGCTCCCCTTCATTATCTCTTAAAGGGGAAAAAAAAAAAATATATATATATATATTTTTTTTTTATTTATTTTTTATTTTTATTTTTTCTTCAGAGAGGTAAGGGAAAAAGAAGATATAGAAACAACAATGATGAGAGAAAATCATTGATCGGCTGCCTCCTGCACATCCCCTATTGGGGATCAAGCCTACAACCCAGCATGTGCCCTTGACAGGAATCGAACCTGCGACCATTCAGTGCACAGGATACCTGTCTATCTACTGAACCAAACCAGCTAGAGTACCCAGTAAGTTTCTAATGTCATCATTTGAGCTGTATTTATTATTTGGCATTCTACTATGAGAAAGACTCCCTCTGCCACATTTATTTATATCAGTGTGGACTGTCAGATTTTTTATTTATCCAGTAGATTAGAATCTATTCCTTTAATTTCTGTTTATACCTGATCATGGCCCCATCCGTCTGTGAACATTTTCTTGTTCCTGTTCAAGCCTAGAGCCCACACCTTACGTGACTGGCCTCAGCCATGTTCCTACCATAGCACCCCTTCTGTACCCTCTGTGTCAGGAAAGGGCTCTGAAACCAGAAGGGCAGGTGACAGTCACTGGGCAGACAGAAACCTGGGACATCACCACCAGTGGCTTCTAGAAAGGTAAAACCAAGGAGAGGAGTATGGTTTGGATTCTGGTGTGTGTTGGATTCTCCTGTATCCCAGAAGAGAGGATACATGGCCTTCATTATATCGTGGACAAAGGGGAATAGGCATAAACTATACAAGAGAATTGAACACTGACACACAGCAAAGAACCTGAGTGCATAGCCTGCTACAGGGGCCGAATCTGACATGTCCAGGACACTCTGCAGTGACCAGAAGCCTCCACAGCCAAGTGTCAAGGGTTCCCATAATGGAGGCAAACAGTCCATTCTTAGCCAGGTATGTTCTGTGATATGGCGGCTTGTTTCAACTCCCACCTTTTTGGTTGTTCTTTTGTTTGCTGTTTAGAGTTTTTTTTAGTTAATCCTCACCTGAGGATATTTTCCCATTGATTTTTAGAGAGTGGAAAGGAGAAGGAGAGACACAGAAAGAGATAAGATCTATGTGAGAGAGAGACATTGGTTGCCTCTCACACGCACCCCAACCCAGGAGGGGATCAAGCCTGCGACTGACCAGAATCTAAAACAGGACCCTTCAGTCCAAAAGCCAATGCTCTATCCACTGAGCAAAACTGGCTAGGGCCAGAGGGTGGTCCTTGATCATATTACAGTCAGCACAAGTATGTGGCCACCTCACCACAGACTCCAGGACATCAAGTGTACCTTCCTGTTTGATCTTTCTGAGAAGAAGTATGGAAAGGAGCACAGGAAACAAGCACTTATTGAAAGAGATTCAGGAACAAGGCATCATCACTTACCAGACAGCCATCTGGTGTGGTCTGTAGGGACCAAATGGCTGCAGCCATGATGAGCACCTTCCAGACTGACTTGTCAACATTACCTACTGAGCTCAGACCCTGCAGAATTGCCATCAATTTGCCATCGAGCCATCAGACATGCAGGAAAGAACAGCATTGTGTGTTACCAACCATCTCCTGCCGGAAGCAGCTTCCAATGACACCACCGTTCCCTGGAGCCTGGTCCTCACTGAGACCTGACCGACAGCCTGCACGCATAGGAGCCCACACCTGTCACTAGTGGCCCCATGAAGCAAACAGCTGAGCTCTGTCCAAGCCTTTAGGGAAATGAATACTGCTGTACCCTCTGGTCCTAAAAGCCTAAATTCCCCTAGATCAAGGCACATAAACTGCTTTTGTAAAAACAGCTTTGCTGAAGTGTGACATACAATAAACTTTGCATAATTAAAGTGGACAATGTGATGATTCTGATGTATGACAACTACACCCATGAAACCATCACCAAGACGAACATAATGAATGCATTCATCACCCCATAAAATTCCTTGTGCATCTTTTTAATTCCTCTGTCCAGTCCCCCTCCACTCCCACCACTCTCACTTGAGGTTACTTTGCATCTTTTAGAATTCTGCATAAATGGCACCACCACACAGGGAGTACATGTTCTCTTTTTTTGGGCTTCTTTCACTTGGCACATGGATTCTGAGATCCATTAAGGTCACTGTCTGGATCGAGTCATCCCTTCTGTGCCAGGTAGCGCTCTGTGATATGGAGGCTTGTTTCTCCATCCACCTAGCAATGGCCACCTGCGTTGTCCCTAGAGTTGAAGGGTACATACCTCTCACAGTGACAGTATTTCACATTGGCAGGACCAGCACCCACAAAGCTCTGTCGCTCTCTCACAGGAGGATGTGGGAGTCTAGACCCAAACCTGGATGCAAGGCTTCCAGACCAACAGCTCTTTTCTACTACCCTCAAGGAGCCGCAACTGAACAAAAAGGTTATCATCCAGAGACACAACTAGCCTTTGGACCAGTGTTACTCTCAAGCCTGACCCTTAGGAAAAAGAAAGGAGGGACCTGTTTCCCAACAAAGCAATTTGCTCCTAGAGCTCTGTCTTCTCACAATATAATCTTCAAAACCATGAAGAAATGACTAAGACAAAGGAGGCAAAATAGTTAGAACACTTCACTTCAAATTAATACAAAATGGCCCTACCTGGTTTGGATCAGTGGATAGAGCATTCCACTGAAGGTTCCCGGGTTTGATTCCGGTCAAGGGCACGTACCTTGGTTGCAGGTTCTCACCCAAAGTGGGTTCAAGAGGAAACCAATCAATGCCTCTATTTCACACCTATGTTTCTCCCTGTCTCTCCTTCTCCCTCCCACACCCTAAAAAATCAATGGAAAAATATACTTGGGTAAGGATTATCAGATTAGTACAAAATGCAGAGTACCAACCAACAGGTGAGATGAGCTTCTGTTTGTTTTGTAGCAGCAACGATGACTTATGTGCATGTTGCCTGCATTCACGCACACATACTATATCACTTCTAAAACAAATAGCTTTGCTTCCAAAGGTCAAAAAGTTTACACTTAAAAAATGAAATGAAAATCAGGTCAATGTCAGCTATAAAAATCTCTATTTTATGTCCTACATGCAAAATCAGGAATTTGGCCTTTATGCAAATGATCAGCCAAGGTTAATAAACAGCCCTCCATGAAGTCCTCCACTCACTACACTTACATATCTACTGTGAGCTCTACTTAGATGATAGACACTTGGGGTCACTGTTAGGGGCAGAAACAGGTGATGTCAGAAGCTGAATAGACAGCTTCCACTCATACATGGACCATTGGGCTCTTACTGCCTCTATGATAAAGCTGAAGTAACTCAGGATGGGAGGAGATAAAGGCTGAGAAAAATAAGTCACCTGGTTATACCAGGTGCAAGTTGCCTGCTTGGCCATCATGATACCTGTGCTATGAGGTCACTTTGTGGCTTCACACTCATTCAGACTTTTTATTTATTTTTATTATACAGATGGAGCACCCTGCCTGCCACTGTGAATGAACTCTAAATTGCACAACACATCAAAGGCCCATTATGGTAAAATCAAACGGGATGAATTTCTTTGCCATAATTCTCACATGTAGTACAGACTGGGCCAGGTGGCTGCTGGGTGGCCATTCTCATTTGTCCCCTCCAGAGGTAGACAATAGAGAATGCTGGCTCTAGAGCAGCTCTCAGGGCCACCACTTGCCAACTGACCTTTCCTTCCTTCCCTGAAAAATGGGATGACAACAGTTGCTTCACAAGGATTCCAAGAGTTACGAATAGCATACACGGAGCACTTGCTGGCATATGATATAGAAAGCCCTCAACTCGGACTGACAATCATGCACTCCAGTCAGAGCACAGTGTCCCTAGCACAGAGTGGGAGAAGAACTGGGTATCAAAGGCTGCAAGTTGCAGTTAAATCCCACACTTCAAACTAGCTTTCTGTGAGAGTCAATACAAATGCTTAACAACCCAGATTAAAGGCTTCAGTCAGAAGGACAGCCTACTTAGGGGAGCCTAAGCTCACGACTGGAAAGGGTCACTGCAGCTGATAGGTATGACAGTTGTAGAAGAGAAGGCACAAGTGGGTCCCACTTGGTATCACTTTTTATTTTACTTTATTAATTTTTTTACAGAGAGGAAGGGAGAGGGATAGAGAGTAAGAAACATCGATGAGAGAAACCTCAATCAGCTGCCTCTTGCACGCGCCATACAGGAATGTGCCTGCAACCAAGGTACATGCCCTTGACTGGAATCAAACCTGGGACCTTTCAGTTCACAGGCTGACGCTCTATCCACTGAGCCAAACCAGTTTCGGCTGGTATCACTTTTTAAAAAACATGTTTTTATTGATTTCAAAGAGAGGAAGGAAGGAGAGAGAAACATCAATGATGAGAGAATCATTGATCGACTGCCTCCTGCTCGCCCCCTACTGGAGATCAAGCCGAAACCTGGGCATGTGCCAGGACCTGGACTCAAACCATGATCCTCTGGTTGATAGGTGGAAGTTCAACCACTGAACCACATGAGCTGGGCTGGTATCACTTTTTCTTTGCCGTAATTCTCACAAGTAGCTATACTACTCAAACCAGTAACACTTTAAAATCTAGATAAAATAGTGATAACTCTGAGCAGTGGACCATCAACTCATATTTTTGCTTACTACACGTTCTAATTTTCCTGCACCAAATGTATTTCTCTCAGGCAAACCTTATTTTATTGTGTTTCACAGATATTGCATTTTTTTACAAATTGAAGGTAAGATCCTTCTCCAGCAAAATGATTATGACTCATCAAAGGTTTAGTAATGATACACATTTTTTTTTAGCAATGAAGTATTTTTTAGTTAAGGTATGTACATTTTCAAATCCAAGATGGCAGCAGAGGTGAGCACCTAAACTGTTGCCTCACACAACAATTTCAAAACTACAACTAAAACACAGAACTGACATCATCCAGAACCACAGGAGAAAGCTGGCTGAGTGGAAATTCTACAACTAGAAGAAAAGAGAGGAGCTCACGGAGACCCAGAGGAGCTGTAAAAACCTGAGGTACAGAGATGCACGTGTGGAGTGAGTGGGTGCCAGATTGCCTGGCTGGCATCCTCTGGCAGGAGGGAGATGGGAGACTTCCAACTGCAATGAACCCCTTATCTTACGGCACTGAACCCCAGATCGGGCCGAAACTCATATGGGGGGGAGTTTGGACTGTGAAAAGGGAGAAGTGCATGGAAATTTAGGGGAGCTGCAAAAGAGCAGCAGTCTGCGGGTGCGCACTCCACTGTGCGCAGAGGTCGGACTGCTGATTGTACCGCTGGCTTGTGGGCAGGAGACAGAGCCTATATACTGCACCACTTCAAACTCCACTAAACCCCAGTTTTGGGTGAGACCCTGGGGACCCAGACTCATATGGTCCCGGAGTGCAGGAGAGCCGGAAAGGCAGCGGTCTAGAGGCACTCACACAGGGACCGCTCCAGCGATTACCCAGAGTCACGTGAGACCCAGGGGCCAAGTAGGGCGGGGCCAACTGGAAGGCAAGGTGGTCCCTTAAGCCCTGAGACTCCACCCTTCCCAAGCTCCACAGAGAGGCTTTTGCAGTTTTGCAAGTCTTAAACTATAAGACTGAATCCAACACAGAAGTTCTCCCGCCATAGTAAAAATGCCGAGACAAAGGAAGAGATCACAAACAAAAGAAATGGAGGAAAACAAACAACTGGATATAGAGTTCAAAATCACACTTACAAAGTTTTTCAAGAATCTCCTAGAAAAGATGGATAAATTTAGCGAGACACAAGAAGAGATAAAAAAGTACCAACTAGAGATGAAAAAGAACCAACTAGAAATTAAACATACACTGATTGAAATAAACTTAACAGCAGACTAGAGGACGGCAAGAATCAAGTAAAAATTTTGAAATATAAAGAATCAGAGCTGAGACCGGTTTGGCTCAGTGGATAGAGCATCGGCTTGCAGACCGAAAGGTCCCAGGTTCAATTCCGGTCAGGGGCATGTACCTTGCTTGCAGGCACATCTCCACTGTGGGGCATGCAGGAGACGGCTGATCGATGTCTCTTTCTCATTGATGTTTCTGACTTTCTATCTCTCTCCCTTCCTCTTTGTAAAAAGTCAAAAAAAAAAAAAAAAGAATCAGAAAACACTCAACTGGAAAAGCAAGAAGAAAAAAGAATCCAAAAATGTGAAGATAATGTAAGGAGCCTCTGGGACAACTTCAAGCGTACCAACATCAGAATTGTGGGGGTGCCAGAAGAAGAGAGAGAGCAAGATACTGAAAACCTATTTGAAGAAATAATGAATGAAAACTTCCCACATCTGGTGAAAGAAATAGATTTACAAGTCCAGGAAGCACACAGAACCCCAAATAAAAGGAATCCAAAGAGGACCACATCATAATTAAAATGCCAAGAGCAAAAGACAAAGAGAGAATATTGAAAGTAGCAAGAGAAAAACAGTTCATTACCTACAAGGGAGCACCCATATGATTGTCAGCTGATTTCTCAACAGAAACAATGCAGGCCAGACGGGGAGTGGCAAGAAATATTCAAAGTGATGGATAGCAAGAACCTACAACCAAGAATACTCTATCCAGCAAAGCTATCATTCAGAATTGAAGGGCAGATAAAGAGCTTCACAGATAAGAAAAAGCTAAAGGAGTTCATCAACTCCAAACCAGTATTATATAAAATGCTGAAAGGTACTCTAAGAAGAGGAAGAAGAAAAAGGTAAAAGATAAAAAATTATGAACAAATACATATCTATCAACAAGTGAATCTAAAAATTAAGTGAATTAAAAATTTGATGAACAGAATAAACTGGTGAATAGAATAGAATCAGGAGCACAGAAACGGAGTGGACTGATAATTCTCAGGGGGAAAGGGGTGAGGGGTGTACAGGGAGAGACTGGACAAAAATCATACACCTATGGATGAGGTCAATTCAGGGGGAGGTAAAGGTAGAGGGAGGGGTGGGAGCTGGGTGGAGGGAAGCTATGGAGGGGGAAAAAGAGAAACAAATGTAATAATCTGAACAATAAAGATTTAGTAAAAAAATAAAAATATAATAAATCCCCTTAATCCTTAAAAAAAAGATATGTACATTTTTAGACATAATGCTATTGCACACTTAATAGACTATAGTGTAAACTATAGTTTATTTCCCATTTTCTATGAAATGGGAAACAAGAAAAGTTTGTGACTCACTTTATTGCATTACTTTTTTATTGAAGTAGTCTAGAACTGAACCCACAATATATCCAAGGTATGCCTGTATAACTTTGACAATAATATATCTCTGTATGTTATCCCTGCAAATCAGTTATTGAAATATATAGAACAATAAATATGAATATCACTTTCAAAATTATTATAGTACTCTATAGAAGTCACTTATGGACCTTACTAATGAGAGTTTAAACATGGTGAGTTAACAAAAGAACTCACTCCTTTCTGCTCAGTAAACACTGCAGATTCAAATCAACTTTACCCTACTCACTACCAGTTCCTTAAATGCCAGAGAAGTCTCTTCAAGACCTGGACTTACACAATTGTTTCACATCAGATTTTTATGAGTTTCACATGGATCTGAGAAAGAGGAACTTTATGTGGTAGTATTCAAAAAGTGGAACAAAAGCCTGGCTAGTGGTTTAGATCCAAGATGGCGGCATAGGTAAACACCTACACTGCTGCCTCGCACAACAATTTCAAAACTACAACTAAAAGACAGAACGGACATCATCCAGAACCACAGGAAAGCTGGCTGAGTGGAAGTTCTACAACTAGAGGGAAAGAGAGGGGCTCACAGAGACCCAGAGGAGCTTCAAAAAGTTGAGGTACGGAGACGCGCGCGAGGACAGAGCGAGTGCCGGAGTACCCGGCTGGCTTTCTCTGGCGGGAGGGAAACGGAGACTCTCAAAGGCATTGAACCCCTATCCTACGACACTAAACCCCAGATCCAGCCGAAACTCTTACAGGGGGAGTTTGGGCTGTGAAAAGGGAGAGGTGCATGGAAATGTAGGGGAGTCGCAAAAGATCAAAGGCCTGGTGGCGCGCACGGCACTGCGCGCAGGACAGATTGCTGATTGTACCGCTTGCTTTCGCCAGTGAGCGGGAGACAGATCCTCCCAACTGTGCCACTTCTAACTTCACTAAACCCCTGTTTCGGACAAAACACTGGAGACCTAGACTCGTGTGGTTCTGGAGCGCAGGGTAGCCGGAAAGGCAGCGGTTAGAGGCACTGCAGGCGCGCACACAAGGACCGCTCCAGCGATTACCCAGTCACGTGAGACTCTGGGGTCGTGGAGGGCGGGGCTGACTGGAAGGCAAGGTGGTCCCGTAAGCCCTGAGACTCCACCCCTCCCAAGCTCAACAGAGGCTTCTGCGGCTTTGCACGTCTGGTATCATAAAGCTGAATTCAACACAGAAGTTTCCCTGGCATAGTGAAAATGCCGAGACAAGGGAAGGGATTACAAACAAAAGAAATGGAGGGAAAAAAACGACTGGATATAGAGTTCAAAACCACGCTTATAAGGTTTTTCAAGAATATGCTAGAAAAGTTGGATAAATTTAGTGAGACCCAAGAGGAGATGAAAAAGGACCAACTAGAGACACTGACTGAAATAAAAAATATTATACAGCGTCCTAACAGCAGACTAGAGGATGGCAAGAATCAAGTCAAAAATTTGAAATATAAAGAAGCAGAAAACACTCAACTGGAAAAGCAAGAAGAGAAAAGAATCCAAAAATGTGAAGATAATGTAAGGAGCCTCTGGGACAGCTTCAAGTGTACCAACATCAGAATTGTGGGGATGCCAGAAGAAGAGAGAGAGCAAGATACTGAAAACCTATTTAAAGAAATAATGACTGAAAACTTCCCACATCTGGTAAAAGAAATAGACTTACAACTCCAGGAAGCACACAGAACCCCAAATAAAAGGAATCCAAA
>JAAGEH010002525.1:1535247-1567261 GCA_011751065.1 Lasiurus cinereus
TGAACAGCAAGAACCTACAACCAAGAATAATCTATCCAGCAAAGCTATCATTCAGAATTGAAGGGCAGATAAAGAGCTTCACAGATAAGAAAAAGCTAAAGGAGTTCATCAACTCCAAACCAGTATTATATGAAATGCTGAAAGATACTCTTTTAGAAGAGGAAGAAGAAAAAGGTAAAAGTCAAAAAATTATGAACAACAAATACATATCTATCAACAAGTGAATCTAAAAATTAAGTGAATTAAATATTTGATCAACAGAATAAACTGGTGAATATAATAGAATCAGGAGCACAGAAAGGGAGTAGACTGATAATTCTCAGGGGGACAAAAATCATAAAGCATCAAACAGTCTGTGAAATTACAGCAGAAAGATTAAAGTTAGGTGAGGTAGATAAGTTATCAATCAAAGGACTTGTATGCATGCAATAAGCATAACCAATGATCACAGGCACTTGGGGATTGGGGTATGCCTGGGAGGGGGGGGGGCAATGGGGAGATATGTATAAAAAATTAATAAAAAGAAAAAAAAAGAAATGCAAAAGGGTCTGCTGTAAAAAAAGGAAATAGGAAGCGAAGAAGGAACACAGAGGTAAGGATACAAATGGTGACAAGTAAGTATCAAAAATAACTTTATTTTTTAAATATCTATTTTATTGATTTTTTACAGAGAGGAAGGAAGAAGGCTAGAGAGTTAGAAACATTGATGAGAGGGAAACATTTATAGCTGCCTCTTGAACATCCCCTACTGGGGATGTGCCCACAACCAAGGTACATGCCCTTGACCGGAATCTAATCTGGGACCCTTGAGTCTGCAGGCCGACACTCTATCCACTGAACCACACCGGTTAGGGCAATAATAATTTTAAATGTAAATGCATTAAATGCCCAATCAAAAGACATAGGATAACAGATTAGATAAGAATACACTACCCATATATCTGCTGTCTACAAGAAACCCAGCTCAAAAAAAGACACACACAGACTGAGAGTGAAGGGATGGAAAAAGGGTTTTCAGGTGAATGGAAATGGGAAAAAAAAAAAAGCTGGGATAGCAATACTTATATCTAACAAATTAGATCTCAAAGTGAAGCACATAACAAGAGATAAGGAAGGCCACTTCATAATACTAAAGGGAATAATCCAACTAGAAGAAATAAATCTGGTAAACACATATACACCCAACACAGGAACACCCAAATACATTAAAAAAATAAAAAATAAACTCCTGCCAAAACCAGTTTGGCTCAGTGGATAGAACATCAGCCTGTCGACTCAAGGGTCCTGGGTTTGATTCTGGTCAAGGGCATGTATCTTGGTTTCGGGCACATCCCCAGTGAGGGGAGTGCAGGAGGTGGCTGATCAATGTCTCCCTCATCAATGTTTCTAACTTTCTATCCCTCTCCCTTCCTCTCTGTAAAAAATCAATAAAATATATTAAAAAAACAAAACAAAAAAAAACTCCTGGAGAATATCAAGTGAGAGATTGACAGCAATACAATCATAGTAGGAAAATTTAATACCTCACTATCACCATTGGAGAATTCCCCTAAACAAAAAATCAGCAAATGACATCAATCCTAAACGACTCACTAGACCAGATGGAATTAATTGACATCTTCCGAACATTTCACCCCAAAGGCACAGAATATACATTCTTCTCAAGTGCACCTGGGTCATTTTCAAAGATAGACCAAATGTTGGGTCATAGGCAAAGTCTCTTCAAATTCAAGAAGACAGAAGTCATATCAAGCATCTTCTCATATCACAGTATCATAAAACTGGAAATCAACTACAATAAAAACAATGCAAAAAAATCAAACACATGGAGACTAAACAGCATGCTATTAAACAATGAGTGGGTTACCAGAAAGATCAAGGAAGAAATAAAAAACATCATGGCACCAAAACCAGTTTGGCTCAGTGGATAAAGCATCGACCTGTGGACTAAAAGGTTCCAGGTTCGATTCTGGTCAAGGGCATGTACCTTGGTTCTGGGCACATCCCCAGTAGAGAGTGTGCAAGAGGCAGCTGATCAATGTTTCTCTCTCATTGATGTTTCTAACTCTCTATCCCTTTCCTTTCCTCTCTGTAAAAAAAATCAAAAATATATTTTTTTAAACTTATTAAAAAATAAAAGAAAAAACCATCATGGCAACAAATGACAATGAAAACACAACAATCCAAAATCTATGGGACACAATGAAAGCAGTCTTGGGAGGGAAGTTCATAGCTCTACCAGCCTACTGCAAAAAAACAAGAAACAATTACCTGACCCTACAACTCAAAGAATTAGAAAGAGAAACAAGAAAAGCCCAGTGTAAGCATAAGAAAAGAAATGATAAAGATCAGAGTGGAGAAAAATGACATTGAGACAAAAAAAAAAAAAGATCAACAAAACCAAGAGCTGGTTCTTTGAAAGAATAAACAAGATTGATGAACCTCTAACCAGGCTCACCAAAAAGCAGAGAGAGAGGATCCAAATAAAATCAGAAATGAAAAAGGTGAAATAGCAACAGACCCCACCAAAATACAAAGGATTGTTAAAAAATACTATGAACAACTCTATTCCAACTAACTGGACAACCTGGAGGAAATGGACATATTCCTAGAAAAATATAACCTTCCAAAACTCAACCAGGAAGAATCTAAACATCTCAATAGGCCAATAACTATGGAAGAAATTGAAGCAATCATCAAAAAGCTTCCAGCAAACAAAAGCCTGGGGTCAGATGACTTCACAGGAGAGATTTACTAAACATTAAAGGAAGAACTAAAACCTATCCTCCTCAGATCATTACAAAAAAATTCAAAAGGAAGGAACACTTCCAAGCACCATCACCCTAATACCAAAATCAGATAAAGACAACACAATGAAAGAGAATTACAGGCCAATATCCCTCATGAACATAGATGCCAAAATCCCAACAAAATTCTAGCAAATCAGATCTAGTACTTCAGAAAGATCATACACCATGACCAAGTAGGATTTATCCCAGGAATGGAAGGATGGTACAATATCTGCAAATCAATAAACATGATACATCACATAAACAAATTGAGAGATAAAAATCACATAGTCATATCAGTTGATGCAGAAAAAGCATTTGACAAAATCCAACATCCTTTCTTGATAAAAACTCTCAACAAGATGGGAATAGAAGCATTATACCTCAACATAATAAAAGCCATATATGATAAATCCACAGCTAACATCATACTCAATGGGAAAAAACTAAAACCATTTCCCCTAAGAACAGGAACAAAACAGGGATGTCTACTCTCACCAGTTCTGTTCGACATAGTACTGGAAGTATTAGCCATTGCAATTAGACAAGAAGAAGAAATAAAAGACATCCAAATTGAAAAAGAAGTAAAGCTGTCCTTATTTGCAGATGATATTGTACATAAAAAAAAACAAAAAACCAATAGACTTAATAAATGAATTCGGCAATGTAGCAGGATACAAAATTAATGCCAAGAAATCTAAGACATTTCTATACACCAATAATGAACTTACAGAAAGAAAGACTAAAAAAGCAATCCATTTACCATCGCACCAAAAAAATTAAGATACCTAGGAATAAACTTAACTAAGAAGGTAAAAGACTTATATGCAGAAAACTACAGGACAAAGAAAAAAAGAGATAGAGGAAGACTTAAATAAATGGAAAAACATACCATGTTCATGGATTGGTAGAGTCAACATCATTAAAATGTCCATACTACCCAAATCAATCTATAGATTCAATGAACTTCCCATTAAAATACCAATGGCACATTTCACAGACCTAGGAAGAATTCCCCAAAGATTCATCTGGAATAAAAAATTTTTAAAAAGACCCAAACAGCCACAGCAATCCTGAGAAAGAAGAATAAAGTAGTTGGGATTGCAATACCAGATTTCAAGCTGTATTACAAAGCCATTGTTATCAAAACAGCTTGGTACTGGTACAAGAACAGACACATAGATCAATGGAATAGAATAGAGAATCCAAATATTGACCCAAACCACTATGCTCAATTAATATTTGACAAAGGAGGCATGAACATACAATGGAATCAAGACAGTCTCTTCAATAAATGGTGTTAGGAAAATTGGACAGATACATGCAAAAACATGAAACTAGATCAGCAAATTACACCATACACAAAAATAAACTAAAAATGGATACAGGACTTAAACCTAAGACAGGAAACCATAAAAATACTTGAGAAATCCACAAGCAGAGAAATCTCAGACATATGCCAAAGCGATTTCTTCACCGATACAGCCCCTAGTGCAATGGAAGCTAAAGAGAAAATAAACAAATGGGACTACATCAAAATAAAAAGCTTTCTCACAGCAAAAGCTTTTATAACCATCAACAAAACAACAAGAAAGCCCACTATATGGAAGAACATATTTGCAAATGTATCACTGATAAAGATTTAATTTCCAACATCTACAGCCAATTTATACAATTTAATAAAAGAAAGGTAAATGATCCAATAAAAAAATGGGCAACGGACCTAAATAGAATCATTTCGAAAGAAGACAGAAAGAAGACCAAGAGACACATGAAAACATGCTCAAAGTGACTAATTATCCGAGAGATGCAAATCAAAACGACAATGCGGTACCATCTCACACCTGTCAGAATGTCAATCATCAACAAATGACAAGCGCTGGTGAGTTTCTAGAGAAAAAGGAATCCTCATGCACTGCTGGTGGGAATGCAGACTAGTCCAGCCACTGTTGAGAACAGTATGGGGTTTCCTCAAAAAAACAAAAATGAAGCTCCCATTTGACCCAGTAATTCCACTTCTAGGAATATATCCCAAGAAACTAGAAACATCAATCAGAAAGGATAATATGCACCCCTATGTTCATAGCAGCACAATTCACCATAGCTAAGATTTGGAAACAGCCTAAATGCCCATCAGCAGATGAGTGGATTAGAAAAGTATGGCACATTTACACAATATAATACTACACTGCTATATAAAAGAAGGAATTCTTACCATTTGCATCAGTATGGATGGACCTGGAGAGCATTATGTTAAATAAAATAAGCCAGGCAATAAAAGAAAAATACCACATGATCTCACTCATTAATGGATAATAAAGAACATTATAACCTGATGAATAAAAAGATAGATACAAAAAAAAAACAGATAGATACAGAGGCAGTAAAGCACACAACAGACTGTCAAATTACAGCGGGAAAGCTGGGGAGTGTTGGGGATGAGGGAAATAGATCCACTGAAGGACTTGTATGCATGCATATAAGCACACCAATGGACACAAGACACTGGGGAGGGGGGAAGGAGGCGGGGAAATGAGGGCATGTGACAGGGGATAGGGAAGGCTGGGGGAAGGTCAATGGGGGGAAAAAAGGAGATATATGTACTAATATATGTAATACTTTAAATAATAATTTTTAAAAAACTTTTGGAAAACTTGTATCTATCACTGTGAAGTTGACAGTTTCCCGATACTTTGAGGATTTTTGTTAGGATGAGTGATAAAGTTAACAAGTGTGTTTTTTTTGATAACGTATAGTGAAAAGTGTCAGCATTTGCAGGATCTGCATAACTAAGAAAACCAATATTTTCCAAATGACCAAATACAAGATATTACAGAATCATGCATAGGCATAAACATTCATTCAAAGCTTAAGACAGACCAGTGGATTTTCATGTAACTGAGTATGAAGTTTATTGATATGACTTCAGATTCCATAACACAACTAGCCTTTAACAAGCTATCATTTGCCCAGCCGGTGTGATTCAGGGGTTAACTGTCAACCCATGAACCAAGAGGTCACCAGTGCAGTTCCAGGTCCAGGCACATGCCTGGGTTGTGGGCTCAATCCCTAGTAGGTGGCGTGTAGAAGACAGCCAATCAATGCTTCTCTCTCATTGATGTTTCTATGTCTCTATCCTTCTCCCTTCCTCTTTCTCTAAAAAAATAAACAAAATCATATATAATTTTTAAAAAGAAGCTATCGCCAAAACCGGTTTGGCTCAGTGGATAGAGCGTTGGCCTGCGGACTGAAAGGTCCCAGGTTTGATTCCGGTCAAGGGCATATACATTGGTTGTAGGCACATCCCCAGTAGGGGGTGTGCAGGAGGCGGCTGATCAATGTCTCTCTCTCATAGATGTTTCTAACTCTCCATCCCTCTCCCTTCCTCTCTGTAAAAAATCAATAAAATATATTTTAAAAAAAAGAAGAAGAAGAAGCTATCATTTGTCAAGTGTGGTTGTAGCATCAAAGAAGAATACCCACAATTACCTTTTAGAGTATCCCTCACTTTTCCAACTACATGGCTGCTGAGTGAGGCTGGATTTTCTTCATCCAAACCAACCAAAATAATGTACCAAAACAGAATGAATGCAGAAGCTAATCAGATTCCAACTGGATTCTAATAAGCCTGGCATTAAAGAGATTTGCAACAATGTAAATTAATACCCATCTTTTCCCTAAACTGTATTTGGAAAATATAGTTTTTCATAAAAATATGTTAATATTACAAAAAAATACTGGTAGGAGGGGTAGAGACTCAAGAACAGACATAAAGACCAATGGAATAGAATAGAGAATCCAGATATCAACCCAAACCTTTGCCAAATATTAATTGAGCATAATGGTTTGGGTCGATATCTGAATTCTCTATTATTCATGTGTGGTGAATAAATATCATGAGGGATATATTCTGGCAGTGGAAGTTAGGGATACCAACACCCCCACACAGTTGAAATGTGCATATAACTTGTGACTCCCCAAAAATTTAACTACTAAAAGCCTACTCTTGACCTCCTTACTGAAAATGTAAACAGTTGTTTAACGTATTTTGTAGGTTACATGTACTACATATGATATTTTTACAATAAAATAAGCTGGAAGATCTGAGAAACCAAGATGGTAGCATAGGTGAACACCTAAACTGCTCCCTCACACAACTATTTCAAAACTACAGCTAAAAGACAGAACAGACATCATGTAGAACCACAGGAAAGCTGGCTGAGTGGAAATTCTATAACTAGAAGGAAAGAGAGGGGCTCACAGAGACTCAGAGGAGCTGCAAAAAGCTGAGGTACGAAAAAACGCACATGGAGAGGAAGGGCAGTGGAATGCCTGGCTGGCTTCCTCCAGCAGGAGAGAGATGGAGGCTCCTGACTGCACTAAGCTCCAGTTCCAATCACACTGAACCCCAGTTCCGGGCAAGACTCATACGAGTGGAATCTGGACTGTCAGGAAAAGGGAGGAATGCACGAAAACTCAGGGGAGCCATGAAAGACAGAGGTCTGGAGCCGCGCACATGCGAGTACACCCAGAGAAGACGGAGTGCTGATTGTGCCACTGGTTTTCTCTACTGAGAGAAATATAGAACCTCCCGACTGCGCTGAACTCCAG
Organism: Lasiurus cinereus; assembly: GCA_011751065.1. Lineage (NCBI taxonomy): Eukaryota > Metazoa > Chordata > Mammalia > Chiroptera > Vespertilionidae > Lasiurus > Lasiurus cinereus. Next base: position 1,542,648 of record JAAGEH010002525.1, read on the forward strand.
TTCCAACTGCACTTAACGCCAGTTTTGGGCAAGAACCTGGGGACCCAGACACATTCGGGTCCCTGGAGAGCATGGAGACTAGAGGTGTGCGAGTGTGTAGAGAGAGGGCTGCAGAGATTACCAAGGAACACTGAGACCCAGAGGCCACGTAGGGCAGGGCTGATGTGAAGCCAAGGCTGTCTGCTCAGCCTTGAGACTCCTCCCCATCCAAGCCAAGCAGAGGCTTTTGAAATTTTGCAAGTCTTGTCTCATAAGGCTGACCTCCAGCACAGAAGTTCTCTTGATGAAGACAAAGCTGATCCTTACAACCAATTGACTTGGAGGTCAATTCCCCGCAGTGATACCAACAACAATTAAGAGTTAACTACAACAAGGCTGTGCACACAGCCCACAAAGAGGTGCACCAAGAGAGTCCATCTCAGATAACTGGGGAGGCGGAGCTACTGGGCCATATAGGACACCTAGCACACAAAGCTACTCTACCAACTCAGGGAAGCAGCAAAAATACGGAGACAAAGAAATAGATCACAAGCACAAGAAATGGAGAAAAGCAAATGACTGGATATACAGTTCAAAACCATGGTTATAAGGTTTTTTAAGAATTTCCTAGAAAAGGTCAATAAATTTAGCAAGACCCTCGAGGATATAAAAAAGGACCAACTAGAAATTAAATTTACACTGACTGAAATAAAAAATATTATACAGAAACCTAACAGCAGACTAAAGGATCACAAGAATCAAGTCAAAGATTTGAAATACAAAGAAGCAAAAAACACTCCACTGGAAAAGCAAAAAGCACAAAGAATAAAAAAATGTGAAGATAGTGTAAGGAGCCTGTGGGACAACTTCAAGTGTACCAACATCAGAATTGTGGAGGTGCCAGAAGAAGAAAGAGAGCAAGATCCTGAAAACCTATTTGAAGAAATAATGATTGAAAACTTCCCCCACCTGGTGAAAGAAATAGACTTTCAAGTCCAGGAAGTGCACAGAACCCCAAACAAAAGGAATTCAAAGAAGACCACACCAAGATACATCATAATTAAAATACCAAGAGCAAAAGACAAAGAGAGAATATTAAAAGCAGCTTTTGCAATTTTGCAAGTCTTATCTCATAAGGCTGACTCCAGCACAGGAGTTCTCCTGGCGTAGACACAGCTGATCCTCACAGCCAATTGGCCTAGATGTCAATTCCCTCCAGTGATACCAACAATAACCAAGACTTAACTACAACAAGGCTGTACACACAGTCCACAAAGGGGTGCACCAAGAGTGTCCACCTCAGGTAACTGGGGAGGCAGGAGCTACTGGCCCATAGAGGACACCTAGCACACAAAGCTACTCTACCAACTCAGGGAAGCAGCAAAAATGCAGAGATAAAGAAACAGATCACAAGCGAAAAGAAAAGGAAGAAAGCAAATGACTGGATATAGAGTTCAAAACCATGAGTATAAGATATTTAAAGAATTTCCTAGAAAAGGTTGATAAATTTAGTGAGACGCAAGAGGACCAACTAGAAATTAAACATTCACTGACTGAAATAAAAAAGATTATACAGAGACCTAACAGCAGAATAGAGGAACACAAGAATCAAGTCAAAGATTTGAAATACAAAGAAGCAGAAAACACTCCACTAGAAAAGAAAAAAGAAATAAAAGAATCTAAAAATGTGAAAATAGTGTAAGAGCCTCTGGGACAACTTCAAGCGTACCAACATCAGAATTGTGGGGGTGCAGAAGAAGAGAGAGAGCAAGATACTGAAAACTTATTTGAAGAAATAATAACTGAAAACTTCTCCCACCTGGTGAAAGAAATAGACTTACAAGTCCAAGAAGCACACAGAACCCCAAACAAAAGGAATTCAAAGAGGATCACACCAAGACACATCATAATTAAAATGCCAAGAGCAAAAGACAAAGAGAATATTAAAGGCAGCAAGAGAAAAACAACTAATTGCTTACAAGGGAGCATCCATTTGATTGTCAGAATATTTCTCAACAGAAACTATGCAGGCCAGATGGGAGTGGCAAGAAATATCCAAAGTGATGAATAGCAAGAACCTACAACCAAGATTACTCTACCCAGCAAAGCTACCATTCAGAATTGAAGGGGAGATAAGGAGCTTCACAGATAAGAAAAAACTAAAGGAGTTCATCAACATCAAACCAGTATTATATGAAATGCTAAAATGTAATCTTTAAGAAGAGGAAGAAGAAAAAGGTAAAGATAAAAATTATGAACAACAAATACATATCTATCAACAAGTGAATCTAAAATTCAAGTGAATTAAAAATCTGATGAAGAGAATAAACTGGTGAATATAATATAATCAGGAGCATAGAAAGGGAGTAGACTGACAATTCTCCGGGGGAAAAGAGTGAGGGGGGTGCAGGAAAAGACTGGACAAATATCATACACCTATGGATGAGGACAATGTGGGGGGAGGTAAGGGCAGAGGGTGGAGTGGCAACTGGGGGGAGGGGGGTAAAAAGAGGAACAACTGTAATCTGAACAATAAAGATTTATTAAATTAAAAAAATAAACTAGAGACAAAATAATATTAAGAAAATCATCCTATATAATAAAACGGTAATATGCAAATTGACCATCACTCCAACACAAGATGGCTACCTCCATGTCGTCAAAGATGGCCAGCAGGGGAGGGCAGTTGGAGACGATCAGGCTAGCAGAGGAGGGGAGTTGGGGGCGACCAAGACGGGAGAGGAGGTCAGTTAGGGTGACCAGGCCAGCCGGGGAGGGCAGTTGGGGATGACCAGGCCTGCAGGGGAGGACAATTAGAGGTGACCAGGCTGGCAGGGGAGGGCAGTTAGTGGTCATCGGGCTGACAGGGGAATACTTAGGGGGTGATCAGACTGGCAAGCAGAAGCAGTTAGGGGTAATCAGGCAGGCAAGAGGCGGGGAGCCAGTAGTCCCGGATTGTGAGAGGGATGTCCGACTGCCTGTTAGGGGGGATCGGGCCTAAATGGGCAGTCAGACATCCCTGGGGTCCCAGATTGGAGAGGGTGCAGGCTGGGCGGAGGGACACACACACACTCCCCTGGTGAACGAATTTCATGCACCAGACCTCTAGTAAGAAAGTTTAAACACATTTATAGTTATTGAAAAAAAATCCATGTGTAAGTGGACCCACACAGTTCAAACCTGTGTTAAGAATCAACTATAATTAAATCAAGAGGTAAGAAAGGGAGAACACCAATATTAATTAAAAATAGCACATGACTGCCCTGACCAGTGTGGGTCAGTGGTTGGTTAGAGCATCACCCTGTCATGAAAGGGTTCTATTTCCAGTCAAGGATACACCCCCCCCCTCTCTCTCTCTCTTTCTCCCTCTCCCTTTCCCTCTCTCTCCCCACCATCCTTTCCACTCTCTCTAAAAAAACAGCACATTATTCAGAAGGGTGGGTGCTATGGACTGCAAGTTTGTGGCCCCCTGAAACCCATATGTTGATGTTCTAACCACAGTGTGACTATGTTTGGAAGAGGGGCCTCTGAGGAAGTCATGAAGGTTACATGGGGTCTTAAGAGAGGGGTCCTAATCTGGCAGAATTAGTGTCCCTATCAGAAGAAATATCCAGAAGCTGCTTTCTCTCTTTCCAACCACACACACTGACAAAAGACCATGTGAGCACAGCAAGGTGGCATCCATCTGCAGCTATGAGAAAGGGCCTTGGGGAAAAACCTACATTAATGGCACCTTGATCTGGGACTTCCAACCTCTAAAACTGTGAGAAATAAATGTCTGCTGTTTAAGCCTCTAAATCTAGTATTTTGTTGTAGCAGCCTGAGCAGATTAATACACTAGGGCAGTAGTTGGCAAACTCATTAGTCAACAGAGCCAAATATCAACAGTACAATGACTGAAATTTCTTTTGAGAACTTAATTTTTTAAACTTAAACTTCTTCTACTGCCACTTCTTCAAAATAGACTCACCCAGGATGTGGTATTTTGTGGAAAAGTCACACTCAAGAGGCCAAAGAGCTCGCAAGCTGCAGTTTGCCAACCACGGCACTAGGGTAAGACACAGCTGGATGTGTTCATCTTGGAAAGGCCAGGGGCGATATAGAACTGCTTGCTAGTTATCAGCCTTTTTGGAATTTTTCCTTGTTTCCATTTTAAAAATAAAGTAAAATTACTCTAAAATATTGGTATAGTAGTGCAAACATTAAGGAAACTGAAGAGAATATTAAAAGGAAACATTCACATGGATCTCTTTTTTGTTAAATTTTTTAAAAATATTTTTTTAGCTGAAACCAATTTGGTTCAGTGGATAGAGCACCAGCCTGTGGACTGAAGGGTCCTAGGGTCAATTCCGGCCAAGGGTATATACCTAGGTTGCAATATAAATATATATATATATTTTTTTTTTTAATTGATTTCAGAAAGGAAGGGAGAGGGTGAGAGATAAAACATCAATGATGACACTCATTGATCGGCTACTTTCTGCATGCCCCCTACTGGAAATTGAGCCCGCAACCCAGGCATGTGTCCCTGATCGGAATTGAACCCAGAACCCTCAATCTGCAAGCTGATGTTCCATCCATTGAGTCACATGCATCCTTTTTAAAGAAAAAAATGTTTTTGAAAAGCTGCATACAACTCAGATCGCCTTATGATTACTATTGAATATATTTTAATAATATACTTTATAATTATAAAGAAATATATTTTATAGATTTTTTTAAATGTAAAATCAAACAAAAAAAAGACAGTAAAAAGCCTATGCTCTCCAACTGTACAGAAAAAAAATCCTGTGCAAGTAAGCCTGCTATGGGACGTTCTATTACAAACAAGATTGTGAGCAGCATTCTTTTTTTTAAACAGTTTATTGATATATATAGATGTGTGTGTGTGTGTGTGTGTGTGTCTATGCATATATAAAAGGCTAATATGCAAAGTGTCCCCTTGGGAGTTCAACCAAGAGACCAGGAGTTCGATCACTTACTATGATGTGTGCTGACCACCAGGGGGCAGCACGGAACATGGTGGGCGACCGGCAGTGGTGGGACACTGAGGGAGCAAGGGAGGGAAGAGATGGGGGGGGGGGGGTGCGGGGGAGAGGAACCACACATGAGCAGGTAGTAAGGGAAGGAGGCGGCAGAAGGTGGGGAGGCAGGGAACTTGAGCAGCCCTGATCACCAGCCAGGCCTAGGGATCCTACCATGCACAAATTTCATGCACTGGGGGGGGGGGGGAGAGAGAGAGAGAGAGAGAGAGAGAGAGAGAGAGAGTGTGTGTGTGTGTGTGTGTGTGTGTGTGTGTGTGTGTGTGTATGAAGACAGAAAAAGGTAGAAAAAAAGAAATATCAATGTGAGAGTGTAGTATCAATTGGCTGCCTCCTACATGCGCCCTACCCGGGATGGAGCCCACAACCTGGGCATGTGGTCTGACAGGGAATCAAACCAGCAACCTTTCAGTGCATAAGATGACACTCAACCAATGAGCCACACTGGCCAGGGCACAAGCAACATTCTTTATGATTATTTTTATTATTTTTTACTGTTGTTAATCCTAACCTAAAGATATTTTTACTGCCGAAACCGGTTTGGCTCAGTGGATAGAGCGTCAGCCTGCGGACTGAAAGGTCCCAGGTTTGATTCCGGTCAAGGGCATGTACCTTGGTTGCGGGCACATCCCCAATTGGGGGTGTGCAGGAGGCAGCTGATCGATGTCTCTCTCTTATCAATGTTGCTAACTCTCTATCCCTCTCCCTTCCTCTCTGAAAAAAATAAATAAAATATATTTTAAAAAAATATATTTTTACCATTGATTTTCAGAGAGAGTGGAAGGGAAGGGTAGAGAGAGAGAGAAATACTGATGTGAGAGAGACACATCAATTGGTCGCCTCCCACACACACCCCTTCAGGACTGGGAATGAAGTCTGTAACCAAGGTACATGCCCTTGATCAGAATCAAACCCAGGACCATTCAGTCTGTGGGCTGACAACTCTATCCAATGAGCCAAACCAGCTAGGGCCTTTATGATTATTATTATTTTATTTCTTTATATATTTTATTGATTTTTTACAGCGAGGAAGGGAGAGGGATAGAGAGTTAGAAACATCAATCAGCTGCCTCCTGCACACCCCCAACCAGGAATGTGCCCATAACAAGGAACATGCCCTTGACCAGAATCGAACCTTGGACCCTTCAGTCCACAGGTCGATGCCCTATCCACTGAGCCAAACCGGTTTCAACTATTTTTAAATGTTTGTTCAAGAGAAGACACTGGCCCTAGAGACTAAAGACAAGAGGGGCAATATAAAAAATAATAATGATTTTTTTAAAAATAACACTATAGCCGAACCCGGTTTGGCTCAGTGGATAGAGCGTCAGCTTTCGGACTGAAAGATCCCAGGTTCGATTCCGGTCAAGGGCATGTACCTTGGTTGCAGGCACATCCCCAGTAGGGGGTGTGCAAGAGGCAGCTGATCGATGTCTCTCATCGATGTTTCTAACTCTCTGTCCCTCTCCCTTTCTCTCTGTAGAAAATCAATAAAATATATTTTTAAAAAAACAACAATAAAAGTAAAAAATAAAATAACACTATAAGCACACAAAAGTGGGTGAATAGAAGGTCCAGAAACGGGCAGAGGTATAGCTCACCTCTGTCCGCTAAAACTGGAGGAGTTTGGCCCAAACAAAAGAGTTGAATTCAGCTGCTACAAGAAGTTTCAACAGTTCAGAGAAGGCTGGTGGCCAAGGCTGTAATTCACACAGCAACGGGGATCCACTGTGAGAGGGAATGAAGAGGGGAGAGGTTGAACCTCTTCATGCTCAGAGGCCCTTAAACTCGGCCTGTGTGTGGTCTCTTTGAAGATGATAAAACAGTGTGAAGGCCAGACTTGGTCCCAGAAAGGGAATATAGAGATTTACTGAGTTTTTACCTCAGATCAAACACTTTTTGGAATTAATGGGCTCTGAGAGGACCCTAAATGGCTCACAAAACCATGCATTTGTACTGAAATGCAAAAAAGGGGAAAAATAAAGCAACACTTATTTCTTCTACTATAGCCTCATGCTGATCACGGATTGAAGGAACAATTATTAGACAGTCTTCTTTTCCTAACCAAACCACCACTACTCAGCCAAATCCCACATTTCTAATAACTGCAGGGTAAACTGCATGGTATAAATAAACTCAGGATTCCAGAAAAGATTAATGGAGCCTGTGTGTATGAATTAAAACCAAATCTCTATGATGCTGCCCAGTTGGTGTGGCTCAGTGGTTGAACATTATTCCATGCATCAGAAGGTCACTGGTTTGATTTCCAGTCAGGGCACATGCTTGGGTTGCAGGCTCAATCCCCAGTAGGGTGCATGCAGCAGACAGCTGATCAATGTTTCTAACTCTCTCCCTCTCCCTTACTATCTCTAAAATCGAAACATATTTTTAAAAAATCTCTGACTCTGGCATATAAAAATGACAATGGGCTGGTCACCAGGCAGTTCAAGAACCACACAAGCAATGCCCACACGCCTGCACACTGTACCAAATACACCAACCCCACACACTCCTGAAATAGCCAGGGGCAGCATGGTCCATGCAAAGGACCATGTCAACATTTGCTTGTCTGCTTTCTGTAAGCACTTCCCTTTCATAAACCCAGTAATACAAAGGCCCAGGCAAAGGGGCCCTCTCTATTCCAGAATTTTTCAATGTGATGGTTAACCACAGATACTTTCCTGGACTTAGTTGAAAACTGTCAAAGATCATAGTTTTATATGACTAAAGCAAAGAAAAAAATATTTTTAGACTCTCCTGTAGAGTCTAAACTTTGCTTAAAAAAATTATAATGGCCGAAATCGGTTTGGCTCAGTGGATGGAGCGTCAGCCTGCAGACTGAGGGGTCCCAGGTTCGATTCCGGTCAAGGACATGTACATTGGTTGCGGATGCATCCCCAGTGGGGGGCGTGCAGGAGGCACCAATCGATGATTCTCTCTCATCATTGATGTTTCTGTCTCTCCCTCTCCCTTCCTCTCTGAAATCAATAAAAATATATTTTAAAAAAAATAAAATGCACTCAACATATTGGTGCTGCTGTGACAGAATCCACTGTGAGCATATTTGTAGCATGGGGAGCTTGAGGTTGACTCCAGGTGCAATGGGAAGTCCCAACAGGGCTGAACAAAGGAATGGTGTGATCAGACTTGCATTTATTTTATTTATTTTCTAAATATTTTAATCAATTTTTGAGGGGTGGGAGAAAGGAAGGGAGAGACATCAATGTGAAAACATCAATCGACCACCTCCTGCAAGTCCCCTACTGGGGATTGAGCCCAGTGCTCCGATAAGGTCTCAAATCGTTAACGTCTCAGTTCATAGGGCAACACTCAACCAACTAAGCAACACTGGCCTGGGCCAGACCTGCATTTTTATTTTATTTTATTTTATTTTAAAATATATTTAATTGATTTTTATAGAGAGGAAGGGATAGGGATAGAGAATTATAAATATTGATGAGAGAGAAACATCGATCAGCTGCCTCCTGCACACTCCCTACTGGGGATGTGGTTGCAACCAAGGTACATGCCCTTATTCGGAATCGAACCTAGAACATTTCACTCCGCAGGCCAATGCCTATCCACTGAGCCAAACTGGTTAAGACTAGACCTGCATTTTTAAATGGAGACCAAGGCCAAGACCCAGCCAAAAGGTGGTAGGTCCAGGAGATGGGAGCTAGAATGCATAGTGAGAAGCAGAGGAATTCAACACACACTGGAGGGGAAACCAGGATGTGCTCTTATACTGAATGTGAGGGTCAGTAAAGGAGGAATCAGGTGATTTGGGTAGACTTGTTAGATGTTGGTGTCACTCCTGGAAGGAAGAATGATTACAAGAGGAACAGGTTTGGGGTGGGGAATTAACATATCTCATTTTAAGGAAATAAGATTCCTAAAATCTGAATGTATTATTCTCTACCGTATTTTTTAAATATATTTGTATTTATTTCAGAGAGAAAGGGAGAGGAAGAAAGAGATAAAAACATCAATGATGAGAGAGAATCATTGATCAGCTGCCTCCTGCATGCCTCCCACTGGGGATCAAGCCTGAAACCTGGGAATGTGCCCTGACCAAATATTGAATCGTGATCTCCTGATTCAAAGATCGATGCTCAACCATTGAGCCACACAGGTTGGGCCTCTACCCTATTTTTGAAATCAACCTAGATGCTAATTTCACAACATCTAGCAGACTACTAAATTCAGATAATGATGATGAAGAAAAAAAAACACAGCAAAAGCTGAAATTTAATAAGCACCTGCGGTGTGCAGGCAGCAGCTAGCTGGTCTAAGCACCCTTCAGGTATTATCTTATGGAACCTCCATGGTAACCTCATTTGGCAGGTTCTTACTTTAACTTCCCCACTTTACAGATAAGTACAGAGAGGTTTAGCAACTTCCCTTAAAGTACACAACCAGAATGTTGACCCTACAAGATACTGCCAACTGGAAAAGTCAAGTTAAGTTAAACCACCAAGCTTAATGTTCTCCCCATCCAGCCAGCAAGGTAAGATTCCTAAATTCATCTGGAGAACTCTGCAACAGCATATTAAGCCTTGTCTGAAAACATCTCCAGTCATCACTTTGGGATCATCTGTTCAGTTAAAAAAAATTCATCCAGTTAGACAAATCACATATCTGGAAGTGACAAGGGAACAGCAGCAAGGCCATACATTCTCCCTAAGTTTTGTGCCCCCACTTAAGAGTAATTACAAGCACAGCAATAGAAAAAAAAGGGGGGGCAGAGAATTATAGGGAGAGCTAGAATTAAATGAGCTACCTTCCATCATAAATTACCTAAAAATTCAACAGTGAAGAGAATGTGCTAGAGCGCAACGTTTAACATGCTCACTATGAACAAGACAACTGTGTCCTGAGACACCCATAGCCTGTGGCCAACCATACCTCAAGCAAAGCAGACACACACTCTATCCTGTTGATGTGAAGCCCCTTTGCAGCTAGGCACCCTTCAGCAGAGCCACTGCCCAAATTCTACCCCATTCCACTTAAACTCCAATTAAAAACCTTAATGAATCTTACGTTTCTGTCTTTCATGTTACATTGTATACCTTTTGGGTGCTTCCTCTTTTTATATTTCTTCTCTTGACCCTTTAAGGCATTACCAGAAATATAGTCAATAAACCAACAAACAGATCAAACTCTGAGGTGACCTTGGAGAACAAGAGCTGGTTACCCACCCTTTAAAGGACCCACAAGTCACCAAGTTGCTTCTGCTGTGAACAATATCTGTAGTCCACTCTCTGGCCACAACCATGATAACCAGCCCTGACCAGGAATACCTCACAGGACTGACTCACCAGGAAGATGCAAAAACATATCCACTGAGACCCTGTCCTTAGGAAACTTCTAAGCCAATGAGGAAGGTAAGGGCAGTAAGTAGAAATGGAAAGTGCCCTAGCCAGATAGCTCAGTCGGTTAGAGTATCGTCCTGATACCCTAGGATATCAGATTCAATCCCCAGTCAGGGCACATAGAGGAATCAACCAATAAATGCATAAATAAGTGGAATAACAAATCAATTGACAGAGACCTAACTAAGTAAAAGACTCATTTAACCTTTCTCTCCATCTCTCTTCCTCTCTCCATAAAATCAATCAATAAGTAAAAATTAGAAATGGAAAGCATTTGCTGATGTTAGACATCAAAAATAATGGCAATCACTAAGTGTGGGTGGTTGAAGCTGACCAAGACCAGCCTTCCCATGATCAGGCCCTAAAAGGAACCTGGCAGGCCAGGCCAAGCTTTGAGAAGGAGTAAACCTGCTAGCCAATATCTTACAGACCCTGGGCCTTAATGACAAATAAGTGAATATCTAGCTAAAACGCCTGCATCATCAGAGAACCCTATGCCAATCACACCAATTAAAATGGTGGGCATGAACCAACCAAAATTAGGTTCAAAGTTCCACTGATAATGGGCAATAACAACTGCCAAAATTTTCCACACATAGAACAAGAAAACAAGGAGTAATTTTGTGATTCCTTAGCCCAGTGGTCACAAACTGTGGCTTACGAGCCAGCCACATATGGCTCGAGAGCCGCAGTTTGCCACTCTGTTGATTAATGAGCTTGCCGACCACTGTCATATACTATGCTTTACCTCTTTGCACACAATATGCCACAATTGCCTAATCCTCACAGCTTCCAACTACATAGTAACATTTAGTCTAGCAGTGATCTGCAAACTCATTTGTCAACAGAGTGGCAAACCACAGTTCGAGAGCCACAGTTTGCCGGCCACTGCCTTAGCCCATAGGCTCAAATGATCCCAGGTAAGATAAATGCAGAAAAAGGTCATGAACATCACTGTTTTCTCAATTTTGACAGAGACCTAAGGAAGTAAAATATTCATTAACCTTTCTTAAGTCGGCTATATAAGAAACAACCACGTGTGCATATGTAAAACCAAATGAGGAACCACGCCTGGCCTCCTATCAGGGACTGTAAAGAACATATGTCTAGTACAGGGAGACAGAACGCCACTAGCCACTAGCAGTACAATTGGAGCAGCCCTTTGGTAAATTATAGGTTCAGGAGTCCCTCAAAGTCATCCTATCCTAGAAATGGCCATCTGGACATGACACACTCCTCTAGACAGAATCAACACTTAGAGAGGCACCTGCCATCAATGGGAAATGCATTTCCTACCAACAAGACTGTTCCTCCTCTTCTTTGTAGTGGGCCCTCACAAGTTGCCTATTCAGCATATACTACCTTTCTCTCTTCCCCAGAAAACCCATCTTCCTTTGGAAGACCACTCTCCCCTCTTGAGGAGAGGCATACTATCTGGATGGGGCACCCCACTTCACATCCAGGGTAGCCCTACTTGGTTTGTAAGCTCAGCAGCACAGTATCAGGCTGTTGTATAATTATGCTGGGCAGGACACAGCAGTACACAGCATCCCTAGTCACTCAGAGCAAACTGTAGGACCTCCTGCATGACTTTGGGAAGCATTTATCTATATAATCTATATAACAGAGGAATATGCGAATTAGCATGGATGCTGTAACCAAACAGCGGGGACCTGAGGCTGCATGGCCTGTCTGGGGCAAGGGACCTCAGGCCATATCCCCCACCCCATGAAGCTTGACAGGAGCCCTCAGGGTGCACCTCCTGCCAGGCAGCGCTTGATGGGGGACCTCAGGCCATGTCCCCCGCCTGGCGGGGCTTGACAGGGGTGGGGCCAGCTGGGTATGGGTCTCACCCAATGCAGGAGAGGCTGGTCGGGTCTGGGTCTCCTGTGTTTTCGAAGCGCATGTGGATGGTTGACTCTAGGTCCCGAGGTGTGCCCCAGACTCTAACAGGAGGGAGATTTTCATATACATTTTAATGTTCTTTCATCTCTGACACTTCTATTATAGAGAAAAGGCAAACAGCAATATTAAAAGATTTCCTCTAGCCAAAACTGGTTTGGTTCAGTGGATAGAGCGTCAGCCTGCAGACTGAAAGGTTTGATTCTGGTCAAGGGTGCATGCATACCTTGGTTGCAGGCACATGCCCAGTGGGGAGTGTGTAGGAGGTAGCTCATCGATGTTTCTCTCTCATTGATGTTTCTAACTCTCTATCTCTCTCCCTTCCTCTCTGTAAAAAGTCAATTAAAATATATTAAAAATTGCCAAAACCAGTTTGGCTCAGTGGATAGAGCATCAGCCTGTGGACTGAAAGGTCCCAGGTTCGATTCCAGTCAAGGGCACATGCCTGGGTTGTGGGTACATCCCCAGTGGGAGGTGTGCAAGAGGCAGCTGATCAATGTTTCTAACTCTCTGTAAAAAAATCAATAAAATATTAAAATATATACATATATATTAAAAAAAATAAAAGATTTCCTCTAATTAATTCCCTTTTAATGTGCACAAATTTCATGCACCAGGCCACTAGTTTGTTTATAAATCATTAGAGGCTCAAAGCATGAAATTCCTGCAAGGGCCTTGCCTGCCCCCCCACCGCAGAAGCTTTGTCCGAAAGGACTCCAGTTGGACATCTGGTCTAATTAGCATATTACCCTTTTATTATTATAAAAGGGAGCCCTTTGGGCAGCCACTTCCAACACAAAGCAGCCATTCTGAAAGCAGGCTACTGAAAGTGGCCACAGGAAGGCAGAGGCAAAAAAGTATTAAGAAATCCCAGCTGGTGTGGCTAATTAGTTGAGCATCAAACCATGAACTAAGAGGTCACCAATTTGATTCCCAGTCAGACATGCCCGGGTTGCAGGCTCAATCACCAGTAGGGGACGTGTAGCAGGCAGCCAATCGATAAAGGTTCTTTCTCATTGATGTTCCTGTATCTTCATCCCTCTCTAAAAATAAATTTTAAAAAATATTAAAAAAAAAAAAAAAAACCCTAACTAGTTTGGCTCAGTGGATAAAGCATCAGGCTGAAGAGTCCCAGGTTTGATTCTGGTCAAGGGCATGTACCTTGGTTGTAGGCACATCCCCAGTAGGGAGAGTGCAGGAGACAGCTGATCAATGTTTCTAAATCTCTATCCCTCTTCCTTACTCTCTGTAAAAAAGTCAATTTTATACACACACACACACACACACACACACACACACACACACGTTTTGTTTTGTTTTTAAAGAAAAAGAAATTGGGCAGAACCCAGGTGAAGTGGCTCAGTTGGTTGAGTATTGTACTATGAGCTGAAAAGTTGCCTATTTGCCAGTTCGATTGCAGTCAGGTTTGATCATATAGAAGGCAACCAATAGATTTTTTAAATTATTATTATTGATTTCAAAAGGAAAGGAGAAGGAGAAAGAGATAGAAACATCAATGATGAGAATCATTTATTGGCTGCCTCCTGCTTGCCCCCTACTGGGGATCAAGCCCACAACCTGGGCATGTGCCTTTGACCAGATTCAAACCTGGGACCCTTCAGTCCAAAGGCCGACACTCTATCCACTGAGCCAATCCAGCAAGGCCAACTGATAGATCTTTCTCTCTTACATCAACGATTCTCTCTCTCTCTCCCCTCTCTCCCCTTTAAGTGTATCCTCAGGTGAGGAATAAAAAAAGAAAGCCTGGCTAGCATGGCTCAATGGTTGAGCATCAACTTACGAACCAGGGTCACAGTTCAATTCCTGGACAAGGCAGATGCCTGGGTTGTGGGCTCCATCCCCAGTGTGGGACCTGCAGAAGGCAGCTGATCAATGATTCTCTCTCATCATTGATGTTTCTATCTCTCTTTCCCTCCCCTTTTTCTCTAAAATCAATAAAAACATATTTAAAAAAGAAAAGAAAGTCCTAGCTGGTTTGGCTCAGTGGATATAGTGTTTGTCTGGGGACCAAAAGGTCCTGGGTTTGATTTGGGCAAGGGCAATCACTCCCATTGCAGGCTCCTCCCCAGCCCGGGCCTTGGTTGGGGCTTGTGTAGGAGGCAACAATTGATGTGTTTCTCTCACATTGATATTTCTGACTTTCCTTCTTTCTCCCACTCTCTATAAAAGTCAATGGAAAAATATCCTCGGGTAAGGATAAATAAAATGAAAACTAAAAAAATAAAATAAGCTGAAACTGGTTTGGCTCAGTGGATAGAGTGTCGGCCTGCGGACTGAGGGGTCCCAGGTTTGATTCTGGTCAAAGGCATATGCCTTGCTTGCAGGCACATCTCCGGTGGGGGGCGTGCAGAAGGCAGATGATCGATGTCTCTCTCTCATCGATGTTTCTAACTTTCTATCCCTCTCCTTTCCTCTCTGTAAAATATCAATAAAATATATATTTTTTAAAATAATAATAAATAAAATAAAGAGAGAAATGGGGCAATGTCTTATAAAACTAAACCTATTCCACCATGCAATCCAGCAATTGTGCTCCTTTTGGGTATATATCCAAAGGAGGTGAAAACTTATGCCCACACAAAAATCTTCACAAGAATGTTTATAGGATCATTATTCATAATTGCCAAAACTTGGAAGCAACCAAAATGTCTTTCAGCCCTGACCGGTTTGGCTCAGTGGATAGAGCATCGGCCTGCGGACTCAAGGATCCCAGGTTCGATTCCAGTCAAGAACATGTACCTTGGTTGCGGGTACATCCCCAGTAGGGGGTGTGCATAAGGCAGCTGATTGATGTTTCTCTCTCATTGATGTTTCTAACTCTCTCTCCCTCTCCCTTCCTCTCTGTAAAAAAAATCAATTATATATGTTTTTGTTTTTGTTTTAATGTCCTTCAGTAGGTGAATGGATAAATAAGCTGTGGTACACCCAGACAATGGAATACTGTTACTCAGCACTAAAGAGAAATGAGCTACTAAATCATGAAAAAACATGGAGAAAACTAAAATGCACATTACTAAGTGAAAAAAGCCAGTTTGAAAAAGCTATACACTGTATGATTCCAACTATATAACATTCTGGAAGAGGCAAAACTATAGAGACAATAAAAAGATAAGTGGTTGCCAGGAGTTAGGAGAGAGGAAAATAGGTGGAGCACAGGATTTTTAGGGCAGTGAATATACTCTACATATCATAATGGTAGGCACTTGTCATTACATATTTGTTCAAATCCAAAGAATATACACCACCAAGAGTAAATTCTAATAAACACTATGGACTGTGGATGATTATGATGTGTCAATACAGGTTTATTAATTGCAATTATATACCTCTGGTGGGAGTTATTGACAATGGGAGAAGCTGTGCATGTGTGGGGCTCAGGGTATATGGAAAGCTTTTGTACCTTCTTTTCAATTTTGCTGGTAACCTAAAATTACTCTAAAAAAAATGAAGCCCTAAAAAGAAAAATGGCTGGAATACAGATCAAATCATACCTACAGTTGGCCTTGCCTCTGGATTTTTCACTTATTTGAGTCAGCCAATCCCCATTCAATCAGAATGGACTGAATTTTCTGTGACTTCCAACTGGTGCACACTAACTAACTGCACATCCCACAGAACAAGTGACATGTGTTGAACTCTAGCCTGTCAGTGCTCATAAATGATGACCTAACAATGGAGATTCTCCACCAACAAAAGCACCATAGGCAACTTCAAATGGGAAAATACTCCATTGTAAACAAGACTCCTGAACTCCAGGCTCACCCTAACACCAGCAGCTCCAGTCCTTATAGCTCAAGTAGAGGCCTGGTGCATAAAAATTCATGCACTGGATGGGGGGATCCCTCAACCCAGCCTGCCCCCTCTAACAGTCCTGGAGCCCTCAGGGGTGGAAGGTGACCTGGCAATCAGGGGAAGACGACACCCCCATCACACCTCTGCTGCTGCCACTGCCAGCAACACAAGCCTCAGCTGGCCCTGGTTACCTGAGCCTCGGGAGGCCCTGGGCAGCTGGATAGCCACCATCCGAGGCTTGCCTGTACCTCAGGCTGGCCCTTGGTGGCTAGGGGGCTGAGGAGGGCTGGGGAACTCCAGAGGCAGTGCATGAAGCAGCCAGGTCCACCTGGAGGCGGGTCTGGCCTTGCCGAGGACCTGCCACCCTGGCGGGGCTGAGGGGACTAGGCGCCACCATATTTGAGGGCAGGGCAGTCAATTAGCATATTCCCTCCATATTGGCTGTGGATGCTGCCATCTTTGAGAGCAGGGCAGTGAACTGGCATATTCCCTCCTTGTTGGCTGTGAGCGACACCATCTTTTGCAACAGTGTGAGGGTTAATTAGCATATTCCTTTATTAGATAGGATACTATCAGACAGGCAAAGCCAACACATTCTATTGATTTGATAGCAAGGGCTCGTTAAAACAAATAGAACCAAAGAAAAAACAAAGTTGCTGTTTAAGAACTGAAAAGTAGGCTGGTTGGAGGAGGAGTAACCTTCAGGAATATTTTGTTAGAAATCAGAATTAAGCTCCATCGTTTCCCCCTGAATACCAGGCCTCAAATTTAACGCCATCTTGAAATTGTTCTAATCAAATATGAAAACTTTTAGGTGAAGTTTTTTTTTTTTAATATTTTTTATTGATTTTTTACAGAGAAGGGAGAGGGATAGTTAAAAACATCGATGAAAGAAAGACATCGATCAGCTGCCTCCTGCACGCCTCCTACTGGGGATGTGCCTGCAACCAAGGTACATGGCCTTGACCAGAATCGAACCTGGGACCTTTCAGTCCTCAGGCCAATGCTCTATCCACTGAGCCAAACTGGTTTCGGCAAGGTGAAGTTTTTAAAACTTTGACAGTTATTAGCTTTAACAGGATAATTTTATGACATACTCTAGTCTAAAAAGCTTGCTAAAAAGCTTTGTTCCCTGGCATATGTCAGTTTTGGCTCAAATAAATTCCTATAAAAATTCCAAATAGCCCTAACTGGTTTGGCTCAGTGGAAAGAGCATCAGCCTGCAGACTGTAGGGTCCCAGGTTCAGTTCTAGTCAAGTGCATGTAGCTTGGTTGCGGGCACATCCCCAGTACGGATGTGCAGGAAGCAGCTGATCAATGTTTCTAACTCTCAATACCTCTCCCTTCCTCTCTGTAAAAAAAATCAATAAAATATTTTTTTATTCCAAATAAATAAATACAAAATAAAAATACTGCTAAACCAATAGTGTTTAACTAAAGAGAGTGAGCAAAAAGGCACACAAAATTTATCTCAAAGAGTACATCCTGCTGTAGCCAGTTTGGCTCGGTGGATAGAGCCTGTGGACCAAGGGCTCCTTGGATTTGATTCTAGTCAAGGGCACATACCTTGGTTGTAGATCCTCCCCGGCCTGGGCCTTGGTCGGGGCTCATGCAGGAGGCAACCAATTGATGTATTTCTCTCACATCAGTGTTTCTCTCTCTCTTTCCCTCTCTCTTCTACTCTCCCTAAAAATCAATGGAAAAATATCCTCGGGTGAGGAGCAACAACAAAAAAAGAGCATATCCTGAATTACATTGCTTGAAGGATGGTTAAACCTCAAAAATGTTTGATCCTGTGTTTATTAGCAAGTATCAGTTTCTCTGTCACAGTAAGTCTGAATAATGATCCAAGTTTTTAAAAATTCCGTAACAGAATCCCAGCACCTGGGGATGTATTTTCAGACTCCTGATGAAATCAGCAGGGTCATGAAAACTCCAAGCTTTCAAAGTTTCACCTGCAGTAGTCTCTAGACCAGCTAAAGGAAAATGAGTGGAAAACAAAAGAATCCTGCTAATATTTGCTAACATCAGCAACAGGCTCCAACTACAGCCAAATATACCTCCAGTAATCACAAAAGGGATTATCAAGAAGAAAATGAAGTAACAAGTTTTCTAAGTTGTAACTACTACTTTTTTTTTTTAAGTATATTTTATTGATTTTTTACAGAGAGGAAGGGAGAGGGATAGAGAGTTACAAACATTGATGAGAGAGAGACATCGATCAGCCGCCTCCTGCACGCCCCCTACTGAGGATGTGCCCGCAACCAGGATACATGCCCTTGACCGGAATCGAACCCGGGACCCCTCAGACCACAGGCCGACGCTCCATCCACTGAGCCAAACCGGTTTCGGCGTAACTACTTCTTGATAGCACCACTTCTTACCTCCAAAGTTGCATATGTGCCTACATGCAAAGAATGCTCTCAGGATGCTGGGCACTGACCACACATACACACCACACATTTTGTTGGCAAAGGAAAAAAGTCCAATTCTAGAAATGCAACCACAGCCACAAAAGTTCCCAAAGTGCTCAGACCACCTGCTGCTTGGCAGCCTCCTCACCACCATTTCCCAAACTCTAGGAAGAATCTTAGACCATTATAAAATACAATGATCCAGAATTATCTAAGTATTGATGCATCTAAATGTCCACACTTCCCTTTATTAAGCCAGAAGGATTACCTCTACCAGGTAAATCCACCTTCTATGCAATAAGATACAAATTTTACTGCTAACTAGTAAAGTGTAAATGTCACAACTTCCAAGAATTCTAATGTTCCAAATGACTTACACAGCCATATATTTAGTCTGTCATTTTTTTCTTTATTTTTCAATCATATTTTAGTCTGTTATTTTTGCTGCTGTTGTTAATCCTCACCTAAGGATATTTTTTTCATCGATTTTTAGAAGAATTGGGGGGGGACAAAGAGAGAGAAACATAAATGTGATAGAGACTCATCAGTTGGTTATCTCCCATATGCACCCTGACTGAGGCTGGGGATCGAACCTGCCACTAGTCATGCACATGCCCTTGACCAGGAATCGAATCTGTGACCCTTTGGTGAGGTGGTCAACACTCTAACATCTGACAAACACAGGCCAAGGCTAATCTGTTTTCAATTAAAGTATCCTCAACATAAAAATATTAAAAACATCTAATGACAAATGTGAAGATATCATGACTAAGAACTAAAACCACAACTTACCCAAGGCAACAGTATACCCACTTGGGGTTGAAAGACAAGACCATTCCTTACCAGCACCTTTCCTTGCCAGTTCTCCAGCTCTGGGAGGTGAGCTTGTGTTTGACTCACCTGAATTCTCTGCCTTCGCTGTACCGTCTACTTGAGGAGGCCCGAGGGGCAGCTGTTTCCTGGAGCAGCTTCTGTGTCACCCTGCCGGCAGGAGCAGGGTCTCTGCTATCATCTTCATCTAAATCTTGGTCACATTTCCATTCCTCGTCTTCGTTCAAAGTGGGCAGATATCCAGATATACCCTTCCCTGTCCCTGACCCAGAACTCTGGTCACTACAGAGCTTTGGGCTCTCTGAACCTGTCCTCGTGTATTCCAAATAAATATCAGACTTGAGGAATGAGGGGTAAGTATTCTCCTCCATGGTAGACTGGATTTCAGTCTGGGCCTGGTCAAACATGGCAGGGTCAATCAGCTGCTTCATAATGCAGTCCTTTATGAAACTCTTGGTAGCTGGCTTAGTTTGCCTGGATACGATGCCATTGTTATCAAGGATATATTTTCGGTAAATAGCTTTGGCCAGCTTCAGTCTCTTCTCCTCATTCGAGTCACAGGGCTCCAGTTTCCTGAAGCCGCTGCAGGCAAACCAGAAGTCCAGCAGGTCAGCACAGTCCTCCTGCTTCAGGAAAGTCCTAAACAGGTTTATCCCATCTTGATCGTCCAGCAAGGAGTGCAACGACTCGGCCCACTTCAAGTATGGTGGGGTGGGTGAAGCACTGCCCTCAGGCTCATATCCCAAGTCCAGATCTGAGCGCCTTGGAGTGGCTGTTGAAGTCTCGCCTTTAATACCAACACCTTTCCCGGAGCAGAAGCTGTGACTGACGGGCCTAGGGTCTGTGGACACCAGTTCACCCTCCTCACCAGGCACTGGAGGTCTGGGGGCATCTTCAGTAAAACTTGCGAGGTCCAAGGGGAAACCCTGCTCTTGAATATTCATTTTGAGACTCTGCGTCAATGAACAATGAGCGCTGCACCCTAATACATCAGTACTTATAGCTCCAAAGTGAATCAATCTGTCCTGTTGAAACCATTAAGAGGACAAGGATTAGGAAAGGTGGGTCCATGGAAACATGACCATAGAGGTTTTCTCAAGACAAGACTTGCAATGATGCCCTCCCATTCTAACTCCAAGCCAGAAATTCCATTTAAATTTGCAACCTTTCATCATAAGGTTTTGCTTATTAAAACAATTTCTGGAAACTTTTACAACAACAAGAATGCCTCTGTGCTAAGAAACAGAGAGCACCACACCCTTCAAGTGTCGTCTGTGAAAACATCACAGAGCCCAGCAGCCTGGGGACTTCCCATCTCGGCTACAGAGCTGAGTGGCCAGTTCTCTGCAAGCTTCAGGAAGGCAGGAGAACTAGAGAAAAAAAGGTGTTTCTAGTCGTCCTAGTTGTACAAACTTGAGTGAAAGCTTATTCCTCACATGTGAACTAAAGATGACCACCCTATCTGCCCCATGGGGTGGGGCAGATACAGAAAGGACAGCACATCACACACCATTAGGTGGGCGGTGGTGTCTGCACCAAACATTCTCTAGGCCCTCAGCAACTGTGCATTCTGCCCACCTCATCACTTCATACTTAGTATGCCTCATATGTGCAAACATACATTGAGTTGTTCCTCTAACTCTCAATACATGCCTATAAGAGCAGTTAATTATGGGTCACCTTCAGCATCTTCAAGCGAGTGAGCAAAGGACACCACCCACATTCACACATACGCACGCCTTTTCAAGTTACCAATGCAGACAATCTTGAAAATGCTCCCATCAGAAAGCTGCACTTCATCTTTAAAACCTTGCTTATAATGAAAGTATCCTACTAATGGCAAATGGCAATTGAGTACTCTGATGAATAGAAAAGGTATGGGAAAAATGAAATCCAATACAATTATAACTTTTAGGGAAGGAAGCATAACAACTCAGATGATTTAATACTTTAAACAAAATACCAAACCACCCACTCTTTTAGAAGTCAGGGAACCATTAGGGTTTTTTGTTGCTGCTGCTACAAGTCTGTCTGAGGTTTGAGGGAAGATTGCCCTAGATCAGCACTCTGCCATGGTCTTTTGTCCTCCCTGACACATCCTACAAGGGACCACAAGCTTGTGCTATGCCTCCCAACCTGGCCAAGAGGGTGACTGCCATGATGTAAATGGTCTGCCCAGAGGTGGACCGGAGAGAAGCTTGTCAGGTCCAAAATACCTCGAGTACTGAAAAAGCCAGAAGCAGCAAAATAAAACCCTAAAATCTGGTACCAACACAAAGGGTAGCTCTCTCTGGCAATCACTCCACTCTGGGGCCTGGCCTACATGTAATCCTCCCCTAGCACCTGCATTCTCACACTGCACGCCCTTCACCTGCCAATAGCTGCTAACGGCTAGAATGAAAGCATCCAGAGATGGAGTTCACAATTATGTGCACCAAATGACATTTCTGCAGCTAATGACTTTTTATGAAAATGACTGGGTAGGCTGTAATTTCAGCCTCAGCAGAAACAGCCTGTTCTTAAGGTCAAGACCAGTGTGCTGTGGCACCCTGTTGTTCATGGACCACTTCAACTGCCAAGTTGCTTTTCTTTGAGCACCATCAACACAGAATGAATACCTATGGTGTCTCAGCTCCACACCAGATAGTGGATGTCTAATGTCTTCTTGTCCAGGACACCATTTCAGGGAAGAGGGCCTGTACCCAGCCCCTGAGCTTTACCCTTAGAGATACTCTGCAGTTCACTGATCTTAAGAAACAACCAAGTCACTGTGTTGGAATGGGAAGCTACTTATGAATGTCACATTCTCTTAAGGTGCTATGACTTCTATGTAAATGATCTGTAGCAACCCAATTTAAACATTTTCTGGACTCTCAGCACCTAGCACAAGGTCTGGCAACTAATGGATATCAATAAATATTTAATTCATTGACATAAAGGAAAATTACACTTGCCACGGATGCCAAATGTTACCTCTTTACAGATGCTGAACTACTATGCTATAGAAACAGCAGTAAATTCAAGATTTAGCCCTTTATTACAAATGGGCTATCTTAAAAGACTGACATGTTAATTCACATGTGAACAAGTCCCCCTAATCATTTTAAATTATTTTTCATTGCCCAAAAGAAACATTTCTTATAATTCACATCTATTTTGGCTATCAACTGACAGAAGACCTTTGGTGTTTCTGGAAGCACAAGAACATTTCCCTCAATTACTGATGTTATCGAAATGCGCTCTAATTCCCACAACCTCCAGGTTTCCACAGAGAAGCACACCAAGCATTTAGTGTGCACACATGTACATACCACACATAAAGCAGTTATATTAATTCAGGTTAGAGTCAAATACCCACAAGCACTGAATCTGACCAATAGCATATAACCACCATCAATAAAGGGATTCCATGAAAGAAATCTACAACTCTGATACCACATTTAAAATCTACTTTGGTCACTGCCAAGACGACATACCCCTTGGGTACCATGGCAGCCAGCTCAATGCTATAGATGTGTATGTATTTGTTTATTTAGCTCAAATATAATTTTTTACTGTCTTGTTTATTTATGTGAAATGTGTAAGTACTTACTACAACATGACTGACATTTTCTCAACTGTCCCTTAATTAAACTCTGGAAAGATTAAGCGCTACCGTTTTACATGTAATCCATTCCCCCACCACCTAAATTCTAAATAACCAATGTAACCAAAAAAGGTCCACCTAGCTTCTCTGAAATTAAAAATCCAAGACACACCAACACCTGATAAGAAACACTGTATTGTATATGCTTCCCCATTCTTATTCCTGAACATAAGTTCTTGAAAATGAACCCCCAGCCCTAGCCATTTTGGCTCAGTGGATAGAGCATCAGCCTGCAGACTGAAGGGTCCCGGGTTAGATTCGGGTTTCAGGCTTGATCCGCAGTAGGGTGCGTGCAGGAGGCAGCCAATCAATGATTCTCTCTCATCACTGATGTTTCTCTCTCTCTCTTTCTCTCTCAAATCAATAAAAATATCCTAAAAATAAAAGTGAACCCTTGATACTGTTATCTTGGAAGGTCAGATTTTGACTCTGTGTGTTCTCTAAAACAGGGCCTGTGGGTCCAAGTATGCTTAAGACTCTTCCTGAAGACTCAGAGAACATAAGTGGGAGCAAAAAAGAGGCTGAGATGCATGATTAAGAACTCTACAAATCTGAGAGGTGAACTGAAAAAAATCCCAAGAGAATTTATTTATTTTTCTCTACTGTCCTTAGTGCCGAACTAAGTAAGTTTCACTGCCCTGGCTGTACTGCTCTGGTTTTATGGAAGATGCATTCCAAAATACGGTGTGGAGGTAGAATCTAAGACTCTCAAGCCAGAGTTTGGGTGCATCGACATGAAAGAGTACAGCCACTCAGAAAAGCAAAACAGCAGCCCAGATCCTGCCTAAGGCACCTCTGCCTCAGAGGGAGTGCCCTCTTTGGGTTTCAGACTCACTCATTCCCACCTTTTGCTGGGGTTAGGAAAAAGAGACGTTCCTTCTGTCCAGCCTCTCTCCAAAATCCCTGCACACAAGGTCTCACCCCAGCAGTTACTCTGCACGATACCCCCACCCTGAAATATGCCTAAACCCACAGACCACAACACGCACCTGGCATTATCCAATCAAACACATCAGCTGCAGACCCCAGGCTCCTCCAGGAGGAATTCCCACCTCTTCTCGGAATCCTGGGTCTTCCTTACACCCTTCCACTCACCTAGAGCAGGAGTCTGCCCTTTCTGAACCAAACCCAGCACTCTTCCCCCCAGGGTTAACGTCCCTTGTCTTCTCTATCCTCTGCTGGCACCCCCTGACACACCTGCCCTCCCAGCTTAGCCACACACACCTTCCTCGAACATCACCGCAGTCTGCACACCCTCCATGCACAGCCTAAGCACTCCAGCACACCTCCCCACACACACTCCCGGCCCGCACAGCCTCTCCTCACACGCTCTCGACCCGCAAAACCTCCCCGCACTTGCTCCGGGCCCGCACCCGCTGAGCCCCTCTTCCGGGTCCCGCGCCCGGCCTGGCCTACGCGGCCTACAAAAGGCGGCCGCACTGGCCCGCGCCCCTCAGGAATGCGCGACCTACCCACACTACTCACCCGCGCGCGGCAGCGGCGGCGGCGGCGGGGCCCCGGGCCCGGCTCCCGAAGCGGCGCGGAGCGGCGCGGCGCGGCGCGGCCCATGCGCTCAGTGGCGGCGCAGCGGGCGGGACGGGGCGGGGGCGCGGCC
>JAAGEH010002525.1:1572261-1600274 GCA_011751065.1 Lasiurus cinereus
GAGAGACTGGACAAAAATCATACACCTATGGATGAGATCAATGGGAGAGAGGTAAGGGCAGAGGGAAGGGTAGGAGCTGGGTGGAGGGGTGCTATGGAGGGAAAAAAAGAGAAACAAATGTAATAATCTGAATAATAAAGATTTAATTTTTTTTTAAAAAAGAACACGGGCATATAAAGGGAAGAAGACTTAACAAACTGCCCCACAGCAATAATACCAGGTGATAGCTGCAGAGCAGGATTAGGAGTGGGTTCCATGCTGTGTTCAGGAAGTTCTATGTGATATCATTGTTAAGATCACATGAAGACTACAAAGCTCCGCAGCAGGTGTTAACCTTTCAGTAGTCGGCGCAAGACCAACAGGGGTGAGGACTCTGGGGGTAGGACAGAATTGACCCATTGGGCAGAAAGGGTGGGGGACTATCCTATGACTGCTGCAGTCACTTCAATTTGGGCCCCAGGACCAATGAGAAGGTGCCATCTCAAGCTTCCCAGGGTGACTTATGGGCACTCCAGGCTGGGTCACCCCTGGACAATCCCATTATCAGGCAGTTGTATTTGACTCCTCTCACTCTCCATATCTGTGGGGCAGGTATACTGTCCAGACATTTTGCATCCCTCTTGCTGTTTGGATTTCTCTCACCTACCCTTCAGATGATATTGCCTGAGGCAGATGCCCCAGGAGTGGTCCTGGCCTCAATGCCAAGCTGGAAAATTAGGGATAACAACAGAGCTTTTGAAAAATAGGGATAGCAACAGGGCTTTGCCTGAAACAAGCTGGCTCCAATGTCAGTTCAGTGTCCACCACTGCATGCATGATACCTGGCATGATGTCCCTTTCTAACCCAGATGCTATATGTCATCCTGTCCTGATGGTTCCTGCTCATCCTATGCCCCTTGCATGGAAACTCGCCATTAGACATGACACAGTCCCCATCTCCCTGCTGGTCCCAAGGCCAACAGAAAAGCAGTGGAATGGCAGAAGGTATGTGAGCCCCAAGGGTAGCACACTCTATTCCAGGGGTGCCTTCTACCTACTCCTCAACTCAGGTCTCATCCACAGTGTCCTAAGAGGGGTCCTGTCACTCCAGGATGAGGGACACAGCAGAGACACCTTTCTGCACAGCCTTTCTGGGGGAATCTGACCCTAAGGATGTGTCCACAGGTCCAGGAGATAGTCAAGTAGGCTTAGGGCTAGAGGATGACTGTTGAGGGTTCAGGGTCCCTGCTAGTTACAGGGTTCTGAGGAAGAGGAGGGGAGAGTCACTTGCCTACCACCAACCCAGTATCACTCCTATTTGGGAGCCTCAGGGACAGCAAATGGCCAGAGCTGGCCCAGCTCCTGGCTCTCTGGAGACACAGTCTGCCTGTATCTTGGGCTAGCTGGTGGCTCTGGGCAAGGTAGGTACTTCTTTGAGGCAGAATATCCTCCTCAACAAAGTGAGAGTCCTGGCCCAGCCCCAGCCCCAATGGCCTCAGAGGTCCCTGTGCGACTCTCTGTGAATGGGCCTGGGCCATGGCTTGGAGCCCATGGCTGGTTGTGGCCCCAGATCTTGTGTCTCAGACATATCACAAGCAGAAGGAAGAGCTACTAGATGCCCCCAACCTCAGCGCAATTTCCTAGGAAAGGTGTTGTCCCATTGAAAGAGTCTTGTGCCTGAGGGGCCTTGGCCAGACTTCTAAAGCAGCAGATGAAGTCTCACCTTCCCGAGTGGCCTTGGTCCACTTCCCCTTCGGGTCTTGGGCATGCCTTCCCTCTGGCTGCACTGACCCTCGCACCAGGGGGACTTCCTCCTTTGTCATCACTGTTCCCTCACCTGGAATGCCCTTTCCCATCCTGACCACTTCATCCCCAAAGGCTTCTCCCAGTGCTGGGAACTCTCACGATCCTTTGCAGTTTATTTTCCCCACTTGATGCATCTCACTCAGTCCCCCCGACACCCTCTTGCCTGCAGGGACCAGGGGGAACCTCTTGAGCTGGTAGCTGGGAGACTTGGTGATGGAGTCAGGCCAGCTGCCCTCACCACAGCACATGCCCTTCAGGTCAGCCGGCACTCACCCCTGACCCTTCTACTGCCCATCCTGCACTTTGCTGCCCTGCTATGTCTCTCTCTGCTGCCTAGGAGCCCTGCGTGGCCACTGCCAAGTTATAAGTATGTGATTATGCATGCTGGGGTTCCCCAGGCCCCTTTGTTGCTTTGGAATCTGTCCTGGCAAACAAAAGTGCACTGGATTAGCCACAGTGGATTAAAAGATTTGCTTCTTAGAGTTTAACTAATAACCTAACAATTGTGCCGACAGAGGCTTTGAACGTCTGGACACGCTTGCCAGGCCATCTGGGAGCTCTTGGCCTCTGTGAACAGTGGGGTGGCAGTGGGGTCATAAGAGGCCACCACCACCCGCTCTCACAACCAGCTCTGTGTTTGTCTGGGCCTGTGCTCTT
This sequence comes from Lasiurus cinereus, assembly GCA_011751065.1. Lineage (NCBI taxonomy): Eukaryota > Metazoa > Chordata > Mammalia > Chiroptera > Vespertilionidae > Lasiurus > Lasiurus cinereus. Next base: position 1,574,704 of record JAAGEH010002525.1, read on the forward strand.
GGTTCTGCCAGGCCCATTTGGGCTGAACTTGGGAAGGAACAGACTCCAAGAGGAGGTGATGACCCAGGTGGAGGGAACAAGGCCCAACCAGGACCCCCTTCTAGAGAGCTGGCTGCATGAGGCCAGGTGTAAGTGGTATAGACCAGGCCTTAGCTACACCTAGCCTGGTCCCCCTGGGTGTGTCCACATGTCCACCTGTCCACACAGCACCAAGGACATAGCAACATGGCAGTGATGAGCAGGTGACATTCCAGGCTTCACCATGCCATGGCACACGGCCCCCCTGCAGTCTCCCCATGATGCACGTTCCTATACACACACACACACACACAGACACACACGCGCGCGCGCGCGCGCACACACACACACAAACACAAAAGCATGTCCCTCTTTGATCTCCAAAGGATACTCCATTTACAAGCTCTTAATCGCAGCTGTCTTTTCGGGGCCTGTCCTCTGAAGTCCCGAGTAATGGGATTTGGCTCCTCTGATCCATCTTGAGCTGGCTGCTCGCCATTATAGGTAGACATTTTCCCCCTTTTTTTTTTTTTTGCACTTTTTTTTTTTCTCGAAAAATTGTCCCTTAAACCTCACATGGCTTGTCGCCTAGTCCTGGGAATGGTGGCTGGGAGAGGGGCAGGCAGCTTTACGCCAAGGGCCTGGCCAGTTGGGGGTCTTTGATGCCGCCTCCATGTGAAATCTAATGTGAAAGACCATGAGAGCGATTTTCGGAACCATAGTACAGTGGATTCATTCTGCCTCGTGCTGTTTCCTTTGTCTCTCTTTCCATGACCCTTCCTTGGGACATTTGGGGAGAAGGCCTCAGAGTGAGGGTGCGGTTATGCGTGTATGTGCATGTGAGGGTGCAGAGGGCAGGGTCGGCTGAGGGCAGGGCCTCAGCCATAAGAACAAAGGGCAGCAGGGAGCATGTCCACCTGTCCGCCTGCCCATCCATCCGTCAGTCCATCCTCCCACCCAGCTTACCTCACCTGCCTGGTTCTGTGTGCTTGCTCGCGCCCCACCATCCTGCGGTCCGCCATGATGGGCTTGGCTGTTCGTCTGAGCACTTTCAGCCACTCCAGGAAGCGAGTCCCTGCTCTTGGCCACTGTGTGGCTGGGAGGAAGAAGCGTGACTCTAGGCTGCAGCTCGGGCTCCCACCGCCGATTGGCTGAGGCAGGGACCAGATGACGGCCTCAGAACCCTATGGTAGCCATGGCAACCAGCCCCTTTAGATACCGCCACCCCCAAGCCACTCCTGACAGCTGAGGGAGCAGGCAGCGCCTCTGATGGGTCCACGCCAAGGTCCCCTCAGAGGGTCAAATCAGGCATGGCTGGATGGTGGCTGTTCCTGCACTAGCTGTTAAGTGCTTTCATGTGTGTGTGTTTTTCATGAATGTCCAGTGCAAAGGGTCCCTGTCCCTCTCGGGACATGTATCAGGCTGCTCCATACCGTGTCTGACCCCTCCGTGGAGGCAGAAACAATGTCCTTTATAGCCCCTGCTAAGAGGAGGACTTCAGGTTAGGCTTGCCCCAGGGGCTGAAGGCCAAGCCCAGTATCATGAGAAAATAATGGGTGAGAGCAACAGGAGGAAGGAGAAGGAACTGCCCAGTTCCAGGTGGACCGAGCCAACTTTTGATCCACCTCAAACCCCAGAGGGCCTGCCAGCTCTATCTCTGACTGCCAACCACTCCACTGTACTCTCATTAATCCATTGAACACACAATTACACAGTTCCCTCTCAACCTTCAAAGGCCCTGGCATAGCTCTGCTGCCTACAGATCTTATGCCGCCACCTGTAGGACTCTGGGACTTGGGCCACATTAAGTAGACACTCTTCAACCCTGCAGAAATTGACCACACACTTGTGACCTGGCATCTGTTCTTCCCTTGACTTGCACCCCCAGACCATTTGGTGAAGCCTTCCCAGATGTCTCAAGATGCTGCAGAGAGCAATTCATACCTCATCTCTGTGATAGCCCCTGACCTGTCCAAATATTCCTGGGATGAGCACCACCTGGTCAAGGTCCCTAAGAAGGCCACCTGAGGCGCCAGCTTTCTGGCCCATCCCAGATCATACCTGCTGAACACAAGATTTAGTAAGGAACAGCTGCAGGGCTGCCAGGAGTAGGTGTAAGCCTCAAACCCCTGTGAAGAGGCCAGGACTAAGGGAGGTTCTGGGGCCACTGCTAAGGCCAGAAGATCCAGGAGCTAGGGGGAGCCTAGAACACTGATCAACATGGGTCCCAAAGGAAGGGGTCAAGGAAGGCCAGGCTGGATTCAGAGCCACAGAGCAAAGAAGCTGCTCAGGTAGCCCCCTGAACTTGCTTACACTTCACACTGCCTCCACCCTAAGCTACCTGGTCACATGACTGAGAACCCAACTTTAAGGGCCTCCGCTACAGGATAGGATGCCACTAGCAGATAGCACTTAATCAAGGTCACCTGATGGTGATAAGAGTCCTGGATCTGCATCTCCAACTTGGGGGTCAGAATGAGCTGGGAAGGGCTCTGGTTTGCTGTGGCAGAATGCAGGACAGCACAGGGCTGAGGCTAAGGGGGTTCATCTGGCATAGGGCTACAGCTTGGGGGCAGTTGGTGGAGAGATTTGAAGGGAGTCTGGAGCCAGCAGAAGGTTCAAAGGGGTGGCAGTGTATATTGTGGACAAAGTTCAAACACAGGCTCAGAGAAGGGCAGACAATGCACATGGGTGGGCCTCACAATGGCTCCTCTGAGCTCCCAGCACCCTGATAGGACCCAGGGCAGGACAAAGGTGCCCAGGCCTCACCTGCTCTCTCCACATGCACCACCATGCAGCCAGTGTACACTAGAGTAGGACTCCAGTAACACCCTCAGGATGAAGGGAGGTACAGAACCGTAGACTGGGCTGCACCCTTCCTGGGGCTTGAGACAGATATTAGAATGAGACAATGGACATAACATGGTCTTGATGGCCACTCTACTGCCCCAGTCCATAGCCAGTGATGGTCTATCCTGTGTCCACAGCCCAGCCATGGCCCTTGACACTGAAGCTGACTGGTTGGGCTCTGTTGTCCTATAAACACATGGGACACATAGGGATCAAGAGGGCTCCTAGACAGCTGAGGGTCTGACCCAGGGTTAAGTCTAGCTTCTGCAGGTTGGACCTTGGTCAGTACAACTGACCCAATTCAGGGGCTTGAGGTGCTGCAGGACCTCATGGAGAAGGAATTGGAGGCTCTCAGAAAAACACACAACAGAGATGACCAGGGCCTGGAGGAATATATGGGGGCAGGGATATGTGGCTAGATGGGCTTCAATGGCTCAGCTCCTGGTTCCATATGACATGTGAGCAAATATAGTCCATGTGATCCCTCCCCACCTCTACTTCCTGAAAGGTAGAACAGTATGATGGATCCAGACTACCAGTGGCCTGTCCCAGAGCTGGGTTATTGTTTTATTTGTGGTAGGGGATGACTGTCAATAACTGAGGGCTTCTTAACCTTTGCTGAGTCAAGGGTATTTGTGAGAATTTGAGGAAACAAATGGATGCTGCCTTCCTCCAGGAGAGCTCATGTTTCAGAGATTCAGGGTCAAGGCCACACTGAGACTGCCACTTCAGTCTAGCCTCTGTTATAGAGAAATGAGTGACCTGTCAAAGCCATGCTGAGCTCCTCCCACTGGCCAGCAGCACCAGAAGCCAGGGGAGCAGAGCCAGCCAGGACTTGGGACACTCCTTTGGTCCACCATTGTGACAGGGAAACAGATGCCCAAGTTCCCCCTACCCTGTGCCAGCCCCAGGTCCCTTGGTGATCACAGGAATCTGACACAGGAGCCCCCTTACCTGTGGCCTTCATTGAGTTGGAAAACAGGTTAGTGAGGGGTGACTGAGAACCAAGGTCAATGAACTGGGAACATTAGGGGTACATACCACTGTGGTGACCCAGGTGACAAGCTGAGGGGCTGGAAAGGGATCAGTTTGATTCAGTTCAGGGCTGATGTTGAACTGTGATGTGGACATGAATATGGAGAGGACTGGCCCATCCAGAACACAGCCAATCTGGCTGAAGTCAGAGGCTGTAGTGCAGACAACTGGACTTGGTCATGCTGGTCCACCAGAGCTGGGCAGGGGCAGACTGGAAATTATCAGCTTTTGGTAAAATTTTTTAAATATTTAAAATTGTTGCCCAGCAGGCATGGTTCAGTGGTTGAGGGTCAACCTATGAACCAGGAGGTCCTGGTTCAATTTCTGGTCCAGGGCACATGACTGGGTTGCAGACTTAATCCCCAGCAGGGGACATGCAGGAGATAGCTGATCAATGTTCCTCTCTCATCATTGATGTTTTTCTCTCCACTTTTCTGATATCTATTAAAAATACATATTTAAAAAAAAAACAACTGTTGCACTGGCCGGTTTGGCTCAGTGGATAAAAGGGTCTGCAGACTGAAGGGTCCCAGGTTTAATTCTAGTCAAGAATTACTAGAATTCTTGTAAGAATCACGTGCCCTGATGACAGGCTTGACCCCAGTAGGGAGTATGCAGGAGGCAGCTGATCAATGATTCTCTCTCATTGATGTTTCTATCTCTCTTCCTCTCCCTTACTTTTATTGATTTTAAATCAATAAAAATATTTTTTTAAAACTGTTCATAAAGTAGGGACATTACATGAGAGATTGCTGGTATATGGGAAGGATAAGGAAGTGTGTGGGACTAGGACTGTACCCAGCTTTGGACAGAGATCTTGGAGATGTGCCCCCCAAGCAGATCCTGACTCTTTATGACCTCATGAGCTGTGAAATCTCCAGGGCTCTCCTACAGCTGTACCCACAGACCAGCCATACCTACTGGTCAACTGCATGTTCTCTCCAGCCTCTGTCACCAAGAATACAACCCGGACGTTGTCACTTCCACATCACCTTTCAGGGGAGCCCAGTATCCCTCAGCCAGTTGTCAGGACCAAGTTAGGGGAACCCTTCTTGTGCTCCCACAGACCTTAATGGGTCTCAATGCTGGACTTCCAGGTAAGGGTCAGGGATGAGGGCCAAGTCATCCCAAAATCTGAGCAGGGAAGGCTTCAGGGTGACTGGGTTTGCAGGTTCAGGTGGCTGTGCTGAGATAGCTCCTGTGAGAGGCTCTCTCTGCGAGACACTGCCACCTACAATACCCTCTGAGGGCCCCTGCACCTCTGAGCTGATGGGAGGTGCTCTCCACACCAAAGGGCATGCCAGCATGGACACTGGTCACTCCCAGAGCCAGGCCACAGCCTGCTTGCCTCTGCACTGGAAAACATTCCAAAGCAGGCAGGATGTGCAATGCAGAGAGGCAAGCACCATCCTGCCCTATTACAAAACACCTTCAATTTCTCAGGATTCTCTCCCAGTGGAAAGAAAAACACCACAACAAATCTTAGCCCCACAGCTCAGCTGGAGACCACCGCCTCTCTCAGCCATATCCAGGGTCTCTGGGCAGGGGAGTAACGGGACCAAGGAGTATGTGGGAGAGCTCCAATCCTCTAAGCAAAGCAGCACACACATGGCCCAGCTCAAGACTTTACTCATGCTGACCCCAAAATGTGGTGAATCTTCCTCAACTGGACCTCCGCTGCAGGCGGAAAAGAGACCTCTGAGGCAGTGAGAAGGCTCCAGGCTGCTAGGGATCCTGAGATCAGAGGTCCATTAGGGCCTCTACCCAGAAGCTTCACAGCCAGCACACACCAAAACAGTCCAGCCACTGCCCACAAGTGGCTCTTCTACTGCCCCAGACCATGTCTAAGGTGCTAAAAGATAGAGGAGTGAGCTGGCCGGGGACAAGGGACACTGAGCCTGGCTATCAAGCGTGGGTCAGTCACTATGTGGTCACTTTCCGCTGGCTCTCTTCTGCATCACCGCCGGCTCAGACAGTGCCTGTTGCTGAAGCCGCTCAATTAGCTCTTCCACGTAGACCTTGAATAGAGGGACGGGCTCCTACAGGGGCAAGACGGGGTCACAGTGAGGCACTTTTGGGAGAACAGAAATCCAACTGCCTTTGGCCAAATACCAAGAGGGACTAGGAATGAGAGGACTAGGCCTCTCAGGCTTAGCCACAGGGTCAAGTGAGACCTTGTCAGCTTGTCACTCCTTAGCCCCCAGTCTAGAACATAGTGTCCTGTCCATGAGACAGAGTCTTCCCTTGGGGATACAGGAATCAGCACCTGCCTCTGGTTTCTCTGCTTGGGGTTTAATGGAAACAGCAAAAACTAAATAGAGGGAACAGAGGCAATCAGCTGTTTTGCCATGGGTGGGGGCTCTCTGTCCGGCAGTTACCACAAGCTCCATACCCTCGTAAGGGACAGACCTCAAAAGGTCTCATCTGGGAAGACTCTGAGGGATGCTAAGTGGCTAACCAACAGTGCAAGATTCCAGCTCTTATCACCGAGAGACTTTTTGTTCCTGAACCTATGAAGTGGGCCAGAGGGAGCAGAAGAGGGTCAGAACCATGAGGGGAGAGAATGTGCCATGTAGAATCCACAGGACTATGGCTCTGGCTGGGGAGCTGGGCCGAAGCAGCTCTTTCCCATGCCCCTCATTCAAGGCAGTGCATTTCCTCCCTCCCCATCTGTCTGCTTGGCTGCTATGCCACTCAAGAGGGTAGAGCCGCTGGCACTCACACACGCTCACCTTCTCCTCCAGAAGCCTCTGCTTCTCCACAGCTTCATCCAATGTCAGGCCGACCCACTCAGCTTCCTCCTCTGGGATGACAAACTCCTGGGCAGGAAGACAAGGAGCATGTGGTGAGGCCAGGTGGTTAGTCACTGGGGCCCAAGAGGAATAGAAGTCCAGGCCCAAACCCTCACCTTGTACTTGTCATAGATGGCTGCCCTCCTTTCAGGGTCGTCTGGGTGCAGCTGAGGGTCCCGACGAGCAAGCCGCAACAGCATCCCTCGCTTCAGGTCCATCCCAAACTTGGAGCACAGGTCCTCCTTCGGGGTCTGACAGGAAGCTATGAATGGGGCCAGGTGCTGCTGACAGGATCCCACCCACCCGGATACTCCCTAGCAGCTGGCAGTCCCTAGGCCAGAACAGAGGAAGGAAGAGCCAAGAACAGGGAAAGAGGAGGCTGTGTCCACGTGGGCCCTGGAGAGTAACAGAGCCACCCATAGCAATAAACTTTCCTGCAGGAAAGGCTTCAGGGTGACTGGCCAAAAATCAAGTATGGATTTGCAGGTCCAGGTGGCTGTGTTTCGAGAGCTCCTGTGAGAGACTCTCCCTGAGACACTGCCACATACAATGCCCTCTGACTGTTTCTGGAATGTTTTCCAGAGCAGAGGCAAGCAGTCACATTTCATTGGTGACCCTCCACTCCAGAGACCAGTGTGCCCCAGTGGTTGCTGTGACCTAGCCTTCCCTCTCTGACTGACCATCAGACCCCTCTTGCCTTCAGAATGTAGAAGTCAAACCCATAGACCTCATCGATGAGATCCAGGGTGCGCATAGTCACAGTCACAGAGAACTTCTTGTCCAGGATCTCACTATAGAGCTCGCGCTGAAACAGCTGTGGCTTCCACACCTTCTTTACCCTCTTTGAGAGCTGAGAAAGCAAGAGTTTTCATGAGTATCGCTGCTCCTCGCAACAAAGAACACAGAGCTGGTTGGTTGCCCATTCAGAAGTCAGCTTCTACCCAGCCAATTTGGCACCCCAGACTTTGCCAAGGTTGCTGGTATGTGTTTTAGACACAGTACACACACAATCATAACTCCGTATTTCACGAGTTATCACTTTCCACACCAGGGACCAAGAAGGCAAAGGGAGCCGCCAGCCTGGGAGGCCTCCCCTAGAGGGCTCTGCTAGCAATCCCTCCAGGTTTACCACCAGAGGCAGCATGTCTCCCCACAGACTTGGGAGACAAGCCCTCAGGTGAGTGTCTCAGTCTTCCAAAATGCGATGAGGAAGTGTCAGAAGTTGTGTCAGAAGTGTCAGAGGCAAACTATGGTGATTCAACCTGACAGGTGAGACTACAGACACCTCGCCCCTCACCACACAGGCCTCCCCAACCTTACACCTGATCTGTGCCACAACCGCTGTTCCTGATCATGGATTACCCTGTGTCAGGATATCCGGTTGGTTTTACAAAGAGCTGTGTTCCACAGAACTGTGCCTTTTCACTCCAGCATGCGCCTTTGAGGGAGCTGTCTCACCAGACTGTGAGCCATCCTGGGACTGGTCAGTCTCCCTTTTGCTCTCCAGACACCTCGGAGCCCAGCACGGTGTCCAGAGCAGCAAAACCCCGGGAAGTCCCCCTGCTCACCCACCTTGTCGTTGTTGACATATCTGTGGCCCAGAATCCAGCCCTCGCCGCCCCAGAGCCCCAGCTGGGACTCCGGGGGGTAGTGAATGGGAATGGGCACGTCCTCCACGCGCTCCCGCTGCCCATTTTTGGGGTTAATCTTGAACTTGGCCCCGTGTGGCCTATAGTGCACGGGAGTGGGCGTCCGCGTCTCCTCCAATGAGCGAAGGTAATGCTGGGGCAGGCGGGCGTAGATGCCCTCCCGCAGCTTTAACCGCTTCCACAGAAAGACAGGGAACTTGTGCAAGGGCATCGCGGCCAGCCTGGCGGAAGGCAGAAGACCGCCATCACGACGTAGCCCGGCTAAACCCCGGGCTCTAGCGCAGCCCCTACCCCAACCAAGCCTCAACCCCCCGCGCTAGCCCGGCTCGCGACCTCCACTCTCAGCGAGGAACAACCCGCCAGAAGCCTCGTACCTCCCAGAGCTCCGCGCCCCGCCGGAACCGGAAGTGGTGCTGTGGACACGTGCTCTCCACCCGCCACTGACTGGCCGCAAAGCCCGTCCCTCTATCGCTGTCCCGCCCACTTTTCCGCCTTTAGGGACAGTGAAAAGTGCCCAGCGAAGCCTGAGGCAGCACTAGGACCGTCCGGAAAGGCCGTTTTTTTGGCGAGCAGCAGCCTGGTGACAGGCTTTGTCATCCCCGGGCCTACCTGCTTTCCTCCCAGGAGCACATACACAAAAAAAGTGAAAACTCTTGCCTGGAAATATGACTGTAGCCCCCGGGGCGGCTCGGTTGGTTGGAGCGCCATTTTATACACAAAAGGGTTGCGGGTTCGATCCTCAGTCAGGACCCGTAGGAGAGGCAACGGATCTAGTGGCTCTCTCTCTCTCTCTTCCTCCCTAAACATAACCTTGCGTGAGGATTTTAAAAGTATATATAACTGTAGAGTATTAAATTAACCAATTACAGTGAAATCAGAACTGAAAATATATTAGCCTTAGTTTTATCGGCCCCCCCGGGGGAAAAGGCACCATAGGGAAAGGTGTCCCCGTTGTAAGGTTAGTGAATGCTATGTTGGCCACATGCAGAGTGACTGGAAGTGGAGGAGACCTCTAGTGAGGCTACACCCTGGACAAGAACCGGAAGGAAGCCAAAAGGGCTCTGAGCCTGGCCTCAGTGACAGCAGCCTCCCATAGCCCTGTTCCACATCCCTCATACAGCAGCTCCCTGTGCTCTTGCCTTGGGAAGGGGCAGGAGACTGCTCCTTGGGGTGATCATTGCCCCTTACCTTGCTTCCCCCACTGAAGAGAGAGAAAGGCTGGGACAGGTCTCTAGCAGCCCCTTAACCAAACATATGCTTGGGCCAGAGCAGGGAAGCAGCCATCACCTCCACTCCTGACAGCAAATCAAGAGGATGCTCATCAGACAAGGGCCCAGGGGAAGAGTGGGGACACAGAGTTGGAGCAGAGTATACCCTACATTGTTGGCACCCACAGAGCAGCCCCTTAGGCCCCTCCCCAGGAAACTCTTCTCAGGGGCCTTCAGCTTCAAAGCTGAGAACCAAAGGGAGGGGAAGAGGAGGGCACTATAGCCAGAAGCCAGCCTCTCCTGGGCCACCACTCATGGCAGCTGAACCTTATGTCCCCCAGTGCCAATCAGCTCTCTGGTGGCCATGATCACCTCTCCCCAGGGCAACTGCATCAGCAGAGGGCATCCCCATACCCAAAATAAACTGGCATTCAGAGGCACAGCTCCACGCCTCGGAGTGTTGGGGGCCAGTGGGAGGGGGGGTTCAAGCCTCCTCTTCCTCCCTGGTTCTCACATCACAGCCTCATAGGAGAACAGGGTGAAGAGAGAATCGTTCTCCACATCTCCAATTGTCCCCTAGCTGGCAGAACACAGAGCCTGCCTCCAAAGGGCATCTGTGTTCTCCAGACAGCCAGGACCTGGTCCCAAGGGCTATTGCAGATACCAGCTGGGACCTGCAGAGGATGGGGTCAGCTGGCAGGCAGAAAGCACTAGGGAATTGGGGGGTGTGGTCCTTTCTCGGCAGGAGGAAGCAAATGGGTGAACAGGGCCATTTTATTCAGTTGGAAATCTATCTGGACATGGTCCCTCTCCCTTGGTCCCACCCCTGGCTAGAGAGGCTGTCATCAAAGCTGTGCATGTCCCTGAGTTGGCTGCATCATGTCACCGTGTACAGCTCCTCCTGGTGGTTCTTACAGATCTGATAGTGGCAGGTGAGCTTCTGTGAGCAGGCCCAGGGCTCAGTGTGCTTGTCACGTGGTGGCAGCAGAAACGCCGTGCTTCCTGCCAGCAACATGTGCCAGATGCTATGGGTATAGTAATAGTTGCCACTGGTCATCATGGAGGCATAGATGGAAATGGCCACAGTGGCCATGGAGATGCCAGGCAGGAGATAGAAGATCCAGCGCTGCCAGGAGGTAGGGTAGCAGTGGCGCCGGTGCCCACAGCGATACACCTGGGGAGAATCATCACGAGAGCACTGGCACAGGGGCTGCAGCTGTACCTCCCAGGGGCCCACCCATGGGTAGCAGGACCATGGATGTGCAATACTCGGAACAAGTTCAAGGGCACAGACACCTGCCAGGTCCTCAAGACTGGGCCTCAGCATGAAGCCACACAAGGCCTTGAGTGCCAGTGCCCAGGTCTCAGCAAACATGGAGGACTTGCTCAAGCCGGTATGGCCCAGTAGATAGAGCATTGGCCTGTGGACTGAAAGTTCCTGGGTTTGATTCTGGTCAAGGATGGGCTCAGTTGCAGGCTAAATCCCTGGCCCTGGTTGGGGCATGTTGGGGAGGCAACCAATTGATGTCTCTCTCACATTGGTGTTTCTCTCTGTCTCTCCCTTTCCTTTCCACTCTCTCAGTAAAAATCAATGGAAAAATATCCTCAGGTGAAGATTAACAACAAATATATATATAGACTCAGGACCAGGAACATGGCCAAAATCAGTGGTCAGGCTCTCTTCTCCCAGACCAGGGGGTCTGTGGGGAGACAACACTCTCTTATTCCAGTTACCAGGAGATCGGATCTAGGCAAGAGCTCCTTACCCACATGGTGATCATAACCACGAAGGCAAAGAGACAAGGCCCCATCATGTTCCAGGCGCCCCTGCGGTCCAGCTGTAAGGACATGGCGAACACCAGCGTACCCAGGAGAAGCAGAACCTGAGCAAGGCACATAGACGACCACAGGGTTACAGGAACCCTAGGCCATTGTCTGTGATGGCACAAGGTCCAGCAGGAGCATGTGGCCTGGGCATGCCGGTCATCCTGTCATTGGCCCACTGCCCCCCAACATCTCTGCCCGCACCTTTGGAGCTCCTGGCACACTGTTCTGCTCCACTATCAGGGAGGGAGGCACCTCTCCTCTAAATACTGATTCATCCTGGGGCACAACTTAGCTAGGCAGGGGACCAAGTCACATGTCTCCATCAGCCACGCCCAGCTGTGGCAGAAAAAGCTCCAAAGTGTTCTCAGTACCAGAGATCCCAGGAGCACATCCTGGGCTTCTCAGAGAGGCCTGGCCTGGGCTGGGACTCTAGGCATCCTTTAAATAGAGTCTTGAGAGAAACAGGCTAGGAAGGTCCTTGCCTAACCCTATCTTCCACCTTCTTTTCATGGAATCCTCCAAGCAGCCAGGACTATCTCTTCCAGCTGCCAGAGGCTTCTTCCAGAGGGAAACTGGACATTACAAAAGATGGGAGGTTTCTCATGGCAGCAGCTGAACCCTCATTCTGATCTCTTCCTCAGCATGCAAGGGCTTCTGCTCCTTCAGAACTCAGACCCGGGTATCAGGAGGTCACTCACATATTTCAGAGCTGCCTTCAGCCGTGCCATGCAGAGAATGGTGACCCAGATGGACACTCCAGAGCCCAGGAAGTCGCAGTACTGCAGGGTGTCATAGTTGAGGATGCACAGCACGGCCTCCCCAGGCTGGTCGCAGGCATGATAGAACTGCAGGGCAGTGCGGTGAGCAGAGGCCCAGACATCCCCCCCAACCCCCAAGGGAGCAGGCAAGCCTACCGTGGAGAAAAACATGGTGTAGGCGTAGACAGAGGCCTCTACCAGGAGGCAGCGATACACAGAGAGGGTAATGGGAGCCAGGAACATGAGGTTGCTGAGGGTGAGTAGAAGCACTGCCATCCTCTGCTGGGCTACAGTCTGGGCTGTGCTGTTGTCTGTGCAGCTCCACCCACGCCAGCCTGTGGGCAGGGCAATGCTGAGCAGGTTGAGGGTGGGCAACTGAGGCCAGGCTAATGAGGGAGGCACTTCTGAACCTCAGAGCCCACCCTCACCCACAGCCCAGCAAAGAAGTCCCTTTCTCACCTAGGAGCAAGCTAGGACAGGTATAGGTAGTGAGGCACATGTGGGTAAGTATAGGCTAGTTTGCGCAGGAGCAGACAGCTATGAGGCAGGCATGGGCAGGTGTAAAGAGGTGTGAGACAGGTATAGGAATGTGTGGGGCAGGTGTGAGGCAGGTATGGGACAGGTATGGGACACATGTGGGACACGTGTGGGCAGGTATGGAGCAGATGTAGGCAGATATGAGTCAGGTATGGGACATGTCTGTGGGCAGAGGGGGCCAAGGTCAGAGGTGGTACCATCTCTGGGGGTGCCTTTCTGTGCTTGCATGAGGGAGGTATGTGGCAGGAGTGGGGAGAAGGCATTTGCTCATGTTCTGTGAGGGTGCTCTCCAGCCTTGGCAGAGTGGATGGGCTCCTAGAGGAAGGCACAGGGCTGAGAAGTCAACTATAGTATTGTCTGGAGGCATCCGGCCTGGCCCTCACCTGCCTTGCAGCTACACCCTGCATACAGGTAGCCATGTCTGCGTAGCAGGAGGCACTGGCCGTAAGGTCCACAGTCATTCAAGCAGGGCACCAAAGACAAGGTAGTCTCCACGAGGACTGAGGACTTTTCACATTCCCTGTGAGAAAGGGGCACAGAGCCCGATGTCCACATCTCTAATTGTGCTTGGACACATGAGCCCAGAATTGAGGCCCCCAGGCCCTGAGCCCTGGAAGACAGCAGCCATGAGATCCACAGAAGCCAAGATGCCCCTTCCCCTTTGCACCACACTGCATCCCAGTTTGTCTAGGGCTGTGCTGAACCAGTCCCCTCAGTAGACTGACTCCCAGAGCTGCCCGAGGAGGGGTGGCCACGTGGAGAAGGAAAGAACTTCGTAACTCCCTATGCGGCTTATAGGAAGCTGGGATCACTTTCAGACTCAGTTGCAGGCAGCCCAGTCATGTCCCTGAATGCAATGATTCCCCCACCTGGCAGCTCTAGGTGGCCCCCACTTTAGCCCCCAAGTTTACTTACTCAGGACTCTGAAGGCATACGAGCTGCAGGGAGAGATACCAGCTGTCTGTCTCTGGGTAGGGAATGATAAGGTGGGCCTTTCGAGACAAGGTGCTCAAAGACAGGGGATACCCCTGGAAAAAGGCTGCAGGAGGAGCAGGAAGGCCTGGTAAGAGGTGGCTGGAGAGGCTGGCAGGGTCCTCAGCCAGATGCTCCTGCCCATACCTGTGGTGCAGTTGAGCGAAGTGTTGAAGCTGACGAAGGGTGAGGCAGCGTTGACGCAGACCTTTACCAAGGTGTTGTTGGAAATCACACTCTGAAAGGGATGGCCGTGCAGTGTCAATCCTAAGTCTGATGCTGGGCAGTCTTTGTGGCTCCCACTGCCCACCCAGGACCTTCCCCTGCAGGCCAGGCACCACCCAGCCCCTGATCCTACCCATATCCCATTTCTAGAGGCACAGCACTCAAACTGCTGACAGGGACCTATAAAACAGGGTCGCTTAGCCCTGGCTAGTGTGGCTCAGATGGCTAGAGCTTTGTCCTGTGTATCGAAGGGTTGTGGGTTCAATTTCTTATCATGGCATGTACTAGAGGCAAGCAATTGATGTTTCTCTCTCACCTCTATGTTTCTCTCTCTTTCTCCCTCTCTAGAATCAGTGAAAAACACATCCTCAGATGAGGATTTAAAAAACAAACAAGCTTCCCTTTCTGCAAGTGGAGCTCCTATTCTGGTCCAATGCCTATTGGGGTCATTCTGTTACCTGAAAGGCCACATCAACCCAGTGTCAATGATAAAGTCAGTACAGGACAATGGAGCAGCATCATTCATCCTGGGAGCATCTGAGCCCTGAGCTGAGCTGGACCATGAAGTGCTCACCTTGTTGGCCCACAGGGAGATGGTGAGGGAGCCCCCACTGTCCATGCCTGTGTTAAGGTGCAGCCGCAACACCGAAGGCATGTCTGACTGCACCAGCACTGAGACCCTGTCTAGGGGCCTGAAGTGCACAGACACCACATCCATGTCTTCCCGCATGACCTGGTAGCTCAGAAGACAGAAGGGGCCACCAGCCACAGTGCTGCTCCTGCCAAGGTCCTGGTAGCCAGGGCTTGGAAGCAGCAGGCCATTGGAAGTGTTGCGGCTCTGGTTTGGACTGTTCTGTAGGAGATGTTGGAAGTTTATGATCCAAGGCCTACAGACTGACAGGGGGACAAGGCACTCAGCTGGAAAAAAGGGCTGGGGATCGAAGGCAGGGGGCAGAACCACCCCCAGCCTGCCTCCCCATGCAGCCCACCTGTGAGAGAAGCTACAGTGCTGAAAGCCACCAAAACGTGAGGCCCTGCCAGACTCTTGGCTGTCACTTGCAACCACCGATCCCAGGGTGGCGAGGACAATAGCAAGCGGCAGGTCTGGGTGGGGTCAGTGCAGGTGAGCACCTTCTGGAAGTTGCTGGGCAGGGTAGCTGAGCCCACAGTGAGGTGCACAGGGCAGCCTAGGCTCCTGTTGGACACACAGCCCTGCAGCTCCAGCAGCAGCTCCTGGGTATACTCGGGAACGAAGATTCTGCAGCCAAGGGGGATGGCCTCGCTCAGGCTTTGTGACTTCCAATGACCTCCCCTCACTGGTCACACTCAGGTTGGTTGCTCCCGATACCACCCCAAGACCCAGAACCCAACCTTTCTCACCCACAGTGAGGAAGTGGTAACACCCACTCCATCAAACCCAGAGGCTGGGCCTCCCCCAAGACCCTCACTTACTTGAGGTAGCTGGGGTGGGAGAGGAGGGTCTGTGGAAAGGGTGTGTTGGGCTCCAGGATGGAGACCTCGACTACCCGCACAACCAGCATGTCAGGCTGGAAAATGTAGGCACAGGTGGGAATAAAGCCCTAGGAAGAGAATGAGAGGCGGGGGAGGAAATTTCATAGGCATGGGATGGGGCAGGAGCAGAGAGCCCAGACCAGGTTGGGCGAGGAGGGCAGGACTAGAGAACCTAGCTGGGGGTGGCTGGAGGGGAGGCAGGACTACAGCAGAACCTTGACAAGGTCTGCCCCAAGGAGGTAAATAAGAGGGATCAGCCATTCCTGTCCCTCTATCTCTGGCGAGTAGACCCCTCACCTTCACTTCAATCTTCTGGGATGAGGGGGGCAGGTGGGCAGCCACAAACCAGTCCCCAGGTGCTGGGTGGGAGATGTTGATGGAAGCATTGTTCTGCAGCATCTTGATGAGGAAGGAGGGCTGCATGGAGGTGTTGGCAGGGAAGCTGGTACCCAGTGGGTTGATGACAGGAGGGGCACCATATCGGAAGTACCTGGAGGTGGGGATAGCAGGGCAGGCATCAGATGGCAGCCCTAGGCCAGGGTTGGGCAGGCGGGCAGGTAGGCACCTACACGGTGATTTCCACCTTTGCACACGTGGGGTCACCACCCTGGGACACCTGCAGCAGCCAGCGCAGCATTATGGTATCCGGGGGCACTCGGAAGTGGAAGAGTCTGGCACTGCCATACCAGCTGTAGAAAGACAGCTTCTGCGGGGACTGCGAGAACTGCTCAGACACCAGCCTGATGTCTGCAGGAAGAAAGCACTGTCAGCCAGACCAAGGGTGCCCCAAGGTGCCCCCACCTACATGTACGGGGCAAACAGAGAATTCAGAGGCCCTTCTCCCCCGGCAAGGCCCCAGACAGAAAGGATGAGGAAAGCCATGGCAGGCTGGTCTAGAGCTCTTGGGATGCCTGGCACTCCAACTTTCACCTTGGCAAAGGTTATTGTCCCTCCCTCTTCAGCCCCTGGAAGTTGTCTCTGGCAACTGATCCCACTTGACAAATGAGGGAGTTCAGGCCTGTGATAATTTGGGACATAGCCTGAGTCCCCTCACCCAGAGAGGTGGCAAGCTGAGACCCTGGGGTGGAGCCAGCTGTGGGGACGAGAGGACAGCTGGCCCCCATTCTGCCCAGGGCTTTACCTGGAGCTCCCCACACCCCAATCTCTGCAGTAACTCTCAGTCTCTCCACCTCTGTGGCCTCAGCCCCTAGCTCCCCTCCCTGACACACTCCAAAATTTTGCCCTCACTGCTCACTTCCTGTCATACCAACATTTCTTGGAGCAGCTCTGAGGAGCTTCTGATACTCAGCACAAAGGCCTAAGCCCTATCTAGATAGGCCCCTCCTGGAGTGTACACTGATTAGGGCACAACCTCCATGAGAGCATATGTCTGGGTCCTACAGTGTAATCACCTGCCCCAGGAGTGAGTGAGGGTGCCCACCCAGGACCTTCCCTGTTGGGACTCCCACAGAACAGGCATGCTCTGCACTCCCATAGGTGGATTACCAGGCCTGGGATCCAGTCAACTCCCTAAGAGGAATGATGCCAGGGATCCTGAACTCAGTACCAGCTTAAGCCTTCTGCCCCCTGTGACCTTGGGTATCCAACTCTTTCTCTGGGTCCCAGTTTCCCCATGATTTGGTCCAGGTGAATAGCACCTCCCCTTGAGTGTTCCTCCTTCCAAGGTTAATGGATGTTCAAGTGCTTCTGAAAGAAATACCCTGTGGACACAGCAGAGGGCAGCCTCATTCTCCTCCAGGCTGAGGGTGCCGCCCTCTACCCTGCTAGGAGTTGCTGGCTCACACAACCCCAGTGGCAGGCCTTGGGCCCCTTCAGTGTGTCAGGTGAGCAGGTAAAGGAGCCAGGAGAACAGCTGGCTCTCCTGCCAGCATTCTGACCTTCCAATGGAGGAACCTTGAGAAAATATAACAACCTACTTTCAAAGACAATCTGAGCTCCAGAGAAGCCCAACATGGGGGCCTAGGCAGAGGTAGGCTCCACATAGGACATACTCCAGGCTTTCTGGGTGTCTGCTGGCCACCAGGTCCCACCTGGTGAGTGGCTAGGAGCCACTCAACTAGCACAAACTTTTCTCCTGAAGTTCTTGCAGCCCCTAGGAAGATATGACAAGGGCCAAAGGCTGGGAGGCGAGACAGGACAGCTCCCCACGACCATAGGGTCTTAGAGAAACAGTCAGCCAGTGGAACTAGCCTCTGGATGGGGTCCCAAAGGAAAGGTCACACTGCACTGCACAGCCCCCTGACCTGAGAGAGGCAAGTCCTTCTGGTTCCGCCAGCCCTGGAGCACCAGCTTGAGGACAGTTGGAACCCAGCTGGTAGCTGTGACGTTTCAACAGATGCACAAGAGATCAGAGATGTGCTCTAGGTCACCCTAAGATGCAGTGGTCCCCATTCCCAGGGCTACAGAGCCCCTCCAGGATACCCCCTAATCTCTGTAGCCCCATCTCCCTGCCCAAGATGCTCATATTGTTATCTTGGTAAACATACCAAGCCATTAACACATCAGTCTGAGCCTAATGTGGAAGTCACATCTCTGATAATAGGGAGTAAGGGTTCTATGTACCCCTGCCCTGCCCCATTGCCCCCTCCAAGGACACAGGGTTGTGGGGAGAACAAAGAATGTTCCTGAGCCTGACCTGGGAACTTGAGTGAGGGCACCCTCCAAACCAGGGCCAATGCAGACCCATAGTTCCCAGAAGCCAGCGCTACATTGCTGTCTACCCCTCGAGCAGGCCCGGGAGGTAAGGGGCTACCCCGAGTTTCCATCTCCACAAACTGTCCACCAGTGACCCCTTACCCCACTCCACCCCCCAGGATGGAGAAAATAAGGGTGGCAGTATCTAATGGAACATTTTATTCAGGAGTCATCTCTGAGAAACCACTTTTCATTTCAAGCTCAGAAACCAAAGGCACAGTATTCAAAGAAACAGGAGCTTGGAGGATCAAGATTTCAGAAAAGGAGAAGGGGCTGGGAGCACCAAAATCAAGGTGAATTAGTCCAAGGCTGTGCTGGATATGGCTGCCTAACTGCCCAGGGAGGAAGGGCAGCTGCGCCTTTGCAAAGCAGCCCTGCCAGCCTGGCCTCATGGCCCCATAGGAGTCCCAGGCCATAGGAGTCAGGGAAGCTTACTCAACAACCCCAGGCAGAACCCCATGGGCAGCCCTTCTGTCTAGGCACCATCTTGGCTCCGGGAAGATTGGGGCCTCTCAAGGATGCAGAAATGCAAATGGAGGGAAGCAAGTTCACCAATACCCATTTCCTTCCAAAAAGCAAGGCAGCTGTTGAAAGACTGCACTAGGGTTGGTGGTCACTGTGGGAAGGGTGGAAACATGACACCCACCTGGGCCCCTACTCCAGGATCTATGCAACTTTCTCTTAACTCTGCCCCTTCTCCAGACCAAATGCCTCCCCTCCCCCAATCACACTGCTTAACCCTTCTTTTCAGCAGCTTCTTAGCTGGAGTCTGAGCTGAGTCCCACTGGACCCCTCGACCCCACCACATCTCAGTGTTAGAAGGAGGAAGAGAGAAAGAGGACGGGCTCCAAGGGGTCCAGGCCGAACCCGACTCTGAGGACAGAGGAGGAGTCGAGCGCATCCTTTTCACTCTGATTGCTAGAACACGAAAGAGACTGACCTATGCCCCCAACCCGAGGGGGGGACCTGGGCACTGAGCCCGCGCTAGGTGAGTGCAAAAATGCCCCCAGGTGAATCACAATCCCGGCCCCGCCCCCCCGCCCCGCCCCCCCCCCCCCCCCAACCCCGTGCCGGCGGGTTGGCACCCACCGTCCCACTCTCTCACCACTCTTACTGATGTCGCCGGTGGCGGCAGGAGAGGGCCGAGCGAGCAGTAGCAGCAATAGCGGCCCCGCTACTGCCACCGCCACCGCAGCTCCCCGGGTCCCGATCCCAGCCCAGCCCATGGCTTTGCGCACGGCCCGGCTCTACCCGGACCGCGTCCTCGGCCACCTGCTCCCGCCGCCGCCCGGGCAGCCACCGCCGCCACTACGGACCCTGCCGCCGCTGCCCGGGGCTCCCATCGTCCCGGCCGGTCCCAGACACCGGCGCCCGGGGCACTTCCGCCTCCGAGGCCCCGCCCCGACTGGAGAGGCGCAGGAGGATCGCGGAGCTCGGGCCGCAGGGCGCGGGAGGCGCCCCGGGACTGAGGTCCGAAGGAGGACGCGGCAGGGGGATATTGGAGTGGGGGTGGGGGCGGGGACGCTGAGCGACGCGGGGCTGAGAGTCGGACGCTGCGCGATGCGGAATCAGGGGCTACATGGGGTTAGGGTGACGCGGGTGGGGTGCGGTGTGTGGTCTGGAGCGACTTGTGCCGTTGGGCTGACGCGGGGCTGGGGAGCGGACCTGAGGCCGGTGTTGGGGGAAGGTGGGCAGACGCAGTCAGGGCCGACTGCAGGACGGAGGGTGCACGAGGAAAGGGGTCGCAGCGAGGTCATGGACTGAGGGAGACCGCTTGCGCAGGAAGGGGGGGTATGCATGGTGGGATAGATGGACGGTCCTGCGGCCCGCGCTGGGAACAAGGGGCCAAGGCAGGAATTCGGGGCGGGAATTAAAGCGCGCCTGAGATCCCAGGCGGCTGGGGACGCCGAGAGAGCTCCAAATGCTTCCTGGAGGCGCTGGGTGGTCCCACGGGACGGGGTGTTTGTGTGTTCACTGAATTGTGGGGCAGGCCGAGGAACGGCGGGAGCGGAGACGCCTCACAGTCTGGCGAGTCCCACACCCATTTTTGCCTCCCCAGGGCTGTCACTCCGCGAAGTTGAAACAAGTGTGTGAAACACACACACACTTTTGAAAGATGAAGGCTCTGTAGACGTGAGAATTTCACATTGTTGAGTGGGTCACCCTTTATCTCCGGATAGATCCCAAACACTAAGGATTTAAGCATAAATAGGAAATGATCGGGAACTAGAGGAAAAGTTGGCTAAGATTTTAGAGTCTTGAAGAAATGTCTAAATATGGCTCCAAATTCAAAAGTCTTTAGAGGCAACACTGGAAAAGTCAACTAGGTGAAAATGTTTTCTGCAGAACAAAACTACCTAGTGAAGTAAAAGACAAACAAACAAACAAAACCCAAGCCATGAACTGGAGAGGACAGGCTTGCACCTGTCCAATCTTAATAAGATTAATAATAAAGAGCCCCTATAAATCTATGAGAAAATACTCATCCTCCAATACAAAAGGATCTGAGAATGCTCCTGGAAAGGAAATGCAAATGAACAGGAACAGGCTCAACCTCCCTCCTTATAGTTTTAAGTTCAAATAAAAAAGTTCCCAGATCCTCTTTTTTTCTTTCTCCTAACAAATCTGTAAAGATCAAAAACTTTGATCAAACATGAAGGATGAGATTGTGAGCCAACAGACATTCTTTTAAAATATATATACTTTATTGATTTTTTTACAGAGAAGAAGGGAGAGGGATAAAGAGTTAGAAACTTCGATTTAGCTGCCTCCTGCTCACACACACACACACCCTCCCCACTGGGGATGTGTCCACAACCAAGGTACATGCCCTTGACTGGAATTGAACCTGGGACCTTTCAGTCCACAGGCCGACGCTCTATCCACTGAGCCAAACCGGTTTTGGCCCAGCAGCCGTTCTTATGTGTAGGGAGCCTCTAGGAAGCCTCTGAACTCTTGAGTACATAGCCTTGCCTCAGTTATTCCACTATTGTGTGTTCTCCCTGTAGAGATTGGTCATGAGGGGATGAGATATTCGATTCATGGATGCCCACACGGTGATGCAAAACTCTACAACATAATGTAACTGCAAAAGGAAACCCAGAAGCTCTGTGTACTGTTTGGAAATGGTCTACCAGATTTAGCTTTAGCTCAGAAAAGGAAAGGGCAGAAAGTGACCGCTTTTGTTGGAAATTAATATATTTGCATGTTTCAAAGGCATAGAATAAGATTCCAGCAGCAAGGCCCTGACCGGTTTAGCTCAGTGGATAGAGCATCGGCCTGCGGACTGAAGGGTCCCAGGTTCGATTCCGGTCAAGGGCATGTACCTTGGTTGTGGGCACATCCCCAGTGGGATGTGTGCAGGAGGCAGCTGATCGATGTTTCTGGCTCTCTATCCTCTCTTCCTCTCTGTAAAAAAATCAATAAAATATATTTTTAAAAATATATTCCAGCAGCAAGAGTACTGGTATAGCTGGGAGGGAACCATGTGGTTAGTGATGAGATTGGGGGTGGGGGTGGGGGTGGAGTGCTATACCTGTTTGTACCTTTTGAACTTTATACTGAGGGAGGGGGTAAGGTAAACTGGAGAAGCTGACTCACCAGGCCCAAGGTCACTTAAGGCCAATGAAGTGGGGGTGCAGGGGCTGGAGACCTAGGGAGGAAGGAAGCCAGAGGTGTGAAGCACAAAAGAGACTCTTTGTTCCTTTGGAATTTTCAGGATGGGCCTTCTGCAATCCTGGCAGCAGGGGCTCCTGCTGTTCTGAATTTAAAGGGATAGCTATCAATTCTGGGTTTTATAGAGCTGTGATTTTAGTGCCCTATACTGACCCAGTTATGTTGGGGGCAGCAGCTGTGGTCAACACTGGATACTGTTCCATCCAAGACCCATCTCCTGCCCCAGGCTGGGCTCAGAGGCCCCCACCAGCCCTCCTCATCCAAGGTCCTCCCCTGAGTGTGCCACTTCTCATGAGCTTCCAATGCCCAAGTTCCCTACCAGGTAGGAGGGGAAGTAGCAGATGCCTCTGACCCAGTGCTCTATCTAGGGAGTTGATTAATGTGTAGGTAGACAAGGAGCCCTAGACGAGAGTCCAGAGTTCTTTGCTAAGTAATGCATTAGCAATGGAAAGAACGGTAGAACCCACTGTGAGGGGCTTCATTTTCAAGACTGGAAACTGAGGCTCAGGAGAGAACTCTGTCTAGAGGCATGTGCATATACACAGTTCTGTATTTTCTCTGGCACACCAAAAAAAATGAATTCCAACTAGATCAGAAGGTCAACTGCCAAGAATAAAATGTTAAAAAGGAAAGTTAGAATACATCACTTAGAATACAGAGATGGAAAGAATATCTTAAGCAACATAGACAGGAAACTGGGAAATCGTGAAGGAAAAGTTACTTATTTTACTACATTTTAAAAAATGTTATGTAACTATAGCCGAAACCGGTTTGGCTCAGTGGATAGAGCATCAGCCTGCAGACTGAAAGGTCCCAGGTTCGATTCCGGTTAAGGGCATGTATCCTGGTTGCGGGCACATCCCCAGTAGGGGGTGTGCAGGAGGCGGCTGATGGATGTCTCTCTCTCATTGATGTTTCTAGCTCTCTATCCCTCTCCCTTCCTCTCTGTTAAAAAAATCAATAAAATATATATATTTTTAAAATGTTATGTAACTATAAAAAGTATGAAAGGTCCTGAGCAGTATGGCTCAATTGATTAGGGTTCAGTGCACAGAAGGGTTCAATTATCAGTTGAGCTTACATATCCAGGTTTTGGGTTCAATCCCCAGTGGTACTGGAGGCAACCAATAGATGTTCCTCTCATGTCAATGTTTCTCTCTCTCCTTTTCCCTTCCTTTCTCTCTAGACTCAACGAAATCTTCACCTGAGGGTTAAAAAGTATGAGCTCAGCCAGCATGGCTCAGTGGTTGACAGTTAACCTGTGAACAAGGAGGTTATGGTTCAATTCCTGGTCAGGGCACATGCCTGGGTTATGGGCTCGATAGCCAGTGGGGGGCATGCAGGAGGCAGTGAATCAATGATCCTCTTTCATTATTAATGTTTCTATTTCTCTTCTCCCTCGCTGAAACCAATTATACACACACACACACACATACACACACATATAAACACACACACACACACACACACACACACACATATATATATATATATATATATATATTCAAAAATAGAAAAATCCAGTTGCTGAATAATGTGGATACATCCCATTTTCAGACTGGAACACCCTGGGACAGACCCTCTCACTAGCTCTCTGAGTATGGACCAAGTGGAATACTGTCCAACCACCCAGAGGGAAGGACTGTTAAGAGGGACAGGGGTGGGGGTAGGGGTGTGAGTGGAGGGCACAGACGTTTTCCCACAGTCAGTTGGCCACAATGAGCATTATTATATTTACTTTGGACAAACATTTCAAAGGTGCCCTAGCTGGTTTGGCTCAGTGGATAGAGCGCCAGCCCTCAACTGAAAGGTCCTAGCTTTGATTCCAGTCAAAGGTTGCAGGCTCAATCCCTGGTTCTCGTTGGTGCTTGCGGATGCAACCAATTGATATGTCTCATATCAATGTTTCTCTGTCTCTCTGCCTCTCCCCCTCCCTTCCACTCTCTCTAAAATTCAATGAATTTGTCCTGGAACTGAACTGGCACAGCAAACTTCCCGCTCAGGTCTCCTACCTGGAGCTAGTACGTGGACCGCGACAGAACCGAGCGCAGCTGGTCAGGATGATTACCGACGTGCAGCTCGCCATCTTCGCCAACATGCTGGGCGAGTCGCTCTTCCTGCTTATCGTTCTCTATCACTACATGGCCGTCAACAACCCCAAGAAGCAGGAATGAAAGCGGAGCTTTCTCCACCCCAGGGTTCCAGGACATAGTCTGAGGCAAGATGGAGGGTGTGAGGGGCCTTCACACTTCACTTCATCCCTCCTACCCATCACAGCATATAAAGCAACTACACCTGGATTTCTCCAAACAACTTTTATTTCCTCAAAGTCTTCCTTAACCCTATGGAACAAGAAGCTGCCACTGAGTAGAGCCCAGTATAGGGGTTGCTTTCTTTTCTACTCCCTCCCCCCCATATAAAAATATAGCCGAGACTGGTTTGGCTCAGTGGATAGAGCGTCGGCCTGCGGACTGAAAGGTCCCAGGTTTGATTCCGGTCGGGGGCATGTACCTTGCCTGCGGGCACATCTCCAGTGTGGGGTATGCAGGAGGTGGCCGATCGATGTCTCTCTCTCATTGATGTTTCTGACTTTCTATCCCTCTCCCTTCCTCTCTGTAAAAAATCAATAAAATACATTAAAAGAAAGAAAAAAATAATTTTTTTCTGTGGTCCCCCCCCCAAAAAAAATCAATGGATTTATTTGTTAATCAGGTGAGGATTAACAAAATTTTTTTCAAAGGTTAATAAAAGATACCTCCCCCAAAACACGCACCCCACTATAATTCAATTGTATCCAAATAATTGTCGGAAGAGCTGTGTCACCTGGGTGTTTCTTGCTCTGTGACCCTCTGCCTTCCTCTCTCTCTAAACAAACAAACAAACAAACAAACAAAAAACCTTGATGTGGTCTGGTAGGGAACTGTGGGTGTAGAAATCAGTTTCCCTCTTTGTCCCAGCATAAACTAGAACAGAGTGCTTAGACATCTGGGTTTCATAAAGATAATTTCCCCAAAAGTTTTATGAACAACATGGAGTTTTTGAGTCTTATTTTACCAAAACAATTTTTAAAATTATAACTTTTTGTTGATGCTTTAAATACAGTTTTATTTATTTCAGAGAGAAAGGAAAGGGAGAGAGAGAAAACATCAATGATAAGAATCACTGATCAGCTGTCTCCTGCACGTGCCCCACTGAGGATTGAGCCTGCAACCAGGGCATGTGCCCTGACCAGGAATCCAACCATAACCTTCTGGTTCAGAGGTCAATGCTCAACCACTGAGCATACCGACCCGGCATGTGTGGCACTTTTTGTTACTAGTTTTAAAAATCAGTACTTTTAAATGGAAACAGCTTGACCAAAAATCTGCCAACATGCTGGCAGATTTTTTTAATGAGAAAAAAAATTCATTTTCCAATCTAAAATGGAAAGTGCACACATTCAGAATTATGCTTAAATAATGGCTATTATTATTATTATTATTGATTTTTAGAGACGGAGAGGAGGGAAGAGATAGAAACATCAATTTGTTGTTCCACTTATTTTATTTATTTATTTTTTTAAAATATATTTTATTGATTTTTCACAGAGAGGAAGGGAGAGAGATAGAAAGTCAGAAACATCGATGAAAGAGAGACATCGATCAGCCGCCTCCTGCACGCCCCACTGTGGAGATGTGCCCGCAAGCAAGGTACATGCCCCCAACCAGAATCGAACCCGGGACCCCTCAGTCCGCAAGCCAATGCTCTATCCACTGAGCCAAACTGGTCTTGGCTATTTTATTTTATTTTATTATTATT
>JAAGEH010002525.1:1611857-1882959 GCA_011751065.1 Lasiurus cinereus
GAGAGACTGGACAAAAATCATACACCTATGGATGAGATCAATGGGAGGGAGCTAAGGGCAGAGGGAGGGGTGGGAGCTGGAGCTGGGTGGAGGGGTGCTATGGAGGGGAAAAAAGAGAAACAAATGTAATAATCTGAATAATAAAGATTTAATTAAAAAAAAAAAAGAGAGAGAGACAAAGGAAAAGGGAGATAGAAATGTTGATCGGCTGCCCCCTACTGGGAAATGAGCTCACAATTCCAGTAGTATATGCCCTGACTGGGAATCATACCTGCTACCTGCCACTTTTTAGTGCACAGGATGGTGCTCCAACCAGCTGAGCCACACCAGCCAGGACTTGATTTTTTTTTCTTATTTATTTTTACAGAAAGGAAGGGAGAGAGAGAAACATCAATGTGAGATAGAAACATCAACTGCTTACCTCCATTCCCCAACCAGGGTTCATCCTGAACTAAAACCTTGATAGATGACTTAACTGGAAATTGAACTGGAAACCTTTTTGGTATAGGAAGACGCTTCAACCAACAGCCATCCAATCAGGGCCAGAATGTCATCTTTAAATGGCTGGAATAAAAAAGAAACTCCTGTCAAGCCATGATTCTCTATCCAGAAAAATCATTCTTACAGAATGAAGACAGCCGACCGGTTTGCCTCAGTGGATAGAGCGTCGGCCTGCGGACTGAAAGGTCCCAGGTTCGATTCTGGTCGTGGACATGTACCTTGGTTGCGGGCACATCTCCACTGTGGGGCGTGCAGGAGGCGGCTGATCGATGTCTCTCTCTCATCGATGTTTCTGACTTTCTATCCCTCTCCCTTCCTCTCTGTAAAAAATCTAATAAAATGTATTTAAAACAACAACAACAAAAAGAATGAAGACAGTCCTAGCTGGTTTGGCTTAGTGGATAGAGTGTCTGCCTGCAGACCAAGGGTCCCGGAGTTCAATTCTGGTCAAGAGCAAATGCCTGGGTTTCGGGCTCAAACCCCAGTAGGCGGCGTGCAGGAAGCAGCTAATTAATGATTCCCTCTCATCATTAATGTTTCTATCTCTCTCCCTTACCCTTCCTTTCTGAAAACAATTTTAAAGAATAAAAAAAAAAAAGAGTGAAGACAAGCCCTGGCTGATGTGATCGGTGGTTAGAGTTTCTGTTTGTACACTGGAGGGTCTTGGGTTCAATTCCAATCAAAGGCACATACTGGGTTGCAGATTGCAGGTCTGATCCCTGCCCCTCAGTCAGGGTAAGTGTAGGGAGCAACCAATCCATGTCTCTCACATCTATGTTTCTCTCTCCCCTTTCCCTTTCATTCTCTCTAAAAATAAATGGAAAAAAATATTCTCACTCCTTGGGTGAGGATTAAAAAAAAGAAGAAGAAGATAAAGCTCTGACAGATGTGACTCAGTTGGTTGGAGAATTGTCTGTGCACCTAAAGATTGCAGGTTTGGTTTCCAGTCAGGGCACATAGGTTTTGGATTCCGTCCTGGTCCCCAGCATAGGTGAGGCAACTCTTGATTTATGTCTCACATTGATGTTTCTCTGTCTTTCTCCTTTTCTCTCTAAAAAATAAAAAATTAAAAATACGTTTTTTAGATAAAATAAAACCAAGGTGTGGTCAGCCACATTTTTTAGATAAAAGAAAACCAAGGTGTGACAAAAGAATGCTAACAAGATAGATCTTATATTGTCTTAACACAGACACATAATAATAATAATAATAATAATAATAATAATAATAATAAAAAGAGGGTGGGAGAAAACTTTTGGAGATGATGTTTTTATGGCATATATTGTGATGATTTTACATTTATATACTTATCTCCAAATCCTACACATTAAAAATATACAGTTTTTTGTTTGTCAATGTTTAATAACTGCGTTGGTATGAAAAACAAATATGATCCATACTGAGTTCATATTATCGACTTTTTCTTCTGATTTTAACAGAAATTGACATATTTTTCCTTGGGCCCTACAAGTGGAGAACTGTGGAGGATGGGGGTCAAGCAGAGAAAGGGGCGGGGAGAGATGGGGAGGAGGCCAACGCCTCTCCAGGCTGTCCACCCTATCCTTCCTCTCTTCCCTCCGCCCCTCCTTTCTTCCCCCTACCCCATACCTCCGCTCCCCTTTCTTTTCTCCCTCCACCCCTCCTTCAGTCCCTCCGCCCCTCCTTCTTTTCTTCCCTCCCTGGAAGCTTTATAATCCCGCGCGCTCCCTCCTCCAGTGTTCAGCCAGCGCCCACGGCCTGGGCGCCATGAGCTGCCTCTTAGCTCGCGTGGTGCTTAGGGACGCGTTGTGCGGCTCGCGGGCCTGGGTCCCCAGCCTGTTCGTACGCCCCTGCTCGGGTGAGTCCGGGGAGGGGATCGGCAGGAGGCGCCTCCTAGTCTTGGTTGGTGCACAGGCTTGGGGCCTAGACCCCCGCAGTCCTCCTGACTCGGCTGGGAAGTCTTGGGGCGCCAAGCGGGGGCGGGGGCGGGGGCATCCAAGTCCCGGAAGGCGCGCTCCTTGGGTTCCTGCGGGGGCGGGTCAGGGTCCTGCATCCCTCCCACTACTGCTCATTGCCCTGCAACACCCCCACGCCTGCCGCCCACCTCCTCACGTTGCCTCCGCAAAGGGACCCTGGAGCAGAAGGAAGCCAGAGGCCTAGTGGCCACATTGGGTGGTGATGTGATCCCTGCGGAGTTGGGACTCCTGATAGGGAAGTTACTATCCGCAGATGAAAACTCCTCCCTCTGAACCTCTGTGGTGTTTTCTCTAGGCCCTAAGTCCTCCTGGCCGTAGCTATTTGGGGCCCTGGGGCCCTTATCTGTAACCAGTCCTCTACCCTAACTGAGAGCCAGATGTCATGGTGTTCTAATGCTGGCAAGATTGCACTGCCATCTTCCAAGGCCAGGCTAGACAGCAGGTTCCTAGGCACTGGATTTGGGGGGAACAAACTAGTCGGGGGCTTCTATCCTAGGTGGGCCTCATTTGGCCCTGAAGGTCACCCACAGCACAGATTTCCGTTAATTTTCTTCCTGGGGATGAAGAATGGAAGCTGCAGATGCACCCCCTCCTGCCCCCCCCTCCAGGATGCTGGTTGGCTCCAATCTTATTCTCATTTCTCTACCAGTTCTGTCTTCAAAGGACTTTGCAGGACATCCAGGGTCTGGGCTTTTCTCAAAAGCACAGTTGAGCCTGGATCCAGTGCTGTGGGTTTGCATAACTCCAAAGTGTTTTGGACTATAGCAGGGTGATGCAGCCTCCCATCTTCTTAGCTGTGTTGGGCCGGGCTCAGTGCTCTCCTTGGGCCTGGAAGCTCCCCACCTTAAAACCTCACAGCAGCCGAGACCGGTTTGGCTCAGTGGATAGGGCGTCGGCTTGTGGACTGAAAGGTCCCGGGTTCGATTCTGGTGAGGGGCATGTACCTTGCTTGCGGGCACATCTCCACTGTGGGGCATGCAGGAGGCGGCTGATCAATGTCTCTCTCTCATCGATGTTTCTGACTTTCTATCTCTCTCCCTTCCTCTCTGTAAAAAATCAATAAAATATATTTAATTAAAAACAAACAAACAAAAAAACTTCACAGCAGCACAAAGTTCCTGCCTAGCCAGTACAGTGTAAGAGACATCCTCCAGGCTTCCTCACCTGCAGACAGGAACCTCTCTACCTTCCTCCTCAATCCCCAGGTGCCACTTGTCCTGGTGTCTGTGGCCTACCTGGTGAGGAGAATACACTGCATTTCCCCTTGGCGCTCTGCTATATTCTTTCACTTCAGAATCAGAAGATGGGCTCTGGGTCCTTGGTGATACAGCAGTGCCTGTGCTATCACCCCCAAGGACAGGGGTCTAAAGTGAGGCCAAGAGTCATGCTTTCTTTCCAGTGAGTCATCTCTGGGTCTCCTGGCTCTATCATGAGCAGGTTCTGCTACTGCCTGGGAGGGAGCTATGGTCCCTCCAACAGGTTGGAAGCCCCCAGGAATCCAGTGCCCTGCTTACCCTTGACAGGCAGCACCATGCTCGGCAATTCCTGGCTGTGGGCACTACACTTATCCCCCTCCAGAGCTGCTCTGGTGGAGGCAGACACTGTAGCCCAGATGACATCTGGGTCCTGGCAGGGGAACACAGGTCAGGAGACATGAAAAGGTGAGACAGCATCCCTGAACCCTCCTCTTCTAAAGGAGGGCCCTCCTGGACCCAGGAGCGGACCCTGGTGGCCGTGAAGCCAGATGGGGTGCAGCGGCGGCTTGTTGGGGATGTGATCCGACGTTTTGAGAGGAGAGGCTTCAAGCTGGTGGGGATGAAGATGCTTCAGGTACCAGGGCTCTTGGCATGTGGGTGTCCCTCAGTGCAGTAGGGGGAGGGTTTCTTATGGACCTCAGAACCTCAGCCCTTCATGTCAGCCCTGCTCCAGAGCCTGTTGGAAGTAGAAGGGAGGGATGGAGAGGTGGAGTTGGTATCTCCTGCACTGCTGTGCTTGACATGCCAGCTCATGTAGGGGTTATCTGCCAAGTCATTGCCCCAGTGTCTACTGGGGTTCCCTCTCCAGGGACTCCTCTCACTCATTCTCCCAATGCCACTCAGGCGCCAGAGAACATCCTTGCTGAGCACTACCACGACCTTCGGAGGAAGCCATTCTACCCAGCCCTCATCAACTACATGAGCTCTGGCCCCGTTGTGGCCATGGTATGGCCTGGTGGAAGGGGTAGAGGGCCCTGGATTGAGCCTAGGGCTGCTGAGCTCTTGGTGATCCCCAGTTCTTCTGACCTTTATCTCTGTGCTGCAGGTCTGGGAAGGCCCCAATGTGGTCTGCACTTCAAGGGCCATGATAGGGCACACGGACTCAGCTGAGGCTGCCCCCGGCACCATTCGAGGCGACTTCAGCTTCCATATCAGCAGGTAGAGGGGCCCTGGCACACTCAGCCACAAGCTCATTGTTTTGCTGGGTGAAAGTTAAGCCAGAAGAGACTTTTAATATGGGATATCACATCTCTTACTTGCTAGTCTCAGGGAGATAAAGTATTCCCTGAGTGTTGTGTATGTACTGCGTCATCATTGTCTATTGTCTGACTCTATCTTGCCAGGATACCCTGAGGGAGGATTGGTGGGAAAATGAGGCTCCCAGTAACAGTCTGGGCTGGTCCGTGAGGTTGTGGGTAAGAGGCCGAGGCCAGGCTGGAACCCAGTTTTCTAGCTCCCCTCTTCTTCCTTTTCCCTTTGCATAATCAGCTTGCTCTTCTGGATATTAGGGAATCAGCAGGCCTTTCCCAGGACCTCCAAGGTGCATGTTGAAGCCTGTGCCTTACCTTTGCTACCTATTACCTGGCACAGGAACATCATCCACGCCAGCGACTCCGTGGAGGGGGCCCAGAGGGAGATCCAGCTGTGGTTCCAGAGCAATGAGCTGGTTGACTGGGCAGACGAAGGCCACCGGAACAGCCTCTACACAGCCTGAACCTCAGGCTGCCCTAGGCTGCCCCCAGCATCCACCCAGGACCAACTACCTCTGTCCACAAGAACTTGAGCCCACACTGTGCTCTACCCATTTGCCCCAGACCACTTCCCTGTTCACCTTCTGTCTCAGCCCAGAGCAGCTGAGCCAACTTTATGTGCCTTTTGGTATCTTAAACCAGCAAGAGATTGGACCAAATCATTTCCATACCAAAATGCCAGACCACCTTTGAGGGGGTCTCCAAAAGTGGCTTAACCTCCCCTCCCCCACAGGGAAGACATTAAAAGTCCTTGTGCTGTGCATAGGGGTGGAGCACTCATTATGTTGGTGGCTAGGTACTAATGAGGCCTTTACGCAAGGTTGTATAAGCCAGTAGGGGGTCAATAGAATGTATGACTCAGGCAGAGATCCAGAGACCTCTCACTGAAATTTGGGGGAATCCAAGCTGGGCCCTGAAGCTGGTGCTGTCCCAACACACCATTCTGATTCCACTGAAAGAGTAGCTTCCTGCCTTGGACAGGACTGGAGGGTGGCAGGAACTGGTGGCTGGGGAGGCGGTGGCTAAGACCACCCTCAGGGCAGAAAGCTTGGTGACTATAACCTCCTCTCTGCTTCAAGTGGCTGAGGCTGCCTGGTATTTACTTGTTGACACTGCATCTCACCCCTAGTCCCCAGGTGTCCCTACTCACTCTTGACGGGTACTGGACACTACACAGCACACATCATTACATCTGCTAAGGCTGACTTGGTCCTCATTTGATATTTTTTTCCTTCTTAAAGTTTTTTGTTTTTTTAGAGAGAGAGGTAAAGGGAGAGGGATAGCGATAGAAACATCAATGAGAAACATCAACATTGATGGGCTGTTTCCTCTGCATACCCCTATTGGGAATCGAATCCAGACCTAGAATCAAACCAGCGATCTCTTGTAACTACTGAACCACCCTGGCCGGGCCTTTTTTCCTTCTTGATGAAGGATAGCCTGGTCCTTGCCCTGACATTTATCGCTCTTGAAATGGGTCCTTTTAGGAATTGGCAGTGGGACTGGACAAGTGAAGCAAAGCCTTTCCGTGGCTTTTCTTGGCTGGAGTCTCCTTCCCTCTTCCTCTTTAGATATTTATGCAACAGGGTAGGCAGGTGTCTGGGCGGCAAGGGCATTTAAATGCTGAGCACTTCCCAACCCGCTGTTTTAAATGCACAGCTGGGCCAGCCTGACCTTGACTCTGGAAAGGAGTGTGTGTCCGCTGTATCCAGCGGGCTCCGACCACAGTACTAACACCCAGTCTTATGGAGAGGACTTAGTCCTATGGACAGTTTGGAGGCCCACTCACCTGGCCTCATCCACAGAAATCCGCCTGCAGCACTGCGCTTGCGCCTGCCGCGGTTCTGGGACAAACCTGCCACCCCCATTCTCAGCCGGCCATGTGGCCACAGTACCCAAAATGTCCTGGAAGAAGCTGGGAGGCAGCTGTGGGTAGGGCTCGCGGTGGAGCGGGGCGGCGGTCCTGGGCGGAGCGAGGGGCCAGTGTGCAGGGCGTCCATCCAGAGAAGGACGAGGCACCTACGGGCCGAGCGCCCCGGGAGGAGCGAGGGCGCCTGCGGAAGGGGTGGTGGCGATGGGCGGGACCTCCGTTTCCCTGGACTCTACGGGTGCTCAGAAGTGACGTTGCTAGAGCGCCTCGTCCTGATGGTGGCAGCTGGTGCTCTGATCTGAAGCAGGTCCCAGGTGCTCCCGCCGCCGCGGCTCTACCGAGCGCCATGGCCCAGCCGCCGCCCGATGTCAGCGAGGATGACTGCCTCCCGGAGTACCGCCACCTCTTTTGCCCCGACCTCCTCCGGTGAGGGCCTAGCCGGGCCTGCGGTCGGGAGCGGGGTCAGGAACTGGGGATGCGGAGACCCGGCCTGGAACTGGAGGCACCTGGGGAGTAGGACCTGGGTCTCGGGGCGCCCAAGTGCTCTGGAACTTTGATCTTTGCATGTGGAGAGCACGTTCTGTTTGGCTTGGTCAGAGCTGGTTGATATCGCTAGTGGCAATTCTGGGAGGGTGGAAGTGAGGGGCAGTGGAGGACGGCTTGTATGTTTTGGTGAAAACATTACTCACTGAACTGACAACTTTATGAATAGAGAATTTTAGGCTGAAATAGGACTTCCCAAAGACCCAGGAAACCTAGGCATGCAGATGTTAGCGTTTTACTTACAAAAATTATCCTCGTTACTTGGTATCAGCCTAATTTGATAGAAGTGCCCAGTTCATAGGGTCAGAGCCCTCCCACAGCCACAGCCTTACCCCACTCCCCAGTTAATGGGGATATCTTTAAAAGGTCTTGAGTTGTTAATTCTTTATTGTTTAAAGTATTACATAAGTCTCCTTCCCCCCAACCCCCATTGATTGACCTCTCCCTGCTGCCCCCACCCCTCAAAAAGCCTTGTGTTTTCTTCCCCCAGGGACAAAGTCGCCTTCATCACAGGCGGTGGCTCTGGGATCGGATTCCGGATTGCTGAGATTTTTATGAGGTGAGCACTCTCTGTTTGTTCTGTGCCCACCACCCCATCTCCACTACTGACTCTCATGCTTCCTCACACCTTCCTGGGATTTCTGGGCAAGAGGCTGGTGGGTGTGGGAACTCCTTTTGGCAATGAGCCATTTAAAAACTTCTGAAAGGGGTCAGGTGCTGTCCTAGGGGAGGCAGGACTCCAGGGCCTTCTCCTAGACCTTAGTGGAGACTGTGTGGCTCTGGTCTGCATACCCTCATTTATACAAAGAGAGAGGGTTCAACAGCTTGAGGTAACTTTATTGCAGAGTCCCCGAAGCCTGGCTGAGCCAGCGTCATGGAGGGCCCAGTTGCATGTGGAACACAGTGTCTCTTGGGACACAAGTTCTATGGCCCCAGGTCCAAGTCAAATATTTATCATTCATTCTAGGTGAACTTTTTGCCAAACTGGTGGCTTTGGGCATTTTGCTTCTCTGAACAGAGTATGACTAGCTGGGCAGGGTTATTTTGAGGAGTAGGTAGAACCTGCTTAGAAGGGGATAGCTGCTATTGGCTATTGTGACCACCAACACTGTGAGGCTCAAGTTGTGAGGAGGTGACACAGGGCAGGTGCCCTTACCTCAGAATGGGCTTTCTGTCCTTTTCTCCAACATCACAGGGAGAAAGGACAGGGGCATGTGGGGCCATACCAGGGGGACCCAGAAGGCCTCAAGCAAATGCTTGAGCCCCTGTTTGATGTTCACAGCTGATTTGGTGCTGTGCACATGGAGTTTGGGCCAGGGCCTGTATTCCGATACCAGAGAGGCCAGCCCAGAAACGCTGGGAGTGGGATTAATGGAAGCCACCTGAAGTCCCACCACAGTGGCTTAGCTGTGTTCAGATCCCTGTGTCCTCTGACAGCTGTACCTTCGATTGTCAAGGGGACTCTGCTTAGAGCTCTGGGCAAGAGTCCATCTGGGTTTTATCTCTTGGCACCTTGCCACCCTCACTCCTGCCCTCTGGCTTTGCAGGCACGGCTGCCACACGGTCATTGCCAGCAGAAGTTTTCCGAGAGTATCAATGGTAAGGTGTCTCTACTATGCCTATCCCATCCATGGGTGGCTATGGAGACCCAGAGCCTGGACCTGAAGGGTCCTGAGGCCCAGAGGATGTTGACTCCAAAAGCTGCTCCTCTTCCAGATATCAAGCTTCGGTGGAGGTTGTCTCCCAGGAAAACACCTGGCTTTTAAAAATGTTTAATTATTGGGTCCTGTAAGGGACCCTCATATTGAGTGGTACTGATTCTAAGAGAGACCTCTGAGCTCAGCTGGATTATAATAGCGGTCCACATGTCCTACCCAACCTAGGAGGAAAGTCTCAACTCTGCCACAGTAGGTCTCTGGGCAGGGACTAGAAGTCCGCTAGAGCTGCCACTGACCCATGACAAAGTGGCCTGGAAGGAGATGTAGAGGGAGGAGTGTTGAATTTCTTAGAAATGTCCACTAGGGGTGGTGGACCCAAAGAATGGCTACCTGCCAGCTGCATCTCTCAAGAGTGGAGTCCAGCAACAAACCCTGGCTTTCCTAGCAGAACCTGGACACATCCTCCTTGGATTCTAAAGGGCTGTTCTCTCTAGGCTGAGCCACTTGGCCATTGCCCACCTCTTCTCTCCCTTCCTGTTTGGCTTCTAGGCTGCCAGAAAGCTGGCTGCAGCCACTGGCCAGCGATGCCTCCCTTTATCCATGGATGTCAGAGATCCTCCAGCCATCATAGCTGCCGTGGATCAGGCACTGAAGGAGTTTGGAAAAATCGACATTCTCATAAACTGTGAGTCACTGTTAAGCTTGGCGAGGGGTTTTCTGAGGAGTCAGCAATACTAGACCTTCCTTCTTGAAGGTCCCAGAACTTTTATCCCGGGCTCCAGGCCACGATCTTGGCCAACTCTGTGCCTTCCATCATTTCAGTGTGAACTTGACTGAATCAGAATCAGAGGCAATCTCCAGCCTCCTTCCCTGTCCAGCTTGTGCCATTCTGAAGTCTGTATGCTCTAACTGCCCAAGGCTCCCGTACCATCCGTGTTTCCTTCCATCCTGCAGGTGCAGCCGGAAACTTCCTGTGCCCAGCCAGCTCATTGTCCTTCAATGCCTTCAAGGTTGTGATGGACATTGATACCTTGGGTACATTCAATGTATCTCACGTGCTCTACAAGAAGTTCTTCCGGGTGAGTGTTCTCTGGTTGGGACCTCCCTGGTGGTCTGCTTGCTGACAAGCGCCCCTCTGACCTCCCCACCCCGGTCTCTGCTATGTGTTGCAGGACCATGGAGGAGTAATCGTGAACATTACCGCAACCCTGGGTACCCGGGGGCAGGTGCTCCAAGTGCACGCAGGCTCTGCCAAGGCAGCCGTGGGTATGGCACCCCATCTGATTTGCTTTCCTGGGTTCCTTAGGGTCTCTCACCAGCCTGTCCCTAGAGGCCAACAGTATCTGAGTGGGCATTGGAGAGGCCCAGCCCTGGCCCTGAGTCCCCATTTCAACCCAGGCCACCCCAGAAGTCAAAGCAGCCCTGCATTCTCCCTCACGCCTGCCTGCCTTCCTTCCATGCAGATGCAATGACGCGGCACTTGGCTGTGGAGTGGGGTCCCCAGAACATCCGAGTCAACAGCCTTGCCCCCGGCCCTATCAGTGGCACAGAGGGATTCCGGCGGCTAGGTAAGGCTCTCAGGAAGCCCAGGTCCTCTTGGATGCTCCCTTAGGTACAGGCTCCATAGTGCCTCCCTGGGCTCTCCCTCACCTGGCTGGGATAAGTGCCAAATTTTCATGGCTCTTTGGGGCTGGCTAGGTGCCATTTGTGGTTAGCACACAGCTGCAATGGACTAAGGATTAACCAGACTTGGGAAGCCGCTCCCTTGAGGTAGAGGCCACAGGGTTCCTGGCCTTGATGTTTGAGTTAGAACCAAAATGGGGCTTCCATTGAAGCTTCCAGAACCTTGGCAGGGTGTTCATCAAAAAGCCCTATGCTGCTAAAACTGGTTTGGCTCAATGGATAGAGCGTCAGCCTGCGGACTGAAAGGTCCCAGGTTTGATTCCGGTCAAGGGCATGTATCTTGGTTGCGGGCACATCCCCAGTAGAGGGCGTGCAGGAGGCGGCTGATCAATGTCTCTCTCTCATCAATGTTTCTAACTATCTCCCTTCCTCTCTGTAAAAAATCAATAAAATAAAAATAAAATAAGATAAAAGCCCTATGCTGGTTCTTTGGCAATGTTACTCAGTACTTGGCCTGTTCTTGCTCTGTGAGGAAGGTGCTAATAGTGCCCGCAACATTCTCAGATGTGGTTTAGAGAAGGCTGGGCTGGGAAGGTTGGAGGACCTTGAGATACTGTTGCTCACAGGGTTTGACCTTCCAGGTGGTCCCCAGGCTAGCAAGGTCCTGGCCAGCCCCCTACAGAGGCTGGGGAACAAGACGGAGATTGCCCACAGTGTACTCTACCTGGCCAGCCCGTTGGCATCCTACGTGACAGGGGCCTTGCTGGTGGTTGACGGCGGGGCATGGCTGACGTTCCCTAATGACATGAAGTTGCTGTCGGATTTTGCATCCTTCTCTGCTAAACTCTAGGTGATGTGCCACTCCCACTTTCGGGGTGTCATTTGTGTTCATGGCCCTTTCCCAGGACCCACGCTGTGGGCTTTTGGTCACTGGATGGGCCCTGATACGTTTTCACTCAATTTCTTGGGATATTTCTAGACATGTTCTTGGGCATGTTTGGGCTTCCACTACTCCCAACAGACCAGACCATATGTAGTTCAAGCTGGGGAGGGGTCCTCATGGGTGGTATTGGGAGGGGGTCCAGCCCAATGAAGCTCTACCCCAGATCTCAGGGCCCTCCTGCAAACCAGGGTGGGCATGGCTTGCCTGGCAGACAGGAATTCTCTCTCTCTCTGGGAGTTCCCCTTGGTGACCCTTCTGGAGGCCTGAGGGTTGTCTGAGCCCATGCAAGAGTGCCATAACTCTCTGCCTCTCTCCCCTCTCCTGCCGACACACCCCAATCCCAGTGGTGTGGCTGGTCCATGAGGCCTGCTTATCCTGGTTTTCTGAGCAGTAGC
Organism: Lasiurus cinereus; assembly: GCA_011751065.1. Taxonomy (NCBI): domain Eukaryota; kingdom Metazoa; phylum Chordata; class Mammalia; order Chiroptera; family Vespertilionidae; genus Lasiurus; species Lasiurus cinereus. The sequence goes on from JAAGEH010002525.1 coordinate 1,623,852, forward strand.
TTCTTATGAGGAAGGCTGAGGTCCTACCCATGCCTCTGAACACCTATGTTCACCAAACCTCCTGGCTCACCATCATAGGGTGGTAGTAGAATGTTCTAGACTTTGGCTCCCTGGGTTTCCTGCATCTCCTGCACAGCCTAGGAAACAGATACAGTTTCCTAGGCTGTGCAGGAGATGGGCCTGGTGCGCTTCAGTCCTCTGTGACCTTGGTGTCTGCTGGCATTTCTGACAGGAGCTGGACAGCTGAAGCAAAGAAGGCATTCTGAAGGCAAAGCTGGTCCACAGCCTATTCTTGGATTCCTGGGACCTGCCTCTCACCCAGCTGAGAACTCCAAACCAACCACCTTAGCAGAGCAGCTGAAGCAGAGATTAACCCCTCTGAGAGACATTCTGTGTTCCCATTCCCTTTCCGTGGCCCATCTCCTGTGCATGGGCAGGCGTGACCAGGCATTGAGGCCAGCCTGCTGACCTGCCCTCACCACACAGATATCTGCCAGGGGGTGACTGGCATTTCAGCTCCCTCAAGAATGGAGATGCAAACCAGTTGTATACCCCTCACTCCCTGACCTAGGGTTAGGGACTATCCTGCCCTGCCTAGTCCCACCCTGGGCTGGCCTCCTGCCTGTTTCTTGTCCCATCTGAGGGGTGTGTATGTGAAGGCATAGCCCAGGAGTTCACAGTTCAGTCACACTGTGAAGCCAAGTTTGGAGCAGTCTTCTGCGATGACTCCCCATCATCCTTCCTGAAGACAGTTGGATGCCTTAAGGTTTGAGCCCCTCAAAACTATAGGTCAGCCCTCTGGTTAGGCACACACAGTTCCATCCTTCCTTGTTGGTATCACCCATTTGTATAAGCACAGATCTTAGAGCTTTGCTAGAAAATACATTTCCTTAAAGAATATTTTTTAGCCGAAACCGGATTGGCTCAATAGATAGAGCATCGGCCTGCAAACTCAAAGGTCCCAGATTCAATTCTGGTCAAGGGCACGTACATTGGTTGCGGGCACAACCCCAGTAGGGGGCGTGCAGGAGGCGGCTGATCAATGTCTCTCTCATCGATGTTTCTAACTTTCCCTCTCCCTCTCTGTGAAATATCAATAAAGTATATTTAAAAAAAGAATAATATTTTTTATTGTAAAACATCTATTCATTGGACTGTAAAATTTTTTAGAAGGAAAAGGAAGATACTTGAAAAAAATCACTGTGATCCAGTCATTTGGAAGTAGGGGATGTGTTTCCTTCCTATCTAATGTCCGAAGACCCTGCAAGATCTCCATTTGCTCTTGGTCTCTTCCTACTGCTATTAGGGGGCTGTGTGTGAGCTCTCTGTCCCAGAGGACCATGCTCACTTCTCCCTTGTTTAAGTCCCTTCATTTTATGAAAAGAGAAACACTTCTCCTCAACATGTGCAAAGGAGTGGCAGGAAAACTCCATGACCATCCCAACAGGGAGGACACCTGACAGAGGGAGCACCTTTTGCTATTTAAAGGTGCTCCCTATTGTCATGGAGATCAAAATGTGGTACATCAAGTTCACCAGCAAGACAGAATGGGCCCCTGCTGGTTTGACTTAGTGGATAGATTGTCAGCCTATGAACTGAAGATCTTCGGTTCGATTCCGGTCAAGGTCACATACCCGGGTTGCGGGCTCTATCGTCAGTAGGGGATGTGCAGAAGGCAGCCGATCAATGATTCTCATTGTTGATGTTTTTATCTCTCTCCCCTCTTTTTTCCTCTCTGAAATCAATAAAAATATATTAAAACAAAAAAAGACAGAGGAGTCTTTATGATACTTCTGGGGGGGGTAAGACAAAAGAGTGAAAGCAGTTACTGGGGAGACCTGGCCAGTGAGAGGCAGAGGCAATCCTGAGGACTCCCCCCCATATGCCAATGAGCTTGGAGTTGCTATCCTTCCTGAGGAGTAGGCCCTGGGGATGGCTGAGGGGGAGGGTATTCCACCATGGATGACTAGGCTCTGCTGCTTTTGAAGGTTGGGATGCACCGTTGAGGTGCAGGTTTCAGGGGTAAGCCTTTTATTACTGTATTAGGGTGCTCCAGAAATAGAACCAATAGGGTGTGTGTGTGTGTGTGTGTGTGTGTGTGTGTGTGTGTGTGGCATTTATAGAGGGATTAAAAAGGAGGCCAAGAAATCCCATGATTTGCAAGCTGGAGAGCCAATGATGTAATTCAGTCAGAGTCAAAGGCCTAAGAACTAGGAGCTCTGATGGCCAAGAGCAGAAGAGAGAATTCTGCCATCAGTGGATTGGCGGGCTGGGCAAGGGCCCCGTTGGCATGTCCCTCAGGATACTTAGGTTGGTCGCTGATGGATGCATGTGACAGAAACCTATTATGGCTGTTTAGAGCCAAAGAGGAAATGTATGGGGAAGATCCTGGCTCCAAGGATAGAATGCACTGGAGTTCCAGGATAAAGCTTGGACCTAGGGCTCTGGGGTCCCATTTTTCACCTGGCCCTGTGAACCAGCAGCTTCCCCTCCCTGCATATCAGCTGTCTTCATGTCTTGGTCCCATTGCCATGCATATAAGCTGTAATCTAGCTCCTTGAAGAGAGACACAGAGTTCCTAAAGAAATATGCATGGTCATTTGGTCAGGTGTCCGGTTTTTGTTCATTAAATCCTGGCCAAGGATTGATCACATCATACAAACATGGCAACTCCCACTCTAGGCATGGATTTGATTGGAAAAGGGCTGCTTTTAGAAAATGTGTGTTATAGCAGACCATCTAGTGTAGGTCCTGAGTCACACCAAGCAAACTCACTAAAGACCAATGAGTAGGCCCTGACTGGGTAGCTCAGTTGTTTAGAGCAGCAGTCACCAAACATTTGTTTGTGGATCACTGGTGGTCCGTGAGGTCCAAAAAGTTGGCAATCGCTGGTTTAGAGCATTGTCCCAATGCCAAGGCAATTGGTTCAATCTCCAGTTAAGGCACATACAAGAATGTGGCTTGTGTTACTCAGTGGTTGGAGCGTCAAACCGTTCCCAGGGTCGTGTGTTCCATTCTTGGTCAGGGGTGTGTGCCTGGATTTCAGGTTTGATCCCCAGCCGTGTAGGGAGCAACTTGTTGATGTATCTCACATTGATGTTTCTCTCTCTCTGTCTCTTTTCCTTCCTGCCTCCCTTTTACTCTCTTTGAAAATCAATGGAAGCATATCCTCAGGTGAAGATTACCAAAAATAAAATTAATTAATTAATTACATTAAATAATAAAATTAAATAAAACAGATGAAAGCATAAATTAGTAAAACAACAAATTGATGCCCTAACCCAGTGTTAGGCAAACTGCGGCTCCTGAGCCATATGTGGCTTGTGAGCCGCGGTTTGCCGCTCTGTTAACTAATGAGTTTGCTGACCACTGACCTAGACCCTCAGTTCCAATAATTACAGGCTGTTGTTGTTCCTTGTGATTAAGCCCCTATCCCAGTGATCAGCAAACTCATTAGTCAACAAACTGGCAAACTGTGGCTTGTGAGCTGCATGTGGCTCGGGAGCTGCAGTTTGCCGACCACTACCTTAACCAGTTTGGCTCAGTGGATAGAGCGTCGTTGGCCTGTGGACTGAAGGGTCCCAGGTTTGATTCCGGTCAAGGGCATGTACCTTGGTTACAGGAACATACCCAGTGGGGGGGGTGCAGGATGCAGCTAAATCGATGTTTTTCTCTCATTGATGTTTCTAGCTCTCTATCCTTCTCCCTTTCTCTCTGTAAAAAAAAAAAAATCAATAAAATAATATAAGAAACCAAGATGGTGGCATAGGTAAACACCTAAACTGCTGCCTCGCACAACAATTTCTTTAAAAAAAAATATTTTATTGATTTTTTACAGAGAGGAAAGGAGAGGAGAGAAAGTCAGAAACATCGATGAGAGAGAGACATCGATCAGCCGCCTCTTGCAAGCCCCCTACTGGAGTTGTGCCCGCAAGCAAGGTACATGCCCCGACCGGAATCAAACCTGGGATCTTTCAGTCTGCAGGCCGACACTCTATCCACTGAGCCAAACCGGTCTTGGCTCGCACAACAATTTCAAAACTACAACTAAAAGACAGAATGGGCATCATCAGAACCTCAGGAAAGCTGGTGGAGTGGAAATCCTACAACTAGAGGTAAAGAGAGGGGCCCACAGAGACTCAGAGGAGCTGCAAAAAATTGAGGTACAGAGACACGAGCATGGAGAGGATGGTCGGCTGAGTGCCTGGCTGGTTTCCTCTAGTGGGAGGGAGATGGAAACTCCTGACTGCACTGAAGCCTAGTTTCAGGCAAGACTCATACAGGGGGAATCTAGGCTGCAGTGAAAAGGGAAGAGTGCATGGAAACTTAGCAAAGCCACAAACAGGCAGAGTTCTGGAGGCATGTGAATGCGAGTGCATACACAGAGGGCTGACTGCTGATTATGCTACTGGCTTTCTCTAGCAGGAAGGAGACAGAACCTCCCAAATGTGCTGAAATCCACTTTCGACTGCACTGACCCCAGTTGCAGGCGAGACCCTGGGGATCCAGACTCATACGGGTCCCCGGAGCACACGGAAACTCAGGGGAGCTGGAAAGGCAGAGGTCTGGAGGCACACATGCGAGCGAACAGAGAGGGCTGCAGCAATTACTGAGGGACACTGAGATCCAGGGGCTGCATACGGCAGGGCTGATGGGGAGTCAAGGCTATCTGCTCAGCCCTTAGACTCCACCCCATCCAAGCTGAACAGAGAGGCTTTTGCAATTTTGTAAGTCTTATATCATAAGGCTGACTCCAGCACAGAAGTTCTCTTGATGTAAACAAAGCTGATCCTCACAATCAATTGGCTTGGAAGTCAATTCCCCCCAGTGATACCAACAACAATCAAGACTTAACTACAACAAGGCTGTATACACAGTCCACAAAGGGGTGCACCAAGAGTGTCCACCTCAGGTAACTGGGAAGGCGGAGCTACTGGGCCATATAGGACACCTAGCACACAAAGCTACTCTACCAATGAAAGCAGTGAAAATGCAGAGACAAAGGAACAGATCATAAATGAAAGAAGTAGAGGAAAACAAATGACTGGAGCCGAAACCGGTTTGGTTCAGTGGATAGAGCGTCGGCCTGCAGACTGAAGGGTCCCAGGTTCGATTCCAGTCAGGGGCATGTACCTTGTTTGCGGGCACAACTCCAGTAGGGGTCGTGCAGAAGGTGGCTGATCGATGTCTCTCTCCATCGATGTTTCTGACTTTCTCTCCCTCTCCCTTCCTCTCTGTAAAAAATCAATAAAATATATTAAAAAACAAAACAAAAAAACACATAAACGACTGGATATAGAGTTCAAAACCACGATTATAAGGTTTTTCAAAAATTTCCTAGAGCCTTCACTGGCTTGGTTCAGTGGATAGAGCGTTGGCCTGCGGACTCAAGGGTCCCAGGTTCGATTCTGGTCAAGAGCATGTACCTTATTGTGGGCACATCCCCATTTGGAGGCGTGCAGGAGGCAGCTGATTGATGTTTCTCTTTCATCGATATTTCTAACTCTCTCTTCCTCTCCCTTCCTCTCTGTAAAAAAATCAATAAAGTATATTTTTTAAAAATTTCCTAGAAAAGATGGATAAATTTAGCGAGACCCAAGAGGAGATGAAAAGGGACTAACTAGAGATGAAAAAGGACCAACTAGAAATTAAACATACACTGACTGAAATAAAAAATATTATACAGAAACCTAACAGCAGACTAGAGGAACACAAGAATCATGTCAAAGATTTGAAATACAAAGAAGTAAAACACACTCCACTGGAAAATAGAAAGAAAAAAGAATCCAAAAATGTGAAGATAGTGTAAGGAGCCTCTGGGACAACTTCAAGCATACCAACATCAGAATTATGGGGGTGCCAGAAGAAGAGAGTGAGCAAGATACTAAAACCTATTTGAAGAAATAATGATTGAAAACTTCCCCCACCTGGTGAAAGAAATAGACCTACAAGTCCAGGAAGTGCACAGAACCCCAAACAAAAGGAATCCAAAGAGGACCACACCAAGACACATCATAATTAAAATGCCAAAAGCAAAAGACAAAGAGAGAATATTAAAAGCAGCAAGAGAAAACAGTTAATTACCTACAAGGGAGCTCCCATAGGACTGTCAGCTGATTTCTCAACAAAAACTATGCAGGCCAGATGGGAGTGGCAAGAAATATTCAATGTGATGAATAGCAAGCACCTACAACCGAGATTACTCTACCCAGCAAAGCTATCATTCAGAATTGAAGGGCAGTTAAGAAAAAGCTAAAGGAGTTCATCAACACCAAACCAGTATTATATGAAATGCTAAAAGGTACTTTTTAAGAAGAGGAAGAAGAAGCAAAAAGTAAAGATAAAAATTATGAGTACATATTTATCAACAAGTGAATCTAAAAATCAAGTGAATTAAAAATCTGATGAACAGAATAAACTGGTGAATATAATAGAATCAGGGGCACAGAAAGGGAGTGGACTGACAATTCTTAGGGGGAAAGAGGGAAGGCAGGTGCAGGGAGAGATTGGACAACAATACACCTATGGATGAGGACAATGCGGGGGTGGGAGGGAGGTAAGGGTAGAGGGAAGGGTGAGAGCTGGGTGGAAGGAAGCTATGGGGAGAAAAAAGAGAAACAAATGTAATAATCTGAACAATAAAGATTTATTAAATAAAAAAATCAATAAAATATATATTGTTTTTAAAAAACAAAAAGAAATTGATGTTTCTCTCTTTCAATAAAGAAAAACAACAACACACAAACCTTAGGTGTAGCCCCTTCAGCTGATTGTGTGTGTGTGTGTGTGTGTGTGTGTGTGTGTGTGTACTGCTTTTTAGTGATTGGATGAGTCTTAGGTCTCCCTCTCTGGTGAAACCCAAAGGCCACTTGGGAGATGGCAGAGGTTGCCTTAGTTGGAAGATCTACACAGGCTTCCCACTTATATCTGGGGCCAGGACTTTGTCAACTCAGCTCTTCTGTGCTAGGGACCATGGTGGAGACTGGATCCTTCTTTGGACTTCTGTTTTTCTTGCTTATGCCAATGGAACCCTTGAGCAAAACAGCCCCCAAGGACAGGGCATTGCTGCTTTCCTATTTAACACTGGCTTCTGGCTCAGGTTTCTGGAATGAGGCCTATATCTGTTTCTCAGATGACAAACATAATCAGTATGGATTTCACCAACTGAACTCTAAGAGGATAAAAGTATTTTCAGGTCTGGGAGATTTTTGGAATACCTCATCACATTCATTAGTCAGAGTATCTCGTTAAGACATTACTTGGCAGGTGTCTGTTGAAGAAGAAATGATAAATATGCAGAATTCAGAATTAATTTTTAACTCTTCTCATTTGGACAATTTTTATGCAATGGAAAGAAAATGGTGTGGATTAGATCTTTACCTCTTTGGAAAATGTGACCTGAGACTAATAAAAGGAAGTTCTGCTCTAACCCATTTGGCTCAATGGATAGAGTGTTGGCCTGCAGACTGAAAGGTCCAAAGTTGGATTCTGGTCAAGGGCACGTACCTTGGTTGTGGGCACCATCCCCAGTAGAAGGTGTGCAGGAGGCAGCAGATCAATGTTTCTCTCCCATCTATGTTTCTGACTTTCTATCCCGCTCTCTTCCTCTCTGTAAAAAATCAATAAAATATATTAAAAAATAAAAAAGAAAGTTCTGAATCCACATATAAACTTCTTACTGCCCCTCAGTGCAGTTCCCCCAGTTATGATTTTGGCTCCAGAAGAGATGAGGTGGGTGCAAAATGTGGGCTGTGAAGCGCTCTGGGCAGTGGGGATTAGAGATGCCTGTCTTCACAGGAAGATGGGAGCAGGTGCCAGCAGCTTCAGAGTGAAATGGTAAAATAGGAAAAGCATCCAAATTTTCCCTGAGTCACAAGTACTATATGGTGCCTTTCAAACTCATTTTATTTTTACTCTAAGAAACGTACTTTACTAAATTTGAAGGTGACAAAAAAGCCTATCCCACTGAATAAAATATCAGTAAACACGAGTGTGGATCTGTGCTCTCAACTGCTGGAAGCTACAGGAGAGAGTGTGATCTAGATCTATAATTGACTTTTCTTTATGAAATGTGAGTCTTGTTTCCAAAATTGTAAAATAAAATATTTGGCTGGTGCCTGACCAGAGTGGCTCAGGTGGTTGAGCATCATCCTGTACACTGAAAGGTTGCTGGTTCGATTCCCAGTTCAGAGAACATACCTGGGTTGCAGGTTCGATCTCCAGTTGGGGTATGTCTGGAAGGCAACCCATGGATGTTTCTCTCTCACATTGATGGTTCGTTCTCTCTCTCTCTCTCTCTCTCTCTCTCTCTCTCTCTCTCTCCTCTCCCTTCTTCTCTCTAAGGATGTCCTTAGAGAGTATTAGTGAGGAGGATGAAAGGATAAATATATCTGGCCAGCAGTTTTTGTTTATAGCTTCATTGATATATACTTGGTGTACAATAAACTGCACTTACGTAAAGTGTATTATTTGATGAATTCTGACATACGTCTTTACCTGTGCAACCATCACAACATCCACAATAAAGAACATACTCATCACCTGCAAACCATTTCCTCCAGTCCCGTGGTAACTATCCCTTCCTGCTTCTCCCTCCCCCTTATCCTCAGGTGACAGAGGGGAAGAACTAGTGAGCCTTCCAGGATGACAGCTCAGGTCCTGGGAGGGCAAGACCAGCCAGAAATGGAGTGGCCAAGTAGAGAAAAGGTTCCATGAGGAGGAGGGGAATTGAGAACATCTGGCTGAAAGGTGGAATAGTAGGAAGAGGTGCTGGGAACTTTTGGGTCCAGGACCTCTTTTTAGGAGTCCCAGGTGCAGACTGTTGGCAGGGCTCCTTCCCTACCCTGGCCCCTGTCTCCTGCTGTCCATCTCCAGGCCCACCAAAGCTGCTCCTGGCCTGCTGCCCCAAACCACCTTGCAGGAGGCTTCCACTTGACCACTAGCTGGCTCAGCCTTGGACACTGTGCTCTGGGACACAGGGCTCTCTACATTATTTTACCCTACATGGCCCTCAGTGCCACTGAGAGAAGGACCTGCCACAGATGTATCTGGAACTGTCCCCTTTAGGAGGAGGGCTTCTTTAGACAGCCTCCCAGAGCCTACTCCCCAACTCTCTGATATGGATTCCTAACTATAACTCCACTTTTGACACAAATCATTTTCAAATATTACAATAAAATGGCTGATAGAGGCGACCACACAAATACATGGGGAAAGAACAGATAGTGTGGGGGAAACTGGCTCATTAAGTGAGAAACATAAAGTCAGGTCCCTACGTTACATCACATTGAAACAGAAAAGCTCCAAGTGGATTAAAGTCATAGTGTAAAAGGGAAAACTATACATTTAGGCAGATATCTTTGAGACTGGACAGAGGATTTGTTTATTTAACTTAAAAAATGTTTAAGTATGAAATTATTAACATACTAGAGGCCCAGTGCATGAGATTTGTGCACTGGGCAGGGAGATGTCCCTCTCACAGTCTAGGAGCCTTGGGGAATGTCTGACTGCAGGGAGTGGACCTAAGCTGGCAGTTGACATCTGTAGTGCTCCTGTAGAGGTGGGAGAGGCTCTTGCCAGCCATGAGCCAGGCTTCTGGGCTTCTGGCTGAGCAGCACTCCCCCTGTGGGAGGGCACTGATCACCAGGTGGCATCTCTTGCATTGAGTGTCTGCCTCCTGGTGGTCAGTGTGTGTCATAGTGACTGGTCATTTTACTGTTCGGTCAATTTGCATATTACCTTTAATTATATAGGATGTGGATAAGATTTAATAACAATAAAAAAGGACACACCCACTGTTCACCACTAGAATTTGATCCTTTGCCAGATTCACCAGATCTTGATCCTTGTTTGCTTCCAATTTGTCTGTCTTTAAAGGAAACAAATTTCACAAGTAGAGTTAAATTTCACTTTTCTCTCCTTTCCTCTTCTGTTCCCCTCAATATAATCCCCATGCTTGTTTTGGTATATTTACTACAAATAAAGATACTTAGAAACAATAGATGTCATTGAAGATGTGTTTTTAGACTCTGTGAAAATGGTATTACACAGTTCTGCAACTTGCTTTTTCACTTGTTTTGTAAGTCTGCCCATGGTGATGTGGCAGATGTGGTTAATTCATGGAAACTAACTACTACATAGTATTCCATTACAATAGATTATACCTCTGCCATTCAACAATCCTTTTTAAAAAAATATTTTTATTGTCCTAACTGGTTTGGCTCAGTGGATAGAATGTCAGCCTGTAGACTGAGGGGGCCCAGTTTTGATTCTGGTCAAGGGTATGTGCCTTGATTGCAGGCACATACCTGGTGGGGGATGTGTAGGAGGCAGCTGATCAATGTTTCTAACTCTTTCTCCTTTCATCTCTGTAAAAAATCAGTAAAATATATTTTAAAAATATTTTTATTGATTTCAGAGAGGAAAGGAGAGGAAGAGAAAGAAACATCAATGAGAGAGGATCATTGATTACCTGCCTCCTAGGCACCCCCTACTGGGAATTGAGCCCACAACTTGGGCATGTGCCCTGACTGACAATTGAACCGTGACCTGGTTCATAGGTAGATGCTCAACACCGACTGGGCCAGCAGTCTCTTTATGGAACTATGAAAACCAGTGCTACAGCTCTAACTGTTTTGGCTCAGTGGATGGAGCGTTGGCCTCTGGACTGAAAGGTCCTAGGTTCAATTCCAGTCAGGGGCATGTATCCTGGTTACGGGCACATCCCCAGTGGGAGGCGTGCAGGAGGCAGCTGATGGATGTCTCTCTCTCATCGATGTTTCTAAATCTCTATCCCTCTCCCTTCCTCTCTGTAAAAAAAAAAAAAAATAAATATATTTTAAAAAAACTGATAAGGGTTCTTTTTTTTGTTTTTGTTTTGTTAATCCCCCACCAGAGGATATTTTTTCCATTGATTTTTAGAGAGAGTGGAAGGTAAGGAGAGGGTGAAGGAGAGATAGATATCTAAGAGAGAAAGACACATTGAGTGGAATGGTTACCTCCCAAAGGCAGAGATCAAACCTACAATCCTGGTATGTGTCCTTGATCAGGAATCAAACCTGTGACCCTTCAGTGCGAGGGCTGGTGGTCTAACCATTGAGGACACCGGCCAGCGCTGACAAGGGATTTTATCTGAAGAAAAAGTAAAAGAATCAAATAGAAAAATAAGCAAGTGCTACTGCTGGGCAATTCACAGATATAAGATTCAAGTTGGCCAAATACAGTAAGAAACATTACCATTCAGTAAAGTTTGAATAAGAGAAGATGAAGGGAGAAACCAAGATGGCGGCAGAGGTGAACATCTAAACTGCTGCCTTGCACAACAATTTCAAAACTGCAACTAAAAGACAGGACGGACATCATCCAGAACCACAGGAAAGCTGGCTGGGTGGAAATTCTACAACTAGAAGGAAAGAGAGGGGCTCACGCAGACACAGAGGAGCTACAAAAAGCTGAGGTACAGAGACGCATGCGTGGAGAGGAAGTGTGGCTCAGTGTCTAGCTGCAGAAAAAATGTGAAGACAAAGGAACACATCACAAACGAAAGAAATGGAGGAAAACAAATGACTGTATGTAGAGTTCAAAACCACGGTTATAAGGTTTTTCAAGAATTTCCTTGAAAAAAAAAAAAAGGATAAATTTAGAGAGACCCAGGAGGAGATTAAAAAGGACCAACTAGAAATTAAACATACACTGACTGAAATAAAAAACATATAGAGACCTAACAGCAGACTAGAGGAACACAAGAATCAAGTCAAAGATTAGAAATACAAAGAAGCAGAAAACACTCAACTGGAAAAGCAAAACGAAAAAGAATCCAAAAATGTGAAGATAGTGTAAGGAGCCTCTGGGACAACTTCAAGCGTACCAACATCAGAATTATAGGGGTGCCAGAAGAAGAGAGAGAATAAGATACGGAAAACCTATTTGAAAAAATAATGACTGAAAACTTTTCCTACCTGGTGAAAGAAATGGACTTATAAGTCCAGGAAGCACACAGAACCCCAAACAAAAGGAATCCAAAGAGGACCACACCAAGACACAGCATAATTAAAATACCAAGAGTAAAAGACAGAGAATATTAAAAGCAGCAAGAGAAAAAGAATTAATTACCTATAAGGGAGGACCCATAGGATTGTCAGCTGATTTCTCAACAGAAACTATGCAGGCCAGACAGGAGTGGCAAGAAATATTCAACGTGATGAATAGAACCTACTACCAAGATTACTCTACCCAGCAAAGCTATCATTCAGAATTGAAGGGCAGATAAAGAGCTACACAGTTAAGAAAAAGCTAAAGGAGTCCATCAACTCCAAACCAGTATTATATGAAATGTTGAAAGGTACTCTTTAAAAAGAGGAGAAGGAAGAAAAAGGTAAAGATAGCCGAGACCAGTTTGGCTCAGTGGATAGAGCGTTGGCTTGTGGACTGAAAGGTCCCAGGTTCGATTCCGGTTGGGGGCATGTACGTTGCTTGCGGGCACATCTCCACTGTGGGGCATGCAGGAGGCGGCTGATCGATGTCTCTCATCGATGTTTCTGACTTTCTGTCTCTCTCCCTTCCTCTCTGTAAAAAATCAATAAAAAATATTAAAAAAAAAGAAACATCGATGAGAGAGAGACATCGATCAGCTACCTCCTGCACGCCCCACAGTGGAGATGTGCCCGCAAGCAAGGTACATGCCCCCAGCCGGAATCGAACTTGGGGCCTTTCAGTCCGCAGGCTGATGCTCTATCCACTGAGCCAAACCGGTTCCGGCATCTCATTGATGTTTCTGACTTTCTATCTCTCTCCCTTCCTCTCTGTAAAAAATCAATAAAATATATTAAAAAAAAGAAAGATAAAGGTAAAGATAAAAATTATGAACAATAAGTACTTATCTATCAAAAGTGAATCTAAAAATTAAGTGAATTAGAAATCTAATGAACAGAATAAACTAGTGAATATAATAGAATCAGGAGTATAGAAAGGGAGTGGACTCATAATTCTCAGGGGGGGAAGGGGTGAGGGGAGTGCAGGGAGAGACTGGGCAAAAATCATATACCTATGGATGAGGACAATGAGGGGGAGGTAAGGTTAGAGGGAGGGGTGGGAGCTGGGTGGAGGGGAGCTATGGGTGGGTGGGTGGGGGAAGAGAAATAAATGTAATAATCTGAACAATAAAGATTTAATAAAAAAATAAAAAGAAAAAAAGAAGAGGAAGAAGAAAAAAGGTAAAGATAAAATTATGAACAAAAAATGTATCTATCAACAAGTGAATCTAAAAATCAAGTGAATTAAAAATCTGATGAACAAAATAAACTGTTGAATATAATAGAATCAGGGGCATAGAAAGGGAGTGGACTGACAATTCTCAGGGGGAAAGGCTTGAGGTGGGTGCAGGGGGAGACTGGACAAAAATCGTATACCTATGGATGAGGACAATGAGGGGGAGGTAAGGGCAGAGGGAGGGGTGGGAGCTGGGTGGAGGGGAGCTATGGGGAGGGAAAAAGAGGAACAATTGTAATAATCTGAACAGGAAAGATTTATTAAAAAGAAAAAAAAAAAGACAAGATGAGCTCTAGCTGGTTTAGCTCAGTTAATCGAATGTTGGCCTGTGGACAGAAGGGTTCCGGTTTGGATTCCAATCAAGGGCACATGCCAGCATTTTGGGCTTGATCCCCAGTAGAGGGCATGCAGGAGGTAGCTGATCAATGACTCTCTCTCATCACTGATGTTTCTATCTCTCTCTCCCTCTCCCTTCTTCTCTGAAATCAATAAAAATATATTTAAAAAACATATATATTAAAAAAGAGGAGATGACATTTTATGTTTATCAGGCTAGAAATCATATGTAATGTTTACTATAATTTTGGTGTAGTTTCTCCTGATTTAAGAATATGTGCATTAAAAACAATGGATTTATAATAAAAGTGAGCTTTTCCTATATCCCTCCCCCTTCTTTTGTCAGTGGCCAAATCTCACCCAGATGATGGAGAGACCCTACTTCACCTAAAGTTTCCTGACCTACTTTTCCTCCACTTCCCTGGCGGGTCCAACAGGGCTGTGCCAGACAGCCAGGAATCTGCTGAACCCCCTTTCTATTTTCCTCCACAGGCCAAAAGTCACCAGGGAAGAGGGATCAGGAGACCTACCTGCTTAGAGAGTTCCAAAGAAATGTTTATGCCAAGTAACTTCAAAAGAAAACATTCACAGAGTGAGTTTTCCACAGACATTCACTCAGACCCCAAAACCAACAGATGTGAGCTGCACCCCATCCTCCCTTGTCTCTTCTATGAACTTGATACCTGGTTGAATTAAACCGTGCATAGGAGTCAGTCAAAATGGCAAGAGGGGTTGGTTCATTTTATCTGGAATGCTACCAATAAAAATGATCATAGGCCACAAAGGGGACACTTGAGGTCTGAATGACTGACCCAGAATTGTCACTTTTAATGTTTCATACATAGAGTCTCTTGAATTGGTCCAAGCTCATCATGCTGGGATTCCATTTTGACACATCAACCAGCCTAAGGAATGTCGAATTTGGGGGCATTAGCAGCAGGAGGAATGCCTATTTCCTCAGGATGCAGCTTTGATATATATATTTGTTTATCTCACCCACATTAACACCCTTATTTAGAAAGGTTGACATATCATTATAACTACCTCTGAAAATTGTATTTTGCCAAAGGCATCAGTCCTGTCCTTTTTTGAATTCTTGCCAAAATAGGAGATATTTTTTTTCTCTGAACACAGTATCTTCTGAATAGAGCATATAGCTCTTAAAAGAAATGGAGAATATAGTTGGGGGGGTGGTGGTGGAATTCCTTGCTTTTCTTTTTCCAAGGCCAACCTCACAAAATCTGGTACCACGTGTCCTGGGATTCTGTCATGGGAGATGACTCAGTTAATGGACACTGTACACTTGGAAACAGCGGTTTAGTTTCCTTTGGTTCTTGCCAAAACTGCTTATGAAACATATCTGGTTTGGGTGCCCACAGTGTTTAAAAATACCAGTTCATACACTCCCTCGATACATTTCATTACAGGCTAAATTTAGCACCTCGCCTGGGTCCTGGCAGGTCACCTGCTTCTAACTAGCATGCCTCCTCCACTTTCATGCCTGCTGCAGGGTACTCATGTTCCTGTCTGTCGCTCCGTGTCCTCACTGATGAAAGTGACAGCTAGAGAAACAGATGCTAGTTGTCAAAGACAGCCACGGTGCTGGGAAGGCCTGACGGCAGACTGGCAATCAACACTATATCCTGTGAAAAACACTTTTCCTCGGCTTAAAAAAGATCTGTGTTTAACCACGTGTACCTTCCGTTGGAAGTGAAAATGCACAGCATTTTCCGGGGTCTCGAATGGGAAGGGACCGCGCGGACCAGCTCCTGCCTCGGCCAACCTCTGTGCCCATTTCTGTTAACGCCTGCGACCTCTGCGCTACCGGCGTCTGCGATGGGGGTGCGGGCTGCCGGCGTCTGCGATGGGGGTGCGGGCTGCCGAAGGAGCCGGCAGGACACAGCGAGCGCAGGTGCGCCGGTAGGCGGTGCCATACGGGGGCTGCGATCAGAGCTCCGCGCATCACCGCCTCCCATTAGGATCGTGTTCTTTGCTTATCCATTTGTGAGAGTGCTTTACGCTCCAGGAGGACTGAGCCCTAGTGCGACAGGTGCACTTTTGTTTTTTCGCTCTCTTTCGGCGCAGTTTATTCCTCCGCACCGTGCGTGGGCCAGGCGTCTCCGCACCCCCAGGCGGTGACATCACGTACGCATTTGCAGCGTCCGAAGACAGCCTCTTCCTGAGTCCGAGGGCCAGGATTCAGGCTGGGCCCCGGCAAAGAACGGGAGCACAGGTACCCCCCCACCAGGTGGTGACTAGCGCACAAGCCTCCGCTGTCTTGCGGCCCCTCTGCCCGCCTCTTCTAGCAAGTCGGTGAGGGGCGGCGCGCGCGGGGCGGGACAGCGCCGGGCGTGCTTACGTAAGGCCGGCCAGAGGGCGGGGCAGGGGCGGCAGCGTTCGCTTGGGTACCTCAGGCGTCTCATCCTTCCTCCTCACCCTCCTCCGCGTACTCCTCGGCGTCCTCTCTGGCGGCCTCCTCGGCCCCTTGGCCTCACAGCGCCCCCGGACCTCCTCCGCGCCCTCCCTGCGCCTGCCGCCATGGGCCGTCTTCCTCCGCGCCGCGGGGCCGAGGGCAGCTGAAGCGCGGCGCCAACATGGGCGAGGGCGGAGCAGGGCCCGAGCGCCAGCCGGAGCAGCCCGGGAGCCCCGCGCGCGCACGCCCGCGCCGCCGCGGGGATGCCCGCGCCCGCCGCCGCGCCCTGAGCGCCTTTGTCTGCCGCCCGCGCCGCCCGCCTCACTACTGGTTTCGCGGGCCCGCGCCGCGGCCCGGGTCGCGTCCATGAAGATGGAGCCGGGCCGGTCGGCCTCCCCAACGGGCGACCCGGGCCCCGACCCGGAGCCCGGCGGAACCGACTGGCCGGGGGCCGCCCCTACGCCCGCCGACCCCGCCCCGCGCCCTGGGCTGGGCCCGCGGGACCCTGCGGGTTTGAGCGCCGATCGGGCTCAGGGGGCCTCCTACCTGCTGACGAGTCAGGCCGCCGGCCCCGATCCGAATCCCGATCCCGATCCCGATCCGGATCCCGATCCCGATCCCGATCCCGATCCCGATCTAGACCCCGACCCCGACCCCGACCCCGACCGGCAGCTGACCGAACTCGGCCTGCTTTTTTTCTGGACTGAAGAGTCCGAGGATTATGGCTCCCAAAGTTGTCTGGAGAGCGCATCTCTCCGCGCGCAGGATTTTAGCGACAGCCACCATAGGAGGGTCGAGGTCGACTTCTTCCCTTCTTCACCCTCGCCCGCTGTGGGTGAGTTGACGCTGGAGGTAGGTCCCTTGGACACGCACCTGCCCTCGGACTTAAGCCAGACCTGCTCACCAGCGAGCGAGCCTGCGGGCTGTGCGGAGGACGACCCCCGCCTCCGAACCGTGTTCGATGCCCTGGACGGGGATGGGGACGGCTTCGTCCGTATGGAGGACTTCGTCCAGTTTGCCACGGTCTACGGGGCTGAGCAGGTAACCCAGCGAGCGCGTCTGGGCCCGCAGCAGGGGAGCTTGGCCCCGGGCGCCTCCTCCGGGCCGACACGGTCCTCGGTGGTTGGGAAATGCACAGTTAGGACCAATGGTCCCGCACGTTCTTTTTATCCACTTCTGCCCTTACTTTTGGTTCAGTTTCATTAAAGCTGCTTTTCCTCCTTTGAAGAGGTTCTGTTCTAGGGAGTCAGATTCTTTCACTACGCCCTCTTTCTACCTTAATCTCCCTCCCCCCACCCCCCCTTGCCACAGGAGCAGGATCTTTCTTAAACCGAGGGGAGTTAGGTCCTGGCTTGAGGACAGGCCCAGCTGCCCTGAATGAAGAAGTGCCTGGTGGTTCCCCCACTGAGGGCCCAGGTCTGGCTTGGCTGAAGTAGTTCATTCCTTCAGATAGATCTCAAAGGCCAGGCAGGCTGTGCTTGGCTACTTAAGATCATGTGAATAGACCCCGATTGGGCATTATGTTCTACAAAGACTCATTTTTTATTGTTTAGGAGACAGTGCACACTTTTTTTTTTAATGTATTGGTTTTAGAAAGGAAGGGAGAGAGAGAGGAAAACATCAACTTAATGTTTTCCACTTATTTATGCATTCAGTGGTTGGTGCTTGTATGTGCCTAGACCTGGGATGGAACTCATAACTTTGGTGTATTGGGAGGATCCCTCCAGGGCTAGTGAATACACACTTGAGCAGCACTCCATCAGGGCCATCTTCCCTTTTGTAGGAGATGTGAGATGCATAGACAGGCAGCAGTGGGAATGCACAGTGCATTGTGGCACAGGTACCACACAGTCTACCAGGGCTGCAGCTGCTCCTGGAAAGCAGTCCTTCCCCTCTATCTCAGCACTCATGGAAGTTCCAGACAAACGCGGCTGTGTGTGTGCTGGTAATAGCTCGGTAGACAGCAAATAGGTTACTGGTGTGCACTTTTAAATATTTCACTTAGTAGTAAGAAATCCCTAAAATGCTGAACTTCTAGTTTTTGTATTTTATTGGCTTCTCAACACATGCAGACATTTGTTAAGTGGGTGTTCAAGTGCATATACATGTTTAAGCCAAGAGATATTTAAGAAAAGAGGTAAAATTGACATCCTAATATTTAGGGTGTCAGACATAGCATTAAGAACCTTTATGGCCCTGGCGGGGTAGCTCAGTTGGAGCATAGTCCCCATGTGCCAAGGTTGTGAATTTTGATTTGGTCAGGGCACAACCAATGAATCCATGAATAAATGGAACTGCAGATTGAGGTTTCCCTTCCTCCCTTCCCTTCCTCCCTCCCTCCCTCCCTCCCTCCTTCCCTCCCTTTGTCTCTTTCTTTAAAAGTCAATAAATAAATAAAATTTTAAAAAGAAGGAAATTTTAAAAAAGGAACCTTGATAAAAGGTCCATGCTCTCCCTCCTCCCCCATTTGTCCCTTGAGTCCAACAAGATGTGTATGCTTCTGTGGGCATCAGTGCACTGCTTTTGTTTAGCTCTTAGTTGGAAGACATTGCTCAGATGGATCTCTT
This sequence comes from Lasiurus cinereus, assembly GCA_011751065.1. Taxonomy (NCBI): domain Eukaryota; kingdom Metazoa; phylum Chordata; class Mammalia; order Chiroptera; family Vespertilionidae; genus Lasiurus; species Lasiurus cinereus. Next base: position 1,642,434 of record JAAGEH010002525.1, read on the forward strand.
ATGTCCTAGTCTAATGGGCAGAGAGATTTATGGTATAATTTCCTGTATGGTTAGCAGGGATTGTGATTGCTGGTCCAAGTTCTTTTGATACTTTTCTTTCTTGTGCCTGAATCAGAAAGCACCTTGGGCATCCTTGGTTGTGTTTTGCTAGTGTGATGTGTCTTTCCAAGTACACATCCTTTCTCATCACACCAAAGATGTTAAAAAAATACCACATTTGTTCTTCCTTTTTTTTTTTTCCTTTTTGCTATAACCTGACTTTGATAAAGTACTTTACAGCTTGTATCAGGCTCATTTATGTTTTCACTAGATCATCACCACCTTTCTCTGAAGTGATAATAGGCTTCATTTCACTTTGCAAGTAAGAAGCAAGCCCAGAAAGTTTAAATAACTCCCAACACCCCACAGACGAAATTGTCAGTGCTAGAGTGAGGACTAGAATGAGTGAGGTCTTTTGACCTATAATCTTTTTTTTTTTTTTAATTTTTATTGATTTTTTACAGAGAGGAAGGGAGAGGGATAGATTGTTAAAAACATCCATCAGCTGCTTCCTGCAGCCCCCCCCCGCCCCCCCGCCCACTGGGGATGTGCCAGCAACCAAGGTACATGCTCTTGACCAGAATCGAAACTGGGACCTTTCAGTCCGTAGGCCAACACTCTATTATCCACTGAGCCAAACCGGTCTTGGCTTGACCTAAAATCTTTTTAGATGGCTCTCAACTTCTTAGATTTGGTATCTCAAAATATTCCCATGAAGTTTATTCTTACTGACTTCCATAAAATCTTTTTCATTTGAGAAACACCTTTTGTTGTATTGTGACTGTCCTTATTGATCACAGTGGGAAAAACTTCGGGTTGTTATTTGGGGCTGAACTTTCTTATAATCACAAAGTAGAAATGAGTCAAAATTCTTTGCTCTGAATGGTCCTGGTGGAATTTAAATTTGGTGATAGGGCTTGGGTTTAGTGGGGATAGACAAGTGTAAGGATGCCTGTGGCATTGCTCCTTCTATCTGCTCTCTCAGACTGCTCAGGAAGAAGGTGTTAGATTTGACCTAAATACCTGGACTTGAGTGAGCTCCCTGGGATGGTGGAAGAGCAGATAATTCACAGCATAATGAAAGGTTGACTTTTGTGTGTATGTAAGCTTTGCTATCCTTTATTATGATTTAGGCTTGCTTTTCACAAGTCTATTATCAGAATACATTATAGAGGAGCAAAGAGAAGAAATATTCTCTGATAGTGAAGTAGTTTAGAGAAAAGTGAAGAATTCTACCTCATGATGAATATTTTTAACTTTTAAATGAAAAGTCTTGAACATACACATAAGTAGAGAGAGAAAAAGGCTAGTCTAGTGACCTCCTCCTCCCTACCCCCATCTCCCTGCTCCCTAGCCATTGCTTAGTTTCAGCTCTCTTGGTTCATCTGTAAGTTCCCCACCCCTGAATTATTATTTAAAAATATTTTTAATAAGTTTTTATTGATTTTAGAGAGAGGAGGGAGAGGGAGAGAGAGAGAAACATCAGTGATGAAAGAGAATTATCTATCAGCCTCCTCCTACATGTTCCCCCACCCCCACCCCATTGAGGATCGAGCCTGCAACCTGGGTATGTGCCCTGACTGGGAATGGAACTGTGACCTCCTGGTTCATAGGCCAACGCGAAACTGGCTGGGCACTCCTGGATTATTATTTTTGATGCACATATGTGCCATATTATTTCATCCATAAATATTTCAGTATATATCTCTAAAAGATAAGAATTCATTTTAAAACATTCATGATTTTTTTGAAAACTCTAGAACAGTGGTTCTCAACCTTTCTAATGCCGCTTACCCTTTAATACAGTTCCTCATGTTGTTGTGACCTCCAAACATAAAGTTATTTTTGTTGCTACTTCATAACTGTAATTTTGCTACTGTTATGAATCGTAATGTAAATATCTGTGTTTTCTGATGGTCTTAGGTGTCCCTGCTAGTGATTCTTAACCTGTGTCCCGACCCACAGGTTGAGAACTGCTGCTGTAGAGCCTAAGACCATCGGAAAACACAGATATTTACATTACAATTCATTAACAGTAGCAAAATTATAGTTATGAAGTAGCAACAAAAATAATTTTGTGGTTGGGGGTCACCACAACATGAGGAACTGTATTAAAGGGTAAGCGGCATTAGAAAGGTTAAGAACCACTGCTCTAGAAACTGTTTATATAAATTGGATAACAGCAATAAAACCAGAAATTTTTGTACTTTCCACCTTGAGATTTCAAAATATTAAGTGTATGAAACTCTTAGATTGGTCACATTACTATCCTCCATGATAACAATAGATTATCTTGATTATTTCAAAATTTTCAAAGGTAGAATGTTCAGTATCTTAAGTAATCTATTTATGAAGAAAACATTTAAGTGCTATAGCTGAAGTTTTAATATAAGCAGCTCCCATTTATAATACAGATGGCTTTTGTGTCCCTCTTCAGCAATGTCATGGTGTGTTTGGATCTTATTACATCATCTGGTGATAGATGTGGTATAATATAACAGTGTTAGCAGGAATCAGCAGAGGAAAGGAGAAAGAGATCTACAGTAGAGCTTTCTCTGTGAAACAGGACTCAGATGTACCCAGGCACTAGTTGTGAACTTGGAATAGGTTTTTAAAAAAATATATTTTTATTGGTTTCAGAGAGGGAAGGGAGAGAGAAGAAGGGGTGGGGATGAAGGGAGAGAGAGAGAGAGAAACATTAATGATGAGAGAAAATCATTGATCAGCTACCTCCTCCATGCCCCATTCTGGAGATCAAGCCCACAACCCAGACATGTGCCCTTGACTGGAATGGAACCTGGGACCCTTTAGTCCACAGGTCGATGCTATCCACTGAGCCAAACTGGCTAGGGCTAGAATAGGTTTTTTTTTAAACAGGCTTGACCACTTCTCATCAACACAGTTCCTTCATACTGAGAGGATTGATACTTTTATAATCATCACTAACTCATTGTAAAGCAGAAATTATAGAATAAATTCTAAGAGTATTGTGGAAAAGATTGGCTTTATTTTTCTTTTCTTTCTTTTTAACAAAACAAAACAGGATTTTATTGTTCTCACGTCAAAGGGCAGGTCTTTGCAGGACAGGGGAGTGAGTTTTTTTATTTTTTTATTTTTTTAAATATATTTTTATTGATTTTTTACAGAGAGGGAGGGAGAGGGACAGAGAGCCAGAAACATGGATGAGAGAGAAACATCAATCAGCTGCCTCCTACACGCCCCCTATTGGGGATGTGCCCGCCACCAAGGTACATGCCCTTGACCGGAATCGAACCTGAGACCTTTCAGTCCACAGGCCGACGCTCTATCCACTGAGCCAAACCGGTTAGGGCAGGGGAGTGAGTTTTGACAACAGGGAGCAAGTCCCTACTTGCCAGCGATGAGTGGGTTCCGCAGGACCACAATGACAGAATCCCCGCGCAGGAACATCTTGGAGATTATAGTGATCCTTGTTGACTGGCTTGGACTTCTTCTTGCCCTTGCCACTCTTGGGGACCTCGGTCCACATCTCCTTCACATTCTCCAGCACTATGTTGCAGTGCCTGTCAAAAGCCTTCACCCGGCCCAGGAGCTTCTTGTTGTTGCGACAGTTGATGAGTCCCTGGGTGTTGTTCTTGACTGACTGAGTGAGCACAGGGAGTGGGCCCGTGTTAAACTCTTCCTCCTCCCGCTTCTGCAGCTCCTCCGGGGTCATATCACTCTTGGGCTTGTTGAGAAGGCTCATGGAGGCGGTGGTTGGGCTCTCAAAATGCTCCTGTCCTCCGCGTTGCATCAGTCTCCAAAGAGAAAGTTCGAGAAAGGCCTTTTTAAAAAAAATATATTTTATTGATTTTTTACAGAGAGGAAGGGAGGGAGAGAGAAAATTAGAAACATTGATGAGAGAGAAACATCAATCAGTTGCCTCCTGCACACCCCCTACTGAAGATGTGCCTGCAACCAAGGTACATGCCCTTGACTGGAATCGAACCTGGGACCCTACATTCTGCAGGCCGACGCTCTATCCACTGAGCCAAACCAGTTTCGGCTATTTTTCAAAAGAATTAATTGTAGAGATTATCTTCACATTGTATTATTACCCTAATTTAAACATTTACATTTTGATAGTCATTGATCCTTTCCAGAGAACCCTACATATCAAAGCACAGAATGAATGTCCTTCAGTAACCTTGTAGGCATTGTCTGTCCTCTTCAGTACAGTACTTGGATAAGTAGGCTGCTGAAGGAAGTGTTGATACTCAGGTCTCCCTGCTTTTCATTCCTGTACCTCTGCTGGTAGGAGTTGGAAGTCCCTTGGGACATTTGGCTGCACCTTTTGTTTATTTTGGCTTCACCTTTTCGTTGCTTCAGTGTCCTTTCCAGTTTCTACTCTAGCCTTGAATTTAAGTGTGTGTGAGTGTGACTGTGCGTGAGAATGAGTGCTTGTGTGAGCAGGTCATGTGGGAGCTGGTGTATGTGAGAGAATGAACCTAGTATGTGAGAGCAGGTTCATGTGGGAGCTTCTGTTGTGTGTGTGTGTGTGTGTGTGTATGTGTATGTTTGTATGTGTACTTTTTGGTCTGTATGTCAGATGAATTGATAAAAGACAGATAATGGTTTTTTAAAAATATATATTTTTATTGATTTCAGAGAGGACGGGAGAGGGAGAGAGAGATAGAAACATCAATAATAAGAGAGAAACATTGAGAATCATTGAGAATCACTGCCTTTTGCACACCCTCTACTGAGGGATCAAGATCACAACCTAGGCATGTGCCCTGACCTGGAATCAAACCATGACTACCTGTTTCATAGGTTGAAGCACAACCACTGAGCCATGCTGACCTGGGCCAGAAAGTGTTTCTTTATATGCTTGATCACAGGCAATTTTGTTAGTGTATTAAAAAATGTCATTTTCGTATTATAAAAATATGTGCTTATTATTTTAATTTTTTTTAAATTAATTTTTATTAATTTTTTATACATATCTCCCCATTGCCCCCCCTCCCTCCCAGGCATACCCCGACCCCCCAGTGTCTGTGATCATTGGTTATGTTTATAAGCATGCATACAAGTCCTTTGATTGATCACTTATTTACCTCACCTAACTTTAATCTTTCTGCTATAATTTCACAGTCTGTTTGATGCTTTATGATTTTTGTCCTCCTGAGAATTATCAGTCTACTCCCTTTCTGTGCTCCTGATTCTATTATATTCACCAGTTTATTCTGTTGATCAGATTTTTAATTCACTTAATTTTTAGATTCACTTGTTGACAGATGTGTATTTGTTGTTCATAATTTTTTGTCTTTTACCTTTTTCTTCTTCCTCTTCTAAAAGGGTACCTTTCAGCATTTCATATAATACTGGTTTGGAGTTGATGAACTCCTTTAGCTTTTTCTTCTCTGTGAAGCTCTTTATCTGCCCTTCAATTCTGAATGATAGCTTTGCTGGATAGATTATTCTTGGTTGTAGGTTCTTGCTATTCATCACGTTGAATATTTCTTGCCACTCCCGTCTGGCCTGCATCGTTTCTGTTGAGAAATCAGCTGACAGTCGTATGGGTGCTCCCTTGTAGGTAATAAACTGTTTTTCTCTTGCTGCTTTTAATATTCTCTCTTTCTCTTTTGCTCTTGGCATTTTAATTATGATGTGTCTTGGTGTAGTCCTCTTTGGGTTCCTTTTCTTTGGGGTTCTGTGTGCTTCCTCGACTTGTAAGTCTATTTCTTTTACCAGATGTGGGAAGTTTTCAGTCATTATTTCTTTAAACAGGTTTTCAGTATCTTGCTCTCTCTCTTCTTCTGGCACCCCCACAATTCTGATGTTGGTACGCTTGAAGCTGTCCCAGAGGCTCCTTACATTATCTTCACATTTTTGGATTCTTTTCTCTTCTTGCTTTTCCAGTTGAATGTTTTCTGCTTCTTTATATTTCAAATTTTTGACTTGATCCTTGCCTTTCTCTAGTCTGCTGTTAGTACTCTGCGTAATAGTATTCATTTCAGTCAGTGTATTTATTATCTTCTCTTGGGTCTCACTAAATTTATCCATCTTTTCTAGCATATTCTTGCAAAACCTTATAAGCGTGGTTTTGAACTCTATATCCAGTCGTATTTTTTCCTCCATTTCTTTTGCTTGTAATCCCTTCCCTTGTTTCGGCATTTTCACTGTGCAGGGGAAACTTCTGTGCTGGATTCAGCCGCAGAAGCCTCTGTTGAGCTTGGGAGGGTGGAGTCTCAGGGCTTAAGGGACCGCCTTGCCTTCCAGTCGGCCCCTCCCTCCACGGCCCCTGAGTCTCCCGTGACTGGGTAATGGCTGGAGCGGTCCTTGTGCGCAGGCACCCGCAGCACCTCCAACCGCTGCCTTTCCGGCTCCCCTGCGAACCAGGACCACACGAGTCTAGGTCCCCAGGGTTTCGCCCAAAACAGGGGCCCAGTGGACTCAGAAGTGGCACAGATCGGAGGGTCTGTCTCCCGCCCACTCGCGAAAGCCAGCGGCACAATCAGCAATCCATCCTCCGCGTGGTGCCCTGTGCGTCCAGACCTCCGATCCTTTGCAACTCCCCTAAATTTCCGTGCACTTCTCCCTTTTCACAGTCCAAACTCCCCCCGTATGAGTTTCGGCTGGATCTGGGGTTTAGTGTCGTAAAATAAGGGGTTCAATGCCGTTGGGAGTCTCCGTTTCCCTCCCGCCAGAGAAAGCCGGCCAGGTACTCCGGCACCCACTCAGCGCGCTCCGTCTCCGTACCTCAGCTTTTTGCAGCTCCTCTGGGTCTCTGTGAGCCCCTCTCTTTCCCTCTAGTTGTAGAACTTCCACTCAGCCAGCTTTCCTGTGGTTCTGGATGATGTCCGTTCTGTCTTTCAGTTGTAGTTTTGAAATTGTTGTGCGAGGCAGCAGTGTAGGTGTTTACCTATGCCGCCATCTTGGATTCTCCTCCTATTTTAATTTTTTTGATTAATTATTATTATTTTTTTTTTTAGAGAGAGAAACATTGATTTGTTTTCCCACTTATTTATGCACTCATTGGTTGGTTCTTGTATGTGTCCTGACTGGACATCAAACTTGCAACTTTAGTGTATTGTTTAGGGTGCATATTTATTATTTAAAAAACCCTGGAAAATGCAGTATATCCCATATACTAGAAGCCTACTATGCTGCTGAAACTGGTTTGGCTCAGTGGAGAGAGCGTCGGCCTGCGGACTGGAGGGTCCCAGGTTCGATTCCAGTCAAGGGCATGTGTCCTGGTTGTGGGCACATCCCCTGTGGGGGGTGTGCAGGAGGTGGCTGATCGATGTCTCTCTCTCTCATCGATGTTTCTGGCTCTGTATCCTTCTCCCTTCCTCTCTGTAAAAAATCAATAAAAAAAAAAGCCTACTATGCTAATTGTCCCCTCGGGCAGTCGTCCGACTGGGACTTCGGACCCTTGCTATGATGTGCGCTGACCACCAGGGAGCGGTGCAGAACATGGCTTGTGTGAGTGGTGCTGGTAGCAGGCGGCAATGGAGGCACTGCTGGCACCCAATGGACCCCTGGATCCCGACAGCGGGACCATGGTGGGATGGTGGAGCAGGTGATCCAGGCCAAGGCAAGTGCAAGGGGTGGCCCAATCATCCCGCAGACAGCAACCAGTCTCTGAGGGAGAAAGGGCAAATAGCAATATTAAAATATTCTAATTATTTTCCTTTCAGTGTGCACAAATTCGTGCATGGGGCCACTAGTAAAATATAAAACAAAAAATGACTAACAGTCGCATTATTGTGGGGAAAATACTATTAGTATTTTAGTGCATTTCCTTCTAGACTTTAAAAGAAAATGTTTTCATTGATTTTGGAGAGGGAGGAAGAGAGAGAAACATTGATGAGAAAAATCAACATGGATTGGCTGCCTCCTGCACACCCCTTGCTGGGGAATGAGCCCACAACCCAGGCATATGCCCTGACCAGGAATTGAACTAGTAACTTCTTGGTGCATGGGTCAACCCTCAACCACTGAGTCACTCTCGTGGGGTTCTTCTGAACATTTTTATCAACACACACACACACACACACACTCTCGCGCGCGACTGTATAAAAATACACAATTGAGCCAAAACCAGTTTGGCTCAGTAGATAGAGTGTTGGCTGCGGACTGGGGGGTCCTGGGTTCGATTCCGGTAGGGGACATGTTTCTTGGTTGCAGGCACATCCCCAGTAGGGGGGTGTGCAGGAGGCAGCTGATCGCTGTTTCTGTCTCATTGATGTTTCTAACTCTCTATCCCTCTCCCTTCCTCTGTAAAAAATCAATTAAAAAATATATTAAAAAATACACAATTGAGATCATTGGTTAGAAGCTAAGTCATTTTAATAGATGTTCATTACTTAAAAAGATCAAAGTAATGTTCACATTGGCAGCACATGTACTAAAATTGGAAGGAAACAGAAGATTAATATAGTCCATGTGCAAGGATGACACTCATTTGTAAAGTGTTTAATATTTAAAAATAAATTAAAAAATTAAAAGATGAAAGTAAATACCAGTAAGCAATATCAGGAAAATAAGAGTCACTATAATTCCATCTAGAAAGATAGCTACTTAAGTATTTAGTATGTAAATTAAAATATATATAATAAATGCTTCATTGTACAAAAATTATATAATTTCAATATCTGTTACTTTAAACCTGCTTTTTGAACAATTTTTTTGAAATTGAAGATCTCTGGTATTAGGTGTCTACTTTTTAAAAAAATGTATTTTATTGATTTTTTTACAGAGAGGAAGGGAGAGAATCAGAATCATCCAAGGGAAATCTAGAGTTTACTTGTTCCAGGAAGATTCAGATTTATTAGGGATTATTACAATGTAGGATCTAACATATAGGAAGAATTTAATTCTATGTAGACTACAAGAACAAGCTTCTAAAGGGAAGTAAGTACATGATTTTTTTCCCTTCCAAATAATTATTTTGTTTGAATTCTGGAAATAGAGTCTAAATATTAGTTATATTTGAAGTTTTAGACAAAGAATTAGGCATCCACTGAAGACTTATGTGGCTCCTTTTATTTTTATTTTTTAAATATATTTTATTGATTTTTTACAGAGAGGAAGGGAGAGAGATAGAAAGTCAGAAACATCAATGAGAGAGACATCGATCAGCTGCCTCCTGCACGCCCCATAGTGGAGATGTGCCCGCAAGCAAGTTACATGCCCCCAACCGGAATCGAACCTGGGACCTTTAAGTCCGCAGGCCGATGCTCTATCCACTGAGCCAAACCGGTCTTGGCTTATGTGGCTCTTAAAAGTGGTAATTGTTAAGTCTCCAATGTAATGTAAACTTTTATTTTTAAAGATTCACCATGCCTTACATCATACATTTTTTTTTTTAGAAATAGCTATTTAAAAATATATATTTTATTTTTTAATTAAATCTTTATTATTCAGATTATTACATTTGTTTCTCTTTTTTCCCCTCCATAGCTCCCCTCCACCCAGCTCCCATCCTTCCCTCTACCCTTACCTCCCTCTTGTTGACCTCAACCATACGTGTATGATTTTTGTCCAGTCTCTCCCTGTACACCCCTCACCCTTTTCCCCCTGAGAATTATCAGTCCTCTCCCTTTCTGTGCTCCTGATTCTATTATATTCACCAGTTTATTCTGTTGATCAAATTTTTAATTCACTTAATTTTTAGATTCACTTGTTGATAGATACGTATTGTTGTTCATAATTTTTTTTCTTTTACCTTTTTCTTCTTCCTCTTCTAAAAGAGTACCTTTTAGCATTTCATATAATATTGGTTTGGAGTTGATGAACTCCTTTAGCTTTTTCTTATCTGTGAAGCTCTTTATCTGCCCTTCAATTCTGAATGATAGCTTTGCTGGATAGAGTATTCTTGGTTGTAGGTTCTTGCTATTCATCACGTTGAATATTTCTTGCCACTCCCGTCTGGCCTGCATCCTTTCTGTTGAGAAATCAGCTGACAGTCGTATGGGTGCTCCCTTGTAGGTAATGAACTGTATTTCTCTTGCTGCTTTTAATATTCTCTCTTTGTCTTTTGCTCTTGGCATTTTAATTTTTTTTAAATATATTTTATTGAGTTTTTACAGAGAGGAAGGGAGAGAGACAGAAAGTCAGAAACATAGATGAGAGAGACATCAATCAGCTGCCTCCTGCACACCCCACAGTGGAGATGTGTCCGCAAGCAAGGTACATGCCCCCAACTGGAATCGAACTTGGGACCTTTCAGTCCACAAGCCGACGCTCTATCCACTGAGCCAAACCAGTCTCCGCGGCATTTTAATTTTGATGTGTCTTGGTGTGGTCTTCTTTGGATTCCTTTTATTGGGGGTTCTGTGTGCTTCCTGGACTTGTAAGTCTAGTTCTTTCACCAAATGTGGGAAGTTTTCCTTCATTATTTCTTCAAATAGGTTTTCAGTATCTTGCTTTCTCTCTTCTTCTGGCACCCCCACAATTCTGATGTTGGTACGCTTGAAGCTGTCTCAGAGGCTCCTTACATTATCTTCACATTTTTGGATTCTTTTCTCTTCTTGCTTTTCCAGTTGAGTGTTTTCTGCTTCTTTATATTTCAAATTTTTGACTTGATTCTTGCCTTTCTCTAGTCTGCTGTTAGGACTCTGTATAATATTTTTTATTTCAGTGTATGTTTAATTTATAGTTGGTTCTTTTTTCATCTCTAGTTGGCCCTTTTTCATCTCCTCTTGGGTCTCGCTAACTTTATCCAACTTTTTAGGATATTCTTGAAAAACCTTATAAGTGTGGTTTTGAACTCTATATCCAGTCGTTTGTTTTCCTGCATTTCTTTTGTTTGTGATCCTTCCCTTGTCTCGGTTTTTTCACTATGCCGGGAGAACTTCTGTTGGATTCAGCCTTATGATATAAGAGTTGCAAAACTGCAAAAGCCTCTCTGTTGAGCTTGGGATGGGTAGAGTCTCAGGGCTTAAGGGACCGTCTTCCCTTCCAGTTGGCCCTGCCCTCCATGGCCTCTGAGTCTCATGTGACTGGGTAATCACTGGAGCGGTCCTTGTTTGTGGGGGCGTGCTCTCTCTCTCTCTTACAGTGCCTCTAGACTGCTGCCTTTCTGGCTCCCCTGCGCTCCGAGACCATATGAGTCTGGGTCCCCAGGGTTTGCATGGGGATGTGCATGCAACCCAAGAGTTCCACTTGGGTTTAGTGGAGTTAGAAGTGGCACAGTTGGGAGGGTCTGTCGCCCCACCCACTCGCGAAAGCCAGCGGCACAATCAGCAGTCGGTCCTCTGCACTCAGTGCCATGCGCGCCACCAGACTTCTGATCTTTTGCGACTCCCCTAAATTTCCATGCACTTCTCCCTTTTCACAGTCTAAACTCCCCCTGTATGAGTTTTGACTGGATCTGGGATTTAGTGTCGTAGGATAAGGGGTTCAATGCCTTTGAGAGTCTCCGTCTCCCCCCAGAGAAAGCCAGCCAGGTTTTCTGGCACCCGCCCTCTCCACGTGTGCGTCTCCGTACCTCAGCTTTTTGCAGCTCCTCTGGGTCTCTGTGAGCCTCTCTCTTTCCTTCTAGTTGTAGAATTTCCACTCAGCCAGCTTTCCTGTGGTTCTGGTTGATGTCCGTTCTGTCTTTTAGTTGTAGTTTTTTTTTTTTTTTATATTTTATTGGTTTTTTTACTGAGAGGAAGGGAGAGGAATAGAAAGTCAGAAACATCGATGAGAGAGTGACATTAATCAGCCGCCTCCTGCATGCCCCCCACTGGAGTTGTGCCCGCAAGCAAGGTACATGCCCCCGACCGGAATCGAACCCGGGACCTCTCAGTCTGCAGGCCGACGCTCTATTCACTGAGCCAAACTGGTCTCGGCTAGTTGTAGTTTTGAAATTGTTTTGCGAGGCAGCAGTGTAGGTGTTTACCTATGCCGCCATCTTGGATTCTCCTCATCATACGTTTTTTAAAAAGAAGTTTTCCATTATCTTTTATTATTTAGTTAGTTTTTTTTTTAACATATTTTTAGTGATTTCAGAGAGGGAGAGAGAGAGAGAAACATCAATGATGTTCTATCCTGCAAACCGCCCCACTGGGGATCGAGCCTGAAACCTGGGCATGTGCCCTGATCAAGTATTGAACTGTGACCTCCTAGTTCATGGGTCAACACTCAATCGCTGAGCCACATTGGCTGGGCGATGTCCGTTCTGTCTTTTAGTTGTAGTTTTTTTTTTTTAATATTTTATTCATTTTTTACAGAGAGGAAGGGATAGGAATAGTTAGAAACATTGCTGAGAGAGACACATTGATCAGCTGCCTCTTGCACACCCCTCACTGGGGATGTGCATGCAACCCAGGCACATGCCCTTGACTGGAGTCGAACTTGGAACCCTTCAGTCCTCAGGCCGATGCTCTATCCACTGAGCCAAACCGGTTTCGGCTAATTCTTCTTCTTCTTTAAAAAAAACAACAACAAATTTTATTGATTTTTTACAGAGAGGAAGGGAGAGAGATAGAAAGTCAGAAACATTGATGAGAGAGAGACATCGATCAGCCGCCTCCTGCACGCCCCACAGTGGAGATGTGCCTGCATGCAAGGACATGCCCCCAACCGGAATCAAATCCTTCAGTCCACAGGCCGACACTCTGAACCAAACCAGCTAGGGTGCCTATAATTCTTGAAGGTTGGCTTCTAATTGGCCATTGTGTTTCATCAATATCTAATAAGTAACTCTGAGTAATTCCTGTGGAAAATGTTACACTTACCCTGTAAGTTTAAAAAGTTCCTGAGACTAGTGGATTAGGATAAAGGGATTCAGTTTCATGATTAGTAAAGAAAAAACATTTTTTTGTCAGTAGGTGCAATTTTATTTTTTTATCCAAATATTACATACTTGTTTTAGGCAAGTTGGTATTACTCTAATTACAACTGTGTTCTTATGTTTTTTATGTTTAAAACCAGAGCTAATGTTGAGCCAAGATCTTGTCTATGCTGCTGAAACAGGTGTCTTAGTTTCCTGCCTGTAAGTCTCCCACTGGGCAAGGTGAGCCTTGGGCCAACAACTGCAGGCCTTGAATGGGTACTATGTCCTTTTTTACAGGGACATTGTGGGCATGATGTCATGGATAGATGTTCCAAAATATGAGACAAACTGAAAGGCCAAGTAACATGTTAGCATTATTAGCTATAAATAGAGGAAACATTATTTTAAGTTCTTTTTGCACACATCATCTGTATGTCAAAAACTTGGTCTATTTCTAATACTTCTAGCTATTTTCTTGAAATCCTAGTTATTTTTCTAAAGACCCATGTCTTCAGAAGGATTTAAGTTTGTTAAATGATCTATTTAATGTACTTTTACTTTTAAAAAAAATGTTTTATTGATTTTTTACAGAGAGGAAGGGAAAGGGATAGAGAGCTAGAAACATCGCTGAAAGAAACATCGATCAGCTGCCTCCTGCACGCCCCCTACTGGGGATGCACCCTCAGCTAAGGTATATGCCCTTGACCAGAATCGAACCTGGGACCCTTGGATCCGCAGGCTGACGCTCTATCCACTGAGCCAAACCGGTTTCGGCTGTACTTTTACTTTTGTTGGATACTACTTTTATAAAACTTTTACTAAAGTGTTAGAGCCTTCTGTGTTCACATGTAAGTAGACTTGCTGTAGTCAAAAGTGAGTTTGCTGGTTTTTATCCCTGTTTTGAGTTAGGGCTCCATGGTTTTGTTGTTGTCAGAGGGTTTTATGATTAATTGTTTTTCATTTAACAATTTATTCTGAGTTCTCTTTGAGCAAGTTTAATCAATTTAAAGCCTAAAACTCAGGTTATGAATGAAGTGGTACTTTTGGCTAAGATTGTTGGCTAGGTGTTTATCTGTTTTGACAAGAGGAATTGTTCAGGATTATAAAGACCTTCATTGCTGTAAACCATTGGACACTAAACAGAACATTTTATTGTCTCTAGCAATCCATGGACATTCCAAGGGCTTTTTTTGTTGTTATTAGATTAAGATGCCTACCAGTGAACTGATTAATTATATTTTAAAAAGTTAAATAGTAATTTAATCTTTCTTTTAAATTTAATAAATCTTCATTGTTCAGATTATTACATTTGTTTCTCTTTTTTCCCCCCATAGCTCTCCTCCACCTGGCTCCCACCCCTCCCTCTACCCTTATCCCCCCCTCGCCCCCCCAACCCCCGCTGCATTGTCGTCATCCATAGGTGTATGATTATTGTCCAGTCTCTCCCTGCACCCCCCTCACCCCTTTCCCCCTGAGAATTGTCAGTTTACTCCCTTTCTATACTCCTGATTTTATTATATTCACCAGTTTATTCTGTTCATCAGATTTTTAATTCACTTGATTTTTAGATTCACTTGTTGATAGATCTGTATTGTTGTTCATAATTTTTATCTTTACCTTTTTCTTCTTCCTCTTCTTAAAGAGTACCTTGCCGCATTTCATATAATACTGGTTTGGTGTTGATGAACTCCTTTAGCTTTTTCTTATCTGTGAAGCTCTTTATCTGCCCTTCAATTCTGAATGACGGCTTTGCTGGGGTAGAGTAATCTTGGTTGTAGGTTCTTGCTATTCATCACTTTGAACATTTCTTGCCATTCCTGTCTGGCCTGCATAGTTTCTGTTGAGAAATCAGCTGACAATCTTATGGGTCCTCCCGTTTTTCTCTTGCTGCTTTTAATATTCTCTCTTTGTCTTTTGCTCTTGATATTTTAATTATGATGTATCTTGGTGTGGTCCTCTTTGGATTCCTTTTGTTTGGGGTTTTGTGTGCTTCCTGGAATTGTAAGTCTATTTCACCAGGTGGAGGAAGTTTTCATTCATTATTTCTTCAAATAGGTTTTCAGGATCTTGCTCTTTCTCTTCTTCTGGCACCTCCACAGTTCTGATGTTGGTATGCTTGAAGTTGTCCCAGAGGCTCCTTACACTATCTTCACATTTTTGGATTCTTTTTTCTTTTCTAGTTGAGTATTTTCTGCTTCTTTGTATTTCAAATTTTTGTCTTGATTCTTGCCTTCTTCTACTCTGCTGTTAGGTCTCTGTATAATATTTTTTATTTCAGTCAGTGTATGTTTAATTTCTAGTTGGTCCTTTTTCATCTCCTCTTGGGTCTCGCTAAATTTATCCATCTTTTCTAGGAAACTTTTGAAAAACCTTATAACCATGGTTTTGAACTCTATATCCAGTTGCTTGTTTTCCTCCATTTCTTTCGTTTATGATCTGATCTGTTCCTTTGTCTCCGCATTTTCACTATGCCGGGAGAACTTCTGTGCTGGAATCAGCCTTATGATGCAAGACTTGCAAAACTGTAAAAGCCTCTCTGTTCAGCTTGGGTCGGTGGAGTCTCAGGGCTTAGCAGAGACAGCTTTGGCTTCCAGTCAGCCCCACCCTATGCGGCCCCTGGGTCTCAAGTGTCTCTATGTAATTGTTTCAGCCCTTTCTGTACACATGTGCGCATGTGCCTTTAGACCTCTGCCTTTCCGGTTTCCTTGTGCTCTGGGATCTGTATGAGTCTCGGCCCCCAGAGTCTTGCCCGGAACTGGGGTTCAGTGCAGCTAGAAGTGGCGCAGTTGGGAGGCTCTGTCTTCCACCCACTAGAGAAAGCCAGTGGCACAATCAGCAGTCTGTCTTTTCTGCGTACATTGGTGTGTGTGCCCCAGACTTCTGCCCTTTTGCGCACTCCTCCCTTTTCACAGTCCAAACTCTCCCTGTATGAGTCTCGCCTGGAGCTGGGATTCAATGCAGTAGGATAAGGGGTTCAATGTTGTTGGGAGTCTCCATCTCCCTCCCGCCAGAGGAAGCCAGCCAGGCACACCACCGTCCGCTCTCTTCCATGCATGCGTCTCTGTACCTCAGCTTTTTGCAGTTCTTCTTAGTTTCTGTGAGGCCCTCTCTTTCCTTCTAGTTGTAGAATTTCCACTCAGCCAACTTTCCTGGATGATGTCCGTTCTGTCTTTTAGTTGTAGTTTTTTGTTTTTTTTTTAAATTTATTTTATTGATTTTTTTACAGAGAAGAAGAGAGAGGGACAGAGCGCTGGAAACACCAATGAGAGAGAAACATCTATCAGCTGCCTCCATAATGCCCCCCACTGGGGATGCGCCCGCAACCAAGGTACATGCCCTTGACTGCAATCGAACCTGGGACCCTTCCGTCCGCAGGCCGATGCTCCATCCACTGAGCCAAACCAGTTTCTGCTAGTTGTAATTTTGAAATTATTGTGCGAGGCAGCAGTTTAGGTGTTCACCTATGCCACCATCTTGGTTTCTCTCAATTTAAGCTTTACTAATGGATTGCTTGAGCTTCAATAAAAATAAGTAAAAATCCACATTGATTAGAAAAGTTAGAATTTCCTTTGAAAGCCTATTAAAATGTCTTTTAAAAACTTCAGCCAGTAAGAACATATTTCTAAGTTGAAATATAGATGAGGGATGGCTGGAAAGCTGCGAAGTATGGGAAAGATCTAAGTGGAGGATGACTAGGTTCCTGGTTCTGCTTCAGAGCATTGTTATGTACACATAACTTTATGGGTTATGTGTACAATTGGATCACTTGTTTTCCTGCTTCTATCAGTGAAGGCACCTCAGAGCTTCATCTAGAAGATTCAGGAGGACATAGCAAGCCTGATCAGTGTATTCTTAGGTAAGATTTTTAAAAACATGAGTCACAGATGAAAGACTGATATAAAAACTCTTAATTTAAAAGTCAAAGGGAAAAGAGACCTAAATCTGATAGGAGAATGGGAAAATATATGAATACATTCCACAGAAAAAGATACACAACTAGACATACAAAAACAACAACAAAACAAAAATGTAATTGCAGAACCAGCTCACACTGGTCCTATCCTGTTTCCAACAAGACCTAGAACCAAAGTTTAAACCTTGGATATACCATTTATGAGTAGCACTTGTGAACCCTTACCTGCTCCTCCCCACAGAACCAAAGGACTAGAATCTGGCCAGAACTTGAATCCCTTCAAAAGTGAAGGGTCCATTGTTCAGGAAGATCTGCTGCTGATTCCCTTAGAATCCCATCCTGAATGTTGGATTGAAGAAGATAGATTTTTAACCTTGCCTCCTGTCTCCTTAACAGTCAACTCAAAAAACCTTTTTTTTCTTAAAAGCTGATACCATAGTATTTATTGGCTTCTGTGTGCATCAGGCAGTGAACTCTTGCGTGGTAACAAAGATGCTCAGTTACACTCATGATAAGAGAAACACTAAAATCACTGAGATAGCATTTCTCAGTTACTTTGGCAAAGCATGAACACGTCCAGTTGGCGAAGCTCTTGGGAAATAGGCACACTCTCATATTGCTGGTGAGAGTACAAAATGGTACAATCTTCATTGAGGGGAATTTAGTAGTATCTGTATATGCATTTATCCTTTGACCTAACTTTAGAGGCTTACTTCTAGGATGTACTTTATAAATACAAACCACAGATGCACACAGTTATTCACGGCAGTATCATTTGTGATATAAAATATGGAAACAACCCAAAGGCCATCAGGATTAAGTGAAGTACATCCACATAAGAGAGGACTGTGGAGCTGCAAAAATAAAAGAGCAAGATTCCTATGAACTGGTAGGGAGTGATTTCTAAGATATATTGAGTGGAGGAAAAAAGGACAAATTAATAACATAACATGTGGTAAGAAAAAATAAGTATTGTATGGTTCCTTTTATAGGAGGCTCCTAAAATAGTCAAATTATAGAGATGGGAAGTAGAATGGTGGTGCCCAGGGGAAGAGAATGGGGAGTTAGTATTTAATGAGTAGAGTTTCAGTTTGGGAAGATGGGTAAGGGTGATGGTTGTATGACAATGTGAATGTACTTAATGCTACCGAACTGTATACTTTAAAATGGTTAACTTACTGTAATTAAAAAAACAACAACAACAAAAAACCAGATGAGGGATCTGAGGCCCAGAACTCTAAATGATGGACTTCAGCTCAGAGGAAGAGGAATTCACAGGTAGAATAAGAAACCACACCTTACTAGTCCCCAGACTAGGCCTCTCTATATCTTTGCCCTTAATCTCCTGGTCATGTAGTCATAATCTTCAACCCAACTGAGGTTTCCATACTCACATGCTCCAGGGCAGGCCTGGACCAGCAGGATCTGACTGTAACAAAAAAAAAAAGAAAAAAAAAGAAAAAGAAAGAATGTGAAATAAGAAAGAAGGGGAGCCCTAGCTGGTTTGGCTCAGTGGATAGAGCATTGGCCTATGGACTGAAGGGTCCTGGGTTCAGTTCCGGTCAAGGGCACATGTCCTGGTTGTGGGCTCAATCCCCAGTAGGGGTGTGCAGGAAGCAGCTGATAAATGATTCTCTCTCCCTCTGCCTTCCTCTCTGAAATCAATGTAAATATATTAAAAATGAAAAAAGAAGGGGAAATAAGAATATGTATGTATTTGCTCCTACAAAAAGAGACACAGGAAGGATAGACTAGAAACTAATTTTAAATAACTTATTCCGGTAGGTGGGGGACAAAGATATAATGGATATGGATGAGAGTGAAATTTACCTGAGTATGTCTTTAAAAAAAAAAATCTTCATATTGATTTTTTTAGAGAGAGAGGAAGAGAGAGAGGAACAAAGATATCAATGCATATTGATGTGAGAGAAATATCAACCATCCCCTTCATGTGTCCCAAGTGGGGATCAGGCCCACAACGTAGGTATGCACCTTGACTGGGAATTGAATCCATAACCTTTGGTACGAAACAAGGCTCTAACTAACTGAGCTATCTGGCCAGGCTGAGTGTGCCTTTTTTATTTTTGACTTTGAACCATGCAAATATCCTAAATACTCAAAAAAATACAATTAAAGCAATAATAGGAAAAAAAAACACTAAAATTTAGTTCAAATAGAAACAAATGAACCTAGAAGAATATAATTCAAGTCACATGAATACAGTGCTCTGTATACCTTTACTAGAATATGTTCAAAAGAAAAAAAGAACTACAAAGTATGTTTGTTGTTGATAGATCAGCAGTAGTAATTTTGAAATTACTTTGGTTATATTTTGGGATAGTGCCATTGAATAAATATACTGGTTAGTGTTGGGAACCACAGTTCTCTGGGAGAAAGGAGATAAAAATATGGTATGAAAAAGGTGGGGGAGGACCTTGTCATCTTGGGGTTTAAATTAGAGGTATGAGTGTGAATACATGTTAAAAAAAAATTCCTAGCTCTGTCTTCTGAGAGGGTGTGGGGGCAATGACATCCTAATAACAATGAGTACACCTTGCTCCCAGATCTTGGTTGCCAAATATCATTTCTCACTAAAGAAACAAAGATCCTTGGAGAAATAGTCCAGATTTTGGGTGGACAAAATTCAATGTGAACCTGCATTATTTTGTACCAGAAAGCAAGGAAGTGTTCAAAAATTGATGGAGACATGTTGAAACAAGAGCAGCTCGAATGGGTTCCCACTGGGTAAATCAGGGACATTTTGAGCACACACACACACACACACACACACACACAAAAAGAATAATGATGTTATGATAAAGGATACACTGAATTTTAAAGTTCACAGCACATAGTGAGTAAAAATTAGTCCCAGTGATACTCCAAAGGGTGTATTGGGCTCCTTATAGACAATGCCAGTTAAAGTGGAAAGAGTGAAAGATTTAGAGAATCAGTATTTTGCAATCACCAGGGTAATAATTGAGTCAGGCAACAATCATCAATGGTTGGCAAGAAACATTTGTGAGGGATTGGGGTAGCGAACAGAATACTCACACAGTCTAAAGTATCATTCTACAGATGATTGATTTCAAAAGGAAAAAGATATCTCTGTGTTGGAGAAATCTGGTAGACTATCTTGACCAGGTGATCAAATTCAGACTTCCCAATAACAGATTATGTGCTTCTGCATGGATACCAAACTTGTTTATACTGAGTCACTTAAGAAAAATATCAGATAAACCCAGACTGTAGGCATTCTACACATCAGCAGTCTGAACTCTTCAAAATGTCACTATCATAAAAAGGGTTGGGACACTTCTAGATTAAAGAAGACCAAAGAATTGTAACAACTAATTCCTGGCCTTTAATGGGTCCTGGATTAAAAGAAAACAAAACAGCTCCACGCTTGCATATGGTGCTCATGGATGTCCTGGCTGATGCTCTCAAGAGTGTTAACAAAGCCAAAAAGAGGCAAACACTAGGTTCTTATTAGGCCATGCTCCAAAGCCATCGTCTGGTTTCTCACTATAATGATGAAGCATGGTTACATTGGCGAATTTGAAATTATTGATGACCACAGAGCTGGGAAAATTGTGAACCTCACAGACAGATTAGGCAAGTGGGGAATAATCAGTCTCAGATTTGATGTGCAATTCAAAGATATAGAAAAATGGCCTTAACCGGTTTGGATCAGTGGATAGAGCATCGGCCTGTGGACTGAAGGGTCCTGGTTCGATTAAAAAATAAATAAATAAAAAATATATGTATATATAAATGGCAGAATCATCTGCTTCTGCCCCATCAGTTTGGTTTCATTGTACTGACAACCTCTGAGGGCATCAATGGACCATGCAGAAGCCAGATGAAAATGCAGAAAGAAAATCCTGGGATTCTTTTTTTTAGAAATGTAATACATATGTGCAAATACAATGCCTCAATAGACAAGAAAAAAAGAAAACAAAACAAAACTATAAAGGCTGTTATAGGGATGATTGAATATAGACAGAATATTTGGTAATATCAGTGTTACATTTCTTGGGAGTCATATGGTAGTCTAATTATGGAGGAGGGTTGTCCTTGTTCTTAGGAAATACATGCTAGAAGGATTTAGGGAGTTATATTGATATCTTGTAGCTTTACTTTTAATAGTTCCACAAAAAAGTTATGTGTAAAAAGAGACAATATGGGAGGACTTTAATAATTGGTGAATCTAGGGGAAGGATATATAGCTGTTTCTTATATTCTTTGAACTTTATAGTGGATTCAACATACTTCAAAATAAAAGGGAAAAGCACAATATGGGAAGTTCATTGATGACAACCTATACTTCATCTTTTTAAGATATGAGAAGTCCAGTGATTGTGGCTTAGTGGTTGAGTGTCGATCTGTGCACTAAGAGGTCACTGGTTCGATTCCTGGTCAGGGTATGTGCCTTGGTTGTAGGTTTGATTCCCAGTAGGGGGCATGCAGGAGGCAGCTGATTGATGTTTCTATCTCTCTCTCTAAACATCAGTAAAAATATTAAAAAAAAGATATGGGAAGATTTTTTTAAAAACATTGATCTTAAAGAGAGAAAGGGAGGGAGAGAAAGAGAAAAAGAGAGATAGAAATTTTGGTGTGAGAGAGAACCATCAACCAGTTGCCTCCCTCACAGGCCCCAACCAGGGATTGAACCCAGCACCTTTTGTTGTATGGGACAACCAACTGAAACACACTGAACAGAGCTACACTTCATCTTGTACTGTACTGTACACAACTGTAGGTTGTGTGGCTTTTATTAATATTAAAAACAACCAACAAAAACAAACATAAAACCTCTTTGTCCCAAATATGTAAAGCAATATTACACATAGGCATACAGGTTTTACTTTTTAAAAAAAAAACCCACATATTTTATTGATTGTCACAGAGAGGAAGGGAGAGGAATAGAAAGTCAGAAACATCAATGAAAGACATCGATCAGCCACCTCCTGCACGCCCCCCACTGGGGATGTGCCCGCAACCAATATACGTGCCCTTGACCGGAATCGAACCCGGGACCCCTCATTCCGCAGGCCGACGCTCTATCCACTGAGCCAAACCGGTTTTGGCAGATTTTACTTTTTAACTAAACAACCAATCTTGCATATGTTGGAGTACACAGGATGTGAAATGTCCCCTCTCTTTGAAATGGGAAATCCAAACTCTTTTTACACTTGGAATGTGATTTATCCATGTTCTTTTCTATCAAGGGATGGTGCTCCATAAGGGATGTAAATATCTTGTTCAACATGCAGACTCTCTCAAAAGGAAGTTAGGAGAGAATTCTTGCTCCTCCATTGACAATTTTCAAATGTGATAAGTCCAGACTTGAGTCAATGTGTGAAAGAGTTTAGAAATGCTTAGGGTACCTAAAAATTAATTTCTTGTTTCAGGCTAATTTTATTTTCTGCTTTCTGTTTTGTCTTGGTACGGCAGTGGTCAGGTAGATGCTATTGTAGAGTATTTGGGTATATGTGAGACGGTGTTGCATGCAGAAGTTGTGGGGTTTCATTTAGGTATCAACAAATTGCAGTAAAATTAGATTTATGGTTTGGGTTTGGTTTAAGCCACAAATTTACCTGTTCTCACTGTTAGTGACATAGAAGGCATTTACATTTGGTTATAGATACAGCCCTGGGCCAGATGGGTCAGTTAGTTAAAGCATTGTCTAGTACACCAAAAGATTTCAGGTTCAATTCCTGGTTGGAGCACTTATGGTAGCCAACCGATTGATGTTTCTCTCACACATTGATATTTATCTCTCCCTTCTCTCTCTCAAATCAATAAACATATTCTGGTGAGGATAAAAAAAAATTGGTTAGATATATACGTGATGATCAGGAAATTCCTTGTTTAGGTCATTCAAGCCTTAGACTACTGCTTCATAAACTTTATTTTAGATTCCTTTATATTTTTATTAAAAATATATATTTATTTCAGAGAGGAAGGGAGAGGGGAGAGAGGTAGAAACATCAATTATGAAGGAGAATTACTGATCAGATGCCTCCTGCACAACCCACACTGGGGATTGAGCCCGTAATCCAGGCATGTAACCTGACTGGAATCCAACCATGTCCTTCTGGTTCATAGGTCAGCGCTCAACCACTGAGCCACGCCGGCTGGGCTCCTTTACATTTTTAAATGTTATTGAGTACCAAAGAGCTTTTGTTTATGTGAGTTATATCTATTGATCTTTGATATATTAGAAAGTAAAACTAAAAAAAAAAATCTAAGATACTTTTATTAATCTGTTAAAAATAATTCATTACAGCCCTGGCCAGGTAGCTCAGTTGATTAGAGAGCATCATCTCAATACACCAAGGTAGCTGCTGGCTCCATTCCTGGTTAGGGCACATACAAGAAACAATCAATGAATATACAAATAAATGGAACAACAAATCATTGTTTTTTTCTCTCTCTCTCCTGTCCTTTCTTTCTCAGATCAATAAATTAAAAGCACAAAAAATAAATCATTACATGTTAGCATTAATTACATTTTTTATGCAAAATAACTATTTTCTAAAATAGAAGAGTGGCATTATTTTACATTTTTATAAGTCTCAAATGTCTGGTTTAATTGCAGAGAGCTGGATTCTTTAAAAAAATTTTTTTTTAAATAGGTGTTTTATTGATTTTTTAGAGAGAGTGGAAGGGAGAGGAATAGAGAAATAGAAACATCAATGAGAAACATCAACATCAATTGGCTGCCTCCTACACATTCCTTACTGGGGATCAACCAGGCCTGTGCCCTGACTGGATATTGAACCAGTGACATTTTGGTTCATGGATGATGCTAAATTACTGAATCATACAGGCTGGGTGAGAGTTGAATTGTTTTATCTGTCTCTGCAAGCAATTGTCAAATAATCTCTGGAAAACTTCACTGTATATTTGTGGGTAAGATGTAAGAAAGGAAAGAATGTCTTAGCATGTTATGAAATTTGTTATGAACTTGCACTCCCTGGGATACCAGTCTCCCTCAGGATCTCTAGACCCACTTGTTGAGAAAGAATATTTTACACCACTGAAGGGACCAAGTTGTCACCTGATCTCACACACTTGCTGTCATCAGAATCACTTGGAGATCTCCTTAATACTGACTTCTGGGCCCTCCCCGGAGTGTCTAATTTATTTGGTTTGGGTGAGGCCTGCTAAGAAATGTGTTTCTACTTAGTTTCTGGTGATGCTGCTGTTGTTGGTCCTGGTGTATCACTCAGAGAGTCAGTTTTCTAGAGAATTTTGAAAATGTTTGCATCTCTTTAAAGATCCTTTTCCCTTCCCCTGTCATATTTTATTTAACACTCTCTTTCCCTCACTATTGTATTTATTCTGACACATTAATTTCATAAATGTTTACTTAGGACCCACTCTACTGGCTCTGCAGAATGCCTCAGAGCTTCCCTCTGCCCTCACTGCTTTCTGTCATAGTAGAAAGGTACAAATGAAAAGACAGGACCCAAACTGGGAAAGTGGCACACCTTGGCCTATTCTTCCTGAAATGTCTCAGCTACCCTCTAATCTTAGCTTGTTACACTCTTTTTGATATTTAATTTTGTATTTTGGTTTAATTTTAATTTTTATCATGTGTATAATTTAAAAAATCAAATAGTGAGTTACACATTATATAACAAAAAGTAGTTACACTTTCCTTACTTCCCATTTCCAGACTCCTGGCTGTTTCCTTCTAGTGTTCCCCCTTGCCCCCCCAGTTTTAGGTAGTTTCTATTGAGTTTCTTTTGTAGAAGG
Organism: Lasiurus cinereus; assembly: GCA_011751065.1. Taxonomy (NCBI): domain Eukaryota; kingdom Metazoa; phylum Chordata; class Mammalia; order Chiroptera; family Vespertilionidae; genus Lasiurus; species Lasiurus cinereus. The sequence goes on from JAAGEH010002525.1 coordinate 1,666,880, forward strand.
TACACCCACATATTTGCCTCTGTCTCCTCCATTCTTTCAATACAGTTAGTTCTAATCTTGCCTAAATAGACATTCTGTATTTATCTATTTTGATTATAGATATTTTTCATACCTGTTAGGTGTGCTATGATTACCTTTCCTTTTAATGCAGTCTTTGTTTTTTTCCATCCAACATTATGTTTTTACTTGTTTAGTTTTCTACAAATTAACAAGAGTTCTTTCTAGCCTATTTGCAGGAGTCTCATTATTCAGCATACACTCTTGTACTTGCATTGTTGTGTGGGGGTGGCAGGGCTGGGACTTAGATGCTGCTGCCCCTTTCTATTCTCACCCAAATGTAATCTGCAGGAAATCTGTATCAACAAATTATTTGGTTTAACCTTTCTCTTCTTGCATTTTCTGTGTGAAAGTTTTCAACTTAGTTTTTTGTAACTTTGGAATATTTCATTATGTTAATGTACTATGGTTGCTCGGCATTTATTTTGTCCATTCTTCTCTAATAGGAGTAATGTCACTATATCTCCAACCATACTGGTTACTTTTCATGTACCCAACTTCTAGCAGGACCTAATTTTTGTGCTGGGAACATTAAGGACAGTGTCTTGGGCTTTGAAGTTGTAGATATTTCAAAGCTATTTAGCCAGCATTTCAGAGCTTTTTTATGGCATCAGAGTAGGTAATAAAGGGAGGAGGCAGAAGTCTTTGGCTGAGCTTCTGGAAATACCTCATCTATTTCAGCAAGAGTTTCCTGTTACTGGCTCTAAAATACAATCCCTGAAGCTGTAAACTGAGTAACTTCAGGTGGCTCCTTCCCCTGCCCAGTTTGCAGGAGCCTGACCCTGGTGCTCTTGTGGGTGTTTGAAGTGCTGGGGAACTGAATGTCTGATGAGCTGCTGTGCATAACGAATCCTTTGAGGGATAGGTGCTGTAGGTGATGGTATTCTGGCCAACTGTTGCTGGATGTCACGTTCTTTTGTATTAAATTATGTAAGGGCTGTACTTCCATCTGTAAAACGGATGTTATATGTAATGTTAAAGGAAACAAAAGGATGTTCTTGGAGCTTTGGAATCAGACAGATCTTGGTTTTATTTCTAGTTCAGCCACTTCTCATTTGTTCACTCAGCAAATGTGCGTGATGATGTTTATTAAGATAGGATATGAGAAGTGAGATTAACCATTTTCTGTCCTTCCTCAAGATATTAAACACATAAATGTAAGGACCACAGGAAGGATGCCAGACAATCCAGTGAAGCACAGGAAGCAGAATGGATATCGGTGTCATATCTGAAAAAAAATAAAAAATAAAAAGCTTGGTTGAGTGTCTGACATGGAACCTAGGCAAGAAGGCTAACTCAGAAGACAACCAGTGATGCACCCAAAGCAGGACACTGGGCCCAGAGGACCATGGGGCGCGGGGGCGGGTGGAGCCTCTGTAATAAGAGGAGCTAGTATATAACAATGGAAGTCCCAAGAGTGTGTACTGAACAATGAGACTCCTGCAGACAGGCTAGAAGAAATTTGCTAGCCTGTAGAAAACTAAACAAGTAAAAATATAATGTTGTATAGAAAAACCAAAGGTTGTATTATTAAGTATAAGCTGATAGGAGTACTCTGAAGGAAAAGGAGAGATTACTTGGATTGTGTAACAGGGAATCTGGCCTCCTTAGAAAAGTTTCCTTCGGGGAAATAACCATTCATTCATTCATTCATTCATTTTTTGTTAATTCTCACACAAGGATATTTTTTCTATTGATTTTTAGAGCAAATAAAAAGGAGCAGGAAGGGTAATGCGGGGAGAGAGAGAGAGAGAGAGAGAGAGAGAGAGAGAGAGAGAGAGAGAGAAAGAGAAACATCAATGTGAGAAAGACACATCAATAGGTGCCTCCTGCAGGGTGCCTGTGGTCAGCTGGAGGAGGGAATCTTGGGTCTCGGATGCGGGACTGAGGCAGAGGTGGTTAAGGGGCAATCAAGCCATCAGGGGAGCAGTTAGGGACAATCAGGCTGGCAGGCGAGAAGTTAGGAGCCAGAAGTTCTGGATTGTGAGAGGGATGTCGACTGCTGGTTATCCTCTGAGGGGTCCCAGATTGGAGAGTTTGCAGGCCGGACTAAGGGACACCCTTTCCCCCCTGCCCCCCCTGCATACACTGGGTCACTAGTAAAAATATATGTGAGACAGAAACATCAATTGGTTTGTTTCCTATACATACCCCAACCTGGCCAGGGATCAAATCAGCAACCTAGGTATGTGCCCTCACTGGAATCGAACCTGCAACCTTTCAGTGTGCGGGACAATGCTCCAAAACAACTGAGCCACACTGGTCAAGGCTATCCATTCACCTACTGATGGACACTTAGTTTGCTAATGAACATATGGGTACATATGGGGCAGGTAGACAGGAGGCTTCTGCTGCTGACTGTGGCCTGGGATCACGGGCAGGCGGCTTCTTGGTCTCCTGGGCTGCAGCCAGCCTCAGGGATGGCACCTGACTTCTTGGACTCCCACAGGCCTGGAACGAGGGGGGACGGGGTTGCCACCATGTTTTCAGGTTAATTGGCATAATCACTCTGATTGGCTGATAGTGTAGTGGCCTGACGGTAATTTGCATGATTTTTATTAGTGTAGATTTTTTTTTCTCTTTTCCCCTCTCTCTATAAATCAATGAACGATGGAATCCAAGATGGCGGCATAGGTAAACACCTACACTGCTGCCTCGCACAACAATTTCAAAACTACAACTAAAAGAACGGACATCATCCAGAACCACAAGAAAGCTGGCTGAGTGTAAGTTCTACAGCTAGAAGGAAAGAGAGGGGCTCACAGAAACCCAGAGGAGCTGCAAAAAGCTGAGGTACGGAGACACGTGTGTGGAGAGAGCGGGTGCTGGAGTACCTGGCTGGCTTTCTCTGGTGGGAGGGAAATGGAGACTCCCAACGACATTGAACCCCTTATCTTACGACACTAAACCCAAGATCCAGCCAAAACTCATACGTGGGGAGTTTGGACTGTGAAAAGGAAGAGGTGCATGGAAATTTAGGGGAGTCGCAAAAGATCAGAGGCCTGGTGGCACGCACGGCACTGCGCAGAGGACAGATTGCTGATTGTGCCGCTGGCTTTTGCAAGTGGGCAGGAGACAGACCCTCCGAACTGTGCCACTTCTGACTCCACTAAGCCCCTGTTTTGGGCGAAACCCTGGAGACCTAGACTCGTGTGGTCCTGGTGCGCAGGGGAGCTGGAAAGGCAGTAGTCTAGAGGCACTGAGGGCGAAAGTGCGCACAAGGACCGCTCCAGCAATTACCCAGTCACGGGAGACTCAGGGGCTGTGGAGGGCGGGGCCGACTGGAAGGCAAGGTGGTCCCTTAAGCCCTGAGACTCCACCACTCCCAAGCTCAACAGAGGCTTCTTCGGTTTTGCAAGTCTGGTATCATAAGACTGAATTCAACACAGAAGTTTCCCCAGCATAGTGAAAATGCCGAGACAAGGGAAGGGATCTCAAACAAAAGAAATGGAGGGAAAAAAACAACTGGATAGAGAGTTCAAAACCACAGTTATAAGGTTTTTCAAGAATATGCTAGAAAAGATGGATAAATTTATCAAGTCCCAAGAGGAGATGCAAAAGGACCAACTAGAGATGCAAAAGATCCAACTAGAGATGATGGATAAATTTAGCAAGTCCCAAGAGGAGATGAAAAAGGACCAACTAGAGACACTGACTGAAATAAAACATATTATACAGAGTCCTAACAGCAGACTAGAGGAAGGCAAGAATCAAGTCAAAAATTTGAAATATAAAGAAGCAGGAAACACTCAACTGGAAAAGCAAGAAGAGAAAAGAATCCAAAAATGTGAAGATAATGTAAGGAGCCTCTGGGACAGCTTCAAGCGTACCAACATCAGAATTGTGGGGGTGCCAGAAGAAGAGAGAGAGCAAGATACTGAAAATCTATTTAAAGAAATAATGACTGAAAACTTCCCACATCTGGTAAAAGAAATAGACTTACAAGTGCAGGAAGCACACAGAACCCCATATAAAAGGAATCCAAAGAGGACCCCACCAAGACACATCAAAATTAAAATACCAAGAGCAAAAGACAGAGAATATTAAAAGCAGCAAGAGAAAAACAGTTCATTACCTACAAGGGAGCACTCATACGACTGTCAGCTGATTTCTCAACAGAAACGATGCAGGCCAGAAGGGAGTGGCAAGAAATATTCAACGTGATGAATAGCAAGAACCTACAACCAAGAATACTCTAGCCAGCAAAGCCGTCATTCAGAATTGAAGGGCAGATAAAGACCTTCACAGATAAGAAAAAGCTAAAGGAGTTCATCAACACCAAACCAGTATTATATGAAATGCTGAAAGGTACTCTTTTAGAAGAGGAAGAAGAAAAAGGTAAAAGCCAAAAAATTATGAACAACAAATATATATCTATCAACAAGTGAATCTAAAAATTAAGTGAATTAAAAATTTGATCAACAGAATAAACTGGTGAATATAATAGAATCAGGAGCACAGAAAGGGAGTGGACTGATAATTCACAGGGGGAAAGGGGTGAGGGGTGTACAGGGAGAAACTGGACAAAAATCATACACCTATGGATGAGATCAATGGGAGGGAGGGAAGGGTGGAAGCTGGGTGGAGGGGTGCTAGAGAGGGGAAAAAAGAGAAACAAATGTAATAATCTGAATTATAAAGATTTAATAAAAAAAATCAATGAACATGCCTCAGGTGAGGATTTAAAAAAATGGATAAAGAAGTGGTACATAAATACAATGGCATATTACTTAGCCATAGAAAGGAATTGAAATCTTGCTATCTGCAATTACATGCCTAGAACTAAAGGCTATTGTGCTGCGTGAAATAAGTCAGTCAGAGTAAGGCAAATGCTATATGATTCCACTTACATGTGGAATCTATAAAACAAAATAAACATACAGACAATAGAAACAAACTCAGATATAGAGAACATTTTGATGATTGCCTGTTGGGAGGGGGTTTAAGAGAGGATAGATGAAAAAGGAGAAGATATTAAGAAGTAAAAGTTGCTGAAACCGTTTTGGCTCAGTGGATAGAGTGTCGGCCTGTGGACTGAAAGGTCCCAGATTTGATTCTGGTCAAGGGTATGTATCTTGGTTGTGGGCACATCCCCAGTAGGGGGTGTGCAGGAGGCGGCTGATCAGTGCCTCTCTCATCGATGTTTCTAACTCTCTCTCTTCCTCTCTATAAAAAATCAATAAAATATATTAAAAAAAAGAAGTAAAAGTTGGTAATTACAAAATAGTAATGGTGACATAAAATACAGCATAGGGAATACAGTCAATAATGTAATTGTCAGATGGGTGCTAAATTGATTGGAGTGATCACTCCATACATTATATAAAGTTTAACTACTATATAATATATAACCTGAAACTAATATAATATTGTATGTCAACTGTAATTGAAAAATAAAAATTGGGGGAAGGGGGCAATGGGAAAATATATATACATGTAACACAATAAAAAAAAAATTACCAAACAAGTTTTAAGTAGAGAAGGATAGGTAATAAGATTTATTTACTTGGGAGAAACCAAGATGGCGGCATAGGTGAACACCTAAACTGCTGCTTCACACAACAATTTCAAATTTACAACTAAAAAACAGAACAGACATCATCAAGAACCACAGGAAAGTTGGCTGAGTGGAAATTCTATGACTAGAAGGAAAGAGAGGGGCTCACAGAGACTCAGGAACTGCAAAAAGCTGAGGTATGGAGATGTGTGCATGGAGAGAGCAGGTGGTGGTGTGCCTGGCTGGCTTCTTCTGGCGGGAGGGAGACGGAGACTCCCGAGAGCACTAAACCCCTTATCCTACTGTATTGAAGCCCAGCTCCAGGCAAGACTCATACAGGGAGGAGTCTGGACTGTGAAAAGGGAAGAGTGCATGGAAATTTAGGGGAGCCGCAAAAGGGCAGAAGTCTGGGGTGCCTGCAAAGAGGACAGACTGCTGATTGTGCTGCTGTCTTTCTCTGGTGGGCAGGAGACAGAGCCTCCCAACTGCCACTTCTAACTGCATTGAACCCCAGTTTTGGGCGAGACCCTGGGGAACCAGACTCATACGGGTCCCGGAGCGCAAGGGAACCGGAAAGGCAGATGTCTGGAGGTACCCGAGCGTGCACACAGCAATTACCGATACACTTGAGACCCAGGGGCCGCGTAGAGTGGGGCTGACTGGAAGCCAAAGCTGTCTCTGCTAAGCCCTGAGACTCCACCCATCCAAGCTGAACAGAGAGGCTTTTGCAGTTTTGCAAGTCTTGCATCATAAGGCTGATTCCAACACAGAAGTTCTATCAGCATTGTGAAAATGCGGAGACAAAGGAATAGATCACAAATGAAAGAAATGGAGGAAAACAAACGACTGGATGTAGAGTTCAAAACCACAGTTATAAGGTTTTTAAAGAATTTCCTAGAAAAGATGGATAAATTTAGGAAGACCCAAGAGGAGATAATAAAGAACCAACTAGAAATTAAACATACACTGACTGAAATAAAAAATATTATACAGAGACCTAACAGCAGACTCAAGGAACACAAGAATCAAGTCAAAAATTTGAAATACAAAGAAGTAGAAAACATTCAACTGGAAGAGCAAAAAGAAAAAGAATCCAAAAATGTGAAGAGTGTAAAGAGCCTCTGGGACAACTTCAAGCGTACCAATATCAGAATTGTGGGGGTCCCAGAGAAGAGAGAGAGCAAGATACTGAAAACCTATTTGAAGAAATAATGAATGAAAACGTTTGGTGAAAGAAATAGACTTCCAAGTCCAGGAAGCACACAGAATCCCAAATAAAAGGAATCCAAAGAGGACCACACCAAGACACATCATAATTAAAATGCCAAGAGCAAAAGACAAAGAGAGAATATTAAAAGCAGCAAGAGAAAAACAGTTCATTACCTATAAGGAAGGACCCATAGGATTGTCAGCTGATTTCTCAACAAAATCTGTGCAGGCCAGATGGGAGTGGCAAGAAATATTCAACTTGACGAATAGCAAGAACCTACAACCAAGATTACCCAGCAAAGCTATCTTTCAGAGTTGAAGGGCAGATAAGGAACTTCACAGATAAGAAAAAGCTAAAGGAGTTCATCAACACCAAACCAGTATTATATGAAATGCTGAAAGGTACTCTTTAGGAAGAAGAAGAAGAAGAAGAAGAAGAAGAAAAAGGTAAAGATAAAAATTATGAACAATAAATACATATCTTTCAACCAGTGAATGTAAAAATCAAGTGAATTGAAAATCTGATGAACAGAATAAACTGGTGAATATAATAGAATCAGGAGTATAGAAAGGGAGTGTACTGACAAATCTCAGGGGGAAAGGAGTGAGGGGGTGTGCAGGGAGAGACTGGACAATAATCATACACCTATGGATCAGGACAATGGGCGAGGAGGTAATGGCAGAGGAAGGGGTGGGAGCCGGGTGGAGAGGGGTTATGGGGGGAAAAAAGAAACAAATGTAATTATCTGAACAATAAAGATTTATTAAAATAAAAAAAGATTTATTATCGTTTTTAGCTTTAAAAAAATTTTTATTGTTGAGAGTATTATAGATGTTTTAATTTTTTCCCTCATTACCTTCCTCTACCTGGTTCCTACCCTGCCCCAGGCCTTCACCTTACTGTGTGTCCATAAGTAAGATCTTTGGTTAATCTCTTTCCATTGCTCCCTCCCTCCTTCCCTCTGTGATTTATCTGTCTGTTCCATGCTTCCATGACTCTGATTTTGTTTTGTTCACCAGTTTATTTTGTTCATTAGATTTCTTGTTGATTCAAGTGGTGACATATATATTTATTGGCATTTTGTTGGTCATTTTTTAAAAAATATATTTTATTGATTTTTTTTACAGAGAGGAAGGGAGAAAGTCAGAAACATTGATGAGAGAGAGACATCGATCAGCCGCCTCCTGCTCGCCCCACAGTGGAGATGTACCTGCAAGCAAGGTACATACATGCCCCCGACCGGAATCGAACCTGGGACCTTTCAGTCCGCAAGCCGATGCTCTATCCACTGAGCCAAACCGGTCTCGGCCTGTTGGTCATTTTTTTTTTTTTGCCTCCTCCTCCTTGTCCTCGTCCTTGTCCTTGTCCTCCTCTACTTCCTCCTCCTCCTCTTTCTCCTCCTCCTCCTCCTCCAATACTCTTTAATATTTCATATAATACTGGTTTGGTGCTGATGAACTCCTTTAGCTTTTTTCTTGTTTGTGAAGCTCTTTATCAGACCCTCAATTCTAAATGAGAGCTTTGCTGAGTAAAGTCATCTTGGTTGTAGATCCTTATTATTCATCACTTTGAATACTTCTGACCCGCAAAGATTCTATTGAGAAATCACCTGACAGTCATATGAGTAATTAACTGTTTTTCTCTTGCTGCTTTTACGATTCTCTCTTTGTCTTTAACCCTTGGTGTTTTAATTATGATGTGTCTTTATGTGGGCCCGTTTGGGTTCCTCTTATTTGGGGACTCACTGTGCTTCCTGGACTTGTAAGTCTATTTCTTTCACCAGATAGGGAAAGATTTCTGTCATTATTTCTTCAAATAGGTTTTTAATATCTTGCATTCCCCCCTCCTGACACTCCCATAATGCAAATGTTGGTACCCTCTAAGTTGTTCCAGAGGCTCCTTATTTCATATTTTTTGGATTCTTTTTTCTTTTTCCTCTTCCAATGAGGTGTTTTTGCTTCCTCATATTTCAAATGGTTGATTTGATTCTCAGAATCATCTACTCTACTGCCAAATCCCTATTGTCTTTAATTCAGTTAGCATATGCTTAATTTCTGAGTAGTCTTTTTCCATGCCTCTGGTATTTTCAATAAGATTCCTTGAAAATCTCATGATCTTTAGTAACTTTATAACCCTGGTTTTGAACTCTGTATCCAATAGTTTGCTTGTTTCAATTTCTTTCTTTTTTTAAATAATTCTTTATTGTTCAGATAATTACAATTGTTCTTCCACCCCCCCATAACTCCCCTCCACCTGGTTCCCACCCACCCTCTGCCCTTACCTCCTCCACATTGTCCTCATCCATAGGTGTACGATTTTTGTCCAGTCTCTTTCCGCACCTCCTCATCCCTTTTTCCCTGAGAATTGTCAGTCCACTCCCTTTCTATGCCCCTGATTCTATTCACCAGTTTATTCTTTTCATCAGATTTTTTATTCATTTGATTTTTTTAATATATTTTATTTTTTACAGAGAGGAAGGGAGAGGGATAGAGAGTTAGAAACATAGATGAGAGAGAGACATCAATTAGCCGCCTCCTGCACGCCCCCTACTGGGGATGTGCCCGCAACCAAGGTACATGCCCCTAACCGGAATCGAACCTGGGACCTTTCAGTCTGCAGACCGATGCTCTATCCACTGAGCCAAACCGGTTTAGGCTATTCATTTGATTTTTAAATTCATTTGTTGATAGATATGTATTTGTTGTTCATGATTTTTATCTTTACCTTTTTCTTCTCTCTCTTCTTAAAGAATACCTTTCAGCATTTCATATAATACTGGTTTGGTGTTGATGAACTCCTTTAGCTTTTTCTTATCTGTAAAGCTCTTTATCTGCCTGAATGATAGCTTTGCTGGGTAGAGTAATCTTGGTTATAGGTTCTCGCTATTCATCACTTTGAATATTTCTTGCTGCTCCTGTCTTTATTTTATTGATTTTTTTTTTTTTTACAGAGAGGAAGGGAGGATAGAGAGTTAGAAACATCAATGAGAGAGAGACATGGGTCAGCTGCTCCTGCACACCCCCCACTGGGTATGTGCCCACAACCAAGGTCCATGCCCTTGACTGGAATTAAACCTGGGACCCTTCAGTCCACAGGCCGATGCTCTATCCACTGAGCCAAACCAGTTTCGGCTGGCCTGCATAGTTTCTTTTGAGAAATCCGCTGACAGTCATATGGGTGCTCCCTTGTTGGTAACTGTTTTTCTGTTGCCGCTTTTAATATTTTCTCTTTGTCTTTTGCTGTTAGCATTTTAATTATGATGTGTTTTGGTATGGTCTCTTTGGATTCCTTTTGTTTGGGGTTCTGTGTGCTTTCTGGACTTGTAAGTCTATTTCTTTCACCAGATGGGGGAAGTTTTCATTCATTATTTCTTCAAATAGGTTTTCAGTATCTTGCTCTCTCTCTTCTTCTGGTACCTCCCCCTCCTTCCATAATTCTGATGTTGGTATGTTTGAAGTTGTCCCAGAGGCTCCTTACACTATCTTCAAATTTTTGGATTCCTTTTTCTTTTTGCTTTTCCAGTTGAGTGTTTTTTGCATCTTGGATTTCAAAGCTTTGACTTGATTCTTGTTAGGTCTCTAATCTGCTGTTAGATCTCTATATAATATTTTTTGTTTCAGTCAGTGTATGTTTAATTTCTAGTTGGTCCTTTTTCATATCCTCGAGGGTCTCGCTAAATTTATCGACCTTTTCTAGGAAATACTTGAAAAACCTTATAACCGTGGTTTTGAACTCTATATCCAGTTGCTTGTTTTCCTCCATTTCTTTTGTTTGTGATCTGTTTCTTTATCTCCACATTTTTGCTGCTTCCCTGAGTTGGTAGAGTAGCTTTGTGTGCTAGGTGTCCTATATGGCCTAGTAGCTTTGCCTCCCTAATTATCTGAGGTGGACAATCTTGGTGCACCCCTTGTGGACTGTGTGCACAGCCTTGTTATAGTTAAGTCTTGATTGTTGTCGGTATCACTGGGGGGAATTGATCTCCAGGCCAATTGGATGTGAGGATCAGCTGTGTCTGTGCTGGGAGAACTTCTGTGTTGGAGTCAGCCTTATGAGATGAGCCTTGCAAAATTGCTTCCCGTCAGCCCTGCCATACGAGGCCCCTGGGTCTCAGTTTCCCTTGGTAATTGCTGCCGTCTTCTCTGCACACACTTGCACGTGCCTCCAGACCGCTGCCTTTTGCAGCTCCCCTGAGTTTCCGTGTACTCTGGGGACCTGTATGAGTTTGGGTCCCCATGGTCTCACCCGAAACTGGGGTTAAGTGCTGTCAGAATTGGAGTTCAGTGCAGTCGGGAGGTTCTGTCTTCCTCCCGCTAGAGAAAGCCAGTGGCACAATCAGCAGCCTGTCCTCTTTGTGCACACTTGTATGTGTGCCTCCAGACCTTTGCCTTTCATGGCTCCCCTGAGTTTCCATGCATTCCTCCCTTTTCTTGACAGTCTGTACTCCCCCCATATGAGTCTTGCTTGGATCTGGGGTTCAGTGCAGTTGGAACTGGAGTTCAGTGCAGTGGGGAGTTTCTATATTTCTCCCGCTAGAGGAAGCCAACCGGGCCCTCTGCCGTCCATCCCTCTCCATGTGCATGTCTCTGCACCTCAGCTTTTTGCAGCTCCTCTGAGTCTCCGTGAGCTTCTCTCTTTCCTTCTAGTTTAGAATTTCCACACAGCCAGCTTTCCTGTGGTTCTGGATGATGTTCGTTCTGTCTTTTAGCTGTAGGTTTGAAATTGTTGTGCAAGGCAGCAGTTTAGGTGTTTACCTATGCCACCATCTTGGTTTCTCTCCTTTTCTTTCATTTGTGACATGTTTTTTTGTCTCTGCATTTTGGTGCTTTCCTGTGTTTGTTTCTATTATTAGGTAGAGCTGTCATGTCTTCTGGAATTGAAAGGGTAGCCTTGTGTAGTAGGTGTCCTGTAGGTCCCAGTGGCTCAGCCTTTGCAGTCACCTGAGCTGGCACTCTAGGTATGTCTCTGTGTGGGCTGTGTGCACAGTTTTGTAGCTGAACTTTGATTGCTGTTAGCCTCTCTGGAAGGAATTGATCTCTAAGCCAATTGGTTGTGAGGATCAGCTGCATCTACATCAGAAGAGCTGCTGTGCAGGAGGTGAGGCCCAGTTGTAAAGCAGACAGGCTGGTACTAGTGCTGGGTCTTAGACCTTTTATTGATAGTCTTGGAGCACACTGTCACCAGCTGCAGCTTATTTGGGGGATTTTAGCAAGGTCTTAAGCCTGAGCCAGGACAGGCCATTCATATGGACAAGCTGCTACAAACAGCTTGGGTAGGGCTCAAATTTGATGGGGCGGCGTCTCATCGAATTCCCAGTGCAGAGCTGACAGTGTGCTTCAGACTGATTGAGACTCACTATGGCTGCCAGTCAGCCCTGCTTCAGAGGAGGTCCCAGCACAGAAACAATGACCCTTGTGAGCGAGAAAGCTGCCCTTGAGTTTCTGCTATGCAGCCAGACAGTCCAGTTCCTCCTAATATGTGTCTGGGACCCCAGAGCTGCCTGATACTGGAGCTCAGAGATACTGAATTCTAGTTTGTGTATTGGCCCTTTAAATGTAACAGCCACAATCTCTGCTGGATTTTACAACCTGTAATTACAGGGACTTCTCTTCTCAGCTTTGAAATCTTGGGCTGGGGGGCTGGTGTGGGGTTAGGACCTCTTGTTCCCCATGGGTAGCCTCCTCAGAGACAATCTCCCTTCATTAAAAAAAGTGGGGTGCAGCCCTGACCAGTTTGGCTCAGTGGATAGAGCTTCAGCTTGCAGACTGAGGGGTCAAGGGCATGTACCTTGGTTGTGGGCACATCCCCAGTGGGGGGTATGCAGGAGGCAGCTGATCAATGTTTCTCTCTCATTGATGTTTCTAGCTCTCTATCCCTCTTGCTTTCTCTCTGTAAAAAGTCAATAAAATATATTTTTAAAAAATAGCGATTGTAGTAGGTGTGATAGGTTGTGTGTGTGTGTGTGTTTTAAAAAAGCGGGGTGCACACACAAGCAGCTCATGGGGGTGTCAGACCAGCTCCTTCAGTCCCTCCTACCAGTCTCATTATGCTTTCTTCTTTCCTTCTCTAGTTGTAGGACTTCCATTCAGCCAGCTTTCAGGCAGTTCTGAATGATGGTTGTTCTGTATTATAGTTTTAATTTTGATGTGGTTGTGGGAGGTGGCGAGTATAGGCATTTACCTATACTGCCTCCTCGGTTCTTCTATCATTTATTTTTTCAAATGATGGCTCAGTTTATGGAGGACAGGAGTAGATGGGGGGAGACTGGTCAGGAGGTCAGCTCAAGGCTGGCGACTACTTGAATTTAGTGGTACTCAAGGAGATGGAACTGAGAGGGATCTATAAGCTCTGGAAGGCAATAATGATGTGACCCCTATGGCTGAATGGTTGTGGGTGAGCATGGGGATGAGCGAAGGGGAGGTGGAAGCCCAATTGTAGACCTTCCGGACATATCCATGGGCTTTCCAGTGCCTCTAGGCTTAGAACTCAGAGAAAAGGTCTGGGCTAGAGATGTAGTCTGAGAGTCCGGCAGAAAGTAACAGAAAGCTGGACTGTAAATGGCTCCAAGAATTAAGAATATTTACACAGAACAAACCCTAGGCAGGTGACACTTTAATAGCGTTCTTAGATCTGGCCCTGTCTATGCTACTCAGCGTGCTAGCTCACTGATTTCATGATTGTGGCTGTAGCAGCCAGCATCCCGGGGAAGAAAGAATCCTCTCACTGTGTGTCTGTTTAAGAAACTCTTCGATAGTCTTCCCCAGCCCCCCTGACCCTCTTCTCCTTTGTTAGCTCCCAGGCCTGTCCCTGCAGGGTGGAGGCACCACAGTTGGTTTGAGCAGAGCTTTCCCAAGTGGAGTCCTTGGACCAGCAGCAGCACCATTATATTCGCATTGTCTTGAAGCTCATTAGAAATGCAGTACTCATGCTGGAGTGTCTCTCAGTCTCAATCTCTGCTGGGCCTTCTCTTCCCAGCTCTGGAATCCTAGGCTGGGGGGCTGGTGTGGGGCTGGAGTGTGTAGAGTATGAGAACCGTGGGTTAAACCAGTGAGGATCACTTTCCTGGCCTGACTATAGGCAGCCTTCCCTGCTGGGGCCTCCCTTGCCTCTAACACTCTCCATTCTCCTTTGCCCACTTTACTGTTCTTAGCACTTACCATTATCTAGTAACTCTTTCTGTTACTTCAACCTTTGATATTCCAAACAAATGGTTTATTGTAAAAAATCAATAAAATATATTTTTTTAAAAAGGATAAGAGTCAGCGTGATTGAAGAAGGTTCACCTTGTGCAAAGTTCTCTGGATTTTAATTCCCCTCCAGGATGTTTTGTGGGAACTTAAAAGAACTGCATGTGGCCGAAACCGGTTTGGCTCAGTGGATAGAAGCGTTGGCTTGGGGACTGAAAGGTCCCAGGTTCAATTCCGGTCAAGGGCATGTATCTTGGTTGCGGGCACATCCCCCAGTAGAAGGTGTGCAGGAGGCGGCTGATTGATGTTTCTGGCTCTCTATCCCTCTTCTTTTCTCTCTGTAAAAAATCAATAAAAAATATATATATATATAAAGAACTGCATGTGTATTTGAGGCTTGTGGCTCAAGAACTTGGCCTTAGGGTGATATGGGTTTACCTGAAAGCATATGTCAGTGAACTAAGCTGGGTGCTGGCTTTTTTTTTTTTTTAATATATTTTATTGATTTTTTACAGAAAGAAAGTGAGAGGGATAGAGAGTTAGAAACATCGATGAGAGAGAAACATCGATCAGCTGCCTCCTGCACCCCCCCACTGGGGATGTACCTGCAACCAAGGTACATGCCCCCGACTGGAATCAAACCTGGGGCCTTTCGGTCCCCACTGAGCCAAACCAGTTTCAGCTGAGTGCTGGCTTTTTTGAGGAGTTCACAAAGGAAATTAGGAAACACATTTCCTGCTTGTAAGAGATAATAGTTTGGGGGTTGTTTGAAATGAGGACAAGAAAAATAAATGTTTTTCTTAAAAAATTGATTTCAGAGAGAGGAAGGGAAAGGGAGAGAGGAATAGAAACATCCATGTCAAGAGAGAATCATTGATCAGCTGCCTCCTAAATGCCCCCTATTGGGGATTGAGCCCACAACCTGGGCATGTGCCCTGTAAGGAATCATAACCTCCTGGTCCATGAGTTTATGCTCAATCATTGAGCAACACTGGCTGGGCTGCTTTTCTTACTTTTAAGAGTCTCATGCTCTACCGACTGAGCTAGCCGGGC
The DNA here is from genome assembly GCA_011751065.1 of Lasiurus cinereus. Taxonomy (NCBI): domain Eukaryota; kingdom Metazoa; phylum Chordata; class Mammalia; order Chiroptera; family Vespertilionidae; genus Lasiurus; species Lasiurus cinereus. The sequence continues at coordinate 1,681,881 of JAAGEH010002525.1, forward strand.
GCTTTTCTTACTTTTAAAGTGAGGCTCTGTATTTTGTCTGTGCTTTTTGTATGTTTGTTTTTGTCATGTCTGGTTACCTATGACCCAATTAACAGATTAGACCCTATTTTTTTCTTTGGTTGATTTCTATTTAATTTTTATTATAGGAAAAACATTCCTTCTACCTCCTAGGAATCCCCTGTTCGTATTCCTGTAGTTGTGACTGTTATCTAATCATATCCTAAATATAGGCATCTATAAAAACATGTTAATTTACCTGACTATGTATTACATATTATATGTAGTAATAGTATGTGTTAGCCTGGCTCCATGGTTGAGTGTTGACCTATGAACCAAGAGGTTATGGATTGATTCCCAATCAGGGCACATGCTCAGGTTGCAAGCTTGATTCCCAGTGGGCGGTGTGCATCATTCGATCAGTGATTCTCTCTCATAATTGATATTTCTCTTTCTCCCTCTCCCTTCTCTAAAATCAGTAAACAAATATATATTTTTTAAATGGAGGAAAGTGACTTGGGCCTGTTTTTCTTCAACCTTTGATATTCCTGATAACTAAAAGTCATATTTGTCCATTATTAAAGTAAACAAACGAATGTTCCAGAAATGCATACCATAGGATATAAAATATTCCCCAATCACTATTAACAATGGGAATGCATTCTTATTTGGGATAAATTTACTTTTCTACAACTATTCCCCATAAAGTGCTAGTTTAATGCACACATATAGACAAGTGATGAAAATAAATCAGGTATTTGAAATATCCTGTAATAGTAATAAAGCAGTCCCTATGCCTGATATTCTGTAGTAATAAAACAATCCCTATGCCTGATATTCTGCACATAAGCCGATTTTATGTGCATGAATCCTAATGTGAAGTGGGACCTCACAGTCAATGCTGCTACCCAGCAGGCCAATAAACTTTGCCCTGCGCTGCTTTTTTCCACCATTCAGCAAACACACTTTGTCCACATGCTCAGCTCTCATTCTCTCTTCCTCTGAAGAAATAGCACAGTTTTTGAGTGTCTGATGTTCAGGCATGTACTCTTGACTTGTGTATTTAAAGAAGGAAGAGTCCAGATTCATACTTACAACCTGTGGAATACGAGGCTCCCTAAATGACACTGATTTTTGAAGTGTGATTAATATTTCTGCTTGTGGGTGTCTCTGGGGAGTTTGGGAATGTTACGTGCAGTTACATATTTAACTGATATCTTTGGACTGAATCTCTACTCCTCCCTCTACTTCAGAGGTTCTCAAGCACCAGAGCATCAAAATGCCTGGAGGGTTTATTAAAAATCAGTGCTAGGTCCCATCAGCTAGTTTTTTTTTTTTTAGCAAGTTCTGGGTGGAGCATTGCTAACTAGTTCCCAAGCAATGTTCTACTCCAAAGCAGTACTTTTTGACCCAGACTGCACACGGAATTACAACAGAGCTGTGCTGAAGATCGGTTCAGTCAGACTCGGGAGGCGGGTCCAGGGAGAGAGCAGGAAACCTCATTCTGCACTCTGTGAAGTTGAGAACTTTGATGAGGAGGATAGCCTTTGTCCTCACACAGGTGGGAGCCCGTGAACTTAGAGCAGGTTTGGGTGGCTTGTTTGTGGGTTTGGTACAGACTGTTGTGGGCAAGAACTATCACCTTAGCCTAGGAAGCTTTTTTGAGGAACAGCTCTGAGAAGGCCAGAAAGACGGTGAGAGAGGCTGAATTTGAACCTGTAACTGTCAAACCCAAGGTCCGATTGTTTTCAACTTTGGGTGCTGCCTTGTCGGGGAAAAGCCCCAGAGCTGTGTATTAAGTGGTCTGTGGGTCCTTGCTAGCCTGGGTGAGTCAGTGCGGCCTTTGTTGCCAGTAAGTAAGCAGTACACTTTTTTTTCTTTTCTAATTCTCATCTGAGGATACTTTTCCCATGCTTTTGAGTGTAAGGGAGTAAGGAGTAGAGGAGGGAGAAAGGGAGGGAAGGAAAGAGGGAGGGAAAGAGGGAGAGAGAGAGGGGGAGAGATAGAGGGAAGGAGGTACATTGATGTGAGAGAGACACATCGACCAATTACCAGTTAGTTGCCTTCTGCATGCACCCTGACCCCTGACTGGGGTTGAGGAGCCAACCTACAACCCAGGTATATGCACTTGAGTGTGAATCGAATCTGAGACTCTTTGATGTGCAGTTGGCACTCTTAACCACTGAGCACTGACTAGGGCATAATCAGAAACTTAAAGTTTTTTTGTGGTCAGGCTTACAAGTTGCTGTTTGGGCACAGGCTTCCTTTGTGATTGTCACTGTGCTGTCCTGACCCCTGCCAGGCTTAGGTTCAGTCAGTGTGAAAGATACCCAAGGAGAAATTAGCAGGACTGGCTAAGTGTGGTGCACATGCTTTGATACAAAAGTACTTTTTTCTCTTTCATTTTGGAGCCTGTGATAATTCTCATGAAAGTTGTGGATATTTGCAAAGGTATGGAAGACTGCCCTAGGCTGTGTTCATGAGCAGCTCTCTCTCCTGTTCAGCTCTGTCACTTCTATTTGGAGGCTTTTATGGATTTCTGCCTCTATAGCAGCACAAAGTGATAGTTAAGTAGATGAATTTTTTTCTGTGTTGTTGTGCTATTTTTTTTTATGGAGAGGCCTTGTTTGCTGCCCGAAAGCATAGGGATGGTGTTTCACATATGTGCTTGGGTTTCAAAGGAGGCACCTATGACTGGCCCTTTGTGGGTAGGAGCTCAAGTTCCACTCAGCAGCCTCATCAGGTGGCTCTTTGAACACAAAGGTGGATAATCTTTCCTGTCAGGTGTGATTTTCCAGGAGAGTAAAAAGAATAAGGAGAGACTATGCTGGAACAGTTACCTCTACAAGTGTTTGTTCCTCCCTCTCTTCCTTTCTTCTCCCACTTCTCTCACCCTTCTTATTTTCTCACTTGTTTAAAAAAGTTCTGTTTCATTCCAGCATTGGGTGGGATAGTTTACTTTACTAAAATCCAAGAAAAACAAGGTTGCATTTTAAAAATATATATTTCTGTTGATTTCAAAGAAGAAGGGAGAGGGAGAGAGAGATAGAAACATCAGTGATGAGAGAATCATTTATTGGTTGCCTTCTGCACTCCCCCCACTAGGGATAAAGCTCGGAACCTGGGTATGTGCCCTGACTGGGAATCGAATTGTGACCTCCTGGTTTATGGGTCGATGCTCAACCACTACGCCACACCATCTGGGCTGGTTGATTTTATTTTTGACACATACCCTCCCTTCATTCAAGGAGCCTGTCTTATAATGCATTTCATGGGAAGTACCAGTTAGTGAGGCCTCATCAGCACTTAGGAGAACATTGGGCTTTATCTCTCTTTTTTTTAAAATATATTTTTATTGATTTCAGAGGAGAGGAAGAGGGAGAGAGAGATAGAAGCATCAATGATGAGAGGGAATCATTGATCAGCTACCTCCTGCATGCCCCCTACTGGAGACTGAGCCCACAACCTGGACATGTGCCCTTGACTGGAATCAAACCTGGGACCCTTAGGTCCCCAGGCCAATACTCTCTCCATATCCATTGAGCCAAACTGGCTAGGATGGGCTTTCTATTTTATACTAAGAACTTTCTAATGGGAGGAATCTTAGTAATTGTAATACATGAATCAAGAACCTGCAGCCCTAGCCAGTGGATAGAGTATCATCCTTCAAACTGAAGAGTCCTGGGTTCAATTTCAGTCAGAGGCACATGTCCAGGTTGGGGACTTGATCCCCAGTAATGGGCGTGCAGGAAGCAGCCAATCAATGATTCTCTCTCATCATTGATGTTTCTAGCTATCTCTCCCTCTCCCTTCCTCTTGGAAATCAATTAAAATACATATTTTAAAAAACAACAACACACACCTGTTGCCCTGGTTGGTATGGTTCAGTTGGTTAGGTGTCGTCCTATGCAGTACTAGGTTGCTGGTTTGATTCCTGGCTCATCCCCAGTAGGAGGTGTGCAGGAAGAAGTCCCAATGTTTTTCTCTCCCTCCATTCCCCTTTTTCCCCTTCTCTCCCCCTCTTACCCCTCCCCTCCCCTTCCCTTTCTTGCCTCTTCTCCTCTCCTCCCTCCTATTCCCCTCTCTCTCTTCCTTCCATCTTCTCCGTCCTCCCCCTCCCTTCACCCCTCCCATTCCCCCTTTCTCTCCTCCTAACTCCCTCCCCCTCCCCGCTCCTCCCCTTCTTGCCCCTTCTCTTCTCCCCCCTCCTCTTTCCCTCCCTCTTCATCCTCCCTCTTCTTCCCTCCCCCTTCTCCCCTCTCCCTGCCCTTCTCAGTTTCCTCTCCACTCCTCCCCCTCCCTTTTCCCACCACCCTCTCCCCCTCATCTTTCCCCTCCCTAAAAATCAATAAAATTATTTTCAAAAAATATTTTTATTGAGTTTTTTACAGAGAGGAAGGGAGAGGGCTAGAGAGTTAGAAACATCGATCAGCTGCCTCCTGCACACCCCCTACTGAGGATATGCCTGAAACCAAGGTGTATGCCCTTGACTAGAATCGAACCTGGGACCTTTCCACACCGGTTTCAGCTCAATAAAATTCTTAAAAAAAAAAAAAAAAGAACCTGTTCTCATTGGTTAGTATTGTCATTAAGCAATAAGAAGAAACTTTAAAAGAAGGGCAGAAAATGCACATTTAAATAAAACATACAAAACCCAATTCAGCAGGGTGAATCTTTTCAGTCTTCTAGACTTTTAAATTACTACTTATATGAGAGAGATAAAACTAGTCATAATCAATTTGCAGTTTATTTATTTTTAAAAAATATATTTTATTGATTTTTTTACAGAGAGGAAGGGAGAGGGATAGAAAGTCAGAAACATCGATGAGAGAGAAACATCGATCAGCCGCCTCCTGCACACCTCCCACTGGAGTTGTGTCCTCAACCAAGGTACATGCCCCCGACTGGAATCGAACCTGGGACCTTTCAGTCCGCAGGCCGACGCTCTATCCACTGCGGTCTCAGCGCAGTTTATTTTTATTGTTGAAAGTATTACAGAGGCCTCCCCAATTAGTGAGGCCTCCACTCAGCTCCACCTTCCTCCCCAAGTCTTCACCTATTGCCTGTGTCCATGGTTATGAATGTATGCATATAAGTTCTTTGATTAATCCCCTCTCCCCTAAAATACCTGTCTGTTGCATGCTTAAGTATTTCTGGATCTATTTTGTTTGTCAGTTTATTTTATTCATTAAATTTCATGTATAAGCGAGGTCATGTGATACTTATTTTTCTCTGACTGGCTTATTTTACTTAGTATAATAGTCTCCAGGTCCCTCCATTTACAACATGATTTTTATGGCTAATGTTTCTTTATATGAATGAATGTGGTAGAATTTATTTGATTAATTCTCTGTCTTTGGTATTTTAGGTTTTCACTTTTCTACTCCTATAATAAGTTTTATTGAATCTTCCTGTACAATCTTTCTTATTTCCTTAGGTTAAAGTCTTAAAAATGAAATTGCAGGGGGATATATAGATTTAATTTTTAATTTTTATTTTTAAAATATATTTTATTGTTTTTTTACAGAAAGGAAAGGAGAAGGATAGAGAGTTAGAAACATTGATGAGAGAGAGACATCGATCAGCTGCCTCCTGCATGCCCCATACTGGAGATGTGCCTGCAACTAAGGTACATGCCCTTGACCAGAATTGAACCTGGTACCTTTCAGTCCTCAGGCCAACGCTCTATCCACTGAGCCAAACCAGTTTTGGCGATATATAGATTTTAAAGCATTTTAAAAGGAAAGTATTTAGAAGAGTATTGCCAACTTGATAAAGGAAAAATGGTTTATCATTGTAGCTTTAATTTGCCTTTTTCTTGTGAGTATATTTGAGCTGAAGTTCCTCTAAGTGTTAGTGAATAAGTACTTTTGTGCATATGTATCTTCTGTGTCATAACATGAGTGTTTACCTGGCCTGAGACTTCCATTTCTTTTCTTTTTCTTTTTTAATATATTTTTATTGATTTCATAGAGAGAGAAAAAAAAATAGAAACTCCAATGATGAGAGAGAATTATTGGTCAACTGCTTCCTGCACTCCCCACATTGGGGATCTAATTGCAACCCAGGCATATGCCCAGACTGGAAATTGGACCATGGTTCTCAGGTCAACACTCAACCACTGAGCCACGCTGGCCGGGCATGAGACCTCCATTTCTTAACCTGTGATGTGGGGGTCAGCTCAGGCAGTCCCTAAAATATTCTGGAGCATTTAAATGTTATGAGTTTCTGTAGAGTTCCCTTCTTTTGTGGTTTTCTTTCTTGTTTCAGATATATGCCATTCTATGCTATTAAATTAGGAATACTGTCTGTATTTTGTTTTAACATTCTGCTTTTATTTATTTAGTTTTTAATTGATTTTTTTAGTGAGAGAGGCAAGGAGTGGGAAAGAAAGAGAGGGAGAGAGGGAGGGAGAAGAGAAACATTGATGTGAGAGAGAGAAACATTGATTCACTGCCTCCTATACACACCCCACTGGGGAACGAACCCACACCATGGGCATGTTACCCACTGGGAATGGGACCAGCGATCTTACAATGCACAGGGCAATGCTCAACCAACTGAGCTTCACCAGCCAGGGATCACATTCTGCTTTTAAAGAGCAAAGTGCAGAAGATGAAAGCAGAGAAAACGAGGAGGAGTGAGAACCTGAAGAATTTTCATTTTGTTTTTACTTAAATTTTTTTTACTGTTGAATGATCTTTTGATAATTAAAAAAAATATGATAATCATAGACATTAGGCCAGTTCTACAATTAACTTTATTCAGCAGTGCTGGTCTGATACACTAAGGTTTTAATAAAGCTTAGCATTTTAGAGCTTCTAGAATTTTTTAGTTCTCTGAAGCTAGGTACTACTGTAATCTAGGAATTGTCACTTTTTAGATTTAAACCAAATCTCAAAAGGACATAAAAGCCAACCATGAACTACACATGTGAATCTTTTTTATCTCATCTGGTGTCGGGGATTGAGAGCTGAGGGTTATCGTTCCCATTCAGGTGGCTAATGAGAGGCCCGAGTCCAGGTAACTGTTGGCTTCTGTACTGGATTTGCTATGGGGACATAGTTTCTGCCAGAGGGAGCCTCAGAATAAAGCCTGTCTCCTAGGCACGCATCCATTCCTTCCCAGCTGTGTGTTCATCTGGGTTGTATCACTTTGGTCCAGGTATGGGCTCCCAGAGGTGCACAGGACAGGCCTGGTCTTTGCCTGGGGAGACAGATGAGCAAATAGAATGTTAGTACATGTGCACCTAGAAGCCTACTAAGGAAAGGTGTCCTTTGGATGAGACATGAGACTTAAGTACAAGCCCCTGCATTCTTGGGGTGGAGCTGGTGGGGGTAAGGACTAGTTCTAGGTGCAGAGACCATGGTACAGGATGGTAGTTGTAGGAATTGTATCCTAATAAGAATTGGGGATAGGAGTATTGGTCTTTCTGGTGATCCTGGACTTCCATGTGAGGATGTTTTTGCCTTTTCAGTTCTTTGTTTCCTAAGTAGATGCCTCTGCCTCTGCCTCTGTGGTGCATATTAGAAGTTGGTTTTCTAAGTGCAGCAAAACAATGGTCCCACTCATGGTCAGGGGCATCAAAGTTTGCTGTTTCTGGTGATGACTTTGTAGGGCAGGCTCTCTTTGGTGGAAGATGTTTTCTTCAGAAAGACTTAGAGTGACACTTGGCAGGGTGTCTTTCCCGAGTGGCCCTCAATATCGCTCCCTAGGCTTGATTGCATTTTAGAGGTTCAGTATATCTGCAGGGCCAGCTGCAGATGGGAGCTTTGCTGCTGTGGGCCAGTGTCCAAACCTGTCTTTCAGAAGACATCTTTGTTAAGATAGCTCCTGAGCACTCCAGAGTGTGATGATGTGTTTACATGGTGCTGCTTATTCATATAGTGCAAAGCTTTTTTTTTTTTTTGCAGAATGATTTTAAGTTTTTTTATTTAATAAATCTTTATTGTTCATATTATAACAATTGTTCCTTCCCCCCCCCATATCTCCCCTCCACCTGGCTCCCACCCCACCTTCTGCCCTTACCTCACCCCCCATTGTCCTCATCTATAAGTGTATGATTTTTGTCCAGTTTCTCCCTGCACCCCCCCTCACCTCTTTCCCCCTTAGAATTATCAGTCCACTCCCTTTCTATGCCCCTAATTCTATTATATTCACCAGTTTATTCTGTTCATCAGATTTTCAGTTCACTTGATTTTTTGATTCACTTGTTGATAGATATGTATTTGTTGTTCATAATTTTTACCTTTACCGTTTTCTTCTTCCTCTTCCTAAAGAGTACCTTTCAGCATTTCATATAATACTGGTTTGGTGTTGATGAACTCCTTTAGGTTTTTCTTATCTGTGAAGCTCTTTATCTGCCCTTCAACTCTGAATGATAGCTTTGCCAGGTAGAGTAATCTTGGTTGTAGGTTCTTGCTATTCATCACTTTGAATATTTCTTGCCACTCCCATCTGGCCTGCATAATTTCTGTTGAGAAATCAGCTGACAGTCGAATGGATGCTCCCCTGTAGGTAACTATTTTTCTCTTGCTGCTTTTAATATTCTCTCTTTGTCTTTTGCTCTTGGCATTTTAATTATGATGTATCTTGGTGTGGTCCTCTTTGGATTCCTTTTGTTTGGGGTTCTGTGGGCTTCCTGGACTTGTAAGTCTATTTCTTTCACCAGATGGGGAAAGTTTTCAGTCATTATTTCTTCAAATAGGTTTTCAGTATCTTGCTGTCTCTTTTTCTGGCACCCCCACAGTTCTGATGTTGATACGCTTGAAGTTGTCCCAGAGGCTCCTTATACCATCTTCACATTTTTTTATTCTTTCTTCTTTTTGCTTTTCCAGTGGAGTGTTTTTTTTCTTCTTTGTATTTCAATTCTTTGACTTGATTCTTGCGATCCTCTAGTCTGCTGTTAGGTTTCTGTATAATATTTTTTTATTTCAGTCAGTGTATGTTTAATTTCTAGTTGGTCCTTTTTCATCTCCTCTTGGGTCTCGCTAAATTTATCCATTTTTTTCTAGCAAATTCTTAAAAAACCTTATAACCGTGGTTTTGAACTCTATATCCAGTCGTTTGTTTTCTTCCATTTCTTTCATTTGTGATCTGTTCTTTTGTCTCTGCATATTTCGCTGCTTCCCTGAGTTGGTAGAGATTTGTGTGCTAGATGTCCTATGTGACACAGTAGCTCCGCCTCCCCAGTTACCTGAGGTGGACTCTCTTGGTGTACCCCATTGTGAACTGTGTGTACAGTATTGTTGTAGTTAAGTCTTGATTGTTGTTGGTATCACTGTGGGGAATTGACCTCCAGGCCAATTGGTTGTGAGGATCAGCTGTGTCTGTGCATGCGGGCTTGCCTCCAGACCTCTGTCTTTCGTGTGCATGCTTGAGCTTCCAGATCTCTGCCTTTCAGTTCCCCTGAGTTTCTGTGCGCTCTAGGAACCCGTATGAGTCTGGATCTTCAGGGTCTCACCTGAAACTGGGGTTCAGTGCAGTTGAACCTGGATTTCAGTGCTGTTGTGAGGTTCTGTTTTTCTACTGCTAGAAAAAGCCAGCGGCACAATCAGCAGTAAGCGCTCTGTGTGCGCATTTTTGGGCACACTTTCACGTGTCCCCAGACCTCTGTCTTTCGCGATTCCCCTAAGTTTCTGTGCACCCCTTCCTTTTCACAACAGTCAGACTCCCCCATATGAGTCTCGCCTGGAGCTGGAATTCAGTGCAGTTGGGATTTTCCATCTCCCTCCCACTAGAGGAAGCCAGCCAGACCCTCCTCTGCCCGTCCTCTCCATGGGTGTGTCTCCATACCTCAGCTTTTTACAGTTCTTCTGAGTCTTTGTGAGCCCCTCTCTTTCCTTCTAGTTGTAGAATTTTCACTCAGCCAGCTTTCCTGTGCTCCTGGATGGTGTCTGTTCTGTCTTTTAGTTTTAGTTTTGAAATTGTTGTGCAAGGCAGCAGCTTAGGTGTTCGCCTATGCCGCCATCTTGGTTTCTTCGATTTTAAGTTTTAAATCACATAATGGCCCTCACCAGTGTGGTGCAATTGGTTGAGCATTGGCCCATGTACCAAGAGGTCAATGGTTCGAATCTTGGTCAGGGCACAACTCTGGGCTACGGGTTTGATCCCAAGTAGAGGGTGTGTAGGAAGCAGCCAATTGATGTTTCTTTCATTCATATTTCTCTCGCCTCCTTTTCTCTCTCTCTAAAGCCAATTAAAAGGTAATTTTTAAAAATATGTCTTTAAAAAAAACATCACAAATTGACATATTGGTGTTTGTGAATTTGTGCCTTCAGATATACCCAGGGAGGAGCTAAAGACACAAAGGAGAGAGTTTTTGGTTTTCAAGTGTCTGGAGCACAGAGATCAAATTAGGGACAGCGGGCAGTTAGGTACCTTAACTGCAGTGATTTTATCTGTTTCAAATGGCATAAGTAGCTATTACTTAGTAAAGTTCTTATTTAGTGAATTAAGCATATTCAAATCAGCAGCTTTGCTGTGTTTCCAGGACCCATGCCGAAATGTGCATGTGTGTGTGCCTTCCAATTCTTTTCTGTGCTTGTATATACCCTCCCAGGAAACAACAGGAGTATTTGTACCATGTCTTACTGATAATTGTGTAAGCTTATTTTTAGTGACAACTCATGACATGCCAGACCTTGTTGCGAGCATTCTACACCTAAAGGGAACAGTCAGTGCAGAGAGCAGAAAAAAGCTGGGAAAATAAAATTTGATTTATATTATCAGATTAAAGAAGACATCACATTCAGAGAACTAGAAAGCTCTCTCAGAAATTAAAAAATAAAGGCATCCAGTTGAAGCATTAGAGATCAAGTCAAGAATATATCCCAGAAAGTTCTTTAAAAAGCAGAGAGAATCTATCTATACTAATAAAAGGGTAATATACTAATTAGACTATGAGACCTTTTGGGAGACCTTCCAGACATCATTCTGGACACAGCCATAGTGATGGAGCTGAGCAGAGGCAGTTAGAAGTGATCAGGCCAGGAGATGGAGGGCAGTTGGGGACAATCAGGCCAGCAGGGGAGCAATTAGGGGCAATCAGGCCAGCAGGCAGAGAAGTTAGGGACGATCAGGCAGGCAGGCAGATGAGTGGTTAGGAGCCAGCGGTCCCACATTGCGAGAGGGATGTCTGGCTGCCGGTTTAGGCCCGATCCCGCCACACAGTCAGACATTCCTGAGGGGTCCTGGATTGGCGAGGGTGCAGGCTGGATTTCATGCACCAGGCCTCTAGTCCTATCTAATAAAAGAGAAATATACAAATTGATCATCACTCCAACACACAAGATAGCTGCCCTCATGTGGACACAAGATGGCCAGCCCGGGAGGACCATTGGGAGGGATCAGGCCAGAAGGTAGGGCAGTTGGGGGCAATCAAGCCTGCAGGGTAGGGCAGTTAGGAGTGACAAGGCTGGCAGAAGAGGGAAGTTGGGAACAACCAGGCCTGCAAGGAAGGGCAGTTAGGGGTGACCAGGCCTTCAGGAGAGGGCAGTTAAGCATCTATCAACTTGGCAGGGGAGTGGTTATGGGGTGATCAGGCTGACAGGCAGAAGTGGTTAGGGGCAGTCAGGAAGGCAGGCAGGCAAGCAGTTTGGAGCCAGCAGTCCTGGATTGTGAGAAGAATGTCCGACTGCCTCTTTAGGTCTGATCCTTTTGGGCAGTTGGACATCCCTCGAGGGGTCCCATATTGGAGAGGGTACAGGCTGGCCTGAGTGACACACACTCCTGTGCATGAATTTCATGCACCAGGCCTCTAATGTATATAGCAAAGGCTAAGTGACTATATGTCCGACCGACTGATCAGCTAGCTGGTACATATGACGTGCTCTGGCAATTTAAAAAGGAACTTTGACTTATGAGTGCATGATACATATAAAGCTCTCACTGGTGCCAATTGCAAGCATGTGTTTCAATTTGTCATTGTCAGTCTGGTTGTTTTGATTCCAAGAATTGATTTGTTCCTGTCTGACACTGGCCTCTCATTTAAATTAATATGAAGACAGTTTCCCATGATGCCAGCATTTGTGATGACTATTAATAAATCATGAGGATAAATTCTAGACAGAGTAGGAATTTTTCTACCTGAACCTGTTTTCAGACATGGTCAGTTATGTGTTGCTTTCTCTCGAGTTCTAAGAATGTGGAGTTAAAGTGTAAATACTTCATCACAAGGGAAATTAATCAAGCACTCTGAAAGTGTTTTTACTCTTAATGTGGTACACAGGGAGATAATAGAATAAATTTAATCAATTAATCAGTCATTTTTTTATCATTTTTTTATATAATGTTTTTGTTGCTTTTATATCATGTCTCTTGTTTTTAAAACATGTCTTTGTAGTTATATTATGTTGTTATTGTTTATATATATTATTTTTATATACATTTTACTAATTTTCTTTCGTCTCTGGCACTTCTATTATAAAGAGCAAGTAGCGATATTAAAATAGTTCTTCTAATTAATTTCCTTTCAATGTGCACTAATAGAAGATAAAAGATAAGGAAAGTATGTAATTGAGTATAGCATCTGACTGACAGCCTTGCTGGGGAGGGGACAGGTCCTTATCAAAAGGATCCTTTCAGGTTGTATCTGTTTGAAAGGACTCTTCCTATGCTCAGAACAGTGAGGAGGAAGTACCCCCAGCAAACACAGCAACTCCTGTTGATGGAGAGGAGGTTCTCAGCAGCTTCCAGAGATTAAGACAGGTCCCACACACATCATCAGGACAGGGCAGTGTTAGATCCTGTGGCACCAGCAGGAGTGAGAAGGGGCTGGAATATTGGTAACCTTCCCAATATTATGGGGCTCATTTCCAACCTTCAATTCTGTATAGAGGTACCTTTTCAGGGAGTGAAAAGAGCAGATGGTTCAGACAAGAATGCTTTCAAAGTGCATACCACAAACTCTTTCTCAGGAAGGAGCACCTAGAAGCCTCCCATCACAGAGGAGGGAGTGTAGGGGCAGTATCAAGCATGAGGCCCTAGGGCCTAGTTATGTGAGGGTCTAAAGGAGGCATGTAAAATTCTGCAGAGATGTTAGAGCAATTGGTTTGTAGGAAATTCAGCAGGGGAATTGCTAAATATAGGAAAAAATTATATAAGAAAGGCAGTGCTATAGCTTAAATGTGGTTCAGCAGCGAAAAGTACTTGTGTAGTCAATAATGTAAACACTGCAGAAGACCTAGCCAAACTCAAGAGGGTGTAGGGGAGAGTGCTAAATTCTCCTTTTTTTACTATAGGAGGCTAAAATGTAGCATGTACATTTAAAAAGCAAAGAAATAATGTCAGAAGTATGTTCTCAGCAATAGGAAAAGCCCAGTGTAAGCAGAAGGAAGGAAATAATAAAGATCAGAGTGGAGATAAATGACATAGAGACCAAAGAACAATACAAAAGATCAACAAAACCAAAAGCTGGTTCTTTGAAAGGATAAACAAGGTGGATGAACCTCTAGCTAGACTCACCAAGAAGCAAAGAGAGAGAATACAAATAAACAAAATCATAAATAAAGGAGATGGAATAACAACAGACCCCACCAAAATACAAATGATTGTTAAAAAATACTATGAACAACTCTGTTTCAACAAACTGGACAACCTGGAGAAAATGGACATATTCCTAAAAAAATATAACTCAAAACTCAATCAGGAAGAATCTAAACATCTCAATAGGCCAATAACTATAGAAGAAATTGAAGCAGTAATCAAAAAGTTTCCAGCAAACAAAAGCCTGGGACCAAATGGCTTCACAGGAGAGATATAGCAAACATTAAAGGAAGAACTAAAATCTATCCTCCTCAGACTATTACAAAAAATTCAAGAGGAAGAAAGACCTCCAAGCACCTTCTCTGAAGCCAGCATCACCCTAATACCAAAACCAGATAAAGACAACACAATGAAAGAGAATTAAAGGCCAAATCCCTCATGAACATAGATGCCGAAATCCTCAACAAAATTCTAGCAAATCAGATCCAGCAGTACATCAGAAAGATCATACACCATGACCAAGTAGGATTCATCCCAGGAATGCAGGGATGGTACAATATCCGCAAATCAATAAACATGATACATCACAAACAAATTGAGAGATAAAAATCACATAGTCATATCAGTTGATGCAGAAAAAGCATTTGACAAAATCCAACACCCTTTCTTGATTAAAAACTCTCAACAAGGCGAGAATAGAAGGATCATACCTCAACATAATAAAAGCCATATATGATAAACCCACAGCTAACATCATATTCAATGGGTTAAAACTAAAACCATTTCCCCTAAGAACAGGAACAAACAGGGATGCCCACTCTCAGCAGTCCTGTTCAACACAGTAGTGGAAATATTAGCCATTGCAAATAGACAAGAAGAACAAATAAAAGGCATCCAAATTGAAAAAGAAGTAAAGCTGTCCTTATTTGCAGATGACATGATATTGTACATAAAAAAACCCGAAAGACTCCATCAAAACACCAATAGACTTAATAAATGAATTCGGCAATGTAGCAGGATACAAAATTAGTGCCAAGAAATATATGGCACTTCTATACACCAATAGTGAACTTACAGAAAGAGAGACTAAAAAAGCAATCCCTTGTGCCATCACACCAAAAAAATTTAAGATACCTAGGAATAAACTTAAGGAGGTAAAAGACCTATACATGGAAAACTATGGGATATTGAAAAAAGAGATAGAGGAAGACGTAAACAGATGGAAGAGTATACCATGCTCATGGATCGGTAGAATCAACATCATTAAAATGTCCCTACTACCCAAAGCAATCTATAGATTCAATGCACTCCCCATTAAAATACCAACGGCATATTTTACAGACCTAGAAAGAACTCTCCAAAGATTCATCTGGAACAAAAAACCCTGAATAGCCACAGCAATCCCGAGAAAGAAGAATGAAGTAGTTGGGATCTCAATACCAGATTTCAAACTGTTATTACAAAGCCACTGTTCTCAAAACAGCCTAGTACTGGCACAAGAACAGACATATAGACCAATGGAATAGAATAGAGAATCCAGATATTGACCCAAACCACTACGCTCAATTAATATTTGACAATGGAGGCATGAACATAAAATGGAGTCAAGGCAGTCTCTTCAATAAATGGTGTTGGGAAAATTGGATAGATACATGCAAAAACATGAAACTAGACCACTAACTTACACCATACACAAAAATAAACTTAAAATGGATATAGGACTTAAACATAAGATAGGAAACCATAAAAATACTAGAGGAATCCACAGGCAGAGAAATCTCAGACATATGCTGAAGGAACTTCTTCACTGATACTGCTCCTAGGGCAATGGAAGCTAAAGAGAAAATAAACAAATGGGACTACATCAAAATAAAAAGCTTTTAAACAGCAAAAGAAACCATAAACAAAACAACAAGAAAGCCCACTGTATGGGAGAACATATTTGCAAATGTTGTCACTGATAAAGGTTTCATCTCCAACATCTACAGGCAACTTATACAACTTAAAAAAAGGAAAATAATTGATCCAATAAAAAAATGGTCAACAGACCTAAATAGAATCTTTTAGAAAGAAGACAGAAGGAAGGCCAAGAGACACATGAAAACATGCTCAAGGTCACCAATTATCCGAGAGATGCAAATCAAAGTGACAATGCAATACCATCTCACATCTGTCAAAATGGCTATCATCAACAAATCAACAAATGACAAGTGTTGGTGAGGATCGGAGAAAAAGGAACCCTCGTGCATTGGTGGTGGGAATGCAGACTGGTGCAGCCACTGTGGAGAATGGTATGGAGTTTCCTCAAAAAGCTAAAAATGGAACTCCCATTTGATCCAGTAATTTCACTCCTGAGAATATATCCTAAAAAACTAGAAACACCTATCAGAAAGGATATATGCACCCCTATGTTCATAGCAGCACAATTTATAATAGCTAAGATTTGGAAACAGCCTAGGTGCCCATTAGCAGATGACTGGATCAGAAAACCACGGTACATGTACACAATGGAATACTTTGCTGCCATAAAAAAGAAGGAATTCTTACTATTTGCAGCAACCTGGATCGAACTGGAGAGCATTATGCTAAGTGAAATAAGCCAGTCAATGAAAGAAAAATACCACATGATCTCACTCATTTATGAATAAACTAACTAGAGGCCTGGTGCATGAAATTTATGCCTGGGGAGGGGTGTCCTTCAACCCAGCCTGCTCGGTCTCCAATCTGGGACCCCTTGAGGGATGTCCAATTGCCTGTTTGAATAGGCAGTCGGACATCCCTCTTACAATCCAGGATTGCTGGCTCCCAACTGCTCACCTGCCTGCCTTCCTGATTGCCCTTAACTGCTTCTGCCTGCCATCCTGATCACCCCCTAACCACTCCTCTGCCAGCCTGATTGATGCCTAACTGCTCCCTGCCAGCCTTTTATCCCTAGCTGCCCTCCCCTGAAGGCCTGGTCACCCCTAACTGGCCTCCCCTTCAGACCTGTCATCCCCAATTTCCCTCCTCTACCATCCTGGTCATTCTTAACTGCCCTCCCCTGCAGGCTTGGTCACCCCCAACTGCCCTCCCTTGCAGGCCTGGTCCCTCCCAACTGCCCTCCCCTGCTGGCCATCTTGTGGCAGCCATCTTGTGTCTACATGGGGACAGTTATCTGGTGTGTTGGAGTGATGGTCAATCTGCATATTACTCTATTTAGGATAGTGGCCTGGTGCACGGTTGGGGGCCAGCTGGTGTACCCTGAAGGGTGTCCCAGATCAGGGTGGGGATTCCTTTGGGCCATGGGTGGCCTGGGTGAGGGTCCTGTGATAGTTTGCCAGGCAGCACACCCACCAGCGACACAAGAGAAAGCCCTGGTATCTGGGATTTATTTATTTTCTACAGTTGAAACTTTGTAGCCTGCAGTGGAGCCAAGCCTTCTGCTTGCTTCCTGGCAGCAGCCATTGAAACTTTGTTGCCTTAAGCAGAAGCCTGGGGTGGCCAGGGTGTGCGGAAAGCTTGGGTTCCTCCATCACTAGGGGCAACCCAAGCCTCTTTGTGGTTGGGTTAATTTGCATACTTACTTCTGATTCGCTGGTGGGTGTAGCAGAGGTATGGTCAATTTGCATATTACTTTTATTAGATAGAGTGAACAAAAAGATAGATGCAGAGGCAATAAAGCATCAGACTGTCATATTACAATGGGAAGGTTAGGGAGAGATGGGGACTTATATGCCTGCATATAAGTATAACCAAAGGATGCAAGACACTGGGTGGTTAGGGCATACATGGGAGTGGGGTAGGGGGGAAATTAGAAGATATATACATATGTAATCCTATCTAATAAAAGAACAATATGCAAATTGACCATCACTCCAACACAGAAGATGGCTATCCCCATGTGGTTATAGATGGCTGTCCCCAAGTGAACACAAGATGGCCACTACAAGATGGCCAGCAAGGGAGGGCAGTTGGGAGGGACCAGGCTGACAGAAGAGTGAAGTTGGGGGCAACCAAGCCTTCAGAGAGGGCCTGTTGGGGGGACACAGGCCTGCAGGGGAGAGCAGTTAGGGGTGACCAGGCCTGCAGGGGAGGGCAGTTAGGCATCAATTAGGCTGTCAGGGGAGTGGTTAGGGGGTGATCAGGCTGGCAGGCAGAAGTGGTTAGGGGCAATCAGGAAGGCAGGCAGGAGAGCAGTTTGGAGCCAGCAGTCCTGGATTGTCAGAGGGATGTCTGACAGCCAGTTTATTTTTTTTATTTATTTTTAAATTTTTAAAATTAAATCTTTATTATTCAGATTATTACATTTGTTTCTCTTTTTTTCCCTCCATAGCTCCCCTCCACCTGGCACCCACCCCTCTCTCTACCCTTACCTCCCCCCGCCATTGACCTCATCCATAGGTGTATGTTTTTTGACAGCCAGTTTAGATCCGATCCTACATGGATCGGGCCTAAATGGGCAGTCGTACATCCCTTGAGGGGTCTCAGATTGGAGAGGGTACAGGCTGGGCTGAGGGACACCCCCCCCCCCCGCCCATGCACGAATTTCCTGCACCAGGCTTCTAGCACATTAATAAAAAAAAAATGGGGGAAAAAGGTATGTTCTCAGATATTGAGGCATAGACCTTACAAAAAGCTAGAGCAATACATTTTTTCTTTGACTAACTTGGTAGAGAACGATATTGTTTCAGATGGGAGACTTACATTCCTTTGAGAAATCAGGGACCAGGGACCCCCCTGATTTTGCTGAAGTTCCTTCTATTCTAATGGAATACTTTACAAATGACTATCCAGTGGTTAACCAGTTTGCCAGAAATTATCAAACAGGGCAGTCAATGCCCAAAAGTGGTGTCTACTCTTTGTAAATCTAAAACGGTTTGTGCTGTAGCTGATATGCAACTTCAGGTCTGTTATGCCACTTTGGATCAAATTTACCATGGGAAGCTATCCCTGAGGAGGTCAACCACAGATATTCTCATGGAAACACATATTTTATGGCTTAACATATGTTCCAAACATTGCCTGGCAGCTGCGATTCAGTCACCTTGTAGGCTATGGTGCTATTACTCTTACCTGATGTCTAGGGCAATAGCTTCCATGGTTTGGAAGGAATGTTTCCTGTAGGATCCTTTTAACAGGGTGACAGGAGCGGTACCAAAGAGATGCTTGCCCATGATGGGGATAGGGAGCCCATGCTCATGGTGCAAGGTGTGCTTCAGAAGAGTCTTTCTATTGATGACTTTGTAAGTGTCCTCGTCTCCTACTTGGATCTTGACTTGGAAACCTTCCTCATGGATTCTAAATGACATAAACACCTTGAATCTTTTAAGTCAAGGTCATGTAGATATTAACTTTGTTGTAACTGCTGCAGCAGTTAACACTCGTTTCTGTTTTCAGTGTTCATTTCTGTAATAATTTCTGAAAAACCTTAAACGGATGGAACTTGGAATAAATAATTGTTTTAAGTAAGCTAAAAAAAACCCACAAATCAGCCGAGACCAGTTTGGCTCAGTGGATAGAGCGTCGGCTTGCAGACTGAAAGGTTCCAGGTTCGATTCCGGTCGGGGGGCATGTACCTTGCTTGCGGGCACATCTCCACTGTGGGGTGTGCAGGAGGCGGCTGATCGATGTCTCTCTCATCGATGTTTCTGACTTTCTATCTCTCTCCCTTCCTCTCTGTAAAAAAATCAATAAAATATATTTAAAAACAAACCAGCCAAAGAGCAGAAAGAAGGGCCTCCCTGAGCAGGGTGTTGTGGGTGAGAGGGGCAGGAGCTTTGTCTGGTTTCACATCCTACATCACGGTGACTTTTTGAACTATGTATCTGCATTTTATAACTTTTTAGTTAGTTTGTTTTATTCTTCCTCTTTACTTACTCTCTCAGGGGTCTAGGTTGGGCCAGAAGTTGAGGGGTATCAACTTAAGGAATGGAGTCTCCACTTCTCTACTGTGTGCAGAGAGGTGATCTGGATAGGCTAAAGGCATGCTGCCCTCACACAGCCTGGAGTGGAGTTCTGTAAGCTGCATCATCCTTTATCCAGTTGGCTAGCATTCCAGAGAAAAGCCATGCAGGGGATATTTTTATAGGCTTTTGGAGGGGGCAACAGGACAAGAATGTCCCTTTCTAAGAGCTGCTCCCTTTCTCTCCTCTGGTACCCCAGCTCTCCCCAACACCAGATCTGAAATGTAGGAACAAGGAGGAGTGGTTTCTGCTTCCTGGGGTGTCACTGTTTCTTCCGATTAATGTGGTTACATGAATGTTGAATGTATGTGTTCTTTGGTAATTTCTGTAAATTGTTTCTTTAGCATGTTTACATGAAGCTTGAATGTATCCAGTTGACTTTTTCTGAGGATTCTCATGTACATTTTAAGGTTTTATTGTATTTAAAATAACATGGAGATAGCTCTCTGAATATACTAAAAACCACTGAATTGTATTCTTTAAATCAAGCATATCAAACTCACAGGCTGCAAGTTTGACATGTTTGCTTTAAGTGGATGAATTACATGGTAAATGAATTATATATCCATAACAATGTTAACAGAACTAACATGGAGAGTCAGAACTGGGAAAACTACCTTCTGGTCTCTCTGCAGCCCACCCCCTCTTCCACCGACATCTTCAGAGTGGGTGTTGGACTTGTTGGAGAGCAGCAATCTGCCAGAATCCCAGTGGTGACAGATGTAGGGAGAAAGCAGCTTCTGGTGTTAGAGGCAACCTAAGTCCCTGCTGAGGAACATCAAGAAGAGTCAGCCAAGCACTGTTATATCTGGATACTGAGTAGGCTCCTTCCAGTGATGGAAGGGACAGCTGGTAACATTGCAATACATATTTCTGAAAGACAAAAATGTATTCCTGAATGGTATACATGCCTCTTGGGGGACATAATGTGATGACCTTTTCCTTATAAGACTGGCATAATACTTTTATTCTATAATTTTATAAGCTCTACCTCCTAAATAAGGGTGGTTAATCAATTTATCACAGGTGATATAGGAAGTTGTTCTTATACTTCAAGCAGAAAAACTGAGTTCCAACTTGTTTTATTTTCAAATATAAGTTTAAAAGTAAACACACCTTGCCTTTTAAATTGCCCAAAAAGTAAAGATTAGGTATAATTAAATGACTTCATTTTCCCCAGCAGGACCTAGTAATTCCAGTGGGCATAAGGTGTTTAGGGAGAAAATGAGCCTTCATTTTGTGTCCACACAGCTGGCCAAATTTTAAAAAAAGTTAATGCTTTGCCCTAGATGGTTTGGCTTGGTGGTTAGAGCATAGGCCCATGGATTGAAGGATTGCAGGTTTGATTCTGGTCAAGGATACATACCTTGGTTGCAAGTTCAATCCCTGGCCTGATTGGGGCGTGTGCAACCAATTGATGTATCTCTCTCATAGTGATGTTTCTCTCTCTCTGTCTCTCCCCGTACCTCTTGCTAAGTGCCCCCAGGCCTGGCACTAGTGCCAGCTGACCTTGATTTGCATCTTGGCGTCTCCTGAGCATCTACGAGCCCAGCACAAGTAGCAGACATCTACAGATCACTTTGTAGCTCCTGCTAGGAATCCTCAGTCAGAGCACAGGGGTGGTTGACCTTTACACTGCCAGGGAGGCTCCAGAGTCAGTACACCTAGTGGAGAGCTTCAGACCATGCCAGATTACAATCCTACCACTTCCACAAGCAACACTCTCAAGAGGTAGACTTGGCAGGCATCAAAGTACATTGGAGCAAGTCCTGTCCCAAAGATTCAGCTCCTGCATAGCAACTCCTCTGTTATTGTCTTAGCTCAGCGGTTCTCAACCTATGAGTCGCGACCCCAGTGGGGATGAACGACCAAAACACAGGGGTTGCCTAAAGCCATTGGAAAACACAGATATTTACATTACGATTCATAACAGTAGCAAAATTACAGTTATGAAGTAGCAACGAAAATAATTTTTTGGTTGGGGGGTCACCACAACATGAGAAACTGCATTAAGGGGTCGCAGCATTAGAAAGGTTGAGAACCACTGTCTTAGCTGATCCTCCCAGCCAGTCAGCCTGGGGATCAATCCCTCTCAGTAACATCAGCAGCAATTAAGGCTCAACTACAACAGCCCACATGGGTGACTTGGAGCACCCATCTCAGGTATAGGGCCCTATAGGTCACCTACTATAATACAAGGGTCACTATACCAAGTCTGGGAGACATAGCAGTTATGCCTAGTACACAGAAACAAACATAGGGAAGCAGCCAAAATGTGGAGACAAAGGAACAGGTCACAAATGAGACACATGCTTTCATTTTTCTTGGGTAAATATCTAGGAGTGAAATGATTGGATCTTATGGTAGATATATGGTTAATCCTTTAAGGAATTTCTAAATAGTTTTCCAGAGTGGTTCTGTAATTTTACATCCACAAGTATCAGTGTATGAAAATTCCCCTTCTTTCACATGCTTCCAAACATTTGGTGTACTCAGTATGGCCCATCTTTTTAATTTTAGCTATCCAAGTAGATGTGTATGTACCTTATTGTCATTTTAATTTGCATTTCCTTAATGGCTAATATTGACTTGAAATTTAAAAAATCTAATGGAACTTGTTTTGTGGTCCAGAATATATATGTCTTGGTAAAAGTTCCATAAGCACTTCCTTGAAAGGAATATGTATTCTACTTTCTTTGGCTGGAGTGTTCTATATATTAGAAAGGTTGAAGTGCTTAATAGTATCACCATGGCTTTTGATAAGATGAGCTTTTCTTGAAAATGTTATAATTCAAGTCACAACAAGGTGCAGAAAGGGGGGTAGTTTTACCCTGTAAAGTGCTGTGCTGTCAGTGTGATTTTTGTGAGCTGTACTTCTGTAGTTGGAATTAACTGTAGTTAGAGAATTTGTTCTGCTTTCTTTCTTTTTTTTTTTTTTACATAGAATAAAACTTTATTTAACAATCTAAAAATATGTTCTTTTGGCTGTAAGTCTTGAAAAATGAGTAAATCCAAGATTTGTTTCCTGTTCTCTTGAGTATGTGTGGTTGTGTGTATGCATCCATAGATGCTTTTTGCTTATTATAGTCATTTTAGCCCCACTTTATTTAATATACAAAGTCTTATTATATAACAGTGCTATAATCTGAATTAAATATTCCCTGAGTCTAACAATCTCTTCTCCCAACCCTGCCTGCCTCCCTCCCTCCCCTAAGTCTGCTCCTCAGCCTCCATTAATGCTAGGTCTTTAGAGACAACCAGCATCCATTTCTAGAATGAATGTTAGACCTTAAGTCTCTATGATTTTTATACCCTCTAACTGAAGAGTTTCTCTGGGAGAGGTACATATGTGGGAGATCTTGGCAGTTGCTCTTCAGAGTTGTGGACTTTGAATTGTAGATACCTCTTCTTGACGCTCAGGTGCTGTGACGTTGCTGTCTTCTGGAACCACAGAGGCATGAAGCTGGAGACCTTGGCTCTCAGGAGAGTCAGCCAAGATAAGCTTATTTTTCTCTTCTTTGTCTTCCATCTTACTTGCCTTGTCAGATTCTGAAAAAACCTGAGGTATCACCGAGGTGGGTGAAGTACAAAGATCTAGGTTCAGATTGTTGTTTTCCTTTTCTCTGTCCTCAGAAGTTCTTACTGGTTTCTGTGGTGGCTGTGGATCAAGAGAAACCTCCAAAGTGGCCCTAGAATTGGGACTTGGAGTCCCAGCCCCCAAGGTGGCCCTGGGGCTGGTGGGTGAACCCTGTTCAGAGGCTACAGGACTGGAGGGTACGTTCCCTGAGGAGGTTCTAGCTCTGGGTGGAGGAGGCCTATTAGAAGGTGCTGAGGTCCTCTGGATAGGGGCTCTCTTCTTTGGTTGTTCAGACCCTTCACTTGAGGTTCGGGTTCGGAGGACAACTTCTGGGAGAGATGCAGGCTGTGCTGAAGGGATTAGGGCTCTGCCTGGGGATGGGTCTGGGGAGCCAGGGAAAACTTCCTCCTGGGACTCGTCAGCCTCAGTGGGCTGGGTAGAGGAGGGCTGGGCCTGGGTAGGGCCATTGCAGGCTGGCAGAGGCTCTTCCTCCTCAGAGGAATTTGCTTCAGCCTCTTCTTTCTCTCTTTCCTTTTCTTTTAAGGGCTCTTCTTTAATCTCAGAGTTGTCTTCTCCCTGAGTTGGATCCGATGTTAGCTCTTCTTCACTTGCTGAGATGGAGTCCCTCTCACTTGTCAAGCAAAGTGTAGAGGGACTGGTAGGTGAAGTAGGAGGGCTGGAGACCGAAGATGTTCCAACTGGGGAAGAGATGACTAAAGAGCGTCTGCTGCTGCTTGATAGTCCCTTCACCACAAAGATTTTGTTGGAATGTTGCTTCTCCAGTTTGCTCATCACTTTGTAGAGATTATGGTTCAGCTTGCTCATCTCCCTGTAGAAGACGTCCTTCAAGTTGGAAATGTTTTGAAAGATGGTCACATAACAGCCAATACGACTATTATAAAGAACAGGTAGCTCCTCTAGTAGTTCTTGGTTCAGATCTTCAAACACAAGCTGGGCTTTGTTGAACTCTTCATCTGCCTTGGCAATCTTGGCCTCATCTTTCTTCTTGGCATTCTGCACCGCCTCCAGGTGGTGTCGAGCACTGTCATAATCCACGAGTTTCCGACCCCGCTTGGCAATCCTTTCCTTAACTTCACCAAACTGGGCTACATAGTTTTCCATGGTCCTCAAAGCCTGGTCAGCTAGTTTCTCTTCATAGTCTTCCCACAGGAGATCATTATTCTCTACAATGGCCTTCAGCTCTTCATGACCATCCCACTCACTGCTGTAGATCTCCTGCAGGGTTTCTGATACTCTCTTGGAGCTTTCATGCATTACTTTGACTGCACTAATAAAGTTCTTCAACTCCTTGTATAGCTTGAGGCCCTCTGCCTGTTGATGGTAAAAGTTGTTGGCACTTTGTTCAAACCGTTCATCTTTGGTTTCCACAGTTTTCCCCAACTTCTGCAGTACCTTCTCCTGGGCCCGGCTGAACTTCTTCTGGACCTGCTTGGCAAAGAGGCCAGCAGCGCCGCCCGCCTTGCCCTCCGCCATCCTGTCGCTTCCCTGGGGGCGGCGGCGGCCCCGACCGAGAGCCCTGTGGTTTTCTGGAGGCCCCTGTTCTGCTTTCTTCTCTTGCAGATGATGTCTCCACATCTGAAGCAGAAACAATACTATTTGTTAGTAAGCTTCTCATATTAAAATAATCCTGTGGGAGCCAGCTCCTTCCCCTTGTAGCTAGTTGCAGAGTGGGTTCTTCTCCCATGGCCTTTCTGCAACTTGCTGAGTCCGTTTGAGGGAGGAGTGCTGGCTCACTTTGACTGTTCTGGTGTACATCTCCTATCTCCTGGCTTGGTATTGTGGTTCTGCTGGTTTTCCAAGAAAGGTCAGGAATTATATTTCAATCTTATTGTATGTTTTTCTGAAAGCCTGTGAATGGAGAACTTTGGACTTAGATCATTAGAACCACCTCCAAATCATTGCTGATTTATAAAAGTCAAGTGACCGGAACAACTGGAACAACCAGAACAACCGGTTTCTTTGACGCAAATTGTGGCCCTGATCAGCCCACCCCCACCCTGATCAGGGTAGGGCCAGTGGCCAACTTCTCACATCCCCTCCCCCCAGCAGGCCCAGCTCCTGATGGCCCCAATTGGGGTGGGCAGGCTGGGTCCCACCTGTGCATGAATTTGTGCACCAGGCCTCTCGTTTGTTTATAAAGCATTGGGTTAATGTTTCAGGATAAATGACTTGGTACTTTGTGTCCAATTAGTAGCTTCACTGTTGAAATTCTTAGAAATCTTAAGGACTGATTGGCTAATGTGGATTCCAGGTTAAATATCCAGCAAGATTCTCACTTGACATCATGTGCTTTAGGAATGAAGGCTTTTGTGAGATAAGGAGGGAGTCATTCAGCTATTTCAGGAAATCAGCTGATGAGGAAACTTCTGAGCCGTGTTTCAAACACCCGGGACCCTGAGATGGAGGGTTGGGGGCTGCCATCTCTTCCTGTTGTGGAGGGAGAAAAGGGAGATGTGGTTTCTGGCTCAAGGATTCTGGATTGTGTACTTACCTCGCAGGGGAGATACCGTGATCATGAAGGTGGTTTTCCCAGGGTGAGACTTATTCATTGCACTCTGAATGTGCTGACCCTGGTGGGGAGGGGGTGTGAATCCTGGATTGTTAGAGTCAGTCAGTTTGAGCTAGTCCAGTTCCAGTCTGACTATGTCGCACGTCGTCAACAAATGATGTTGAAAGGGCTGTATGTTGCAGCATCTGCCAGCCTGCCCAGTGCTGAGGACACCCTGAGAGATATTTGTGGGTGGGGTGGATTATGGGTTCATGCCCATCATAGCCTTAGCTTTGAATCTCTCTACCTTTGAAACACCCTGCCTACACCCTAGTTCTAAGTATTCACATGCTGAAACCCTCCTTACCTTTCTTGTTTCCTGTATTGTCTTCCCTCCTTTTGTGGTCAAAGGTCATCTCTCCCTGGCTAATCAATTCATCCTTTTTTCCTTTTCCCTCACCACTCTCTTTTTCCTTTCTTGCTCTTTTTCTTTCTTATTTTCTTTCTTTCTCTATAAAGTTTTCATTATGGAGCTCTGGCCAGTGTTTCTCAGTGGTTATAGTGTTGTCCCACTCACTGAAGGGTCATGGGTTTGATTCCTAGTCAAGGGCACATATGTGGGTTGCAGGTTTGATCCCTGGCCCAGGTGTGGGGCGTGTGTGGGAGGCAGCCATTGATGTGTCTCTTACATTGATGTTTCTCTTTCTCTCTAACTTCCTCCCTCCTTCCCTTCCAACCTCTCCAAAATCAATGGGAAAAAAATATCTTCAGGTGAGGATTAATAAAACAAAAAAAGTTTTCATTATGGAAAAGTTCAATTCTATACTAAAGTAGAGATCAGCAGCAAGCTAACCTACCAGTTGGAGCATCTGCCCCCTGGTTTTCCAGTGCACGCCATGTAGAGAAGTTGAGTGGCTTTAACATATCATTAGCATATTATGCTTTGATTGGTTGAATGGGCAACCAGCCACTTAGCATACTAGACTTTTTAAAAATATATATATTTTATTGATTTTTTACAGAGAGGAAGGGAGAGAGAGATAGAAAGTCAGAAACATCGATTAAGAGAGACATCGATCAGCCACCTCCTGCATGCCCCACAGTGGAGATGTGCCCTCAAGCAAGGTACATGCTCCCGACCGGAATCAAACCCGGGACCTTTCAGTCCGCAGGCCGACGCTCTATCCACTGAGCCAAACCGGTCTCGGCTAGACTTTTATTATATAGGATTGTTAATCCTCTCATGAGGATATTTTTTCAATTGATTTTTAGAGAGAGTGGAAGGGAGGAGAAGAGACAGAAAGTGAAACACCAATGTGGGAAAGACATTGGTTGCCTTCTGCACACACCCCTTCCAGCACCAGGGATGAAACCTGACTGGAATCGAACCTGGGATCCTTTAGTCTGTGGGCTGATGCTCTATCCACTAAGCCAAACCAGCCAGGGCAGCCCCCAGGTTTTTAAAGTATCCCTAAATATTTTAGTAAGTATATGAAGAACACTGTGCATAAATTAACAACAGTTCCTTAATATCAAATATTCGGTCAATATTCATTATCCAGGATCAGTATTCAAAGTTCTAATTAACTTATAAATGTGATTTTTAAAATATCTATAATAATAAAAGTGTACTATGCTAATTAGACTGGATGTCCTTCCGGATGACCTTCCGGAGGAAGCCAGGGCTTCAAGGGAAGCCTGGGTCCCGGGTGCCAGAGGGAAGCTGGTACCAGCAGCCTGGGGAAGGAAGGCCTACTCTTGTTGAATTTCAACATCGGGCCTCTAGTATCTAGTGTGTGTGTGTGTGTGTGTGTGTGTGTGTGTGTGTGTGTGTATTAGAATATAGTTTTATTGATTTTAGAGAGCAAGGGAGAGGAAGAGAATGATAGAAGCATCAGTGTGATGAGAGAGAATAATCTATCGACTTCCTCCTGCACTCGGGATTGAACCCGCAACCCAGGCATGTGCCCTGACTGGGAATTGAATTAGGTCACAATTCAATTATGACCTGGTTCATAGGTTGATGCCCAACCACCGCTCATACCAGCCAGGCTCCTAAGTCTCTTAAAAGGTTTACTTTCTCCATTCTTTTTTTTTCCTCCTTGAAAATAACAGGTCACTTATCTGTCTCTTTTTTAATATATATATATATATTTAATATTTTTTTAAAAATATATTTTATTGATTTTTTACAGAAAGGAAGGGAGAGAGATAGAAAGTCAGAAACATCGATGAGAGAGAGACATTGATCAGCCGCCTCCTGCACGTCCCACAGTGGAGATGTGCCCACAAGCAAGGTACATGCCCCAACCAGAATCGAACCTGGGACCCTTCAGTCCGCAAGCCGACGCTCCATCCACTGAGCCAAACCGGTCTCGGCTTTTAATACATTTTTATTGATTTATAGAGAGGAAGGAAGAGGGGGAGATAGAACATCCATGATGAGGGCGATTCATGCCCCCTACTGGGGATTGAGCCCGCAACCCAGGCATGTGCCCTGACCCGAATCGAATCATGAATTCCTGGTTCATAGGTTGATGCTCAACCACGGAGCCACACTGACCAGGCTACTTATCTTTCTCTTTTATGGTCCACATGGGTTGGGTTTTGCTAATTATATCCCTGTGATATTGAAACACATTGCTTTGATCATTGTATTTCCTATAAATTGGTAATTGGATTCATATTTGATTTAGATGGTGTCACATACTTCTACCAGGAAGCACTTGGTATCTTATTGTCTGTCTTTTTGTGCCTTTCTGAAGCACTGAGGGTCATTGATTCTGTCCATTTCTTCATCAAGCACTGCAGGATGGTGACATTCGAATCTCATCATTCTTTCTTTGGATTACTGGATGGAATGGGTTTTTTTAAAAAATATATTTTTATTGATTTTTTACAGAGAGGAAGGGAGAGAGACAGAGAGTCAGAAACATCGATGAGAGAGAGACATCAATCAGCTGCCTTCTGCACGTCCCCCACTGGGGATGTGCTGCAACCAAGATACATGCCCGTGACCGGAATCGAACCTGGGACTCTTCAGTCTGCAGGCTGACGCTCTGTCCACTGAGCCAAACTGGTTTCGGCTGGCTCTTTTTTTTTTTTTTTAAAGAATAATTTATTGATCTTTAAAGAGAGAGGAAGGGAAAAGAGAGAAACATTGATGTGAGAGCACAACATTGATAGACTGTCTCCTGCATGCACCCTGCCAGAGATAGAGCCCACATCTCATGCATGTGCCCTGACTGGGAATCAACCATAAACCTTCTGGTGCAAGGAAGGATGCCCAACCAACCTAGCCACTCAGGCCAGGGCTGGAATGATTCTTGAAGAGACACTTCCCCTCATGACTACCATTGCTTACCTTGGGTCAGCAGTTTGTATAGGAAAGGCAGGCTAACTGCTTGGTTCTTTCTTTTTCTTAGTTTTCACAATGATAAATTGATTTATTAGTGCCCTCCATTAATGACTAGTTATTTTTTATCATAATTATGCTTTAATTGACTAAAATGTGATATATTTCAGTCTGCTGTATTTATCATTCCCATTAATGATCATATTCTTTTATTTTTTACTGTAAAATCCTATTTAGGTTGGCTTCTGAGTTCTTTAATGTGACCTAATAAAGTCTTTGCTTTCAGTTATGACAAAATATTCCAGGCTTCACTTGCATATCTCCTGGCATTTCTCCAAGGGTCCTGATTCCTTTTAATAGAAATTGAATTTAAATATCACAACCTATGTGCTACAGGTGCTCACTGTTAACTGAATACAATTATTAGGGTTTTTTTGTTTTGTTTTTAAAACATGTGTGATAGATTCCTCATGGTGATGTGGAGGATCCCAGTCCTCAACAACACTTGGAATAATAGAATTAGAATATATCTGTGTTGCTGTGGAAAAGTTCAATGATAATCTAATTTTATTTTATAAAATAATTTGATTTTTACATAGCTATTCAAAGGTGTTTTTTTCCTTCAAATTCCAAAAAAATTACCAGATTAAGTATTAGAGTAGGTTTTTTGGGCTTGGGAGTTGATTTTCTTAGGTACCCCATGTAGTCTTTCAATATAGGTAGTTAATTTTTTTAGGGAAGTTTTCTTAAGTCTAGAGTTTAATATATATATATTAAAAAATATTTTATTGATTTTTTTTTTTACAGAGAGGAAGGGAGAGGGATAGAAAGTTCGAAACATCAATGAGAGAGAAACATCGATCAGCTGCCTCCTGTACACCCCACACTGGGGATCGAGCCCACAGCCTGGGCATATGCCCTGACTGGGAATCGAACCATGTTCTCCTAGTTTATAGGTCAAGGCTCAACCACTGAGCCAAGGCGGCCGGACTATTCATTTGTGTTTTTGTTTGTTTGTTTTTTACATATATTTTATTGATTTTTCACAGAGAGGAAGGGAGAGGGACAGAGAGCCAGAAACATCGATTAGAGAGAAACATCTATCAGCTGCCTCCTGCACACCCGCTTTGGGGATGTGCCCGCAACCAAGCTACATGCCCCTGACTGGAATTGAACCTGGGACCTTTCAGTCCGCAGGCCAATGCTCTATCCACTCTGCCAAACTGGCTTCGGCTATTCATTTATTTTTAAGAGCTTGTTTCAGTATAATCTAGGTGCCATAAAATTTACCCACTGTAAGTGTGCAAGTCAATGAATTTTAGTAAATTTATAAAGTTATGCAGTGCCGAAACCAGTGTGGCTAAGTGGATAGAGCGTCGGTCTGCGGACTGAAAGGACCCGGGTTCGATTCCGGTCAAGAGCATGTATCCTGGTTGTGGGCACATCCTCAGTAGAGGGCGTGCAGGAGGAAGCTGATCCATGTCTCTCTCTTATTGATGTTTCTAGCTCTCTATCCCTCTCCCTTCCTCTCTGTAAAAAATCAATAAAATATATTTAAAAAAAAAAAGTTATGCAGTGATCATCAGCCTAGTTTTACAACATTCCCACATGCCAAAAAGAGGTTTCATACTGTTAGCAATCATCCCACTTCCACCCCACAATTTCCAGGCTTTGTATCTCTATAGATCAGTGATTCTCAACCTTTCTAATGCTGCGACCCCTTAATGCAGTTTCTCATGTTGTGGTGACCCCCTAACCAAAAAATTATTTTCGTTGCTACTTCATAACTGTAATTTTGCTATTGTTATGAATCGTAATGTAAATATCTGTGTTTTCCGATGGCTTTAGGCGACCCCTGTGTTTTGGTTGTTCGACCCCCACCGGGGTCACGACCCACAAGTTGAGAACCGCTGCTATAGATTTATCTTTTCTGAAAATTTTCTTTAAATGAAAGAATATAATTTGTGATCTTTTGTGTCTAGCTTTTTTACTTAGCAAAATGTTTTTGAGGTTCATTCATGTTGTTGTATGTATCAGGATTTTTCCCCTTTTTATGGCTAAGTAATAGTCTGTTGGATAGATCACATCTTTTTTATCAATTCCTCAGTTGATGGACATTGGGTTGCTTTTGCTATTTTGCTATAGTGAATAATACTGCTTGCTATGAATATTTGCCTATACATCTTTTTTTTGCTATTTTTTTCTCTTAGGTAGATAGCTATGAGTGAAATTGCTGTGTTGTATACTAAGTTTATGTTTAACTTTTCAAGAAACTGCCAAATGATTTTCCAAATTAGCCAGACAATTTTACAGTCTTCCTAGCAATATGAGGTTCCAATTTTTTTTTAAAAATATATTTTATTGATTTTTCACAGAGAGGAAGGGAGGGAGATAGAGAGAAACATCGATGAGAGAGAGACATCGATCAGCTGCCTCCTGCACACCCCCTACTGGGGATGTGCCAGCAACCAATCTACATGCCCTTGACCGGAATCGAACCTGGGACCTTTCAGTCCACAGGCTGACGCTCTATCCATTGAGCCAAACCGGTTGCGGCAGGTTCCAATTTTTTGACAACTTCACCAACCTTTGTTATTGTCCATACTTTTGATTACAGCTGTTCTAGTGAGTGATAGCTTGTGGTTTTCATGTGCATTTCTATGAGGACTCATGGTCTCAAGCATCTTTTTGTGTGCTTATAAGCCATTTGTATATCTTTGATGAAATAACTGTTTAACTTTTTTTTTTTTTAATGGAGAGAGAGAGAGAGAGAGAGAGAGAGAGAGAGAGAGAGGGGAAGGGAGAGGAGCAGAAAGAGAAACATCATTGTGAGAAAAACATTGATCGATTGCCTCCCATAGGCACCCTAACCAGGTATCGAACCCACAATCTAGGCATATGCCCTGACTGGGAATTGAACCATGATATTTTGGTGCATGGGATGACGCCAGGGCAAGTGTTTAAATTTTTCACCTATTTAAAAAAAAATGTGTTTTTTGGTCTTGTTGTACTGTGAGATTTCTTTATACATTTTAGATACAAGTCCTTTATCAGATATATCTAATAAAGAGGGAATATGTTAATTGACTGCCCTGCCTTCAAAGATGGCACCCACAGCTATAAGGTGGAGTTGCTGAGTTCCCTCAGCCCCACCAGACAGCAGTTCTACAGCAAGGCTGTACTCTGTGCACCTGCCTCCAGAGGTCCCCAGTCCCCTCAGTTCCCTAGCCGTTCAGGGCCAGCCCAAGATGCAGGCAAGCCTTGGATGGGAGCTGCCCAGCTGCCCAGGGCTGCCCAGGTAATCAGGCTTGCGCTGCCGGCAGTGGCAGCAGTAGAGGTGTGATGGGGGCATCATCGCTGGGTCACCTCCTGCCCCTGAGGATTCCTGGACTGTGAGACGTGACAGGCCGGGCGGAGGGAATTTTCATGCAATGGGCCTCTAGTATGATTTATAAGTATGTTTTCCTAGCCTGTGTCTTATCTTTTAGTTTTACTAATGATGTCTTTTGAGGTTTAAACTTTAAAATTTTGATGAAATCCATTTTATACTTGGAAATATAAATATGTCTTTTTTCAAAGACTTTCATTTTATATAACATTCGTGTATGAATTATTCGACTTCCTATTTATGATTTTTAGATCTACTTGCCTATGTTGTCTTTTCTAAGAACTTTGCACAACTGTTGGAAAGGATGGGTGGGTCTATGCTATGTGTAGTAACCTAGATAATGGCTAGAATAATACTAAAATGTTAGCATTGGATTATCTTTTCACTCAGGAAGCATGGTTCTTGACTTTTGAAAGCAGGATCTTATTCCATGACTTATTGTCCCAGTGTCGTTGGCACCTCCTTAGGGTACTGCCTGTTTTCTGTCTGGAGCTGTTGGTGGCTTTTGAATCAGAGGAACCAGTGGCTCTTATATTCAGTATGGCACCTTACAAGTAGGCTGCTTCTCTAAATATGGTGAAGAGGTCAAGTGCATGATACACCTCTTCCAATTTTGTAAAGGCTTGGGTAACATATTTTTACTTGGCAATTGCAGGTAAAGGACTTAACAAAATACTTGGATCCCAGTGGGCTCGGCGTGATCAGTTTTGAAGACTTCTACCACGGGATTACGGCGATCAGAAATGGAGGTCAGTCATCCCCCACCCTGGGCTTCCATTGCCTCACCCCTTCTTCAACTCCACCACTGTCCTTCCCTTTTGCTCAGCCATCCCTTAATGATCCTTACTCCTCAGACTCCTTTTGCTGAGCTTAATATCTTCCCTTCTTTTTGAAATCCCTAAAATGCTCCAGGTTTAAGAGTGCTCTCTCTCCTTTTTTGTTATTTGCTCTTCACACACCCTGTCTTCCAGAATTGACTGACTTCAACTACTAATCCATAATGTTAGAAAGTTACTACCCCAAGCGTTTTTAATGGAAACTGATACATACAAAAATATTAAAAGACTTATACTGTGAACACTCATGTATATCTCTTACCTGTATTCTGCAGGCAACATTTTACCATATCTGCTTTACCCATCCATCTTCCTATCTATTTTCTTTTTTCTAATGGGTTGCATTTCAAATCAGTATACTTTCATACACTTCAGACTAAACTTTTCAGCATGCTATCAGTCATTACCCAGAGTTCAGTAGTTGTTTGCAGTCTTTTTAAAGAAAAAAATATACCTGCACTGAAACCTTAAGGTGCCATTCTGTGAATTTTGACAAGTTCTTGTGTTTGGTAATGCAAATCTCTGCCAAAAGTTACTAACACCATAGTTCCTCATCGCCCTTCAATAATCTCCTCCCTCTTATTGGTACCTTCTTTGCTGATTTTTGTCATCATAAATTAGTTTTGCCTCTCATGGACTTCATGTAAATACTATCATCCATATCTGCTCTTTCATCTGGCTTCTTCCTGTGCGTGATGTTTTTGAGATTCATTGTGTTGTATCAGGAGTCTGTTTTTCTATTATGGAGTAGTGCTCCATCATATGCTTGTACCTCATGGGTGGATACTTGTTTGGAGCTAGGATGGTTCCAGTTGGAAGTTATATATAAAGCTTCTAGTGAAATCTGTGGGCAGGTCTGTGTAGATACATGTTTTCATGTATTGGGGGCCTGTACATGACAGTGGGATGGCTGGTCATAAGCATGTGAGTTTAGTTTCGTGTAAAACTGCCAGACATTCTTCTAAGTAGTTGTACCATTTTACTCTCTTACCAGTTGCCCAAGCACTTTCCTCTTCAAATGAAACTCTGAAGCTCTGAGTAGACCATTCCCTCTCATTCCCCATATTTGGCCAGGTGGTGTCAGGAGTGCAGTATTGGGAAGTCACAGGCTGTCTCCCTCCTTCTTGCACCTTGTCCGAGGAAGAGGGGCATAAAGAGACTTGGCAGAGCTCATAATCATCATGGTGGTCCAGTCAAAAGGGGGTACCTTTGAATCTGGGGTCTTATTAGCAGTTCTTAATAGAGTCTCACCTGTCTTCTCTATTACATCCCCAAAATTATTGCCCACCAGTGTCACATAGGGCCTGAGTTTCCTAAAACACCAAATCCCAGATGGCTTTGAGTAACATTCTGTATATGGAACCCTATGTGTTACTACTTCTTTCACCTAGTTAATCCACACAAATATGAACACCAGCACAGTCTAGAGACCCATGATGAACAAGCAGCCAGGGACCTTGTGCGTACAGAGCACTAAATGAGGAGGGAACAACAGGGGAGGTGCTGCTGTTGTCAGTGTGGCAGGTCGGGGTGGGAGCTGACTTGCACAACCTTAGCACAGGGGATGATGACATCAGTGTGTTCTGTGGGACACAAATCAAAGGGTCTGGAGGAGCTCTGGGCCTTGGACATGCCCCTTGCAGTCTCTGCACCTTCCTGCTGAGGTTTGAGACTGCGCTTCCTTGGATTCAGGTGGTTGAGGAGCCCAGATTCCTCTCAGGTGTCAAGGCTGGGAGCAGCAGTAGCAGCTACGCCCATGGGTATGCTTAGTAGTCAGTGAGAGATGGAGCCTGGGCCATCTGTGTGGTCAAACTCTGAGGCTCTCTCTAGTCAAAGTTCAGGCTGGTGGCTGCTCTCTGTTCTTTTGGACCACAGTTAGTGCGAAATGGACCAGGCTGCAGGAGTTCCTGGGGGGTTGTAACTTGGGAATCAGCATATATTTCCTGAAAACTTGATCCAGGCAGGCACAATTAGTCCACTGTAATAAAATTCTCAGGCCGTTGTCCTGCCCAATGAGAGCCAGAAGTTGTCTCTGCAGGAGCTGATTATCTGTTGGGCAGAACTGGTTGCTGGCTACTGACCCTCTTGGTTGCCTCGTGGGTTGCATGTGTCTTGAAGTTCAGTGGCTTCAGGCATGTGTAGATATAAATCAATCTAGTGAGAGAAAATGGTCACCTGAGAATGGCCTGTTTCCTTGCGTCCTGATCTTTCTTTAATGGTTAACCATTATCCTGATTCGCTGAGGTAGGACCTCTGCCTGCGCAGCACACCCTTCCACCCTCTTCCTTGTCTTTGCCTGGGATATTCCCACTGAAGCTGAGACACACTCTGTCCTTCCCAGGGGCTGGCAGAGAGAAGCTCGAGGTAGGATTTCTGTGTGTCTGTCTGAGAGGAGCTGGCCAGGGCTCTTCTGTCTACATCCAGAGGTCTCTCAGGTCTGCTCTCCCATTTTAACCTCTCCTGGCTTACATGGCCTGTTCCACCTGATCTGTCCCCATTCCCTAGGCAACTGGCTAACTGCATCTGCACCTTCTTCTGTATTGGGGAGCACCCTTCAGCTGTTCTAAGCCTCACAAAATCAGTTCACTTTGGGGAAGTCCTGCCTCTGTCCAGCCCACATACACCCCTGAACCCCATTGGAATTGTTTGAGTCTCTGTTTTTACATTCTTGTTGGTAATATTTCCACTTTGATTTAATTAAAAATAGTGCCCCTCAGCCAGTGTTGGAGTTATGGATATCTTCAGGAAATGGTGCCGTGTTTTTCCAATGGCAAGAACATTCTGAAATAGAAGCATCCCCAGAAGGCGAGGCTTCGTCTCAATATGAAACTATATTGGGAAGTGCATTGTAGGTGGTGTCCCCCCACCCTGAGTTTAGCCTGTGTAGAACAGACCTCTGCTCCTGAAGTGAGGTGGTGGACTTTGGAATATGGAGGACAGTCTGCTGCTGGGGTGTATGGTTGAGGAGGCAGAAAGGTCGGAGGCTGTGGATAGTGTTGGCCTGCTAGCAGATGGGTCAGGGTCCTTGAGTGGGGGGGCTGAAGGGAGGTTTTAGTGATGAGAGCTTGAATCAGGCTGGATGGAGGGGCAATAGCTAAGGGAGGGCACAGCTTAACTTGTAAGGTCTGTGTGTGTGGACACTGTTGAGCTGGATTGTTCCAGACTCTGGAAAGTAGAGTTCCCTGCCCATGAGAGCCAGCATTCTTGTGGAGGACAACCCATACACATTGAGGTAGTATAGCTAGGAGAGCTAACAGGAACTCAAGAGGAGGGTGATGCCAGAGATGGTCCATGGAATTCTCCCTGAGAAGGTCTGGTAAGGGGTGGCAGGATCTAGGTGGGAGACATGAGGGGAGTGTGCCCTGCCCATTTGGGAGCTAAAGGGAAGTCACAGTGGCTAGTTTGGGTAATGAGGATCACAAGGTGGGGGCATGACTGGGCTCTAGGCACTGTGGGAGGACTTGCCTTTCTTGTCAAGAGGCCTCACAGTTCTATTCCATCCCAGGCTTCCTTTGGAAGGGCTGTTCCCTCCGGCCCCATGGCTCAACATCAGCAGAAGAGGCCTATGTCTTGGAGTGGGCATGAGTGGCTGGGCCTCTAGGGGACTGCAGCTGGTGTGGGCATGGGGAACATCCCACCCTGTGCATCGGATATACTGCTGGTCTTACTCAGGGCTGTACTTTTACTTTTTTGGTAATTTGCAAATTTTTTTGTAATTTGACTTCATCATTTAATTTTTTTTTTCGTCATTTAATTTTTGTTAGGAAGGGAGAGTGAAAATAAAATTAGGATCAAAGCAAGTCAAAGATGATTATGAAATGTTATTTCCTAGCATTTGGAAGAGTGGAAAGCATGATTACACGAACTGAATT
Organism: Lasiurus cinereus; assembly: GCA_011751065.1. NCBI lineage: Eukaryota > Metazoa > Chordata > Mammalia > Chiroptera > Vespertilionidae > Lasiurus > Lasiurus cinereus. The sequence goes on from JAAGEH010002525.1 coordinate 1,718,842, forward strand.
TCAGCTCAAGTTTACTTTGAGTCTTCTCTCCAGTGTGCCATCATGGCTGCTCACAGCCTGTCTTGTCTGACAGTCTTTTTTTCTGTATCTAGGAGCGGCATAGCAAGTGACACGATATATTGACCCAGTTTGCAAGGAAAGTGCAAGGAGATTGTTACTGTCACAACCACAGGCCTTATTTCAGGAATAGAATGAGATAGAGAGGGAATTATTACAAATAGGCCATTGCCCTGGCTCATTTCCCCTCCCCCCGCAAATTGACTATGAAAGAATAAGATAAATGCACATTAAAAATTTCCACTTAATTGAAAATTGCTTTAGTTTTTGTAGAAGAAAACTGAAAGAAGCATCCTATTTAGTTCCCATCAAGAATAGAAAAACACTAGCTTTGTTCACATCTTACTCTTCATCGTGTGGAGCAAGACTAGATCATAAGCCCATCACTGGAATCTGAGCACATGTCTACATGTCTGAAATGATTGGCTATGTTTTGAGAGATTGAAATTCTGTGTTTCAATTTTTGGAAGTATGTACAAGCAAGACTTAACATTTAAGAGAGGGAAAATAGGTCTCAAACAGTGTAACCTTTTATAAAATACTAGAGGCCCAATGCACGAAAATTCGTGCAGGGAGTAAGGCCTTCCTTCCCCCACCTACCGACACCATCTTCCCTCTGGTACTCCGTACCCAGGCTTCTCTCCTTTGGCCACCGGCAGGAACCCGAGACCTGGGCTGTTCCCTCCGGCCCTGGCTTCATCCAGAATAATGCTTGGAAGGACACCCAGTCTAATTAGCATATTACCCTTTTATTATTATTATAGATGTGTGACTACTGGGATAATGGTCCTCCTTCACTTCCTGTCACAGAAACCAAAGACTTCTGTCCACAGCAATCCTCTCCCCCTTCAAAAGGAGCATATACGTAATACTGGTAGCTCTAGCTGGTTTGACTCAGTGGATAGCGCATCAGCCTGTGGTTTGATTCCAGTCAAGGGCACATGTCCAGGTTGAGGGCTTGAGCCCCCGTAGGGGACCTGCCAGAGGCAGCCAATCAATGATTCTCTCTTATCATTGATGTTTCTATCTCTCTCTCCCTCTCTTTTCCTCTTTCAAATCAATAAAAGAAAAGAAAAAAGAGCACATATAGTTTGCAGTAGTTTACATGCACCAAATACCCAAACCTCCAGTGCAGGAGACTCCAAAGCTGCACTCTGCCATAGTCTGAACCACTCCCAGGGAAAATAATACAAAAATGGTTAACCATCACCCTGATTTGCTGAGGTAGGACCTCTGCCTGAGCACCCCAAACCTTGGCCCTCTTCCTTTCCTTTGCCTGGGATATTCCCACTGAAGCTGAGGCACTCTCTGTCCTTTTAATATTCTAAAGGATTTTGGTTTAAGGGCCTTACTCCCTTGTAGGTAACTGTTTTTCTCTTGCTGCTTTTAATATTCTAAAAGATTTTGGCTTAAGGGCCTTACTTACTACTGCAAAGCAGTATTGAATTGGCAAAGACATCTTATAATTACTAAGTGCATAAATGCTTGAATTTTCATACTTGTTGAGGGAAAGCATTGTTGTTTAAATTGAGAGCTCTTTAGAAACTGGATGGAGTAGCCATCCAGCTTTTGCTCTGTGGTAAGGGTCCTTCAACATTTATTCTCCCTTTCCCAATTATACTGGCTGTCATAGTGACTTCACACCACTGACCCTTCAGAACCTAGCTGGGGGATATGGAGGGCAGTGTTTTTCCCACATGGTCCAGTTGCCAAAGAACAATGTTCGCTAGCCAAGGAAGCTGCTCATGACCGTTTCAGAGTACTTTCCCCAGGAGCATCCAGGGAGGTTTGCTCTTCCATTTGACCTTCAAAAACATCACTCTACTTTTTAAATAAGTGACTGATGTTGTGTTAGATTATGTGAAATATATTGAATAAGTAACTGATACATTTTAAATAGGTACTATTGTAATCTGTTTTCTGCTCACACTTTAACATCCAATGTGTGGGTTTTCCTCACCAAGCAATTCTCTGCAGACCCCACCTAGATGTCCTACAATTTAATTCGTTCTGACGTTAACTGCCCAGAGTTAGCGCAGACCCAAAAGGTGCCCAGATTACCCACACTTCTGTTTGACACAGCTCCTTCCTCAGGTTTGATAATGTGCGATAATGGTTTGTAGAACCCATTAGTTCTGTCACCAGTTTATAATAAAGGTTACAATGAACAGCCAGATAAAGAGTTATAAAGGGCCGAGACCGGTTTGGCTCAGTGGATAGAGCGTCGGCTTGCAGACTGAAAGGTCCCAGGTTCGATTCCGGTCGGGGGCATGTGCCTTGCTTGCGGGCACATCTTCATTGTGGGGCGTGCACGAGGCGGCTGATCGATGTCTCTCTCTCATCGATGTTTCTGACTTTCTATCTCTCTCCCTTCCTCTCTGTAAAAAATCAATAAATATATTTAAAAAAAGAAAAGAGTTATAAAGGGTGGGTCTGGAGAGTCCACAATATAGGGGCTTCTGTCCCTGTGGAGTTTGGGATGTGCTATTCTTCTTATATGATGTGTTTACTGACCCAGCTCTGTGAACTCCCTCATTTTGAGAAGTCGAGTGGAACTGAAAGTTCCAGTCCTCTAATCACAAGGTCGGTTCCCTAACCAAACCCCATCCTCCAACAGTCATCCTCATTAGTTTAAACCTAGGTAAGGCAGAAAGGGGCTTGTTAATGAATAACAACGGATACTCTTTCCATTCCATCTCAAGGAAGTTCCCAGTGTTTTATCTTTTTTTAATTTAATAAATCTTTATTGTTCAGATTATTACAATTGTTCCTCTTTTTTCCCCCATAGCTCCCCTTCACCCAGTTCCCACCCACCCTCTGCCCTTATGCTCCCCCACCCCCACCACAATCCTCATCCATAAGTGTACAATTTTTGTCCAGTCTCTTCCCACAACCCCCCTTCCCCCTTTTCCCCCTGAGAATTGTCAGTCCACTCCCTTTCTATGCCCCTAATTCTATTATATTCACCAGTTTATTCTGTTCATCAGATTTTTTATTCACTTGCTGATAGATAAGTATTTGTTGTTCATCATTTTTATCTTTACCTTTTCCTTCTTCTTCCTCTTCTTAAAGAATACCTTTCAGCATTTCATATAATACTGGTTTGGTGTTGATAAACTCCTTTAGGTTTTTCTTATCTGTGAAGCTCTTTATCTGACCTTCAATTCTGAATGACAGCTTTGCTGGATAGAGTAATCTTGGTTGTAGATTCTTGCTATTCATCACTTTGAGTATTTCTTGCCTGCATAGAAATCCGCTGACAGTCATGTGGGTGCTCCCTTGTAGATAACTGTTTTTCTCTTGCTGCTTTTCTCTTTGTCTTTTGCTCTTGGCATTTTTTATTTGTTATTATTATATTTTTTAATATATTTTATTGGTTTTTTGCAGAGAAGGGAAAGGAATAGAGAGTTAGAAACATCGATGGGAGAGAAAAATCAATCAGCTGCCTCCTGCACAACCCCCACTGGGGATGTGCCTGCAACCAAGGTACATGCCCCGGACTGGAACCAAAGCCGGGACCCCCCAGTCCACAGGCTGATGCTCCATCCACTGAGCCAAAAACGGTCTTGGCATTTTAATTATGATGTGTCTTGGTGTGGTCCTCTTTGGATTCCTTTTATTTGGGGTTCTGTGCACTTCCTGGACTTGTAAGTCTATTTTTTTCACCAAGTGGGATAAGTTTTCTATCATTATTTCTTCAAATAGGTTTTCATTATCTTGCTCTTTCTCTTCTTCTGGCTTCCCCATAATTCTGATGTTGGTATGCTTGAAGTTGTCTCAGAGGCTCCTTACACTATCTTCAAATCTTTGGATTCTTTTTTCTTTTCTGGTTGTTTTTTGCTTCTTTATATTTCAGATCTTTGACTTGATTCTTGTGATTCTCTAGTCTGCTGTTAGGTCTCTGTAAAATATTTTTTATTTCAGTCAATGTATGCTTAATTTCTAGTTGGTTCTTTTTCATATCCTCAAAGTTCATGCTAAATTTATTGACCTTTTCTAGAAAATTCTTGAAAAACCTTTTAACTGTGGTTTTTCCAGTCATTTGCTTTCCTCCTTTTCTTTCAGTTGTGATCTATTTCTTTGTCTCAGCATTTTGAGGCTGCTTCCCTGAGTTGATAGAGTGGCTTTGTGTGTTAGGTGTCTCAGCCTCTCCAGTTACCTGAGATGGACATTCTTGGTGCACCCTTTTGTGGGCTGTCTGCACAGTCTTGTTGTAGTTAAGCCTTGATTGTTGTTATCACTGGGAGGAACTGACCTCCAGGCCAGTTGGCTGTGAGGATCAGCTGTATCTACAATAAGGGAACTTCTATGCTGGAGACACCCTTATGGAAGAAGACTTGCAAAAGCCTTTGTGCTTAGCTTGAATGGGGCAGTCTCAGGGCAGAGCAGACAGCTTTGGTTTCCCGTCAGCCTTGCCCTAATAGGCCCCTGTGTCTCAGTGTCCCATGGTAATCACTGCCAGCACCTCTGAGAGAAAGCTTGCCCTCAAGTTCCACCTGCTGTCAGACAGTCCAGTTTCTCCCCAAATGAGTCTGGGTCCCCAGAGTCTTGCCCAGAACTGGAATTCAATGCAGTTGGTAGCTTTTGTCTCCTTCCTGCTTGAGAAAGCCAGCCATGTACTCAGTTACCTTCCCTCTCTGTGTGCACGCCTTGGTACCTCTGCTTTCCACAGTTCCTCTGAGTCTCAGTGTACTTTTCTCTTTCCTAAAAGCCCAGTTTCACCTTGTATGTGTCTGGGTCCCCAGAGTCTCTCCCAGAACTGGAGTTCAGTGCAGTCGGGAGCTTTTGTCTCCCTCCCCCTTGAGAAAGCCAGCTGCGCACTCAGTTGCCAGTCCTCTCCGAGTGCGCACCTCAGTACCTCTGCTTCCTGCAGCTTCTCTAAGTCTCAGGGTGCTTTTGTTTTTCCTTCTTGATGTAGAATTTCCACTCAGCTAGCCTTCCTGTGGTTCTGGATGATGTCCATTTTGTCTTTTAGTTGTTGTTTTGAAGTTGTGCGAGGCAGCAGTTTAGGTGTTTACCTATGCTGCCATCTTGGTTTTTCCTCAGTTCCCAGAGTTTTAGGAGCTCTGAATCAGAACTGAGGATAAAAACCAAATAAATATTTATTATGATATGACAGTATACAATAGTGAGGCAACATCAGGAAACATAATTCCATAGCTTACACACTCTTTGGAAAGTGTTAAGCCTGAACAGTATCAAGAGACTGTGGAAGCCTTGTTTGAAAAGCGATGTTTCTATTGCTGATGTCAGATTTATATCCTGATCATCATGAAAAGATTATTTTTCTTTTCAACTTTTTCTTATCAATATACACTGAGTGGCCAGATTATTATAACCACCTAACGTTTGTAGACACATTAGCCATACACTGCATCATACGGGATATGGAAGGCGCAGGCCTGTTCTAACATCTTTGATGTCTGTAGTTACCAAGATAAAACGTCTCCAATTTGCACAGGAACACAAGAATTGGACAGTCGAGCATTGGAAAAAAGTCATGTGGTTCAATGAATCACATTTCCAGTTGCATCATGCAGATGGCAGAGTGAGAATTTGGCGGAAACATGAAAGCATGCACCCCACATGCATGAGTACAACTTTTCAAGCTGGTGGAGGCAGTGTTATGGTTTGGGTCATGTTTTCCTGGCATGATTTGGGCCTTTAATTCGTGTGGAACAGCTTCTGAATCACATAACATACCTAAGTATTGTTGCTGATCAAGTTCATCCTATCATGTTGATGGCGTATCCCAATGGAGATGGCTTCTTTCAACAAGACAATGCTCCATGCCATGGTGCTCGTATTGTGTAGGAGTGGTTTCAAGAACATGAGGGAGACTTTACCTTGCTTAAGTGGCCCCCACAATCACCAGATCTCAATCCAAATGAGCATTTGTGGATGAAGTTAAAAGCCATCAGGCAGCTGGTTCCACAACCATCAAATCTCGCAGAACTGGACAGTGCTATTCATCAGGCATGGTGTCAGATTCCTTACATCACCTTTCAGCATCTCGTGGAGTCAATGCCAAGAAGAATCGCCACATTATTGAAGGCAAAAGGTGGCCCAATGAAATACTGATGGGGCAGTCATAATAATCTGGCCACTCAGTGTATATAAAAGCCTAAGTGACCGGCCAACCAGCCAGAAGCTATGAGTCACACTGACCACCAGGGAGCAGACGCTCAACACAGGAGCTGCCGAGCTACAGCAACTTTGCAGAGTGCCCTCTCACACTCTGGGACCCCTTGGGGTTTGTTGGACTGCTAGTTTCAGCCCGATACCTGCAGGCCAGGCCGAGGGACCCCACCTACCGGAGGACCTGCTCACTTTGCAGATGTTGCCCCAGGTATGGCCAGCCAGGGACAGGCTGCAGGAGGTTGGCTCTAGGACATGTCCAGCCTGTCTTGCCCAGTCCCACCCCGCTGGGCACCTTCTAATTAATTTCCTTTCAGTGTGCATAAATCTGTGCATCAGGTCTCTAGTTATAAAATAGAACATATATTGTAGAAGATAAAGTAAAGCAAAAAAAAGAAGAAAACAAAAATTGCCTGTGAGTCCAGCACTGAGGATAAGATGTTATCTATAATAATAAAAGCCTAAGTAACCATCGCAACCAAATGGACAATTGAACAGGCTGCGTGGGGTGACTAGGTCAGCAGAGGGGTTAGTGAGGGTTGACCACACAGCTGAGCAGCGGGCTGTGTGGGGCAACCAGGAGAGGCGGTAATGAGGGGCGACCAAATGACTGAGCAGCAGGCTGTGTGGGGTGACCAGGCTGGCAGGGGGATAGTAAGGGCTGACTACGCCAGCGGGGGTTGGGGGGAAGTTAGGGACAACCAGGCCGGTGGTGGTGGGGCAGTTGAGGGCAACCAGGCTGGCAGAGGGGGACAGTTAGGAGCAATCAGGCAGGCAGACAGGTGAGCAGTTATGATCCAGTGGTCCTGGATTGTGAAAGGTATGTCCAACTGCCAGTTTCAGGCCTAAACTGGCAGTTGGACAGCCCCGAGGGGTCCAGGATTGGAGAGGATGTAGGCTGGGCTGAGGGGACCCCCTCCCATGCATGAATTTCATGCACTGGGCCTGTAGTTTTGGTAATATTTCATTATACTCCTCCCCAAATATGCACAGTTTTTAAAAAAAATTAAATCTGGCATCTAATACTTTTTAAAGCCGTGAGTTGTGTTATAGAGCTAGTATCATACTCTTTCTCTTTTACAATGTTGTCCAGCTCTTTTAAGAAGTAATTACCATTTGGCCTCCACACGGCTGCCTAAGAACTCTGGCACAAAGGGTTGTTTTAGTGGGAGACCTGCTTTCCTATCCTAACCTTTCTTCCTCCCAGGTTTCTCATGGCACTGGCCATTTACATAATTTCCCCCTTGACTTCTCTGGGTGGTCTGGGTTTCCTGCTAAGTCTGGGTCTTCTCTCCCACAGATTCTGATGGCCAGCTGTGCAGCATCGTACCTGCCCAGGATGAGGAACCACAGGCCTGCCCTGATGAGTTCGAGGACTTTGTTACCTTTGAGGCAAGTGGCTTTCACAAGAGAGCTGAGATGGAACTTGATATTACGCCTACTTCTCTGTGCAATCTTAAGTGCTGCTTCCCCTAGTGGTTCCCTGGCTATTTACATAGGAAATGGCTGGAAGGGCAGGGAAGGACTCACTCTGCAGTCCTGTGTACACTGTGGGGAGCACTGTGGTTAGTGGGCTTTAGGGGGCTCCTGGCTCCAGCATACAGTTGATAGGTATGTACTCTGAGTGTCACATACTTGAGACCCTTGCCAAGAGGCGCCCTTATATTGTTAGTAGAGTGACACGCTGAGTAGTTAGGACTCTGGTGAGATTGTCTCCTGTCAGGCCAGAGTAGGGAACTCATTTTGAGGTTTTTATTTTATCACATTTCAAACCACTTTTTGGGTCTACTAGAGACCTTTGATTAATGCCTTGCTTTACTCGGCCCTTCCTCCCCCCCTTGCCCCCGCCCCCAGAAGGGTTACAATGGTTACATGGTGTTGCTGGTAATTGTGGGTGTTTTTTTCCAAGGTTTGGGGAAGGTTTGTGAGACAGACCACTATCACAGTGTACCACTAGTTGAAGAGGTGGGCTGGGGCATTTGCTGGGATAGGTGGCTGAGTCTGGACTTTTAAAAATATACTGGAAATTCCTGAGTCCTTGAAGTCCGTGGTGGCCACTGCCAGCCCCTCAGCCTCTTTTGCCCAGTGAGAGGAGCAGGGTTAGGCTATGACCCATTGGACTTGAAGTCCTGCACATGAGTCCTCTGAGCCTCATCTCTTTTGTGAATGAAGGGATTGCACAGAATAGTTTCTGAAATTCCCTCTGAATATTAACTCACTTCAGAATTGCACTGCTTTCCTTCTCTGTCTCATGCCCCTCCTGTGAGGAACTGCCCCAGGTATTGATGATCCCTCAGATAAATGTAGGCTCACTTTCTGATTATCATTTCTGCCAGCACAGACACCCGACACCCCCTCCTCCCCCCCAGGCCACTTGGGCATGTTCATCCTTCACAGCTTTGTTCTAGACCAGCTGAGCCTGAGCTTCCCCAAATGCAGGAGCCACTGCGTTTTGTCCCCTGTGTGCATCCTGGATGTGACTGGGCAGTGCCAGGCCCAGTCCTGGCATGTGGAGGCCTGTATCTAGATGGAACTTGTACTGACTGCAAGGCACAGTGTGGCCAGGTGGGGGATCCCGGGTGTGCATGACTCTGATGTGTCAGCTTTCAGATGAACTGCCAGCCCCTGTGACTGAAGCAGCTGCTTACAAGGCCTGAGTAGGAAGGTTCTGTGAGGTTTGATACATCTTGAATTTTCCAGGAATGCAGCTAGACCAGGGGGAGAGCCTTCCTGTTTTATTTGGAGCATCTGGAGAATTGCCTTCTCAGCAGTATAGCAGGATCCTGTTACTTATGTTGTCAGCACTGAATCCTTATCATGTCTCAAGAGCATACACTTTGTCATCGGTATTTTTGTTTGATTCCTCTCTCATATTTCTGCTAGTACATTACATCATTTTTTAAAAATATTTTATGTGTAGTGGATTGAATGATAGTCCCTCAAAGGTACATCCACCCAAAATTTGTGCCTCCACCCCTCCTACCAGTCTCTATGCAGTCTCCACTTTTGGTCCTCGGGTATCAGGGTTCTTTCCTGCAAGTTTTTCGTTGATTAATCAGGAAGTTTTTTGTATTTTAATAGTAATACCAGTTCCTGGGAGCATGTCCGTGCAGCATGCACTTACTCTGCTGCCATTTTTCCATCCAGAACCTGTGAATGTGACTCTATTTGGAGAAAGGGAGGGGTCTTTTCAGATGTAATTAAGTTAAAGACCTCAAGATCAGATAGATCATGCTGAGTAAAGTGTCCTTAGAAGAGAAAGGGAGATGCCACGGGGGGGAGAAGGCAATATGAAGATGGAGGCAGAGACTGGAGTGATGCAGCCACAAGCCCAAGGACCGCCAGGGGCCTACAGAGGCTGGAAGAGACAGGAAGGGAGAATTCAATCCTTTTGATACTTTAATTTCAGACTTCTGGTCTCCAGAACTGTCAGAGAATACACTCCTATTGTTTTAAGCCGCCCAGTCTATGGTAATTTGAGATAGCAACCCTAGGAAACTAATACAGTGATTACTCAGGATAGTAAAAGGCATCCACATATTTTGTACTTGTTTGGTCCAAAAGAGTGAGCCACTGCATGGGCTGCCTCCCCTGAAACCTTGACCATGACCCCATTTTGTCCTCTGAGTGAGTGAATTACCCTCTCACCCACATGACTGTGGCCCTCCCGTCTCTGTGGTTGCCTCCATCCTGAGGTGTGCCAGCTCCCACCTCTTGCATTTGGATGGCATGGTGGGAACCTGACATTTCAAGAGTATGCCAAAGGAATGCTTTTCAGGTTTTTAAACCCTAATTTTTTTTAGAATGGAGGAAAATTTTTAAAGTTTTTCTCTTTGTTACTTAAAATTAATACACTTTATATTTTAGCAGTTTTAAGTTTACTGTAAATGGAGCTGACAGGCAGAGAGTTCCTATCACCCTCCCCCCATACACACACACCAACACAGTTTTCTCCCTCATGAACATTTGCCTTAGTGGGGTACATTTGTTAAAACTGATGAACCAATATTGATGCATTTTTATTAACTAAAGTTCATAGTTTACATGAGGGTTCACTCTTGTGATGTACAGTCTGTGATTTTTGACAAATGTTCAATGTCATGTATTCACTGTTATAGTATCATACAAAGTAGTGTCACTGCCCTAACAATTCTCTGTGATCCCATGCATCCCCCCACCCACCCACTAGCACCCAGCACTGCTGATCTTTTATTTGTCCCCATGGTTTTGCCTTTCTAGGATGTCACATAATCACATAGTTGGAATCCTACAGTGTATGGCCTTTACTGGCTGGTTTCTTTTGCTTAATAATATGCATTTAAGATTCCTCCAGCCGAGACTGGTTTGGCTCAGTGGATAGAACGTCGGCTTGCGGACTGAAAGGTCCCGGGTTCCATTCCGGTCACGGGCATGTACCTTGCTTGCGGGCACATCTCTAGTGTGGGGTGTGCAGGAGGCAGCTGATCGATGTCTCTCTCTCATCGATGTTTCTGACTTTCTATCCCTCTCCCTTCCTCTCTCTGAAAAATCAATAAAATATATTTAAAAAAAAAAGATTCCTCCATATCTTTTTATGCTTTTTAAGGTTTTTTGGGGAGTGAAACTAGGTATTGTGAAACTTATAGAAAGATTGCTCTCTTTTTAAAAAAAATGCAAATACATTGTATAGTCTTTAAAAGTCCAATAAAAATATGAGTGGAGACTATGTGCATTACATCCAAATACCACATTTGGAGATCCTCTGCTGGAGATCTTCAGAGATAGGCCTTTTATTGATTTTTCTGGCTGCGCACATGACAGTGTTGGTCAGGGGATCCTGGTGCAGGGAACTATTGATGGGTTGCTGCTTCTGGTCCTTTTCCTGCCGGCTATTCAGTGGGTTCCGTAGCTCCCAGCATTTCCCTGAGCATCCCTTTGGCTTGTTGCTTGTAACAGAATTCCTAAAAGAAAGTCACTGATGTGGCATGTCTGAGAAGGGAGAAGTGAGGAAGTGACTTAAGCTTATCACTGACGTTCAGGGAATGAGAGGAAAGCTGCTCGTCTAAGAATCTGAGTGAGGTAGAGGATGGAGTGCTGGAGGCCTACAGGGGGTGATCTCATGTACCAGGATTTCTGGAAGGGGTTGGGAAAGTCACGGAATAGGCACAAACAGAACTGATAAGAATTGTCTCTGCTGTACCTCCTCTGTTCCTCCCTCCTTCTCCTACTATCAGCAGCTAGAGAAAAGAGCTGCTTTAATAAAATATAACAGGGAAATTTGTCTTTGGTACAAACTGTTTTCTGAAAGGTTAGAGAGTCAAAAACAAAAGCCATTCTGTTTTGAGATGTGACTGTTTGTTAAGAACCTAGCAAGGGTACTTCCTGAACTTTGCTCCTACCTCCACACCCCCACACCCACCACCGCCACTGCAGGTTTAACAGAGCATGTCTGGGAGCAGGTTAAATTTTTTCCCTGGTAGTGATGTACCTTCAGGTGAACACACAGGTTTGGCAGAAAACCCAGCACAATTTGTCTGTTGAGAGTCTGGACGGAAGGCCCTCGCACTTCTGTTATGATGGGGAAGCTGTCTCCAAGAGTGTGCCCTGACTGGAGCTGGTGCGGGCTTGCATCTGAGGGTAAGAGGAGGCTGTGTTTTGGTGGGACAAGGCTCACACCATGCCCAGCAGTTAGTTTCCCTCTGAGGGACCACAACCTGGAGAGTGGGGACCCCAGGCAGGGTAGGCCACACATGAGTTCCTTACTGGTGGCTCTGTATGCAGCCTTCCTTATCTGTCTGTTGGCAGATTGTTTGTTAACTGGTGAAGGTGTCATTAACATGTAAAGTTTTCTAAGATGCACAAGAGTTTATCTTAACATGTGTAATTTGTAAAGATTTTTATAGTTGGTGGCAATAGACTTGTGGGTTTCTGGGCATCTGTTAGATCTTGTTTAGTGGCAAATATGAATAGGTGGGGCATGTCTGTGAGCTGCTCTTATGTTTTGTCTAGTAGACTGTGGATGAGCATGCACCACGATCTAGGATGCCTTCCTGACTCTCTTGAAAAGTAGATGTTCACCCAGCTGCCCTGGAAAACTACCTGCTGGCTGACATTTATTCGGGGCAGCTTTGACCAATAGAAACTGACCCTCAGGGGCTGCACAGGTGGAGCAGCACCTGGAAAATGAGCTATCCCTCTTCTGGCTGCTTGACCCTCCCTGGGTGCTCATGGAGCCAATCAGTCTCTTGTCCCCTTTGGGCTACTGTCGTGCCCTCCATCTGTGTAAGGAGTTCCAGATAAGAGGCTGTTTACCAATACCCTCACTAGGATGTCTGCATGTTTATAGCTGTGCTGTGGGGACAGACCTTCACCATTCTATTTATTTATAATTTGGGGCAAATTAAGGTATAAATGCAAACAAACCCTTTTGTGAAGTGGTAAACAGTATTCATCACTGTATGACTCATTTGGTTCAGGGAAACAGGTTTGCTTTAGAAAGGAGGGTGAAGGTGGGATGGAGTTTGCCCTCTTATCTGTTTAAAAGGTGAGGAGATGCCCAGAATGGAATGGAGTGTATAAGTGCCTAGCTTGAAACAGTCGAGTTTTATAGCTTCTGCCTCATTGTTTCTGTGTCAGTGGAGAACTATTTCCATTCTGGCCAAGCTCCAAGAGGGTTTCAGCTGCAGTCCCAGTCTCAAATGCACGAGTGATGGCAGTTCCTTTCAGGTGAAATAAACGGGCCCAAGTTCCCAGACCTTCTTTCGTGAAGAGAAATGCTGGGTGTGAGTTGATTTGCTCTTATAGATGCTGAGCAGCCCAGAGAAGAGCATCATGCATCTGTTAGAAGTGCTGGTTGGTTGTTTTTTTTGTTTTGTTTTGTTTTGTTTTTAATCCTTACTTGAGTATATGTTTTCTATTGGTTTTTAGAAAGAGTGGAAGGGAGGGTGAGAAGGAGTGGGGGTGGTGGGAGGGTGAGAGAGATCCATTGGTTGCCTCCCATATTTTCCCCAACCAGGGCTGGGGATTGAACCTGCAACCCAGTTACATGCCCATGACCTGGAATTGAACCCACTGCCCTTCAGTGCGCAGGCTGATACTCTAATCACTGAAACACCAGCCAGGGCATGGTTAGCTTTTTAAAATCTGACCTTAACAGTCAAGTTCTGGTCCTGACTGGGTAGCTTAGTTGTTGGTTAGAGCATCATCCTGATGCACTAAAATAGTGGGCTTAATCCCTAGTCAGGGCACATATAAGAATCAACCAATGAATGCATAAATAAGTGAAACAACAAATTAATGTTCTCTCCCCCGCCCCCCTCCCCCTCCCCGCCAATTCACCAGTGGAACAAATAATTGATGTTTTTCTCTTCCTCTTCCTTTCTCTTTCTCTAAAATCAATCAATAAATTAAAAAAAAAATTAAGAGTCAAATTCTGTTTCCCACAGAAACCTATTACAGAAGGTATCTGGGGGGGCCTCGATAGCCCTGAATAGTGAGGATTAGGGCGTGTGGGCCCTGCCTGCTTCCTCAGTCTGAGGACTGAAGTTGAGATGGGGGAGGTCCATGGAATCGTCCTGCAGGTACGGAGCAGTGCTCTTGTAGGAGTTTTCAGCTGAATGATGAATAGCTGACTGGTCTTTGCCATCATCCTTAGAAATGTGGTGTGGGGCCAAGACCGGTTTGGCTCAGTGGATAGAGCGTCGGCCTGCAGACTGAAAGGTCCCAGGTTCGATTCTGGTCGGGGGCATGTACCTTGCTTGCGGGCACATCTCCAGTGTGGGGCGTGCAGGAGGCAGCTGATCGATGTCTCTCTCTCATTGATGTTTCTGACTTTCTCTCCCTCTCCCTTCCTCTCTGTAGAAAATCAATAAAATATATTTTTTAAGAAATGTGGTGTGGGGGTCTTCCTAGTGCCCTTGGATGGTTCTTGGGTAGTATCCCATGCAAGTGAGCAGTGCCATCTGGGTAGCCGATTAGCAGCCATACCTCAAAAGGACATCAGGAATTGACTGGATTTTGTGCCTTCTTGGTTGTGTTCCCCCTTTTAACTTCCCCCTGACATAGTGGCATTTCCTTCCCAGCTCAGGTAACTCATCTCTGCCTATGCTACCTGCAGAACAAGCACAGAGCCAGCCTGCTCAGAGATGATGAGTAGAACTAGAGCCTCTTGAAGTGATTTCCTGGTTTCAGATTTTGAAGTAAACTTAGTTGCCATAGATTCCCAGGAAGATTGGGTTTTCTGTTAAAAAACATAAGTAACATCCATTCCCTATTTTATTCTGGCCTTACAAGCAGCTAGCAGGGATTCCACTCACCAGTAACACATGAACTCCAGTTTTTCATTTTCTGTTTTGGGACCTGCCTTTGTGGTCCCAAATGGTTGCAACCTATTAAGATCAGCATTTACAACCCCTTCCCTTTTAAAAAAAATATTTTTATTGGTTTTTTTAGGGAGGAAAGAAGCAGGATAGAGAGTTAGAAACATTGAGGAGAGAGAAACATCTATCAGCTGCCTCTTGCACACCGCCCGCTGGGGATGTGCCCGCAACCAAGGCACGTGCCTCTGACTGGAATAGAACCTGGGACCCTTCAGTCTGCAGGCTGTTGCTCTATCCACTGAGCCAAACCAGTCAGGGCATACAATTCCCCTTTTACAAATGAGACCACAGAGCTCAGAGTGGTTGAGCCCCCATTTCATGCTAAATGGCTGGTAGACAGCAGATCTTATGAGCCACACCAGGCTCCTCCTGGCTCAGCCAATGTCCTTTGCCCCTCTTGCATGAGGCAAGGAGCCTCGGGGGTGCAGCTTTGTGAGGCTTTCTAGTTGCCCCCAATGTAGCCAAGGACTGTGACTTTTTGTTACCCTAGCACATCTGAGCAGACTGTCCACCAACTGTGATACCTGAATCCGAGTACAAAGTGCACTTCTCCCCAAGTACTTTCTGAAATCTTACCTGTTTATAAATTGTTAAACTTGGGATCTTTTAAGCATGACATGTTGGCTACATTTCCTAGCCAGTGCGATTGTGTTTTAATTAGAGCTAGCTGAGATTATAAACAGAAAATGGCCTGTTTTACAGTTCTTTAGTTTTCAGTTAATTTGTACAGTCCACAGATACTTTCTGCCTGCTGTGTTCTGGACCTGTACTAGGTACTGAGTCCACTTGGGTAAAAATAAAGATATATTTAGTGGGAAAGTAGACATTTAACCAGTGAATATAATTAATTGGTTAAATATTTGATTAATTAGTATTTTTTAAAATATATTTTATTGACTTTTTTTACAGGGAGGAAGGGAGAGGGATAGAGAGTTAGAAACATCAATCAGCTGCCTCCTGCACTGGGGATGTGCCCACAACCAAGGTATGTGCCCTTGACTGGAATCAAACCTAGGACCTTTCAGTCCACAGGATGACACTCTATCCACTGAGCCAAACCAGTTAGGGTGAATTAGTATTTTTTTTTAAGTATTTTTATTGATTTCAGAGAAAAAGGGAGAGGGAGAGAAAGATAGAAACATCAATGATGAAAGAGAATCATTGATCAGCTGCCTCCTGCATGCCCCCTACTGGGGATTGAGCCCGCAACCTGGGCATGTGCCTTTGACCAAAATCGAACATGGGACCTTTCAGCCCACAGATGGAGGTTCTATCCACTGAGCCAAACAGGTTAGGGCAGTAGTTTGAAGTTAGAGCATGTAATTGAATTTCATTATTGGAACATACATAATAGGTATTCATGACACCTTTTTGAATTTTTTCTTTTTTTAAAATCCTCACCGGAGGATATGTTTTTATTCATTTTTTTTAGGGAGGAGAGAAAACATCTGTTGGTGGCCTCTCATACCCACCCTGATCAGGGATTGAACCTGCAACCTAGGTGTGACTGGGAATTGAACCAGCAACCCTTTGGTGCACTAAATGATGCCCAAAAAACTGAGCCACCCTGGCCAGGGCTTCATGGTGATTTAAAAAAAAAATTTTTTTTTTTTTTTTTTTTAGAAAATAGTTTATTGCCTGGCCAGCATGACTTAGTGGTTGAGTGTCGACCTACGAACCAGGAGGTCATGGTTCAATTCCAGGTCAGAGCACATGTCCAGGTTGTGGGCTCAGTTCCCAGTGTGGAGCATGTAGGAGACAGCTAATCAGTGATTTTTTTTCTTATCATTGATATTTCAATCTCTCCCTTCCTCTCTGAAATCAATAAAAAAAGATATATAGGTAGATAGATAGACAGACATAAACACGTTTGTTTGTTTTTTAAGAATAGTTTCTTGATTATTAGAGAGAGAGAAACATCAGTGTGAGACTATGCCCCCAACCTGGAATCGAACCAGCGACCAACCAACTGAGCCACACGAGCCTGGGCTTCATGGTGACTTTTTAAATTAAAAGGCATATTCTTACACTATGAATGCTAATTCTTAGATATAAATAATTCTAATGCTGGAAGCCACAAAATAGGTGATTGTTCTGGGATATACCATGTGTTGAGATGCTTTATATCTTTTTTAAGTATAATTATTAACTTTAAAAATTACTCTAGCCGCCAAAACCGGTTTGGCTCAGTGGATGGAGCGTTGTCCTGCAGACTGAAGGGTCCCAGGTTCGATTCCAGTCAAGAGCATGTACCTTGGTTGCGAGCACATCTCCATGTGGAGTGTGCAGAAGGCAGCTGATCGATGTTTCTCTCTCATCGATGTTTCTCTCTATCTCTCTCCCTTCCTCTCTGTAAAAAAAATCAATAAAATATATTTTTAAAAAAAATTACTCTAGCTTTGGCCAGTATGCATACACTCAGTTGCTTGAGCGCCATCCCATACACCAAAAGGCCACCAGTTAAATTCTGGTAAGGACATATGCCTGGGTTTTAGGCTTGATCCCCAGTATGGTGGCGTGTAGGAGCCAATCAAAGTTTCTCACATCGATGTTTCTCTCCCTTTCCCTTCCTCTCTCTAAAAGAATATATGTATATATATATATATATAATTACTTTAGTAGTTTCTGTGCTTGAACATACTGCCTATGTTTCATTTTAAAACAATATTAGGTTGTTTTGTAAACTAATGTTTCTGCTTAGAAATATAATAGGGACTGTTCATGTGTGAGAGCTCCCCCCTTCATGTGATCATTTTGACTTCTGCAGCAGCAGTGTGTTATGTGTGGTGTCGGAGTTTGTTTTTGTTTTTTAATATATTTAGTTGATTTATTATTATTATTATTTTTTTTACAGAGAGGAAAGGAGAGGGAGTTAGAAACATTGATGAGAGAGAAATATCAATCAGCTGCCTCCTGCACATCCCCTACTGGGGATGCTCCTGTAACCAAAGTATATGCCCTTGACCGGAATCGAACCTGGGACCCTTGAGTCTGCATGCTGATGCTCTATCCACTGAGCCAAACCAGTTAGGAAAGTGTTGGGGTTTTTTGCACCAAATGCCATACATGGACATTGGTTTGGTTTTTTTTTTACACCATGCCATACATGGACAGTGCCAGGACTGACTCTTGGCACTCTCTTTTAGGCCA
This sequence comes from Lasiurus cinereus, assembly GCA_011751065.1. Taxonomy (NCBI): domain Eukaryota; kingdom Metazoa; phylum Chordata; class Mammalia; order Chiroptera; family Vespertilionidae; genus Lasiurus; species Lasiurus cinereus. Next base: position 1,736,544 of record JAAGEH010002525.1, read on the forward strand.
ATGAGGTAACAGACAGCGCATACATGGGCTCCGAGAGCACCTACAGCGAGTGCGAGACCTTCACTGATGAGGACACAAGCAACCTGGTGCATCCTGAGCTACAGCCTGAAGGGGACATGGATAGTGCGGGGGGCTCAGCCATGCCCTCTGAGTGCCTGGATGCCATGGAGGAGCCTGGCCATGGTGCTCTGCTGCTGCTCCCAGGCAGGTCTGTAATCCACCCCAGCGTGGTCTGGATATTGTGTGTAAGATGTGTCTGATGGACAGATTCGGTTCATATAGGGGTTTAGAATCATCACAGGATGTGGGAGAGAATGTGGACACTGCAGAATGGTCCATCAGCTGACTTCCCGGTCAGATTATAGTGGTTATAAATGCTGCACAACTTCTTTGGTCACAGAAGTAGAAATTCTAGGAGAAAACATAACTTGATCTTTTGGATTTTTGTCATCACATTTTTATAAACCAAGCAAGACACAACATTCGGTAAATGTCTTCTGTCAGGATCTTAGAACCTCATCTTTATGTCATCCCTCAATGCATTGGAGGACCTGTGAGAGAAAGCAGAAGGGTAAGAGAGGTGCCCATGGTCTATGTGGACCTGAACGACAGCTTGTGGTTTTCCCTTTGCTACTTAGGAAGCCACCATGCTTAGCAATCTTAGAAGTGGTTGAGTTTTATTTTCAGCTTATTTTATTTTATTTTTTGTTTGGTCCTCACAGAGTTTTTCATTTTTTTTCCTCTTTAATTGAAGTATAATATAATGACATGCAAGTGTACCTGTCATAACAGTATAGACATGCCACATAGGAGAACCTTCCAGCTCCCTCCCAGGTGCCCTGGCTTTTTTTGTTGTTAATCCTAATGCGAGGATATTTTTCCATTTATTTTTGATAGCGTAGAAGGGAAGCAGGGAAGGAGGGAGAGAGAGAAATAAAGTGAATTATTGATGTGTTGATGTGAGAGAGACAGAATGATTGGTTGTTACTGGGGTTGGGGATCAAACCCAGGTATGAGCCCTTGACCTGTAATGGAACCCACAGTCTGTCAGTGTGCAGACCTATGCTCTATCCACTGAACAACACTGGCCAGGGCCGCCCTGGCTTTTTTGTTCTTGTTAATCCTCACCCAGGATACTTTTTTATTAATTTTTAGAGAGAGTGGAAAGGAGGGGGAGAGAAAGAAGAGAGAGAAACATCGATATGAGAGACAGACATTGCCTCCCACATGCCGGGATTGAGCCTGCAACCAAGGTATGTGCCCTTAACTGGAATTGAACCCAGGACTTTTCGCTCCACGGGCTGGTGCTCTACCCACTGAGAAACTGGCTAGGACCACCCTGGTTTTTATTTTTTTGTATTTTTTTATAGATTTCAGAGAGGAGGGAAAGGGCAAGAGAGAGATAGAAACATCAATGGTGACTAAGAATCACTGATGGGCTACCTCCTGTACACCCCCTATTAGGAATAGAGCCCGCAACCAGGGTATGTGCCCTTGACCGGAATCAAACCCAAGACCTCTCAGTCCTCAGGCCATATCCACTGAGCCAAACCAGGTAGGGCCACCCTGGTTTTTTGTTTTGTTTTGTTTCTTAAATATATTTTATTGATTTTTTTTGCAGAAAGGAAGGGAAAGGAATAAAGAGTTAGAAACATCAATGAGAGAAAAACATCTATCAGCTGCCTCCTGCACACCTCTGACTGGGGATGTGCCCGCAACCAAGGTACATGCCCTTGACTGGAATCAAACCTGGGACTTTCAGGCCATAGGCTGACGCTTTATTCACTGAGCCAAACCGCTTTTGGCTACCCTGGCTTTTTAATGGCAGTATTGCTCTTCCTGATTTTCTACCTTAAGATTGAGATATCGTTTACACCTGACTTCTTTCCCTTCATATTGTAGTTATGAGATTTATTCATATTTTTGTGCACAGTTATAAATCATTTACTTTATTAGTAGAGCATTACATTATATGAATATGCTGCAGCTTTTTAATTTACTGTAGGGATGTATTTTAGTTTTATGACTAAAGCTGCTGTAAACATTATATGTCTTAGTAGGGCATCTGGAGCACACATATTCAGCTTCAGAAGTTATTTACTTACTGGTGGTTACAATCAGGGCTTATAGTAGTTAACATGCCAGTGTTGTGGGTTTTGGTTGCTCTCTGTCCTCGACAACACTTAGCACAGCCTGCTTTTTTCATGTTTGCTTTCTGGAGTACATGGAGTATAATGTTGGCGTGGGATCATTTTTACTAGCATTTCCCAGGTGCCTCATGAGGATGAGCATTTTTTTTGTATCTTTTTTTGCCTTTATGCCTATTTGGAAATCCTCTTTTGTGAAGTTGCTGCTCATGTCTTTTACCCGTTTTATAAACATTTTCTATAAAAAGCCAGATAATACAATTTTTTTTGGCTTGTAGGCCATATGGTCTTGCTGGCTGCTGTTCACCTGTGCTGTTGAAGTGCAAAGTGGCACATAAGTAGGTGGGATTTGATCTCTCAATGTCTGTTGGTCCTGGGATCTGTCTTTTCCTTACTGATTTGTAGCAGTTCTTTATATATTTTAAATGAGTCCCTTAACCTGTATGTGTTTTGCAGATATCTTTCTTTTTTTAATAAGAGAAAGTTTATTTAGAAAGTTACAGAGGTAAAAGTGAGCCATAGAAGAAATGGGCTCAGGAAACAAGTTACATACAGCAAAAGAAGGGCCTTTAGAGCTTAAGAGAGACAGAGAGACAGAGATGGACTTGAGAGAGGAAAGGGGGAGGAGAGGTTCCAGCATGCTGAGGGCTGAGGGTGGGGAAAGAAAGGAAGGGAAAGAAGAGCTTATCCTGGGGAAAGCAGCGGTGGGGAAAGACACTGGTGTGCTCTGTAGAGTGAGTCTTACAGATATATTTTTTCCGCTTTGTAAGTTGCCTTTTCAGTTTCTTGTTGGTGTCTTTGAGGAACAGATGTTTTTAATTTGCTATAAATTCCATTTTATCTGTTTTTCTTTTGTGGTTAGCACTTCTGTATTCTGTTTGAGAAATTTTTGCTTACCTCCACATCACTATAATGTTTACTTCTGCTTTTCTTTAAAAATCTATTATTTTGCCTTCATATTCAGATCTTGTGAGAAATAGCTCACCTGTCTGAATTTCAAATGATGGACTTGGAAAAGGAGGTATGGCGAAAATGAGACCTTTAATATACTCTTGAAAGTGGGCATCCATTGTACAGGCTCACACATGGGACAGAGAACACAGCCTATATATTTATTATTTTTAAAAATTATTTTCATTGATTTCAGAGAGAAAGGGAGAGGGAGAGATAGATAGAAACATCAATGATGAGAGAGAATCATTGATTGTCTGCCTCCTGCACACCTCCTACTGGGGATTGAGCCCACAATCCCGGCATGTGCTCTTGACTAGAATTGAACCTGGGACCCTTCGAAAGTCCACAGACCAATTCTCTATCCACTGACCCAAACCGGCTAGGGCATAACTTATTTAGTCCATCCTCTGGTTCCTCATTGGCTAAGTGAGTAAATAAAGTCACCCATTTCCTCATATGTCACCTAGGTCTTGCTGTCTCCCATTGGACCATTTGAAAAAATTGGGCTGAGGCTTTTCTGGCTGACTCCACCTCCCCTGTCGAGCTGAAGCAGACCTTTGGAGAGGGTTTCCACCATAATGCTGGCCCATGTGCAGTTCTTTGTTTCTACATCCTCTTCCTTCCCACATTCTGCTTGCCCTGGGGAAATTCAGCAAATTCCATCAGAAGCCGACCATGCTGGAGATGGATCACAGAGGTCCATTTCTTACAATTCTGTTATCTCTCTTTTTTTGTGTATGATGTAAGGTAGGAACAATTTTCCCCATATTGATATCCAAATGACTCAGTCTTATTTTGGAAAGATTCCTTCTTCCTCCTGTGCAGGTGTCACCTTGGTCCCATGAGGTGCCTACTAGAACATTTGAACTCATTTCTGCTGGAAAGTACTCGTTATATCTTTAGCTCTAGGACTGTCATGGCCCTGAGCACGATTTGTCTTTTCTGTTTTGTCTTTTCAGATCCCACCTACACAGCCAGTCTGTCGTCACAGTGATAGGTGATGAGGAGCATTTTGAGGACTATGGTGAGGGCAGTGAGGCAGAACTGTCCCCTGAGACCCTCTGTAATGGGGAGCACGGCTGCAAAGACCCTACTTTTCTCACCCCCAGGTAATGCATCTCTACACTGGTGCACATGTCCTCCTCCCACTCACCCCATATTTAGTTGTGGGGAAGTTTCCCTTTTTGGTTCATAAATTGATAAGGGAAAACTTGTTTCATTCATTATAATATAACTAACATACATAGTCAAAATTTTATTTTTATGCCTCAGTGAAAGTTAGCTGAAGTTTTTCACATCTACTTATATCCCCAGGTTGCTCCACCTTTCTGAGGCGTCAGCTGAACTATGTGGCAGAGAGCCTGTGTTGGAATATTCAGCTTTGTGGGTTCCTTAGCCACTAGTTGTGATATTATGGTTGGTAGCTGGCTTTGGGGGAAGCTATATGAATGTGTGCATGTATGTATAAGAGAGCATGTAAGTTCTGCTCTCTGTTTTACATTAGATTCTCAGACCTTATTCCTCTTGTAGCTAAAAATATGTACCCTTTGACCAGCCTCTGAGGGAGCCTTGAACATCACAACCAATTCTTTGATTCATTTCCTTATAATTATCTGACATCCCTAAACTGTCTGAAAAGTCCTGGCTTTGCACTGAAATATCTAAAGGGTGAGATCCATGCTATGGAGCTGACTATTCCCAGCTGTCCTTCCTCTCGGGAGGCCCTGAGAGAAAGCCAGGACTTGTATCCAAACAAGGGGTGGGGTCTAAGTGGGCCTGGCAGCCTTCACTGGTGGTGGCACATCAGAAAACATGTCTTCACTTCAGGTGAGATCCCTGCCTAGCTGAACAGAATGTATTTCAGTCACTTCTCTCATTTGCACCCAGTTCTTGAAACTCTCCATCTTTGCTCATCTCCATCAAAGGCCGAGTATCTTGAAACCGGCAACTGCAGGATTCTTCCTTTGCCCAGACTGTAACCCATACCTGGAAGACATGGGTGGGGGCTAGTGCCGTGGGGGTCTGCCTGATGGGGTTCCCCCTTGTTTTCTCCATGTGCTATCCCCTAAACTTCCCACCAGCATGGGGATAGGAGCCTTTCAAAAGCATGTCTAGGAGTGTAAGTGAGTGAAGTAGTAACTTTCTTTCAGTAGCTCTCCTCTTCCTGTGTGCACACTTGAGTTGGTGATGAAATCAAGGCCAAAGGACTTGGCATTGCTCAGTGTGCATTTCTGTCCTGTTTTAGTAATCTCTTCCTATTTGTTTAGATTGTCCCTATCTCTCGTCCAGTGTCTCACTGATTTTTGTCTCAAGTGTGACTTCTGTGCTACAATTGATGTTTTCACTTTAAACTTTCTTTAAAAAAAAAAGTATTTTTATTGATTTCAGAGGAGAAGGGAGGAAAGAGAGATAGAAGCATCAATGATGAGGGAGAATAATTGATTGGCTACCTCCTGCATGGCCCCTACTGGGGACCGAGCCTGTAACTTGGGCATGTGCCCTTCACCAATATCAAGCCATAGGACCCTTCAGTCCACAGGCCAACACTCTCTCTATCCACTAACCAAATCAGCCAGGGCCACTTTAACCTTTCTTCAAATTGAACTTTCAAATTGGCTTAAAAAAATTTTTTTAATCCTCACTCAAAAATATATTTATTGATTTGAGGGGAGAGAGAAAGAGAGAAACATCAATCAGTTGCCTCCCAACCAGGGATTGAACCCACAAACTAGGTATGTGTGCCCTGACCAGGAATCGAACATGCAACCCTTATGGTGTATGGGCTGATGCTCCAGCCAACTGAGTCACATGGCCAGGGCCCAAATTGGCTTTTAAAAGCCTGTAGGTCCTCTTGCCCCAGGAACATTGCTGCCTTCTTCCCTAGCCCTGTCCCTCCCTCCCAGGCTAATAGAATTCTGACTTTTTAACAAAGGTCTTAAAAAATAACAGAATTATTGGTGATTCATAATTCATGTGTAGTCTTTAATATTGGTGTTTTTTGTTTGTTTAAAAGTATGTTTATTGATTTTTTTTGAGAGAGGAAGGGAAAGGGAGAGAGAGAAAGGAATATCGATGAGAGAGAAACATTAATCAGCTCCTCCTGCACAACCCCTACTGGGGTTGAGCCGAAACCAGGGCATGTTCCCTGATCAAGAATTGAACCAGTGACCTCTTGGTGAATGGGTTGATGCTAAACCACTGAGAAACACTGGCCAGGCTTTCTATTGCTTCTTAGAGAGAGTGGAAGAGAGGGAAAGAGGGAAAGGGAAAGGGAGAGGAGAACAGAGAGAAAGAGAGAGGAACATTGGTATGAGAGAGACATAAACTGGTTACCTCCTGGAGTTGCCTCAACAGGGGATAGGGGCAAACCTGCAATCCAGGTACATACCCTTAACTGGGAATGGAACCCAAGACCCTTTGGTGTGTGTGTCAACACTCTAACCACAGCCAAACTGACTAGGGCTGATATTGGTGATTTTCAGAGCATATTAAAGCAGTTACAGTATAGTAAGTAAAACCTACCTGGAGACATGCTTTGCGCTCACATTGATGAGTGCTTAACCAAGGAAGAAGCAGGGTGTCTGGGCACTTACTTTATTTTAAGGGTACTTGATGGGCCATTTTGTTTCCTCTGAGCACCTGACCAGGAAGGAGCAGATGTGTGGCTGAGCCCCCTGCAACTTAAGCTGGTGTGTGTCATGGGTCATAGATGACGTTGAGGGAGGTGGGTTTATAGCAGTCTGAAAGTTATGAGTCAGAATCTTCCACAGCCAGTTACCTGACAATATGCTTTTGCGTGGCCAACGGTAGCCCTCTGTGGAGTCACAGGTAACCTGAACAATCCTCTCCGTTTCCTGAACTGATACTTCTTGTCTCTCTAGCGCTGACCCGCTTGCCACAAAGCTGCACAGCATCCTCACTGATGAGGCCTTTGAGTTTTACTGTAGCCAGTGCCATAAACAAATCAACCGCCTAGAGGATCTTTCGGCTCGCCTGAATGATCTTGAAAAGAATAGGTAACTGATGTAGTGCCTGGCCTTGCTCTGTGTTCCAGGGTGAGGGGACTCTTGTCCACAGCTGCCCCTGGCTGGTCACTTGGGCTAGCCAACTCCGGGGGTGGGAGGACTTCCTCTGGAAGTGGTCCTGAATTGAAGATGAGCATGCAGATGCTGCACTCTTCCCTAGCCCTGCCCCTCCCTCCCTGCATGTGTTGAGCCTGTTTGGTGCCCTTCACCCTACTTGCTCCTGTGTGCATGCCGCAGTCTAATCAGCTGCTTCTTTCCCTTTGGGAGGAAACGAGGAAGGAGAGGATCTTTAGATGCTATTTATTCTGTGTAAGGAAGTCCAACTCATGAAAGTCTGTTCTTAGAAAGAGGTAATTCCTTCATTTTACTAAAAGATTCTTTAATTGGGAGTCACCTGAAACAACATGAGAAATTTAAAGTAAGATTTGGTCTTTCAAAACAGATTTGCAGTCACCTTTCAGGAATGTTGTTTTAAATCAGGTACTTATTCTCTAGGTGAGCCCCTTTCCTGAACTTGCTTTTGTAAGGCTGCCCCAGACACCATTTCAAGAAGAATCCAGCTTTGCTACCCTGTTTTTAAAACAGGACCCCAGCATGTATTGCTGCTCTCTGCCCTCATCAGTCTGTTCTCTTTCCTCCATCTCCTAGGTCCAGTTTGTGTCAGACCATTTGCTTCCCTTTTCATCTCCAATATCCAAACCCAGTTCAGGTCACAGTTTCAGGAGCAAACAGATCCTTTTGGTGTCTTCTCACAACTTCATAAGCTCCAGTTATAGAAAACATTTTTGGGTATTGACATGCCCATTAAGCTTATTGTTGATTTAGCTGGTCATATGGGCAAACCCCTGGGTGGGCCGCTTGGTATGCGCTGATCAGGGCTGTGGATTCCCAGGCAGTAACCCAGGGAGGTTTCTTGGGAGAAGGGTGGAAGGTTACATAAAAATTGGCAGAAATTTGAACTACCTTGATGTTTTCAGTGTGTTTAGAGTAGTCTTTTAAAAACCACTTACATATTTTGAGGAGCCTTCACCTTTAGGGCTTCAGCCAGTGCCAGCTAGGTCTTTCTAGTGGGTCCTCATGACCTTGGCCCTGTTGTACCTGCTGTCCCGCCCCTAGTTCCGATTCCAGTGCATTTTACATCTTCGACACTTTTTATGTTCTGCACAACATGCCAACACAAGCTGGAGTCCAGCAAATGCCCAGTTAAGTGGATCCCAACATTGTGGCTCATTGGCAGCTTCAGAAAGGAGCCTGGTCGATTCCCAGCAGCACTGATGAGAAACTGGAAGTGTTCTTTGAGGGGTGCCTTCCAGGGAGACTTGAGAAAATGTGATGTCTTGTGATCCCAAAGATCCACTGGCCTCTGTTTTAGGGAAAACCAGTTTAACCTCAGTGTTTTACGTGGGTGCTCTGGTGAGGGGTCATTTATCCTTTTCATGTGAAGATTTGCCTTCCTTTTAAGTAAGTTCCAGTATAGGTATGTCATATCTTATTCTCTGAAGGTTTTTGATAGAAATGATTTTTTCCCATATGGAGAATCTATCCCAGGACTACCATGGCCACTTCTGCTAGGCTTTGTGGAGCAGATAATAGACTGGGACATGGCTAGTATGGCCAGCAAGTCTAGTGGGGTCTCACTTCCAGTTTCAGCCACCCATTCCCTAAGAAAGACTCTACCAAGGTTAGTTAATATATCATTAGTTATATATATTTATGATCAGGACACAGCTGTCAGTCATTTCCCCCTAAACACTCAGTTAAAGATATCTGAGTCTTGCCTATTGCTGTCCATTGAATTGCCTCAAAATAAATGTATTTGGTCATGGTTTGTGGAAGATAAAAGATGATATAATCCAAACTATGTGGAAGCTTTGACATCAGATATAATTTCTACTCAGTGAGCTTCAAAACATGCTGATAGCTATCACATTTTCCAGCTACCTGGGAGCCTCTGTAAAAATAATTAATTTTACAAAAATGTTGTAGATGTCTGCTTTATCCAGAGACATATTTTCAAATTATAAACCCAGTCACTAAACTGCCAGTCTACTCCCTGAGAATTTGGTTAAGTTCTGGATAACTATAAGAGGGGTCAGCTAATAAGAGTAGAGAGAACTTGGAAGAATGTAGGAATAGCATCTGTATGGAACAGCCAGCCCACCCACCTCACCGAGGGCTGAGATCCGACCCTGCTGTAGAATAAGTAGCCATGGCAAACTGGATGGTAATATGTCACTGTGGTGCCTCACAGATGGGGGGCTGTGAGAGGCAGTGGGGATGCGACTTTTTTGCGATCTACCACCTAGAACATGCTGGAAATCTGCTCTCTGGCTGCCAGGAAAGCTATTCATTGGGAGGAGCCTCACCAGAAGTACTTTGCTACAAAACTGCCTTAGGATGTGTCAGGAGAAGCTCCTGGGCACTGGGTGCTGCTGGGTGCTGGCACCAGGGAAGCTGTCCAGGTGGGATTTTGGAGTGTGAAGTATTAGTGCCTAAGTTAAAATCGATGACAACACTTTGCTATTACAAATAGGCCCATGTTATGTTTCATGCTGGGACCCACTGTTTGGAGGGTAGTTGGCTTCAAAAGCATTTGGGATGTGTCATTGGCCAAAGACTTGGGTCCAGTGCAACCAGCTGGAAGGTCCAGACATGGAGGTCGGCCTCTGAACTGAGGTCTGATTGTGGATCTACTGGAAGTTTCTTTGGGGCGTGAAATAATAACAGTTTGCCGAGACCTTGACAAGCCCCTGAGATTGTTCCCGTGTTCCTAAATGTTTTGCTGAGTGGGCCTTTCTATGCATGGAGCTTGCCTGGCAAGCACGGTGCTGCATGCCTATGGACGCACCCCCATCCCCATATCTCTTCAGCCTGAATTTCCTGTTTCCTCCCGTTCCTCCCTGTCTGTTCTCTGACACGATTTTCCTGTTTATTTTGATTTTGCACAGTCCAACGAAGCGGCTCTCCAGCAAGAAGGTGGCAAGGTAGGAAACCATTGGTTACTTATTGAGATGTTCTTCTGAAATGTCTCACTAATTATAGCTCTTTTCAAAAACATGTTTAAGAAATACTATTATTTCCTAAATATCCAACGTATTATTTTTTTAAACTTTTGAAAGTTGCTTTTCATGGTTTGAGATTAAAAACAGTTCAAAGAAATGGATTGTCAAAATAATTTTCAAAGCTGTGGGTTGGGATCTGAATTTGTGACCAGGAAGTTTATGTTGAAAGTGTTTGACATCCCTTCTGATTTTTTTTGTGTGTGTTTTTTAAATATATTTTATTGATTTTTTACAGAGAGGAAGGGAGAGGGACAGAAAATCAGAAACATCAATGAGAGAGAGACATCGATCAGCTGCCTCCTGCACGCCCCACACTGGAGATATGCCCGCAACTAAGGCACATGCCTCCGACCGGAACCGAACCCAGGACCCCTCAGTCCGCAGGCCAACGATCTATCCACTGAGCCAAACCAGTTCTGGCCCTTCTGTTTTATTGAGTATTCACCAACAAGGTCCAGAAGTGGGCCCGTACCTCCATGCCTGCTGTAGAGAGAGTCCATGGGGGCCTGATTTCACAGAGTCAGAATATAATGGAGTCCAGGTCTGGATCTGCCTTTTGCACCCTTACTGGTTCCCCAGGGTTAGAAGAGGAAAGAAATGTGCCTGATTCTGGGTTTATTTTTCTTTTTCTTTTTTTAAAAATATTTTATTGATTTTTTTACAGAGAGGAAGGGAGAGGGATAGAGAGTTAGAAACATTGATGAGAGAGAGACATCGATCAGCTGTCTCCTGCACGCCCCCTACTGGGGATGTGCCCACAACCAAGATACATGCCCTTGACCGGAATCAAACTTGGGACCTTTCAGGCCGCAGGCCAATGCTCTATCCACTGAGCCATACCAGTTTCAGTTGATTCTGGGTTTCTAAAGAACACGTTTCTGTGATCATTTCTTTATTTTTCAGTTTCAGATACTGTTTATTGGCTTCTTATAGTGAAAGATGACAGCACATACCTTTATCCTCTCCCCTTCTATGCTAGTTCTAAAAACAATTTTCACAAGGTTTATAAGAATTCTCTATAGGAACCATGTACTATACAGTGGTACCTCGAGATATGAGTTTAATTCGTTCCGTAACCTTGAGGCGTGGGAAACTATGATACGCTCAAGTCGCGGTAAACTGGTGGGTTGTGTGCAGCCGGCCGATCTGCATGATTACTCCTATCTCAGATGTTGCTCGTATTTCAAAGCAAAAATCGCTCGCTCGACAGCTCGTATCTCAAAAATCTCGTATTTAGGGCACTTGTATCTCCAGGTACCACTGTATTTCCTTTTTAACACAAGTCATTGTTTCTCCTGGAGTCAGCAATTGTCTTCATGTTTTTGTTTGTTTCATCTTTAGTTATTTATTTTTAAGTAATATTCTGGATTTTCTCAACTCTTTTTTAATTTAATTTAATTTTTAAATTATTTTGTTCTCTTTTTATTGATTAAGGTATTACATATGTGTCCTTATTTCCGCACGCCAACCCCCCTGCCTATCTCTACCCAGCCCTTGCGTCATCTTCAGTGCTGCTCTACCCAGCCCTCTCTCAGGGCCATGAGGTAGCCCTGGGCCTATTGGCCATTCCCTCCCAGTGCCTCTGCCCTGTGTGTACAGGCTGCATTACTGTGGTCCTGTTTCCCCCACACACATTGTGGGATCCAGATATTTGTTTCAGGTGTTGGAGTCATCTCACTCCCTGATAATCTTCCTTTCTTTTCTTTCTTTTTTTTATATATATATATTTTATTGATTTTTTACAGAGGGATAGAGAGTTAGAAACGTCGATGGGAGAGAGACATCGATCAGCCGCCTCCTGCACACCCTCTATTGGGGATGTGCCCGCAACCAGGATACATGCCCTTGACCGGAATCAAACCTGGGACCTTTCAGTCCACAGGCTGACGCTCTATCCACTGAGCCAAACCGGTTTCGACTGCCTTTCTTTTTTTTAATCTCCATTTTTTTGTCCAGCATATATTCTTGTAGCTTGTTGGAAAAAGAGGTACCTAGGAGACAAATACCCCCTACCCACTACCAGGAGATATATTGAGACCTTGCTAGATACTGTACTCTCATAGTTTGGCTTAGTATAGAAACCTGGGCTGTAAATTATTTCCCTTTAGAGTATTTTAAGGCATTGCTCGTTATCTTCTAGTACTAGGGACTGCTGCTGCTAAGAGGCCGAATGCTTTCTCATTTTCCCTCTCTGGGAGCTTTTTAAGATGTTTTCTTCTTTATCCTGGTAGTGATCAGTCTTGTGAGTTCTTACTCCCATTAATTATGCTGGGCTGAAAGAAAGTTGTGCTGTTTCATTGTGGATGCTTCTGTCCCTTAGTTTTGGGGAGCTTTGTCAGCCTCTTTCTTTTACAGTGTTCTCTGTTCCACTTTCTGCTTTTCCTAGGACTCCTGCTTGTGGCCCCACATGCCTTCATCCTTGCTGTCCCTCTGCCTCTCTCTACTCTGGCTTTGTCTTCTGTGACCCACATGCCTCCAGCTCTTCCTCCCCATCTCTTCCCTGGGTTCTCAGCTGGGCTCTGTCACTCTAGTTAGAGGTTTCTCTCAAACAACTGGGAGCACTCTCTGTGCTTATTGAAGTGGTTGCTCACAACTGGCCAATATGTGGTATGGGCAGGCCCCTGTGTCAATAGGTCTTTTCTCCAGCCAGGCTGGCCTATTTTCCCAGAATGAACTCTGCCTGGATGCCAGCTGCCAGCGTTTGGAGAGCTGTGCTGGGCCCACCATTTAGTTTGCGACTGGGGGTGTATTCTGTTTTTAAGTTGTGTCCTGGTCTAGAACAGTTCTTTTCAAGGGTGTGGTAGATGCTGCCCCTCCCATCCTCTGTGCTCATCTCTACGGCCCATTCTTAGGTGCCAGTCCTTCCTGGGCTCTCCAGAGGAAGTGGCTGGCTCCAGTGTCTCACTGGCTGACTGTGGCCCTCCTCTGCTCTCCAGTGCCCAGGACATTTGTTGCTCTTTTTTCCACTGATTGTTAGAGAGAGTGGAAGGGAGGGAGGGAGGGAAAGAGAGAAAAACATCAGTGAGAGAGAGACACCTTGATTGATTGCCTCCCACATGCACCCTGACCAAACCTGCAACCCTGGTATGTGCCCTTGACTAGGAATCCAATCTGCGACCCTTTGGTGCGTGGGCTGGCGCTCTAACCACTGGACATCTTTTGCCAAGTGCCATTTTCTCTTCTGTTCTTCTTGTCCTTGGGCATGTAAACATTTTATGTATGGTGTTTTTTCTCTCCTCTATCATCTTGAGGGCTTAGGATCCAGAGCAAGCATAGCTGCATATCGTCAGTTAACCTCCATTTGTTTTCTCACATCAACCCATTTCAGAAAAGCATCCAAGTTCTTAGGGCTATAATATTCATTCCAAACCACACTTTATTACAGTTTTAACATCACTTTCATATTTTACCCCAAATAGGCTACAGCTAGTAAAACTAAATAAGGTAAAAATCTGAGTCATCTCCTCTCAGCTCCCACCTCTGGGACACTGAGAATCCTTGGGATTGTTGAGGGCCCAAGCTGCCTTGATCGTTGGCCTTGTGTCTGCTCCCTCCATGAAACACCCTCTGAGAACTTAATTTTTCCTTCAGATACCCTTTGGTATAGAAAAACCCAATCTGCAGGAATGTGCAGTTAAGAGTTTACAGAGGCATATTTTGTGGTCGGTACAAGCATACCTTGTAGATGCAGTTTTAATCTGCTACTATTTTGCTCTTAATACCACCACCAGAATTTTAAGAAAACTCAAAATAACTATTGTAATTTCACTCTTCACAGTGTTTTAGCCCTTTGCCTATGGGTTTTGGAGCCACCAGCTCTGGCCTCTGTGACCTGACTTGTATCTAACATGGAATGGAAAGGGCTCTGGGGTCAGTGTGCAAGCGAGAACCACAAGGCACTGGCACACAGCCAGCCTCAGGACCAGAGGGAGCACCAGTGGGACTATCACAGAGCAGAAAGCAGGTCTTGAGCCTGAGTGTCCTGGCACCTGCCAGACTTTACCTGACTCCCTTTGGGATGATCAGGCATTTCCCATAGTCCCCTCTCCAGGTAGGCCTTCTCAGTAGGGTGGGTTTAAATAAACAAGAAATCACCCATAGTGCCAAGAAATCTTGGCCTTTCCCTGAAGCAACCACATGCTGGGTACTTGGGGACTGGGTGCAACCGCCCATCCCTAGGTTCAGCTTTTCAGAAGTGCCAGGAGGAACTCAGGATTGTGTGACAGGCCCTAGGCCATAGCCCCTCCTCAGCATGGTCTCTAAGTCTGAGATGGGCAGCTTTCTATCCCAGGATTGGCATCAGGAGCTTGTGTTTGGGGTCAAAGTCATTGGTGTTTGAGAACATCAATTAGACAAGAAAATCGTGGCCCTGCCCTTAGAGTTCAGTGTCCTTCAGGGAATCAGATGAAATCCAAGAGATGCTCCTATGTCTCACCCTGGGCACATTTAAGGGACTCGTGGTCCCCAGGGATGAAGATGCCCTTCTTTTTTGTTCCCCTGAGAACATTTTTGGAGTCAAAGAAATTTTAAGAAATGTACAAGCTAAGTCAGCACTAAAAAGGAAATAGAAGGTGATACGTTTTATAAAGATAATGTAGAAAATTTCAATGTGGTTTTTAATAGTATTTTATTGAATCCTTACCCTGTGCTATGTCCTTATGGGAGCTGTTTATATATAAAAACCTCATTTAAACTCCATAATAGCCTGCAGATTCCCATTTTATAGGAGAATAAGTTTCAGAGAGGCTAGGAGCTTTGTCAAGTCACACAACTGAGTATCAAACTGTCAGCTTGGAACCTGGGTCAGTATATGCAGACTCTGTCCAAATGAGCTGAGAGTTTCACATGAACCAGGTAAATAATAGCTGATATAATAAGATTATCTCTAGGGTGACTTTGAACATGTATTTGCTGAGCACCTGCTAAGTTGCCCATGGCTGAGGACTGAAGCAAGGAGCTTCAAGAGTGTGGAGCCCCAGGGTTTTACACAGGATAGCCGGGGCTTGTGCTCATCTATGTCCTAGGTTGCATGCCACCCAGCATGGCCCACATGGCTAGACACCTGTGCCCACTGGTGCCAGGTGCTTGGAGCTGCTCTGGCAGGGGGAAGTCATGCCTATGTGCCTTTCCAGAAAGACACTCCCCTCTTCCCCCACCCCCAGTCTCTCACTATTACTGTTATTGGGAGTACATTTGAAAATTCAGATATCAAGATACATGCAGGTGACGTTGAGTGCAGAAGTCATGAACCCTAATTAGTATTTCACAGGCCAGCAGTGGAAGTTGAGATTATATCGTATCTCAGGGAGGAACCACGTCGTATTTTATTGTCCAAGTACAAAGTACCCTTGCCCCATCAGCTGATGGGAGAAGGCTGGGATTATCAAGCTCCAAAGAGCAGCAGGAGACTCTTTGAACACAGAGTACAACTGGCTTACTCTAGCCTCTCGGTAATAGCGTCCTGCTTAGAACTCCCTTTGGCGGAGACCTGGGTCCCTCGCTGCTGGGATTTGCTTTTCGGACTGACCTAGAAATGCTCATGTTTGAAGAACTTGCATTGGTCTCTCCCGTCTTCTTTTCTCTCTTTGTTCTGGTAAAAGACCTTCTCTGGACTGGGCTATTGTTTCTTCTCCACAGGCACCTGCATCAGTCAGGAGCTCTGACCATGGAAGCCCTGCAGGACCCTCCTCCAGACCCTGTGGAAGGCATGGAAGAAGACATTGCGGACAAGGTAGGCCCTGGATGGGGAGACAGAGGACCACCTGTGGACAACAAGGTCCTAGTCTCACGACTTATGCTCGGGGTGTGGACTCACATTGGGGGGTATTTATTGAGGTGCATTTTGGGACCAAGCCTCATCCTGGCAAGCAGATAGAGCATATCAGGAGTGGTGACAGCACCACAAGGGCTAATTAATTCGATCCTCTGCCAGCCCTGCCAGTCTCTAGCATTTCACATACAAGATAGAGGGGACTGAAGTGGTCAGAACAGAACAGTGAGCGCCAGTGGCTATCAGCCCATATTTGTATGTGTCAGCTCAGGGTGCACTGACTCAGAGATCCAGCTCACCAGGACCCTGGAGGCAGGATTTGGGGGCACTGGAGGTTTTGGGGAGAAGGCACTCCCCCTGCAGTGACGGCAAAATCAAACAATGTGTAGAATGGGCTGAGAGAAGCCTGGTAAATGGGTTATGTGGGGACAGGCCATCTGTGGCAACAGACCCATACTTCATAAGGACCAGCTTCAGAAAGAGGGGAAGAGGAAAGTGGCAGCACACACCCCTCACCTCTTTTTGTCCCCCCTCACCTCCTTCTATGCCCTTCACCCCATCCTGTACCCCCTCTTCACCTCCTCCTATACTACTCCCTCACCTCTTCCTGTACCCTTTCCTGTCTCCCCTCACCTCCTCTCTATAGCACCTACAATATCTACTTTGCAGGTCTCAGTCTGTTTATCACCTATGTAGGCATCTGTCTCCTGTCTTATTAGTGAGTTCTCTGAGAAGGGAGGTACCAAATCTTGGGGCCTTTCTGTTCTTTGAGTCCCCTGTCTCCATGGGCAGGGTCTGGCAGAGAGCGGGTGCCCCATGAGCCATCACAGATTCATCACAAAGACACTGTCGTGGCACCTCAGGCCTCTCCAGGTCACCTGCTGACAATCTGCACTTGCAGTTTTGAGGCCAAGGAGTGGTCCCTGTCCATATGGACATCTGTGGGGACCATACTACCTCGTTTATGGGGATAGTCTCCATGAACAATATAGACCCAATTGGAGCCAAATGAACACTATCTTGCTACCAAGGTTGTCTTCTTGGAGAAGCGGGTGTCAGAGCTGGAGAAGGACACCGCCGCCAATGGGGAGCAACACAGCCGACTGAGGCAGGAAAATCTCCAGCTGGTGCACAGGTGAGCATGGCTGCTGCACAGAGGTTGGCTCTCACCTGAAGCTGTCCTCCATCCTGCTGCTGGGAGCCAGCCCAAGAGATAGTGCAGGGTTGCCTTTTGAGCATGACTTCACCTTAGTACTGTCTCCAGCCCATTTAGGGCCTTAGAGAACAGAGTATGGAGAGGGTACCACCTCACCCCTCCCTCAGGAGCAGTTGAGGCCAGCACCCACACTGCCTGCACAGAGTGCCTGGTGGAGGGAACTTGATCTCAGGGGTGGCAGAGGCTACTTGGCAAGAGGAGGCATTCTGGGGTTCTGATGTGAGGCCTCTCGCTTGTGTCCCCACTCTTAAAGCCCATCCCGGGGAAACAGTATTAAACACAGGCCTTTGTTCCTAGACATGGGCTCCTTGGCTTTGAGAATTGCTGTGATTTGCTCACTTCCCTCACATCATCTGGTTTCATCTTTACGATCCCTGTCAGGCAGATACTACTGTCCCCATTTTACAGATGAGGAAACCAAGGCTCAGGGAGATTATATGATTGCCAGGGCCTCAGACAGCAAGTGGGGCTTTTGGAGTGAGAGGCAGTGCCTTCAGAGCCCTTTGCATTGGAAGCATGACCTTGGGACATTCAGGTCCTCATAGATACTTAGCCACAGAAACGAGTAGGAACCACTGTGTACATGGGATGCGCAGTCTGATTCTAATAGTGTGGCTCTGCCACACACTCTGTAACTACAGACAAGAAGAGTCCTATTTTTGCCAAAACCGGTTTGGCTCAGTGGATAGAGCGTCGGCCTGTGGACTGAAGGGTCCCAGGTTTGATTCCGGACAAGGGCATGTACATTGGTTGCGGGCACATCCCCAGTGGTGGGCGTGCAGGAGGCAGCTGATCAATATCTCTCTCATCGATGTTTCTGGCTTTCTATCCCTTTCCCTTTCTCTCTGTGAAAAATCAATTTTAAAAAATTAATTAATTAATTAAAAAGTAGAAGAAGAGTCCTATTTTTGAAGCCTTGTTTTTGTACCCATGACCTGAACAGGTGGGCTCCAAGTGCTTTTAATAGCATAGAACTTAGGCCCACACACATTCTCATGGCATTTGCATCATAGGCATCAGGGTTATGCTTGGTTCCTGTCATACTATTTTCATCTTGGATGCTACTGACTACATCACTTTATTTTCTTTTGATCCTCACCCAAGGATATTGTTCCATTGCTTTTTAGAGAGAGTGGGAGGGAGAGAGAGGGGAAAAGAGAGAGAATAACATTGATGTGAGACAGACACATTGATTGGTTGCCTCCCACATACTCGGGGCTCGAACCTATAACCTAGGTATTTGCCCTTGACTGGGAATTGAACCCATGATTCTCTACTGCACAGACCAATACTCTTATCACTTAGCCACACAACCCGGGCTACATCACTTTAATGAAGTTAAAACGAGTTCTGTTGTGCAATCAAGACCCTCTCAGGGTTTTCACAGGAGGGCCTGTCCCAGTTCCTGCGGATGTTTCTTCTGGTGTTGGTCCCAGTTCTCCTAAACAGCATGCTTCTGCTGTCATTTCTTGGTGTTGTTCGTGTGTTCTTGTTGACACCTTCCTCTGCATTTGGTTCTTTATTTTCTGGATTCCCTATTTTTCTTTATATTGTGAGGATATCACCCATTGTTGCCTGGGAAGGGATGCATAGGAACAGATTCTTTGAGACCTTGCATGTCTGAGACTGTTTTCACCCTCCACTGACAGTGGGGCTGAGGCTGGGATTCTACTTGGAAATAAGTTCCCTGAGAACTTGATGGCCCTGCTACCTCCAATCTGAACTGTGGGTGGGATGCCTGGCACCGCTGTATAGCCCTGTTCTCATCATAAACACATGAGAGCTTTCTGATGTTTACTGTGCTGGGCACGTGGTTTTCAACCTTTAAATCTGGAAAGTGTGCCCCTCAGCTTCAGGAAGCTTTCTAGAATTTCTCCAGTGTCTTTCATTTTCTTATCTATCTGAACTTCTACTCCTCAAATATTAGACCTTCTAGACCTTTTCTCCCATATCCTTGACTTTCCTATTCTTTTCCCCCCTCTATGTAATACCCTTGGTTTTCTTCAACTCTTCTATTAATTTAAAATGTTATTTTTTTTAATTAATTTTTATTAATTTTTTATACATATCTCCCCATTTCCCCCCCCTCCCTCCTAGGCATACCCCGACCCCCCAGTGTCTGTGATCATTGGTTATGCTTATATGCATGCATACAAGTCCTTTGATTGATAACTTATCTACCTCACCTAACTTTAATCTTTCTGCTGTTATTTCAGTCTGTTTGATGCTTTATGATTTTTGTCCTCCTGAGAATTATCAGTCTACTCCCTTTCTGTGCTCCTGATTCTATTATATTCACCAGTTTATTCTGTTGATCAGATTTTTAATTCACTTAATTTTTAGATTCACTTGTTGATAGATGTGTATTTGTTGTTCATAATTTTTGTCTTTTACCTTTTTCTTCTTCCTCTTCTAAAAGAGTACCTTTCAGCATTTCATATAATACTGGTTTGGAGTTGATGAACTCCTTTAGCTTTTTCTTCTCTGTGAAGGTCTTTATCTGCCCTTCAATTCTGAATGATAGCTTTGCTGGATAGATTATTCTTGGCTGTAGGTTCTTGCTGTTCATCACGTTGAATATTTCTTGCCACTCCCGTCTGGCCTGCATCGTTTCTGTTGAGAAATCAGCTGACAGTCGTATGGGTGCTCCCTTGTAGGTAATGAACTGTTTTTCTCTTGCTGCTTTTAATATTCTCTCTTTCTCTTTTGCTCTTGGTATTTTCATTATGATGTGTCTTGGTGTGGTCCTCTTTGGATTCCTTTTATTTGGGGTTCTGTGTACTTCCTGGACTTGTAAGTCTATTTCTTTTACCAAATGTGGGAAGTTTTCAGTCATTATTTCCTTAAATAGGTTTTCAGTATCTTGCTCTCTCTCTTCTTCTGGCACCCCCACAATTCTGATGTTGGTACGCTTGAAGCTGTCCCAGAGGCTCCTTACATTATCTTCACATTTTTGGATTCTTTTCTCTTCTTGCTTTTCCAGTTGAATGTTTTCTGCTTCTTTATATTTCAAATTTTTGACTTGATCCTTGCCTTTCTCTAGTCTGCTGTTAGGACTCTGAATAATAGTTTTTATTTCAGTCAGTGTATGTTTAATTTCTAGTTGGTCCTTTTTCATCTCCTCTTGGGTCTCACTAAATTTATCCATCTTTTCTAGCATATTCTTGAAAAACCTTATAAGCATGGTTTTGAACTCTATATCCAGTTGTTTTTTTCCCTCCATTTCTTTTGCTTGTAATCCCTTCCCTTGTCTCGGCATTTTCACTATGCCGGGGAAACTTCTGTGCTGGATTCAGCCGAAGAAGCCTCTGTTGAGCTTGGGAGGGGTGGAGTCTCAGGGCTTAAGGGACCGCCTTGCCTTCCAGTTGGCCCCACCCGCCACAGCCCCTGAGTCTCACGTGACTTGGTAATCGCTGGAGCAGTCCTTGTGTGTGCCCGCCAGTGCCTCTAGACCTCGGCCTTTCTGGCTCCCCTGCACTCCAGGATCACACGAGTATGGGTCCCCAGGGTTTCATCCGAAACTGGGGCTTAATGGAGTCAGAAGTGGCACAGTTGGGAGGGTCTGTCTCCCGCCCACTTGCGAAAGCCAGCGGCACAATCAGCAGTCTGTCCTCTGCTCGAAGTGCTGTGCATGCCACCACACCTCTGATCTTTTGGGACACCCCTAAATTTCCGTGCACTTCTCCCTTTTCACAGTTCAAACTCCCCCCGTATGAGTTTCGGCTGGATCTGGGGTTTAGTGTCGTAGGATAAGGGGTTCAATGCCGTTGGGAGTGTCCGTTTCCCTCCCGCCAGAGAAAGCCAGCCAGGTTCTCCGGCACCGCTCTCTCAGCGCGCGTCTCCGTACCTCAGCTTTTTACAGCTCCTCTGCGTCTCCGTGAGCGCCTCTCTTTCCCTCTAGTTGTAGAACTTCCACTCAGCCAGCTTTCCTGTGGTTCTGGATGATGTCCGTTCTGTCTTTTAGTTGTAGTTTTGAAATTGTTGATTCTCTCCTCTCATATTTTTTAAAATATATTTTTTATTGATTTCAGAGAGGAAAGGAGAGAAATAGAAACATCAATGATGAGAGAATCATTGATAGGCTGCCTCCTGCATGCCCCTACTGGGGTGGGGTCCACAACCCAGGCATGTGCCCTTGACCAGAATCGAACCTGGGATTCTTCAGTCCACGGGCTGACACTCTTATCTACTGGGCCAAACCAGCTAGGGTAATGTTCCTCATATTTTTAACTTGTAAGTTACTTTTTGCCGTCTGTTCCTTCTGGGACATAACCTCTTGTTTTGTGGATATGGTATCTTAGCTCTATTATAAGGCTTTTCCTCCTATTGCCTGCATGATGTGCATTTCCTTTGAAGTCCTTTTATTGTTTGGCCACTCTGAGTTAAAAGCTTTCCTGTGATAGCTGGTGATCTTTGGCCATCCTTTTACTCTTAAGTGTGAGGCACCAAGAAGCAGATGAGAAGTCCTGTGTGCAGGGACAGCTTAGGGCTCCACGCCACCCATGGGCAGGGCCTGAAGCCCTTCTCTTTGGGATGGTCAGTTCCTGCCTCCTGTGATTGGGCATAATGGTCTGAATATTCCCTTTTTTCGTGTGTTCTTGTTGATACCTGCTCTTATCTCTGCTGATGAACTGGGTGGATAATTGGTACACCAGATCCTGGAATGTCAGTGCAAGGGGCACTCAGGGGCTTGTGCCCATCAGGGAGTCTCCGGTCTACATGCCATTCTTAGTGTAGGGGGAAGCAGAGATTGGAGGTGGGGCACCTCCTGCTTCAGACTGCCCTTAACTCTAGAGCTGTGGGTGGAAAGTCTCACAGCCTTCCTATCCCTCTCAAGGAAGTGCAGCTCTCCCTGGTAGAAGGGCAGAAAGTCTCACCTCTTCCCTTGGCCTTCACAGAGCCAATGCGCTTGAGGAGCAGTTGAAGGAGCAAGAGCTGAGAGCTTGTGAGATGATTCTGGAAGAGACACGGAAGCAGAAGGAGCTCTTGTGCAAGATGGAGAGAGAGAAGAGCATTGAGATCGAGAACTTGCAGGCCAGGTAGGCAAGGCCACCGCGACTCTCCAGAGTAGTCAGTGAGAAAATGAAAATGAAAAGTGGATGCTTTCATGAACAACAGCCCCATGCTCCCACCCTAGGAAGGTACAGTGTCTAAGAACAAATTTTATTTTAGAAAAATTGGAAAATCTATGTGAAGAAAACTAAAACTCTACTGAAAGCCACAAAAGATCTAAATTCAAAGAATGACCCTCCATAGATATCACTTTCTCTAAATCTATCTCTATTTGGCTTGTTATCTCTGTCAAAGTATCAATCTTTTTTTAAGGCAACTTGACAAAACTAAAGTTACCTTTATGCTTCTCTGGAGGCATAAGCCTTACGTGAGTCAGGAAAAGAAGGGAATAGAGAAAGAGATGAGCACATTGTATATAAAGCATACCTTGAAGGAGTTGCAGCAGTCCTCTGATGCTCGGCCCTCAAGCTAGAGTAAATGACACATGCTCATAATTACACATGTGAGTGATGGTTCTGTGAAAATACTGTTTGTACAAGAAAACCCACAGATAATTTAAATGTCTATTCGCAGAAAAATGGTGAAAAAGATCATCCTAGAGTTCCCTTTCATTCTTACTCCCAGAGCACCTCTACTGGTTAGTGAGGTTGGGGAGTATTTCACAGAGTTGTGTTTCTTAACTGAGTCAGAATACAGTAGTTTTAAATATTCATGAAAGGGGACTCTACATTCATTAGCTTGTGTCCCTCCAGCTCTTAAAACTGGAAAGATACACTTTATCTAAGAAGAGCTTCTGGGCATTTTCAAAGTGGGGTGGCATGAGTGGGCTGTACCACAGCTGTGCCAGGGTCACCTTGGACAGGGAAGCCTCCTTGCATACAGACTCAGTGGGGTGCCACCATCCAGACAGCCAAGACAGTGCAGTTTAGTGGACTCAATGCGATCTCTCATTTGTGTGTGCTGGTAGCCTTTCCTTTGGCCCTCCACTGGGGCTGTGGTGCTGAGAGACAGAGCTGTCCTGCTTCCCACATTTGTCCACACCAAAGACTACACAGCCAGATTGTCCTCCTGGCCACGCAAGATAGCAGCATGGAGGGGAACAGGGTAGATGGGGTCTCATGCCACAGGAGTCACAGTCACAGCTTCTTCTGGCCAAACTTGCTGCCTGCCCTGTGCACTAGGGTCACTGGTTCTGTGTGCCTGGACCTTATCAGCCTCCTGCAGCTCCCTGGGAGTGTGATGGAGGCCTGTGGTTCTTGCGGGGGCTGCTCAGGTCCTCGGAGCCCCTGCAGCCCTGAGTCAGCACCCTAAGGTCAGCCCAGCACAGGGGCCTCCCCAGCATGGCCTCAGCCCATTATGGTGTATAGGAAGACACCCTCAGTGACAGGGGCTTCAGAACAACATAGTGGTGAGGACAATTGGATTATGGAAAGGAACCAGGGATCCTAGAGAAAAGGCTGAGTTATGGCCAGGATAGGGTAGATCAACAGAGCATCTTGTAGTGCCACAAAGTAGGGAAGTACTCACACAAAAGCATACACACACAGTGATGGGTGCATCTCCCAAGGGCACGAGCCAACTGAGGGTCAATGGTGAGACAGTTTGAGCAACACACTACTACTGATACCATTTGACCACAACCCAAAGTGTAACTAAAAGTGATGGTTTTTAAATGGGGAGAAGACACAAACCTTCCTCACAGAGGAGGAATTACAAATAATACATGGAGATCCCCCTTCCCAGGGGATGGCGCTGAGTCCTCCCTTCCATGGAACATGGGCTAGACTCAGTGACCATCTTCCAGATACAGAGAATGGGCGGGAAAAGTAGAACTTGACAGAGGAGACACCTGAGATACCTGGCCAACACACCTTAATCAGGTGATCCAGGTCAGTATCATCCATTTAGACTTAGGCATCCTGATCTGATGTGACAAGAGTGGCACCTCACTTCTGTGGGATTCTTCCCAAAACCATAACCCATCTTAGTCATGAGAAAGCACAAGAAAGGCTAAATACATAACCAAAACTGCTCAAAACTGTCTAAGTAATGAAAACCAGGAAAATCTGCGAGACTGCCCAGCACATAGGGGACAATAGAGACAACTAAGTGCAGTGTGGTCCTGGGAGGGATCCTAGACAGAGGAGCACTTGTGGAAAAGCTGAATTGCATCCAAGGTTTGGTGATCAGTGTTGGGGTGCGGGTGGGGGTGGGCTCTGAGGAACCTGCTGCAGTGATGAGCAGATGCTTCAAGAGGAAGCTGAAAGAGTCCATAGGGACTCTGCACTGTGTCTGCAACTGCTCTGTAAATCTGAAATGATCCCCACACCCAGAGTGTACTTAACAACTGTCCTAGTCCATGAAAGTTCTGGCCCAAAGTACTTGTGTGTATAAGGGATGGGCTGTAGGCATTGGGGAGTAGCCTCTGTGGATCTCTGGGAAGCCCCTATTGAGATTTCCAAGACACTCAGCCTCCCTCACTCCAAGGAGATGAATTCCTAGGAAGTGGGTCCCAGCCTCATTCTACATCTCAGGCTGCAGCAACTGGACGAGGAGAACAGTGAGCTGAGGTCCTGCACACCCTGTCTGAAGGCCAACATTGAACGCTTGGAGGAGGTAAGCTGCCTGCCAGGAATGTTGAGTGGGCAGGGCCAGGCTTTGCACTGTGTGGTCACCGAGATCAGTCATGCTGGCCTACATGCTTTCCCACCCCTTCTGGATCAGGATGTGCTGAGATAGGTTATCCAAAGCAGGATAATCACACAGCCAGCTAATTTATTTTTTTTATTTTATTAATTTAAAATGTTTCTCATATTTTTTAAAAGTATATTTTTGTTGATTTCAGAGAGGAAGGGAGAGGGGAGAGAGATAGAAACATCAATGATGAGAGAGAATCATTGATAGGCTGTCTCCTGCACGCCCCCTACTGGGGATGGGGCCACAACCCAGGCATGTGCCCTTGACTAGAATCAAATCTAGGACCCTTCAGTCTGCAGGCTGATACACTATCCACTGATCCAAATCAGCTAGGGCCTGTTCATCGTATTTTTAAGGGTCTGCAGGGATATGGCCAGCCAAGGAGTGAGCCACAGGCTGGGGAACTGTCCTGAGTCTCAGTTCCCTGACGTCCACAGGGCTGCACAGAAGCTGATGATGCCGGGCCTACCAGGCCTGTGTGTGAGGGAACAAGCTCAGCTCAGGCCACTACCCTTTGCTGGGAGATGCTGTAGTCTGCCTGGCTCCTTGGCTCTCCCACAGGATCATTGGGTCCAGAGGTTCATGCTTCGATTGACCCGTGGTCTGAACCCAGGGATGTCTTGGAGGGGCTGACTTTACCTGGATCCCTTGTGCCCTGTTCTACAGATGTTCACCGAGAGGCTTCTCCTTCCCCATCCTCCACTTCCTGCTAAGTGCCTCCTGGAAAGCTCTGAACCTTGAGCAAGTCTAATATCACTTGGGCTCTGGTTGCTGTGAGCAACTCCTGCTGAGTGACTGTGGGTCAGGGCCTGCTCTTGCCTTCCCCTAGAAACAGTACTGTAGCGGGGAAGTGCCCCACACCGAGAACCCACCTTCCATATACACTGCACTCGGGGTAGGCACAGGTCCCGAGAGTGCATGCCTGTGTGTGTGCACCTGGGCTTTGACAGGAAGGGTCAGGTGCAGCCCTGTGGACGTCAGTGAACTGAGACTCAGGACACATGCAGCTGAGGAAAGACATGTATATGGGATGGCAGGTGAATATGTCCATGGCAAGTGCTTAACTTTGCAGGAGAAACGGAAGTTGCTGGATGAGATTGAAGAGTTGTCACTGCGGCTCAATGACGAGCAGGAAAACAGGAGGAAGCTGGGGGACAGGCTGAGTCATGAGAGACACCAATTCCAGAAAGACAAGGAGGCAACCCAGGAGGTGAACACAAGCCCAAAACTATCACTTAGTGAGGTCCCAGAATCCATAGGGCCCATCTAGAGTGAGTTGGGGGCCCACCTAGAGTGAGTTGGGGGCCCACTGCTTTCAGCAGGGATGGGTCGGGGGAGGTACTGGGTGCATGGTGGTGTTTGGGAAGCGTGGCATCCTCCCCCTCCTCAGAAATGGCATTCAGACCCATGCAGAACTTCTGAAACCAGGGACTGGGTTGGCTGCTCACTCTGTCCTTCCACACAGCTAATTGAGGACCTGCGGAAGCAGCTTGAGCACCTACAGCTCTTCAAGCTGGAGGCGGAGCATAGGAGGGGCCGGAGCAACAGTGTAGGCCTACAGGAGTACAATAGTCGTACCCGGGAGAGCGAGCTGGAGCAGGAGGTCCGCAGGCTGAAGCAGGTACTGCTGGGCAGACACCCTTATACCTGGAAGAAGCTTACTGGCAAACCCGCATTGAAAGAGGGGTCTCTGGAGAGTCACAGCCTAGGAATGACATTGTCGTGCTGCCCACCCTAGGATAATCGTAACCTGAAGGAGCAGAATGATGAGCTCAATGGACAGATCATAAACCTGAGCATCCAGGGCGCCAAGAACCTCTTCTCCACATCCTTCTCTGAATCTCTGGCCGCAGAGATCAGCTCGGTCTCCCGCGATGAGGTAAGGTATCCACTCTCCTAGGCCTAGGGCTCTACCGTAAAGTACCCACAGTTTCAAAAAAAAGGGAAGTGTCCATAGTCTGTGCCCAGTGCCCACCTCTTGCTTCTCCCACAGCTCATGGAAGCAATTCAAAAGCAGGAAGAGATCAACTTTCGCTTGCAGGACTACATTGACAGGATCATCGTGGCCATCATGGAGACCAACCCATCCATCCTGGAGGTCAAGTAGAAGCAGGCAAGCCCAGCCCAGGGTGATTCTGGACTCCACCAACACCCCAGAGATGGCCACAGCACACATGGGCCAATAATAGTAGGTCCCATGCCCACCGAACCCAGCTGAACTGAGGCACATAAAGATGGGGTGGTGGAAGAGGGAGAAGGAAAGAAAAACCCTTGGTCTGTAACCCACAGCAGATGCAGGTGGCATTGGGTCTGCTCTCAGTTCTGGCCTTCCCCAGCCCCTCTCCTCTCTGCAGAGATGTGAGGACAGTGTCTCATGCTGGGATGAGCCTCTCCATGACTCCCTTGCGCGTAGTAGACCTTCCCATTATCCTGCCCTATCAGGGAAGAAAAGGAAATTAAGGAAATGGGTCCCCACCTGTGGTACAGCTATCCACGTCTGCACAGGCATCCTGATCTGGTGCCACGCAAGTCCTGGACCATCTGGAGCCCCCAGGACCCTTGCACCAGATGTGGTGATATGTGAAAGATAGGCAGTGAGGCCGGTGCGAGTCAGGGTCTCACCAGAAGCTATAGCCCACCCCTCTGTTCCCCCCAGCTTTTCTGAGGCTATCTCCCTGAGTTGCTCAGGTGTCCCCCAGCCAGAAGGGGTATCTAGTCCAGCTTCAGACCCAGGGACTTCCAGCCATGAGTCTGTTCTCATAGTTGGACCCTCTACTATAACCTTTGGGAGCTCTGATCCTCCTGTGGTAGCTGGGTCCTCTGCTCTGAAATCAGGGTTTCAGAGTCTAATGGTGTGGAATGTACTATCTGGAAAGGGTGGAAGGGTGGACATTCCCAGAGGTATAGATAGAGCCAGGGTGAGATGCTGCCTCGCCAGGAGCATAGCCTTCCTGGCCTCCTGGATTACCCCTTTTCCTGTGCAGATTTTTCTGCCTTGGGTGAAGTCCTATTTTCCCAGGCCAGAGTCCAAATATTTCCTCCAAGAGTCTGAAGTCATTAGAAGTCATCATTCTTCTCCAGGTACATTCTGCAGAAGGCCGAGCAAGGCAGGCTGTCCAAAGACACAGATCAAGAGCAGAGAACAGGCCTTCCCAGCGGCTTGGGGGAACCCTTGCCCAGCTCTACACAACCACTGCCCAGCACCTGCGCTGCCAGGAGCAGCAGTGTCACCCCCACAGGGATGCTGGGCTTGCCGCCCACCTTAGCCCCAGCACTGGTCAGGAGCCTCCAAGCACTCCCAGGTGGGCCAAGACCCACCACAAACGGGCTGCTGTTGTGTGTGACTGCGTGTGGGAGGTGTATGCATGTGTGTGTGCGTGTAAGCATGTGTGTTGCCCTGCATCCCTCCATCTTCTACATGGCCCACCTTCTACACTAAGACTTAAGATGTTGCCTCGTATTGTATATTTTGGGGAAAGCCTTAGGTGTAAATCAGTGTAAACTTGGAGGAGAGATTTTTCTATCATGTAGAGTAGGTATTTTTTATAGATTGAAGGTTGATCAATTTTTTAATACTTTCAAGAGAGAAAACTATCTGTGTATACACATGAAATATATATATATATGTATGTATGTATGTATGATAATAAATATGGGAACTCTGCTTTCTGTGCCCAGCCTCACCCTGCTGACACAGCCTTGGGTCTGTTTCTATCCATCACTCAGAAGTACTGTAAATAAATACAAATTGCCCAGAGATGTTTCACATAAACACCCAGGCACTGACTTGCACACTGACCCTGTTTTCATCCTCTCAAAAAAGACTCTTCCAGCCCTAGCTTGTTTGGCTCAGTGGATAGAGCATCGGCCTGCAGACTAAAGGGTCCCAGGTTCAGTTTCAGCTAAGGACAAATGACTGGGTTGCAGATTCAATCCCCCCCAGTGGGGGACATGCAGGAAGCAGCCAATCAATGATTCTCTCTCATCATTGATGTTTCTATCTATCCCTCTCCCTTCCTAAAATGAGTAAAAAAAATTTTTTTTGGCGGGGGGGAGGAAGGACTTCCAGGCAGAGTGATGGCAGCCTGGATACAGAAGGGCAAAGGTAGGACAGTGTCACCACAGATTAAAGCTGTAGCTACACACACAGGTCTGCTCCTTTCCCTGTGTAGGTCAAGAGGTAGAGTGCAGTGGGCCTGGCTCAGTAACCCCTGGCGGTGTTTGAGGTACTGGGAACCATGTGTCATCTGAATTCAGACAGCAGGAGATGACCTAGTCAAGCCAGCCCCTCCTGATTGTGGCCTCGCTGTAAACCTCTGAGAGGTCCCAGGATGACACCTGCAGGCCGGGCCCCCAGCAGAGCTTGTCCAAGGGCACTCCTGGGGCAGGGCCCACATGAGATCATGGTAGGACCTGCCCCGTGTGCAGCCTGGCTGCCAACATGACACCCAGGGCCAGCTGGGCTGAGTGAGCAGCATTGCAAGTTTCTGATGTTCATGAACAAGCTGTTCCCATGGGACATGTAATCAGGGCCCCAGACAAGGCCATGTATAGTACTCAAAGGCAGAGAAAAGGCTAAGACTGCCAAAACCGGTTTGGCTCAGTGGATAGAGCATCAGCCTGCGAACTGAAAGGTCCCAGGTTTGATTCGGTCAAGGGCATGTATCCTGGTTGCGGGCACATCCCAGTAGGGGGCGTGCAGGAGGCGGCTGATGGATGTCTCTCAGCAATGTTTCTAACTCTCTATCCCTCTCCCTTCCTCTCTGTAAAAAAAATCAACAAAAAATATTTTAAAAAGAAAAGGCTAAGACCCCAACAGGCTTGGGCTTGAGGGGAGAGACAAAGGGGAGACAGGCTGGGAGGAGAGCTCAACTGCCACCATAGTCATAGGGACACCACCAAGAAGGTTACTAAGGGTAAGTGACCAAATCTGACTTGAAAGGGAGTTAGCTAAAAGTGTCCCAAACTGCCTGTCCCCCGTCTTCCCTTACAACGAGCTACCTGCATGCCAAGTACAAATGGAGAAACTGAGGACCTTGCCCCAACCACCCTGCCAACAAAAAAGGGAGCTGAGCTCAGGTTTGCATGGGGTTGATGACTTGAGGATGGTGAGAGGTGGATACAATCTGCCCAGCAGCAAGCAGGGCCAGAGACCTCATCAGTGAGGGTGTAGCAGGACTCCAGGGTTCCCCAGAGTATGGCCTGGAGCCAACCTTCCACCAGGATTCCAGGGGAGGGCCAGGATAATGTGGAGCACCCGACCCTGCATATCTAGTCTGTCTGGTCTCCAGCTGTGCTCCTGGTGCTTAGAAGATAAAGCTCCCCAGGCTGCCATCAGAGAGATGGTCCTCTCATTATTAAGGCCGTTGGCTGAACTTGTACCAGGCCACCCACTAGGCCCAATCCTGGCCAATTGGGCAGTCTTATGATGTAGCTGGGGTGTTGGCTTCAACCACAGGCTTCTGGGCCTACTCGGTCACGAGGGGGCGCCAAAGCACTGCCACAGCCAGATTCAGAATGTCAGTGGAGTTTCCTAGAGGGCCTGTTCCCAGCCCTGCTGCAGAAGGGTCTCTGCTGGCCCAGGAAGAGGCCAGTGCCTCTGCGTTGATGCTGGATGACACCTGCCTCCCACCTACCTTGTATCTGTCTGGCGCTTGCAGGACCCATCTCTGCCTAGGAGGAGAAGCTGGAAGTGGGGAGAGGTCCCCTCCATCAGATGAGGCCAAAGCCAGGAAGGGGAGGTGGGGAGTTGGTTCCTCTTTACCCCACTGAGGCCTGCCAGTCCTTTCCACTCTTAAACACCTGGTGGCCCACCAGTAGCTGATGCTAAAATCCCTGCCCTGGATCTGCAGGGAGGAGTCTCTAGCCCTATGGGAAACACTTCGGAGAACAAAGGATGAAAATTCATTGTGAATGGATACAGGGAAGTGTTAGGCTGCTGCCCAGGAAGGGTTACCTGGAGAGTTTCTTCCAGGTGGCTGAAAGCAGGGTCAGGAGGGGGGCGGGGGGCCTGGACAAACCCCAAAGAGTGTGCTGGAGGGGGCCAAAGTGGGACATGTGAAGCTAGTGCCAGTGTCAAGGCATACATTCCCCTAGGCCTGAGTGCATCCCTCCCATGTGGGGATGCTCACCCCCAACCCTTAAGTACCTGGCCACAAAGCCCTCCTCTACCCCCCAAAGTGGTCAATTCTGAAGAGTACAGAGCAAGGCTTCCCTGAAAGAAGACTGATGACAGTCCCTGGTTCCTCCAACTGTCCCATGTGCACTGCCTGGGCCCTCAGCTCAGGCTTGCTCCAGCTTGTCCCCGCTAAAGAAAGAATACCTGGCCCTAGCTGGTGTCACTCAGTGTCTAGAGCAGTGGTTCTCAACCTTCCTAACGCCTCGACCCTTGCATACAGTTCCTCATGTGGTGGTGACCCCCAACGATGCTACTGTTATGCATCGTGATGTAAATATCTGCATTTTCCGATGGTCTTAGGCAACCCCTGTGAAAGGGTCGTTCGACCCCCCAAAGGATTCTCGACCCACAGGTTGAGAACTGCTGGTCTAGAGGGTCAGCCTGTGCACTGAAGGGTCTCAAGTTTGATTCATGGCACATAGCTGGGTTGCAGGTTCGATCCCCAGCCCCAGTCAGGGTGTATGAGGGTCTCTTCCTCCCCTCATCCCCCTGCCTCCGCTCCACTTCTCTTTCTAAAAATTAATGGAAAAATATCCTCAGGTGAGGATTAACAAAAGAAAAAAAAGGAGTACCTGTCTTTGCTCCCAGATGCCCCAGGACCTGCCCCTCCACCTGCTGGCATTTCAAAGATGCGGAGATGAAGGCTCAGAGAAGGACTCTTTTTACCTGTGAGGCATCTCACAAAGCAGGCAATTGATTATGGGTCATTCCATAAAATCAACCAGCACATGAGTCTCTCCCAACACAGGTGCACTTTGGCTTGTCTCTGGCCTTGGGTCCCACATGCCAGTCATACCAATGAAGGTTCCTCTGTCTCCATCCTGCTAAATCTCTGATCCTCAGGGCATTTGGGCATGTGTTCACTGCTGTGTCTCAAAGCCAAGAACAGTGAGGGTACAGTAGATTTTCACAGGGATGGTTGAATTAATGATCTTTCTGCTTGGCCCTTCCCACCCCTTCTCTAGGTGAGTTCACTCCCTCCTCTTTCTCCCCTCATAGGATCTATATCTTTTTAAATATATATATTTTTATTGATTTCAGAGAGGGAGGAGAGATAGAAACCTCAATGATGAGAATCACTGATTGGCTCTCTTCTGTATGTCCCCTCTGGGGATCAAGCTTGCAATCCGGACATGTGCCCTGGCTAGGAACTGAACTCTTGGTTCATAGGTCTACTCTCAACCACTGAGCCACAATGGCCGGGTTATCTTCTTTATCTTTAAAGTTGGCTGGGATAGTACTGGTCAAGGTCTGGGTAGTCAAAGGTCACTTTCCTTCTACTTTACAGTTAATTAAAAGTTACATCTGTGTGCCTCAGAATATTTAAGATGATCACAAGTTGACTCTACAGATGTGTCCCTCACCTTGCTGATCTGGTACTCCTGAAGCCTACTGCACATCGAACCCATTCTTTCCAGCTCCCTGCTGGGACAGTACACACCTCCCAAGACCTTCTTCTGGTGATTGGGCTTTCTCCCCACAACAGGTCTTGGTTCCTTACTGGGAGGGCTAGGATGCTTCTGCTCTTTGTATGGCCTGGCTCTTCCAAAATCTGCAGTGAGCTGACAGGAACATGGGCTATCTGATCACTGGATCAACACCAACTTTCCTTTATTGAGAAGTTACAGGGTTGTGGACACCAGTCTTGTCACAACACCCCCCAGACAACCACCCCTGATCTAGCCCACAAACATTCTCAGGGAAGGGAATCGGTGGGAATCGACTCAGTCCTCTCAGCCACACATGGTCCGAAGCCTCGTCACTTTAGTGCAGGAACGGAAGCTGGGGGTGGGCTGAGTCACTATAGCCCAGTGCTGCAGGCAGCTGGTTACCTTGGAGCCTTCAGGAAGCAGCTGTCTTGGTTGCAGCTGAAGCCCAAGTCTCTACATTGGGACACTGCGGCATCTGGAGGGTAAGACGGAAGTTTCCCTGGGGCTGGAATGTTCTCCCAGGAGCAGACCCCTGTCCATGTAGATCCTTTATGGGCACTGGAGCAAACATTACCCAACCTCCTGTTTGTCAAACTCCACTCCATCTTGAGGCAGAATTGAACCACAACCAAACACTCCCTGAATCTTAGCTGATGGGCTTTTCTTCTGTATCTCCTTCTGCATGGCCAACGCCTTCCCATGAATCCCATGTGTCCCTGAGTGCTAGAGTCCTTGGGGCTCTGCATCTCCACTTCCCACTGCAGCCTCTCAGTTGCGTCTGGTAAACTGTTGACTCCGTTTTCCTGCATGTCCTGCTGCCTCCAGGGCATCTGGGCAACAGATGGCAGTAGGGCTCCAATTTCTTGGCAGCAGGGTGTGAGAGTGACCTCAGAGGTGCACAAAGGGAACTTTAAAGGAGACTGAGCCTGGGGAGGCTCTCTTGTGCAAGGGGTGGGTTCTGTTCAGAGGCCCCTATGGGACTAACACCAGCTTCCCACGTTTCAGGACTTCCTTCCGGGTAGGCACTGGGCTACTTGTTCTGTGGTGATATCTCATTTCGTCATCCCAAAGGCCCAATTAGTTATTAGTTTCCATCTCTTAACGAGGAGGAAACTGAGGCTCAGAGAATTTGGCCCCTAAGTATTTCACAGCCGCACATGGTCAGATCGTGTCTTAGAACCAGTTCGGTCCCACTGAAACTGGAGCTTTTGACCGTGAAGCCCTTGAGAGGAACGAAGAAGTTGCAGAGACGGTTCGAGGCAGCTGACGGGTGGGGTAGGGACTGAAGAGGCCCTGGAGGAAAATAAGGTCTACGAGCCCCGTGGACTCGTAGGGCCAGAGCGGAGCTGGTACGGAGAGCCCGTCCGCAGTCGGCAGTCGCAGGCAGCAGCGCTATGGCTGAGGCGGATACTGAAGCTCTGTCTCTTCCTCCCGCGCAGGGCATCTTGGGAACTGTAGTCCCAGTCCCATACTCAGCTCATCTTACTAAACTCGGCACGCAGTGCTCGATGCCCAGTGGGGTAGTGGGTGAGGAGGCCCAGAAAGTCGGGTCGCGCCTGGAGGGCGTTAGTGGGGGGCCCCGGAGGCCGCCACCCCGAGGACTACAATTCCCGGATTGCCTCGCGCCCCCAGCACCGCCCCGAGCTTTCTGCCTGGCGGCGCCGCGCTGCCCTGTGGGAACAGTAGTCCCGGCGCGCGATTCACAGCGCCGCGTGCGCCCCGGGCGCGCCGTAGCCGCGGGGCCCGGGCCGGGCGCTACGCTACGGAGGCGGCGTAGGATAGACTCCGGACGCGGGCCGTGTCCAGCAGGTCTGGGCGTTTGGCGGCTTCTCCACTCAGCGCGGCAGGCCGGCGGGGCAGGGCGACCAGTGGCAGAAGTTGTAAGTCAGGCGGCAGGGGCGAGCGGGTCGGGGGCCCTTTCCCCCAGGCCGCACGGACGGAGGAGGTGCCGCCGGGTTGCAGAGGTGAGTCCAGCCAGCCGGGCCAGGGGCGCGGCCTGGACCCTCGCCAGAGCCCGAGCCTGTTGGGCAGCGCTTCTCAGCGCCAAGGCTGCCGGCCTCAGAGCGAAGGTCAACCTGCTGCTTCGCTGGAGCCTCTTGGGCACTAGATAGAGCCCAGGCAGGGATGGGTTCGTTGCTTGGAGAGGGGAGAGGAGGGCCTGGTCATCTTAGTCACCGGGAGACCAGCCCCAGAATGCTGCGGACACAGACGGCGGCCTTAGCCCCTGCCCGCCCTTGAGTGCCCTTATTTTCCAGGCAACGTCCTGGGTCGGCTGCATTAGGGGATGTGTCCCGTAGTGCCCGCAGCCCTCCCCACCGAAGGACTCGGCACTGCCTGGGGGTGGCCCCGTGGAATGGGGGGCCTGTGCGCAGGCGCGTCCTGCGTGCCCACTGACCACCCCCGCTTCCTCTTCCCTGTTCCCCTCTGGGCTGGCTCTGAGGCCACCCGAGGAAGTTACAAAGGATAATCCCTGAGAATGTTTGCCTGGCGGATCCGGTTCTTCCTGTTGGCCACAGAGAGACCCTTCTGGACCTTTCTGTTCTGTGGTCCCGTAGCCCTGACTGGGTGGCTTTCAGGGACCAGACTGCAGGCAACAGGAACTCCATGAAACCAAGCCAGGGAGCTTGGGGTCCTACAACTGGGGGAAAATGGCTCAGCATGGTGCTGAATTGGGTCTGAGCTCCTCCCAAGAACTCTTCCTTTGGGGATCCCTGGAATCCTCACTTTACCCAAGATCTGGATTGCTGTGTCAGTTAGGTGTAGAGAGTGATTATCTCCAGCCCCCAGACGCTGGGCAGGCGGTGGGGTAATTCCATCCTTGGTCTCTAAGTGACTTTCTCAGTTGTGAAGAGAGAGAGATAGTGTTTCCTGGTCCAAGTCGCAGGAGAGCCTCCGGGACAGGGGAGTCTGGATCTCAGCTCTGTGGCCTGGCTGGTGGTGTTGCAGGAAGAGTATTGCAGGAAGCCAGTGCAGCCTGGCCTTGGGGATGGGCACATCTTACTTCCTCCCAGGTTGGTCTGCTCCCAGGACGAGCACTCCTCTTCTCCTTCCCTTCTGCATCTGAACATTTCTGGAGCTACTTTTCCTAAGCAAACAGACCCATGACCTCATGATTTCTGAGAAACAGATTTAAGCTCTCCAAGACTTAGTGGCTCCATCTGATCTTGGGTCTGCTTTGAACCCCCCAGACCTGAACTCTGAGATCAGGAAGTGACTAGACCCCCTCATCTGGCATCGGCATAGGGACCCTCCCTATCCCAGTCATGCTGGAAGCTCTGAGTTTCTCTGCTCTTCACCAGAGAGGCCAGACTTGGCTGGTTTGGCAGTGGTAACATTTACTGAAGCTCCTTTGCACTCCTGTGCCCCAACCTCTCCAGGCCCCTGTCTCATAGGCAGCACCATTTTACTGAGGAGCAGCCCTAAAAATGCCCCCAAACCAAGATGTCATTCAGGAGTCCCAGCTGATCAGTGAAGAGCCTGATGGGACCAACTACCCACAATCATGGCCTTTTGGGATAGAGCAGCCTCTGGTTTGGCCCTCTGCATGCTGCTCACTACCCCAGCCACAGAAGGGTGCTGGCAAGGCAGGTGGCATGATTAAATGGAAATGGTTTGAGTTAGTGAGGTGGGTTTTCTGGGTTTGATGGTTTCTTCATCTGACATTAAAAGTTCATACCCAGATCCAGTCCCATGCCCCCAGGACTCTGAGGGGGCTCTTAGCACAGACAGCTTCTCTTCACTCCCTGTGTTGCCTGGACTGCCTGGGACGTCCTTACTACCTGTTTCTCTGGTTCCATCTGTGCCCATTATTCAACATCAGCACTCATGGGACTGTTTCACAGCAGGAATATAATCTCATTTCTCTCTGAATCTCTTCTGCCAATCCTCTCAGAACAGACATAGCTTCTCTCTCTTCCCCCCTTCCCACTCTGCTGGGCTCTGACATCGCACCTGGCTGCCCAGCATTGTCCCACTCACTAGATGGTCAGTGGTCACCCTGGCTCTGAAGTCCAAAGGGAACTCCTAGGGCGTTTGGAATGGCACCCCGAGGCTTCTTTGGAGATAAGGGGTAAACTCGTTGGCCTCTACCCTCTTTGAATGAACTACAAGGAGGCTGTAGATTGAGGCTGGGCTGCCTCCACTTCTCAGGCTTGGGGACCTACCCAACCTCACTTCATCATGTTACTGTGGGTCATGGCAGCAATACTGTATGAAAAATAATTTTCTTTTTTATGATGCACAACTGAGGTGATGGTGTATGGCTCCGGAGATAAAAGAGGACACACAGTGATCCTGTTCACCTCCTTGGAGAGGTCTGAGTGGGGACTCTGCAGATGGCTGCATTGGTGTCACCAGGACAAGGCCTGTTGCTAGGGTGCAGAGAGCCGGGGCTGTGGGAAGACAGAGGTGTCCTAACCCAGCACAGAGGCCCCAGGATGGGCAGTGTGAGGCCTCCTGATGCCAAAGGAGGGCTACTCTAGAAGTCAATGATATATTGTCCCGCTGCAAGGACTTGTCCAAGAGCAGCACCGGTGGGTTCCCAGGAAACAATAGAGTGCACTTGCATTACTCTCAGACTTCCTGGCCTGCAGTCTCTTATCACCCTCCAGCGCTGCTCCGGGCCCTGTTCTTTGGTTTTTCTGAAGTCCGGGTTGCTTACAGGGCTGCATCCCACCTCCATGGTGGCTGGGCAGAGAGATGTGCCTGGACGGTGCTCAAGATATCAGGAGGGAAATAGGTCAGTAGCTGCTCCTTGGAATTGTCACATGTGTCTGCATCCAGAGGAAGGCAGTCATTGCGGCTTCCTGCTCCTCCTGTGTCATCACAGCCAAACCTGAAGCAGGAAATTCTTCCTTGGTCTAGTCCCTCCTCACAGCCACACTCCTCAGAAAAATTGTCCTTTGGCATTAAGATCACATGGGCAGATAAAGTCTCTAGGACCTTCTACCCCTGCCTGGTTCTGCACTCTTGCCACATCATAGGGAAGGCAGCAAGTCATGGAGCCCTTGCCGTTCAGAGGAGCTGGCTGCAGAGAGCCCCCATCTGCCTTCCTTTGGGGTGAGCTGAAGGCTTGAGTGCTCCAAGTCCTCCATGAAAAGGTTTGGGCTGGTGGTTGCCAGCAGGGATGCCTGGACCAGGGCTGCTCTTGCCACCACTTGGCAAACAAATGTTAGAAGTGCCAAAAAACAAGAGTGCTTGTCTGTACCTTCTCTTTTCCCATTAAAAATAGTATTCAACTCTGACCGGTATTGAACTTGTGAAATTAAAATCCTGAAAGTGTCTGGTTTCTCTGATAGAACTGTATGAAGACAATTTCCTTTTTTATGATAAATAGCGATGTACGGCTCCAAAGACACAAGAGGACACACAGGGACCCTGTTCACCTCCTAGGAGGCAGCCCCCTGATTCTGTGTGGTTGTCCTCCAGCCTCCTCACTTGTGCCTTTGATTTCGTGGGGACTTTCTCCTCCCACTCCAGAAAGCAGGTGCCTTAGAAAGTGGAGCGAATCTAACCTGTCAGCTGGTCCTTCACAATGAACAGGGTCAGTAGGTAGTGTCTCAGCGGTGCTCAGATTGGGCCGAGGAAACAAGGTGGGGCACATGGCGAACAGCCCTGACTTCTGTCCTAGAGCCGTGGCCTGGACCTTCATGGACTAAAGAATTTGATGGAAGGGAAGAGGGACTGCTTTTTAGCATGTTGGGGAGCACATCCCAGTCTGGTGGGCAAGTGTGTTTCTTCCCAAGTTTGCTCACAAGAAGTGGTAGTTCCACTTTTGGAACCCACAGCTTTTTTTCCTGAACCTCTCTAGAGGTCAGCAGTGTTGCAACATTTGCTGTTGGTGATGGCAGGCCCTTTGGGTAGGGAGTGGCCATCCTTGGTGTTTGTCTGAGGGCAAAGGTGAGAGGAGGGGGGGCTGCAGCAAGGCAGTCCTCTGGGCCCCTGCACCACACCTAGGAAGGACAGGAGCGGGACAGGCTGGAGCCACCCAGCCTGCAGCAGTGGTTGGAGGTTAAAGCCGCCTGGTGGTTTCAGGGACCTGGATCCAGGTGAATCTCAGTGGATACCTGGCTGCTTGTCCAGAACCCTGTCCCACGTGGACACCTTTCCCTGGTAGCTAAGAGATGCCCTGTTCCCTTGGGCTCTGGGATCGTGAACAGCCCCACCTGCCACATTGGTTGGCCCAGAGATAGTCAGGGCATTGGACTAGGCAGTGAGTAGCTGGCTGAGCCATGTCAATCCCCTGAGACCTCTGGTCTCTTCTGGGTAAGGAACTGATGTAGTTTTAAAAGGGACATAGTCCTGTCCTGGCCCATGTGGCTCAGTTGGTTGAGTGTCATCCCATGTACTGAAAGGTCACTGGTTTGATTCCAGTCAGGGCACATGCCCAGGTTGTGGGTTTGGTCTCTGGTTGGGATACATATAGGAGGCAACAAATCAATGTTTCTCTCTCACAACGATGTTTTTCTCTCTTCCTCTCTTGAAAATCAATTAAAAAATTTAAAAATGTTGGGGGCAGGGGTAGTTCCTAGGCCACTTCTCATATGGGAATATTCTCAGGGCAACTGAGGGCAATTCCCTGTTCAGGCCCTTGTGTGTGGAGGTGGGGCAGTCCTTCATGTGGCCACCAAGCCTGGACCATATGGCTGGTCACCACTGCCTTCAATGGACTTCACTGGCCTAAGCCACGAAGCCTGGGAGCTGGATCTGTTCCAAGGCCAGAGTCCAGAATCTTCCAGGAGAAGGGGCATGTCCTTTGGGTGGATGTTAGCAAGCTCACTGTGCCATTGACCTGGGCATGGGAGAGCTCAGGCATCTCACAGTGGGGGATGAGTCTCCTCCCAGGTGCTATGGGTTAGCTGGAGCTATGGGACCAGTGTTGGAATGGTGGGTCTGGAGTACAATGTGGTTGCCCCCTCTCTGCAGAGCCCCTCTGCCTAGCCCCCTGTCCTGACAGAGGCTGGTTCTCATGGCCTTGCGAGCGCTGTGCATCTGAGGCTTGGGGCTGTGGTCCTATCATTCAGGGGCACACCACAAGTCAGAACTGTTTTGCTGGGCTCTGTCTGTCGTTCCTTTGGTATTCCCCCTGATGGAACAGCCATGTCCCAGAGGGCCCATCCCCTGACCCTGCCTTACTGTCCTCCATCTCTAAGGGAGCTGTCGATGTGGTGAACTGCCAACCAACTTGAGGAAACAGGTGGCAGCAGGAGAATGCTGTCCTACCAGTCCCCGGGAGCCAGGAGGTCAAAGTCTGGGCCCTCCCTGGGGTGGGGCCCTCTCTGGGGTGGGATCCCAGCCTGGTTTCTGGTAGGGACAGAGAGGCCTCCCTCACTCAGGCAAGAGCTTCACGTCCTCAGTTTCCGCCCTGGTAGCAGCGTCGTCAAGACACGGGGACCTACCTACAAGCTCTGGTTTCACATCTGGTGGGTGTAATTCGGGGTATGGTGGGTGGTGGCCATGGGTACCTCAGGCACAAGCAGCAATGCTCCAGAAAAGCTTGGCGTCCCCTGGGTGGGCCACTCGCTCTGTCCCTTTCCTAGGCCCCCATCCCAGGCTGATTTCAGGTGGCCCATCAGGTTGCTGCAGTTGGAAAAGGACCATTATTGCAGGATGGGGCTTGATAAGCTTTAACAGGACTGCGGGGCACAGACTCAGGGAGCCCCAGGAGTGGGAGCTGAAACAACAGGGCGTAAATCCCAATCCCTCTCCACTGGGATCTGGTTGTGGCCGGTAGCTTCTGTACTGGCCCTATGGCTGCAGGTTTCTAGTGTCTGCTCATCCTCATCCCTAGGCCAGGTAAACTCACATGCTGAGGTCTCAGCTCGCACCCTCAGAGGGGCCACAGAGCTGTGGGGAGCAGGTGAGGTGGGTTGTCGTTACTGGGATCCAACCTGCTGTGATTAAGACAGGCATGCTCCATGCAGAGTCATCCTCATCTGGTGGGTAGGCCCCAGCTATCCTCAGAGTACCATGCTAGGCACACACCTTATGCCAGGCTTGGCGGACAGTCCAGTCAGCTCCTGTGGACTAACAAACACCCCGTGCTCTGGGGGTGGCAGCAGCCCCACCTTCATGCTTCTAAGGCCAGATGTAGGCCTCTGCCCCATTTAAATCTAGGGCAGCAGTTCCTGAGTGAGGGCAGGAGGATGGGGTAGGGGGCGGGGCTCTGGGAGAGTTGCTCCTCCTGAGGTGCCATGTCTCAGAGTCCTGTCCCTTTGCACAATCCAGGAAGCTGATGTTGCCATCATCTGTGCTTTGTCTTCTGCCTGGAGACATGTTATATACATCATGCTCTTCTTAAGACACAGCAGCCAAAAAGTGAGCATCCTGCCGGCAGAGTTCCCGAGTATTGCCATATCCAGTGCCTACAGCAGGGCATGGGAAACAGCAGGGCCCTGATGGGCATTTGCTGAATGAATGAAATGGTACATGAAGGAATAAAGGGATGAACCTAGTGTAGGGCTGGCAAACGGTCTTGCCACACTCTCACTTGGGGTGAGAGGAGGAGCAGGTTCTGTAGGAGAAGGCTGACGAGGCTTGTCACCCTGGGAGCAGGGTCTCTTCTGCTCTGGGATTCTGTATCCAAGGATGGTACCTCGGCAAAATATTTGTAAAAGCTTCCATTTCTGGTTATTCCAATGAGGAATCAGCAGCTGTGGACAGACTCACACTGCTCTGGCAGAGTCCCCCACGTCTCCACCGTGCAAGTGGGACCCTCAGGTTAGCAAAGCCCACACTGTGGCCATGTGCCTTGCCTAACCAGGGTGATCCTTTGTTGGACTCACTCCGAGAGCTCTTCCCCACTCCCTTTGGGTCAAGATAGGATGTGGGTGTCATCCCCAGAGAGGCCCTTCGGGAACCAGCTGCTCTCTGGGGGGCTTTGCAGACTGCCTCTGTCCTCAAGCCCCCAATGAAAGGCCTGTGCTGCCCCTGCTCTCCAAGGAGCAGTCTGGCAACTGCCACCTAGCCCACCCCTCAACAGGCCTCCCCTTTGCCCGCCATGAGGTCTGCAGGATCAGAGTTTCCTAATGGCATGTCAGGGAGCTGGCCCTGCTTGGGTGCCTCTTGCTCTCCTTGTATGCAGAATTGGGGGGCCAGCGCATGTCCCACTGTTTGTGGCAAGCCTGAACTCTCACTGCCCTGCTATCAAGGGCATTGCTCAAGAGCAGGTGGGTCTTTGTGGGAGCTGGTGCTTTGGGCAGCCCATCCAGCCCACACAGGCCCTTGCTGCTCCTCTTCCAGGCAG
Organism: Lasiurus cinereus; assembly: GCA_011751065.1. NCBI lineage: Eukaryota > Metazoa > Chordata > Mammalia > Chiroptera > Vespertilionidae > Lasiurus > Lasiurus cinereus. Next base: position 1,778,280 of record JAAGEH010002525.1, read on the forward strand.
AGCCTGGCTCCATGGCCCCACACCTGTTCCTGGGAAGCTCAGGGCCACATCCTCACTCTGAATTGGGGCTGCAGGCTTCTGGTGTCTGTTCACCCTCATCCCTGGGCCAGATGAACTCACTTGGTGAGAGCAACTCACCTGCCACCCACAGGGAAGAGCCCCTTTCCTGCCTCACATGCTGAGGTCTTCACATGCACCCCCAGAGGGCCCACAGATCTGTGGGGAGCAGGTAAGGTGGGGTGTCTTTCCCTTTGACTCTACCTGCATCAGGTGCACGTGGTGGTGTCACCTGGGGCATGGGCCAGGTGTTGGCTCTGACCTGGCTGCAAATGGCACTGTGGACCCTATTCCCCACCCATGGTTTTGGCGTTATTAGGCCAAGCTTCCCCACACTGCCTAGTCCTCTGTTCTCCCAGTGGAAATAGGCAAAGCTCTTTGTCAGGGACACACCAGCCCTGGACCCAATCACAAGCAGTTCTGCTCCATGAACCTCTGCTGGGCATGGCTCTAATTCAAGATTCACCTGTCTCTGCCCCTCCCCTTTCTGCTATTTACCTGTTCAGGTTAGCTACAAAAGGGGAGGGTCAGAAACACCTGGGCTCTTTCCTCAAGGAGCTCCTGTGTGGAGTGGTGTTTAAAATTTGGGGTGTGAGGGGGTGGCTGAAACCAGTTTGGCTCAGTGGATAGAGCACTGGCCTGCGGACTAAAAGGTCCCAGGTTAGATTCCGGTCAAGAGCATATACCTTGGTTGCGGGCACATCCCCAATAGGGGTTGTGCAGGAGGCAGCTGATTGATGTTTCTCCCATCAGTGTTTCTCTCTATTCCTCTTCTTTCCTCTCTGTAAAAAAATCAATAAAATATATTTTTTAAAAAATAAAAATAAAAAATTGGGGGGAGTGGCGTTCTTATTCTGATGTTCGACTTGTAATCATGAGAGAGGCAGGTGATTTGAGTGACCCAGGTTGATGTGGAACTGACCCCTGGTGGTGTACTCTATGCCTGCTTAAATGCTCTCCAGTACAGGCATGCATGGCTTGTCCATGCAGAGATGAGCATAGACCACAGTAGAGTGAGTCCAAAGACCTTGATCCAAGATGGTGTTACGGAACTCACGCATGGCTTCATTGGCCTCCTACTGACATGGTAACATTTTTGGTGTGTTGGATTATGTGAGGTACATTATCAAGTTTCCCATAACCTGTCTGTGGTAACTTTCTTACGTGGCTGTTGGTGAATTGGAAGCAACCTCTGTGGCTTGCATGGTGCTCCTAGTGGACAGTCTTTCTGAAGGCTGGAGCCAGCAGACAACCATTCTGGGACCAGGTAGGGATAGTGTCAACTTTGTGGACCACCACGGGGTCTCTGCCACACTGCTCAGTTGTAATTGTGTTTTGTGCTGAAAGCCTGAGTGTCAGGTGACTTGTGGGGCCACCAGGCTGGTCAGACTGGTGCTACTCTGTCCCACCCATGTCCCCTGGAGAAAAGGCATCTGGCCTGTCTGACCAAAGCTCTTATGGGGTAGGGGTCATGGGCTTCTACCGTCCCATGGTGCTTGGCCCCTGCTGGTTTCCAGAGCTGTGTGTGCTGCTGCTCACTCTCGTGTAGGGAATCCTGCACAGCCCCACCCACAAACCCTAGGCCTGCACCACAAGGATGCCTTCCCAGGTTCACTCCAGTCCCTGGCCCCCGTTACCATGGGGCTTATTTGGGAGCTGGAAGAAGGGTGTCAGTGGTAACAGTGAACCTAGGGATGGGGCTATGCTGGTGGTCACCTGCACAGCTGGAAAGCCAAGCAGATGCCCACTTTGGCCCAGAGCCTGGCTGAGTGGGTGAGGGGAGGGTGGGTGGCATCTTCCCTACCCTAACTGTGACTTGCCTCATTTGAAATGAGATGTGCCACCTCCGTCTCATGGTGGGTGCTCTTGGACTGTGTTTCATTCCTCCTCATGGCCAGTGGAGGTAGGGCCTTCCCTGCAGTGTAAATGGGCTCCCCACTGGAGGCCTGGCCAGCCTCCCAATGCCTCTCAAATCACTCATCTCCTCTTGGGCCCCTGACATTCCTCTGGGTCAGGGCAGCCCTCCTTCAGGAGGCGGTAGACAGTGTTGTTCAGGTCTTTGCCTGGCTTTGCAGGGCTGCACCAGCTCCACTGTCTCACTTCCTTTGTTTTTCCTCTTCCTTTGGTTAAATATCCCCTTGATTATTTCCTCCACAATAAAGCAAAATTGTGTCATTTTCTCTTCTCACTGAAGATAAAACTCTCTTTGAAGACCAGTGGCTGATGGTACCATCATCCCTTCCCTATGGGCAGCTGATGGACTGATATGAGTTTTCATGAGCAGAGAAAGGGTGCTGGTTATGGGGCAGGTGGGGCAGGGGCTGAGCACCTGCAGCCCTGCTCCTGGCCCCAGTGTGCCTCATGTTGGGGGTACCGTTCTGTCAATGCCTGTCCCTCAGCCCTGGGGGACCTCTGCTGTGGAGGTACCTGGAGTAGGTACTGCAGGGTGCCTGCTGCTGGGTCAGGCACAGGCCCTCAGTTCCTGCTCCATGGCTGTCCCCTTCCTGCCTCAAGGCCACTTGCACTGGGGAACCCTCCCAGAGTTCCTGGGGGCTTTGTTCCTGTGAGTCATGCTTTTTCTTCTTTTTCTCTTTATTCTCTTTGTTTATTTTTGTTGTGTGACTTTGACCAGCCCGGCCACCCTGTCTCCTGTGTGGGTGCTCACCTCCCTCCATGCTCTGGCCGCATGTGACCAGGCCCAGCTCTCAGTGCGGCTGCCGTCACGGGGGGCCATGGGGAACTCCGCTTCCTCGCTGGCCACCGAGACCGAGTCGGACCACAGCTTCCCCGGGGGGCCATCCTTCCCAGGGCCCCCAGCAGCAGCCGGCTGTTGTAGGAGCGGCCCCGGGGGACCTGTCTGGGGCAGTGCCCTGGTTACCCGGCAACACCAAACCCCACGTCCCCCGGCCCAAAGGTAAGAAAGATGGCGGGCCCCCAGGGGTGGGAGTGCTGCTCTGTTGGCGCCCCTCCTTTGGCAGAGGGGCTTGCAGAGAAGTGGGAACCCTATATCTTAGCATCCTCTGGTGATTTACTTCTCCTTAATGGCACGAGACCTGCAAGGCTCTGGGGTTGCTCCATGCTTGGCGGAGGAGCTGGCTGGGTCTCCGTCTGGTGCTGTGATGGTGTGATGGGGCAGCTTCTGGAGCTTTTTGCCTGGCAGGTGGGGAGCCTGCCAATCCCAGGCCTGGATGGTGCTGGCATGCGCTGAGAATGCTGGCTTGCTTCCCACCGGATTTGGGAGACACTGCTCATGAACCCGTCTCTGTGTGTCACCCCTGCTCTGACATGGCTGCCTGCGGGGGGCAGGGGCAGACCTCCCTATGCCAGCTTCCTCCAGCTGTGACCGGACTGGCCCAAGTTTCTCAGCCCAGGCTACTTGTTGGATCACCCCCCAGAGCTGCTGGAGTGACTAGTGTGAGGGCAGGTCAGGCTCCAATATCCTACCCTGGCATTGACGCCCCTTTCACCCTGTCCCAAGGCCTTGCTGGATGAGGGGTGCCCGGTGCTCAGCATGCACTCAGGTTCCGCAGACCTTGGAGCAGAGATGGTGGTAGCCTCTGCTCTCTCAGGGTGCCCTGGTGTGGGTTCAACAGATAATAGACATCTTCCTGTCGCAAAAATATGTCCTGAGCTTTCCTGCCAGGTGGACAGCAAACAGAGTCTGCAGGAGGGGGGCCAGACTTCTTCTGGAGCTGAGGCTTGAGTCCCTGGCAGAGAAGGCATCTGGGAGGGGGTATAGGGGTAATCAGAACTGAGTGGGAAAGCCTTGAAGGTCTTGTAAGTTACCCTAGTAGCTTACAAGAGGGGGGCGGGACTTGAGGTCCAAAAGGGCTGCCAGGAGCAGGATGGTGGAGGGACTACTGAGAGTTGGGAATAAGGTACAATGAATTGTTAGAGAATATCCCCTTGTTACTGTGTTGATGTACTAGTGAACATTTCTGTTTCCCAGCCTTATTGAGATATAACTTACACTCCGCACAAGTATATAGTTCAGGGTTTTTTTAGTCTGTTTATAGAGTTGTGCCACCACTACCACAATCCAGTTTTTCAGCATTTTTATGCCCCACTAAGATCCTACTTGTTTGCACTGCCTCTCTATCCCCAGACAACCATTCTGCTTCCTGTGTGTCCACAGATTTGCCTTTTCTAGAAATTTCACATCAGCAGAATCCTATGTGTTCTGTGTCTAGCTTCTTTCACTAAGCATAATGTTTTCAAGGTCTGTCCATGTACAGCTTGTGTTAATGCTTCATTCTCTTTATGACTGTATAGTGTTCCATTGTCTGAGTAGCACATCTGTTTATCCATTCCTCAGTTGCTGGAATTTGGATTGTTTCCCCTTGTTTTTTATGTATTGAGCTTCTCTGAATATTTGTATATAAGTTTTTGGGTGATGTATATTTTCATTTATCTTGGGTAGATATCTGGAATGGAATTCTGAAGTTTATTGCAAGTTTATATTTAACTTTTTAAAAGTATATTTTTATTTCAGAGATGGAGAGATAGATAGATAGATAGATAGATAGATAGATAGATAGATAGATATCAGCTGCATGCCCCACACTGGGGATCGAGCTAAAACCTGGCATGTACCCTAACCAGGAACTGAACCGTGATCTCCTGGTTCATAGGTCAATGCTCAACCATTGAGCCATGCCGGCCGTGCTATACTTAACTTTGTAAGAAACTGCTGGACTGCTATACCATTTTGCATTCCCACCAGCAATGTAGGGAGAGCTCTAGTGTCTCCACATCCTGGCTAACACTTATCATCTATGGTTTTAATCCTGGCCCTTCTTGTGGGTGTGAGGTAGTGTCTTGTGGTGGTTTGATTTGCATTTTCCTGATGGTTGGTGATGTTGAGCATCTACTCAAATGTCCATCTATTTACACATGTCTTTTTATTTTCACTTATTTCCTTAGGATAAGTTGGTAGGAGTAGAATTATTAGATCTCAGGAAAAGAGGCTAGACCCCCAGGTGAGCAGCAGCCGAGCTATGGACCCTGTGGCTTCCTGAGGCCTTGCGAGCACTGTGTGTTTTTGTGTGTGTGTGTGTGTGTGTGTGTGTGTGTGTGTTTTGTGTGTTTTGTGTGTTTTGTGTGTGTGTGTGTGTGTGTGTGTGTGTGTGTGTTAGACTTTGGATCTTGACTCACACCCTTAAACCAACTGCCTAGTGACTTCGTGTTGCCCTTTCTCATTCTAAGAAACTGCCTCCACCTCTGGTGGGGGGCGTGCAGGAGGCAGCTGATCGATGTGATATCTCTCATCAATGTTTCTAACTCTCTGTCCCTCTCCCTTCCTCTCTGTAAAAAAAATCAATAAAATATATTAAAAAAGAAAAAAAAAAGAAAGAAAGAAAGAAACTGCCTCCACATCAGCATGCAGCCTTCTTTGGCCAGAAGAGCCCCATTGCAGTGCTGAAGCAGAGATCCAGGCTAGGCCACATCTAGAAATCACTTCCAGTCTGGGAGCAGGAACTTTGATGCCCCAGGAGCTACTCATCTTAATCAATAAACTGTTGGGCCCTGGCCAGTTTGGCTCAGTGAATAGAGCCTCGCCTGCAGACTGAAGGGTCCCAGGTTTAATTCCGGTCAAGAGCACATGCCCGGGTTGCAGGTTCGATTCCCAAGAGGGGGAGTGCAGAAGGCAGCCAATCAATGATGTTTCTATCTCTCTCTCTCCCTATCCCTTCTTCTCTGAAATCAATAACAAAGATAAACAAACAAACAAATGTTTGGTGTGAGCATTGGCTGTGTATAAGCTCTGGGCCTTCTATTGGGACACAGAGACGAGGAAGATGACCCAAGGCCAGCTGAAGGTGATCTCTAGACAAGGCCCCCAGCACATCTTGGAATCATAAGGGTGTCCAGGAGCCCAGCCTCTGGTCCTCAGGTCCAGTGGCTTGGCCTTGTGATTGGACACTACTTATTGTTATCAGCTTTCCAGGGAAGCAAAAAAGTCATCTCCCAGGATGGGGCCACTCCACATCCCTGCAAACATGCCTGTTCTTGGCACTGGGTGAACTTCAAGAGCAATTCTACAACCTCCCTTTTGAATTAGAAGTGAGTGTTGGTGACTCAGATAATGAGGGTAGAGAAGGTATTGAATTTTCTGGACAGTTGTCTCAATATTCCATTTTACTTGGTCTTTCTGTTGTAATGGGTAACTTGGGCTGCCAGTTTCCTCCCTCAGAAGTGATTGCTTCTGTGTCTTGGAGCACAAGTGACTCAGCCTCTGAGTGAGTGTCATAGAACTTGGGAACATTTTATGCTGAGGGCTTGGTTTGATTCCAGATTCCCAGCCTTCTCTTATTTCTAGGCTTTGCTTGGCGGTCTGACCTCACCTTCAGACACTCCAGGGATTTCAGGTCTCTGGGCCTCGCTGAGTGTCTCCTGCACCCAAGATGTGTCAGGGTGGCTGTTGAGAGTAGCCTAGAACAGCTGCTCTCCTGCTCAGGGTTCCTCTACTCACTCATCACTGACCCCTGAGTCACTTCTCACCACCGATGACACCAAGATGGGTGTGAGCTGTAAGGTGCGGGTTGCTGGATCAGTGAGGAAGCACTGTGTCAGTCCTACAGCTGTGCCACCACCATCCCCAGAGCCTTCTTTCAGCCAGAAGGCTGCCCAGCTCACTGTTTCCCAGGGCTAAATTTGATTTCTAGGCAGTTTTCATTTATACCTTTCTGAACTTCACACAAAATCTTCCTGATTTTCCTTGTCCACAGGACAGCTGTGGAACCTGCCCTGTCCCCAGGTGCTATCCTATACCTGCAGACACCTTGCCTTGTGTGCAGCCAGCTCAGGCCAGGGACTGGCTAGCTGGTGGGTTACACAGTGAACAAGCCTTGGGATCCTTGCCCTCCCAGTGTTTGCAAGGCTCTGCTTGCTCAGTGTGCCTGAGACCTGCAGGTGCCTGGAGCCCAAGGCAGGTGCATCCTAGGAGGGTCCTGAGTCTTTTCTCTGGAGACCTCTCAGGACAGTTGGGGTGCACAAGATGAGTGACTATCCCCTGAGCCTGGGGTTGGGGTGGAAGCTGCCTAGTCCCCAACCTGTGTGTGCACGTGGTAGGGGTGGGAACAGTGTATGCCACATCTTGACTATGGGTTCTTCTCTAATAGGGAACAGTGGGAGAGGGTTCAGAGTGGTGTCCAGACAGATTGCTTAGGTTTCACATAGCACCGAAGCCAGGGCTAAAGCTGAGCTGGCCCTTGGCCAGGTCCACTATGCTGGTGCTGGGAGCCCACTCGCTCACCACAAAGCCTAGTCACACAGGAAGGCAGCTTCACAGAGCTTGCTTTGGGCCTTGGGAAACAGTCGTGTTGCCCAGGGTGGATTTTTCTATTTGTTATTGAAGAGGCAAGTTTTCTTTCTTCCTAAACTAAAAGAGCTTGGTGTGAGTCTGGCATTAGAAGCACAAACTTCATGTCTTATTGTAGAGAACAATTGATTTTTTTTGCCAGCAGAGCAGCAGTGTAGGAGAGTGAGTGTTGTGGTGTATGGACACTCCCTTGAGCCCAGATTAGCCCTTGAGAGGCAGGTTAAGGGGTCAGCCTCACCCACCCCTCAGACCTCTTACTCATCTGGGGTGGGAGGAACCATTTGGGAGCATCCCACCTGCCCTGCTGTGGGCCTGAGCACCTTTCTTCTGCACCCGGGAGAAGCTGAGGCCCAGCCTTACGGGAGGTGGGAAGGCCAGATGCCCAAGAACCCACCCAGCAAAAGGAACTGCATTCCAAGGCTCCAAGCAGCTTTCAGGGCAGGCTGTGCAAGGAGACCCTAAGAGGGTGGGAGGTGGGTGCCCTGCCCTGCTCTGTACCACCAGCAGGGTTCTGGGAGCCAAGTGCAGGTCTCCTGACTCCCACCTCCCTGTCCTTCAGGCCTGGCAACTTTTGGAGTACCATGTCCTCTGGCCACACCTGGCCTGTGATGCAAGGGTCCCTTGGGGGCCCTGCTCCAGGACCAGGGCATGAGGATCTGCCATACCCTTGAGCTGTAAACCTGTCCTGAGTATGTCTGACAGTAGCTTCCCTACCCCCTGATGCACAGCCAGCGGCCTCCTGGGATAGAAGCTCCAAATGGGGTGTTGTCAGCTCTATAGCCACATTCAGGTGCCTTCCCCCACCCCCAACCCAAACCAGTCTCCATCCATCCCAGAAGGACAGTGTCTTGTTGCACATAGGATCTCTCAGGTCTGACTGAGGCTAGCAATTTGGCACAGGTTGCTCAGGACACTGGTCTCCCTGCCCCTTTCTCCACCTCATTTGATCTTGGATATCTCCACAAGCACTCGCTCTCCCTAGGCTTGGCAGCCTGCCCCCCACAACCACTCTGTGGGCCTACCATGGCCCCCACTACCTTGGGACATGGGCTACAAGAAGAGGGTTTGCATGTTGCTTCAAGATACTGAGTTGCCTCCTTGAACCTCTGCCAGGAAGAACTGGGCCTGCAGTGGTCCAAGTGGGCAGATGAGTGGAGAGTCCTCAGCCCCTACAGAGCTCAGGGGCTGCTAAAGAAGTGCAGATGGATCACTACCCATTGCTGGAGATGGTCAGTCCATGGGCCTTGGCATAGGGACAAAGGGCTGTGTCCTCTTCTAGGCAGGGATGTACCCGGTTGGTACTGTGAACCCTACTAGGTTTCATTTTGTGGTCAGATACTTGTATCCCTCAGCATGTGTCAGAATTGCCAGTCCCTGGCAACTCCAAAAGCAGAGAGCCAGCTGGGAGCCAGCTTGGAGATGACCATGCACACCCTTACCCTCTCCACATGTACTCAAGCTTTTTTTATGTGATGAAATTCACTTAATAAAACGGTTTCAAAATGAACAATTCAGTGGTACTTAGTAAATTCACGATGCGCAGCCATCACTTCTACCTAGTTCTTCATCACCCCAGAAGAAAACCCTGTGCCCAGCCAACAGTTGCTGCCAGCCCCTGGAATCACCCGTCTTCTTCCTGCCTCCATGGATTTACCTGTCCTGGACGTTTCCTATAAATGGAATCATACAACATGTAGTCTTTTATGTCTGGCACCTTTCACTTAGCATGTTTTCAAGATTTATCCATGTTATAACATGCGTCAGAATTTCATTCTTTATTCATTGGTGGACATTTGGGTTGTTTCCATCTTTGGCTATTATGAAAAAAAAAAAAAAAAATATATATATATATATATATATATATAAATATATAAAAAAGAATATAAGAGAGAGAGGGAGAGGAGAGAGAGAGAGAGAGAGAGAGAGAGAGAATACTACTTTTTAATTCTTTGGGGTAGAGATCTATGGGTGCAATTGCTGGGTCATATGGTAGGTCAACTTAACTGTTTGAAGAACTGCCAGACTGTTTTCCAAAGCAACAGCACTGCAGAGGAAGGCTCTAGCTTCTCCACAGTTTCACCAGCACTTATCTGCAGGCTTGATTCTGGCCATCCTCATGGGTGTGAAGTGATGTCTCATGGCAGTTTTGATTTGCATTTCCCTGATAACTAGTGATGAGCATCTTTTCATGTGCTTATTGGCCATTTGTATATCTTCTTTGTAGAAATGTCTATTCAAGTCCTTTGTGAATTTTTAAAACAGGTTGTTTTTTATTGTTTAGTTTTAAGCATTCTTTACATATTCTGGACTCAGGACCCTTATCAGATAATACAGTTTGAAAATATTTTCTTCCATTTTGCAAGTTGTCTTCACTTTTTTTTTTGAAGTCCAATTTTTTTCTTTATTTGCCCATGCTTTTGTATCATATCAACTAATCCATTGCTAAATCCAAGGCCATGAAATTTTACCTATGTTTTCTTCTAAGAGTTCAGTTTTTGTTACTACAGTTGACTTTTTTTTTTTAATATATTTTATTGATTTTTCACAGAGAGGAAGGGAGAGGGATAGAAAGTCACAAACATCGATGAGAGAGAGACATTGACCAGCCGGCTCCTGCACACCCCACACTGAAGATGTGCCCGCAAGCAAAGTACATGCCCCCGACCAGAATCGAACCTGGGACCCTTCAGTCCGCAGGCCGACACTCTATCCACTGAGCCAAACCGGTCTCGGCTTAGTTGACTTTTTAATACAATGAGATCAGAGCCCAACTTCTTTCTTTAGTGTTTATATCTAATTGTCTAGCACCATTTGTTAAAAAGACTATCTTTTCCCCATTGAATGGTCTTGGAACCTTTGTTAAAAAAATCACTCAGCCATATATGTAAGGGTTTATTTCTGGACTCTCTATTCTGTTCCATTGATCATAAAAACCATAGAACATAGATATGTAGTCTGTCCTTACATCAGTACCACACTGTCAACTTTCTACCTCTTTTTAAGATTGTTTTGGCAATTTGGGGGCTCTTGTAATGTGGTGAGAATTTTAGAAGCAGCTTTTTCCATAGCTAAAAACAAACAAACAAACAAAAAACCATAGGGATTTTGATAGGGATTCATTGAATCTATAGATCGCTTTGAGTAGTATTGTCATCATAATTATATTGTCTTTTAATCCATAAACATAGGATGTTTTTCTATTTATTTAGATCTTTAACTTCAGCAGTTTTTATAGCTCTGAATACAAGTCTTTCACCTCCTTAGTTAAATTTATTCCTAGGTGTTTTATTATTTTAGGTGCTATTTTAAATGGTATTGTTTTCTTTTTCTAATTCTCACCCAAGGACATGCTTTTTCATTGATTATAGAGAGAGAAGAAGAGAGAGGGAGAAAAAAAAAGAAACATCAATGTGAAAAGGAAGCATCTGTTGGTTGCCTCACGCACATGCCTGACCAGTGATCAAACATGGTATGCATCCTGACTGGGTATTGAACCTGCAACCCTCCGGTACATGGGATGATGCTCTAACCATTGAGTTGCACTGGCCAGGGCAATATTGTTTTCTTAACTTCCTTTTCAGATTGGTCACTGCTGGCACAGAAATATGGCTAATTTTTGTGTGTTGATCTCGTGCCTTACAACTTTGCTGAATTCATTTATTAGCTCTTGTTGTTTTCTTATTTTGTAGATTTTAGGGATTTTGTGTAGTTATATCATCTGCAAATGGAGATAGTTTTACTTCTTCCTTTTATCTCTTTTTCTTGCCTAATTGCTCTGGCTAGACCTCCAGGGCAGTGTTGCCTAGCATGCTGAGTTCCTGATCTGGAGGAAAGCATGCATTCCTTCAACTCAGGGCATGATGCTCACTATGGGTGCTTTGTTGATGCCCTTTATCTTGTGGAGGAAGTACACTCCTGTTCCTTCCTGTGACTGAACAGTCAAAGCTCTGTGGTTACTAAGATGGTGTGGTTCAGCCCCATTCCTCTATGCCGACAGGTCCACCCCTCCAGAAAGGATTTGAGGACAGAGCTATGGGGTTCTTCAGAGGCTTTGGGGGGCCTCTTACTCCTCAGAGTCCTCGAGCCCCTCACAGGCCTGATGTCTGTCACAATCCAGAAAGGCACAGATCCTGCTGGCTTGACCCCACCCCCCCTCATCCCATGTGGAGATTTGGGCCCCATCCTGTGGGCCTCTACTGACTGAGGCCTTCCCTTACAGCCACACGTACTCGCCCGGGTCCATGGCCACGGTTGGAGAGTGGTCCTGCGCGCGCTGCACCTTCCTGAACCCGGCCGGCCAGCGCCAGTGCTCCATTTGTGAGGCCCCCCGGCACAAGCCTGATCTCGACCAGATCCTGCGGCTCAGCGTTGAGGAGCAGAAATGGCCTTGCGCCCGATGCACATTCCGGAACTTCCTGGGCAAGGAGGCCTGCGAGGTGTGTGGCTTTGCCCCCGAGCCCGTACCTGGCACCTCCCTGTTGCCAGTCATCAACGGGGTCCTATCCAAGCCGCCCACCATCCTGGTGGAGCCCAAGGGCAGCTGCAAGGAGGAAACAGGCCCAGTGCAGACAGAAGAACTAGTGACCATGGAGCCAGTTGCGGGTCGGCCCGAGGAGGAGGAGGAGGGGGCAGCAGAACTTGGGAGCGGCTGGGCCTGCCCTCGCTGCACGCTGCACAACACACCCGTCGCCAGCTCCTGCTCTGCTTGTGGGGGCCCCCGGAAACTCTCGCTGCCCAGGATTCCTCCTGAGGCTCTAGTGGTCCCTGAGGTTGTGGCCCCCGTCGGCTTCCACATCACACCTGCCCCACCCCAGCCAGGGGAAGGTGCTGAGGCCGACCCTCCCTCTGCTGCTGACCAGGAGCCACCCCGGATGCCACCATTCAGCCCCTTCTTGCCCACTTTGCAGAACAACCCTGTGCCTCGCAGCCGCCGTGAGGTACCCCCCCAGCTGCAGCCACCGGTGCCTGAAGCCGCCCAGCCCTCACCCCCTGCCGGCTTCAAGGGGCCCCCCCAGAGCCCAGGGTGGACTTCAACTGGGGCCTCCCGCTTGTCAGAGCGGCTGTCAGGCAAGCGGTTGAGCGCTCTGGAGGAGGAGGAGGCAGAGGGCGGCTCTGTGCTACGCCGCTGCAGCTCCTGCTCGGCACCCGGCCCCTCAAGTCTGTGTGAAGCCTGTGGCGCCACTCCAGGCAGCGATGTCATTGACCTGGCCGGTGATACTGTGCGCTACACACCAGCCAGCCCCTCCAGCCCCGACTTTACCACGTGGTCATGCGCCAAGTGCACACTCAAGAACCCCACAATGGCCCCTAGGTGCACTGTGTGTGGCTGCTCCAAGCTACATGGCTTCCAGGAGCACAGCGAGCCCCCTGTTCGCTGCCCTGACTGCAGCGCTGACAAGCCCAGCCTCTGCACTGCCCACAAAGCCAGCCGCCTCTTTCCGGAGGCACCTGAGCACCCAGGCCAGTGGGCCTGCCCCGCCTGCACACTGCTCAATGGGCCACGGGCTAAGCACTGTGCCGTCTGCCACACACCCCAGCTCCTGGAGGCCCAGCGTCGGGGTGCTGTGCCCCTGAGGCGCAGGGAGAGTATGCTTGTGGAAAAGCGGCGGCAGACAGATGAGGGTGAGGCCAAGGCTCTCTGGGAGAACATCGTGGCCTTCTGCCGGGAGGTGAGTTCCTTCAAGACAATGGTCCACCCACCACAGCTGACATTCCCCTTCCCATAGGCCTCCCTCTGCATCTTTTGTCCTCCCTGTGGGCCCTTTCTCCAGCCACGGAGAGGGAGGGACCAGTGTCAAGAGAGGCAGCATTCTCTTCCCCGAGCCCTGAGCATTAGCCTGGCACCTACTTACCCCTCACTTGAGTGTGACTGGCCCCCATTACCCACATCTTGTCCCTTTTTTCTCTGTGCCCACAAGAGTCCATGGCCTCCTAGTCTGTTGTCCTAACCCCTTTCCGGTGTGATTTCCCATAGACATTGAAGCCACAAGGAGGTGGGGACAGGCTTTATGCCAACAGGCAGGTGCTATATTTCCTTCAGCTGTGGAGACATGGCCAAAACTCGGGGTTCTCTTGCCCTTGGAACTGTGGGAGGCCTGAGCCCAGGATAGTGTCACCCTCAGGTCAGCAGGGGGAGCTGCTGCCCCCTGTCACTGCCAGTCGCCCACCCTGACAGCTCATCCTTTTTTTTTTAATTTCAGAGAGGAAGGGAGTGGGAGAGAGAGAGAAACATCAACGATGAGAGAGAATCATTGATTGGCTGCCTTCTGCATGCCCCTCACTGGGGATCAAGCACACAACCAGGGCAGGTGCCCTTGGCAGGAATCGAACCCAGGACCCTTCAGTCCGCAGGCTGGTGCTCTATCCACTGAACCAAACCAGGGAGGGCCCATCTGGTCTTGTGTCCTGCCTTTCCCATCCCATTTGGGTCCTCCCACCTCTCTTCCTAGAGCTTTTAATGTGGTGGGCCATGGATTATCTGGGAACACTGCCCCAGTTCCCTGTGCCCCATGCCCTCCACCTTTGTAGCCTCCAGGCTGGTGGTTTCACCATTTCCTTGGGGCATACACGCCTCCCATTGACCTGTCACCAAACTTCAGTGACATGTTTGGCTATAGTCCCCCATACCTTCACAGCTGAGTTCACACAGGTCAGGGAGGCTACACACATACCTACCCTCTTTCCTCTAGGATTCAGATAGCATTTTCAGGGTGCTGTTCTGGCCTGCCAGGTGGAGCAAGGTGCATCTCGGGCCTTGGGCGGCCCAACTCAGCCTGAGCATGTGTGACTATGTTTTCTGCAGAACAGCGTGAACTTTGTGGATGACAGCTTTCCACCTGGGCCCGAGTCTGTGGGCTTCCCTGCAGGTGACAGTGTCCAGCAGCGGGTGAGACAGTGGCTGCGGCCCCATGAGATCAACTGCTCTGTCTTCAGGGACCACAGCACCTCTTGGTCCGTGTTCCACACTCTCCGACCCTCAGACATCCTACAGGGGCTGCTGGGCAACTGCTGGTGAGTTTGGGGTATCTGCTCAGGCCGGGTGGTGGGACTATCTGGTCGTGCTTTCCAGTGAGGCCCCGGCTCTGCACAGGTTCCTGAGTGCTCTAGCTGTGCTGGCTGAGCGGCCTGACCTGGTTGAGCGGGTGATGGTCACACGCAGCCTGTGCACGGAGGGCGCCTACCAGGTGCGGCTCTGCAAGGATGGCACGTGGACAACGGTGCTGGTGGATGACATGCTGCCGTGCGATGAGGCCGGCTTCCTCCTCTTCTCGCAGGTGGTAGGGGGGGTGGGCGCGGGGCGGGCGAGGGCAGGGTCTCGGTGGGCCTCGTGACTTCGGCCCCTCCCTGCAGGCCCAGCGGAAGCAGCTGTGGGTGGCCCTCATTGAGAAGGCGCTGGCCAAGCTGCACGGCTCCTACTTTGCCCTCCAGGCAGGGCGCGCCATCGAAGGCCTGGCCACCCTCACCGGGGCCCCCTGTGAGAGCCTGGCGCTGCAGGTCAGCTCCACTAACCCCCGAGAGGAACCCGTTGACACTGACCTCATCTGGGCCAAAATGCTGAGTTCTAAGGAGGCTGGGTAAGAGGGGCGGGTGCTGCGGCGGTCAGCAGCTTTGGGAGGAGAGGAAAGAGGAGGCAATGGGACAGCCAGGCCGGGGCCTGGAGCGGTGGGCTACTCAGGGGCAAGTACCCTCTGACCAACAGCCTGTGTTGCACAAGATGTTTCCAGTGAGGGCTGACCACAGTTAGTTAGAAGGCCTGGCCTACATCCCTGTCATCTCCCACTGCTGGCTCATGGGTCCCCCCTGCCAGGCCAGAGCAGTAGGCAGAATACTGCTGATCAGCCTGTACTTAGAAGGTCTCATCCTGACCTGGGCCATGATGACCATCAGCACCTGCTTGACACCTGGTGAGAGTGGGCTGCCTTCTGAGACCTGGCACACATTGGCCAGCATGGCTGTAAGGAGAGCACAAAATCCTAAGCCCGAGAGAGATGGCTTGTTGGTGCTGAGACCCCCTGCTCTCAGCTAATACCAGGCATTACCACTCCCCCATCCCCTCAGGAAGTATGGCCCTGAGCTGATGGGACCCAGGCTTCCTGACTCCCAGCCCAAACCCTGTGAGCTCTTGAGCCACTGGGTAGGGAGCAGGCCAACATTTCCTGAGTCCTGTGTCTTTTCTGTGTTCCTGGGATCTGCACTCCCCCACAGGCAGACAGGACCCCCACCCTCATGATAACAGGTCCCCTGGTGACTGAGCCCCCCTCAGTGAATGAGGCTCCTGGTTGCTAAGGGGCCCCATCATTAAGAACCCCTGTTCAGCAAGCCTGCCCAGTCAGCTAGGCCCCTCTGCCTATACAGGTTCCTCATGGGCGCCTCTTGTGGGGGAGGCAACATGAAGGTGGACGATGCCGCCTACGAGAGCCTGGGCTTGCGCCCCCGCCACGCCTATTCCATCCTGGATGTCCGTGATGTCCAGGGCTCCAGGTAGGGACTGGGCCGGTCAAGGGT
Source organism: Lasiurus cinereus (assembly GCA_011751065.1). Taxonomy (NCBI): domain Eukaryota; kingdom Metazoa; phylum Chordata; class Mammalia; order Chiroptera; family Vespertilionidae; genus Lasiurus; species Lasiurus cinereus. Next base: position 1,794,163 of record JAAGEH010002525.1, read on the forward strand.
AGCCAGGGCATGTGGAGGTGTGGTGGAAGCCATGGCCCTCAGCCCTGTGGTCTGCAGGCTCCTGCGCCTCCGGAACCCGTGGGGCCGCTTCTCCTGGAATGGCAGCTGGTCGGATGAGTGGCCACACTGGCCGGGGCATCTGCGTGGCGAGCTCATGCCGCACGGCAGCAGTGAAGGAGTCTTTTGGATGGAGTACAGCGACTTCATCAGGTGCCCGGACTCGGCAGCAGTGCGCATCCAGTGCCCACCTCATGGCCACCCTGTGCTTTAGCCACCCTCACTCCCTTGCCCTGACCCCAGTATGTCCTACCTGGGAGCCTGTCCTGTCCCTCTGCTGACCGGAGGCAGAAGCGGGGGTGATGAGAGAGACTGTGGGAGTTGGTTTCTGCCCTCAGGACTCTTTCCTCTCTGGGTCATCCTTGGACATGGGGCCTCCTGGTGTTGTTCATGGGTCAGGGTTTTAGGACATTGGTCCCAAGAAGTGGCACAGTGGGGCAGAGATTGGGGAGGGAAAGAGGCTTAAGGAGGTGCCTGGACTCCTGATGGGGACAGCTCCTGTGTCTGGAGCTATTCCGTGATCTGTCTCTCCCTGCTTAGGTACTTCGACTCTGTGGACATCTGCAAAGTGCACTCGGACTGGCAGGAGGTGCGGGTGCAGGGCTGCTTCCCCAGCTCGGCCAGTGGGCCCGTCGGGGTGACAGCGCTCACCGTACTGGAGCGTGCGTCCCTGGAGTTTGCCCTCTTCCAGGAGGGTAGCAGGTGAGGGAGGCTGTGGTCTATGGGGGAGAGGGTGGGTGGGACTAGAGCACTGGTTGGGGTGGGCACGTGTATCTGGGGGATTTGTGGAAACAGGACAGGGTGAGGCTGTGGGGCAGTAGAGCCACAGACAGCCAATGTTGCCCATGACCCCTCCTGGGTCTGGCTGTAGGCGCTCGGACTCTGCTGACAGCCATCTCCTGGACCTGTGCGTCCTGGTTTTCCGAGCCTCCTTCGGCAGCGGTGGCCGCCTGAGCCTGGGCCGCCTGCTGGCCCACAGCAAGCGAGCTGTCAAGAAGTTTGTGAACTGTGACGTGATGCTGGAGCCCGGCGAGTATGCCGTGGTGTGCTGTGCCTTTAACCACTGGAGCCCCACCACGCCGGGCCCACTGGCCACCACACAAGGTAACATTGCCCCCCCGACCCCAATCTCCAGCCCTCCCCACTGCAGCCCCCAGGCCCCCTCACTCACACCCTTCACAGCCTCCAGCCCCTCAGCAGGGGTCCCGCGCTGCTCCCTGGAGCCACCCGGCCATGTGCTGGCTGTGTACAGCTCAAGGCTGGTCATGGTGGAGCCTGTGGAGGCCCAGTCAACCACGCTGGCAGACGCCATCATCCTGCTCACGGAGAGTCGAGGGGAACGGCATGAGGTGAGATTGGCGAGGGAAACGGGAGGGGCTGGGAGGAGGAGGCCTCACCCCACCCACACCTGCTCTGTCCCTGCAGGGACGTGAGGGCATGACCTGCTACTACCTGACGCATGGCTGGGCGGGGCTCATCGTGGTGGTGGAGAACCGGCACCCCAAGTCCTACCTGCATGTGCAGTGTGACTGCTCTGATAGCTTCAACGTAGTGTCTACACGCGGCAGCCTGCGCACCCAGGACAGTGTGCCACCTCTGCACAGGTGGGCACCGCCCCAGTCCCTCTGACTCCCTGGCCTCCACTGGCCCTCACCAGCACCCTCCCCCAGGCAGGTCCTGGTGATCCTGTCCCAGCTCGAGGGCAACGCCGGCTTCTCCATCACCCACCGCCTGGCACACCGCAAGGCAGCCCAGGCCTTCCTCAGCGACTGGACAGCATCCAGGGACACCCACAGCCCCCCACTCACGCCCGAGGTTGCTGGCCTGCACATGCCCCGGCCATTGTGACTGCCCTGCCCTCGCCTGCCTGCCTCCCCACATGCACTTTAGGAGGGAGACCCCAACAGAAGATGCTTGAACCAGAATCTCAGGACCCCACCCAGGGAGCTGCAAGCCACAGAGCAAAACTTCCCCTGGGCCTTCCTCCCTGCCCCTCCCTCCTGTCCTGGGCCTCCCAGCCGCCAAGCAGAATACCTCCAACCCATTTCTAGCATGAGGGGATTGTGCACCAGCTCCTCTGACCAGCCTGCCTCGAGGTCCGGCTCAGATTGCCAGAGCTGATGTGAGGCTGCCCTTTTCCTGTGGGCCTGGGGCCTCCTGTCAGTGTGAGGTAGCCAAGAGCTCCATTTACAAAACCAAATCTGGGCAGGTCAGAGGCTAGGACCCCAGGATGAGCCGGGACCACCCCCTTGTGGAATAAGAGGTTGGGACCCTGAAATGAGCAGGGACCACCCCCTTGTGGGAGTCAAAGACCAGGACTCCAGGGTGAGAAGGGACCACCCCCTTGTGGGGGTCAGAGGCCAGTACCACATTGTGAGCAGGGACCACCCCTCTTGTGGGGGACAGAGGTTGGGACCCTAAGATGAGCAGGGACCACCCCCTTGTGGGGCATGAGCCTCCTACCCTCAGCTTGCTTCAAGAGCCCATCTTTCCACCCCCTCAATCCTCACAAGACAAGCAGGGGTCCCTGGAATCCCAGCAGTGTATCCCAGGAGGCAGGTGCCTGGTGACCATGGGCTCTGGACCAGGGATGGGGAGGGTCCTAGCTGCCTGCCCCCTCTGGCTACACTATGCAATTCCTGGACCACTAGTCAGGATCGAAGCCATGCCCGGGGGCTGTGGGTCAGGAGCTGCCATTTGGTGAGGTGGTTTGTCCTCAGCACCACTGACCTTTGCCAGGAAGACCAGGGTCCAAATAGAAATCCTTGGCCAGCCCTACCTAGGCACACACGGGTAGGTTGTGGCTCTTCCCAGCGCCTCGCCTTCCTCAGAAGCCCAGGTTGCTGGGCTGCCTCCCAGCCGTCCTCCCCCATGGCTGCTCAAAGTCCTGCACCTGCCTGTGGACATGAGGCCAGCTTCCAGGGGCCCGCCTGGCCTCTCTGCCCTCCTGCCCCCAGGCAGTGGGCGGCTCTGCCCACCGCCCCTCACTTCCCTGGGGCTTGCGTGGGGAGGTGGGGAGAGGTTTTACAACTGGAGAAACACCAGGAAGCACTACACTCCCCTTTGGGCCTCCTTTATATTTTCTCCTTTTACTCTTGAGCTGTGAATATTTTTAACCCTGTACATACAGCCAGCTCTTCTGACACAGAGACTATTTTATCAGCCATCCCCAGCCCTGTAGGATGATTCTCCATGGTGTTTCCAGACTCAGGCTCTGATGGACCAAATGAAATGTTTTGTTTTATAATACTGCCTCCTCATCTGTCTGTACCCCTCTCCTCACCTGTATGTGCAGAACCCGTGATGTTGGGGGTGGCTTGCTGGTACCGGAGTTCATCCTCACAAGGAGCCGGTAGGGCCACCCTATTGCTCACCAGCTGCCTTTGACTCAGAAAGGAGCAAGTGTCCAAGCAGAGGCTTGGGCCAGACTGTGTGGTGGTCGGCAGGTTGGTCCCCACACGGCCTCAGCCGCATTCAGACAGGATAGTATGGAGGTGCAACTTTTCCCAGCGACTGTTTCTGGGGCTGCCTGTCTGAATTCATCAGTCATCAGGCAGGAGCAGGTGGAGCGTGGGGGCTGCTGAGGAAGAAAAGTTTCAATTCTCCTGTGGGTTGCGATCTGCTACTGTCTGGCTCTAGGTCCCCTCCTGTTCATTCTGAGAGGCTCCATCCACATGTCACAGGTAGCAGCTAAGGCCAGCTCCCCCATCCGGTATGCGGTTTTTGGTCTCAGTCTAGGCTCCTCCCTGAATGGGGAGGGGGCGGGTCTGGGGTACAGAGGCTGGCACTCAGCGAGTGTAAGAGGCCTGTCACAGGCCAGCCTATCGAATGTGAAAGCAATTAAAGCCACCAGCAGTGTTCGCTCCAGGCGGGCCTCGGGCAGCGGGGGAGCTGCCACAACACATCTCACCTCGACGCCCAAAGACACCCGCCCTGATCCAACACGGCTGTGCTGGCCATGCTGGGCCCTCTCCCGTGGGGCTGGGGCCAAGCCTCATAGACCCTCCAGTCGTTGGAAAGCTAGCTCGGTCACCCTTGCGGCGCTCCAGGCAGCCTGGACTAGTTCCAGTGGGTGCCTGGCATCTTTGTGGTGTCAGGCCAGGCAGCGGTCATCGCATTGGGTCATGGGGCTGCATGCCGATCCCCTTGGCCAGCCTGGAGACACCTGCTCACCCCAGCCAGCACCCCTCCCCTTGGACCCCAGCCTGTAGGGGAAGAGGTTCCCATGGAGAGAGTAAGAGAAGGGGCCAGGTGCCCCCAGCCCTGGAGGGCACAGTGTCCAAGGAGTTGGGGGACCCCACAGGTAAGACCCTTAGTCATGACACTGAAGCTTGAGGGGCGTGCTGGCAGGCCCAACCTCTAGAGGATGGGGGAGCCAGCCCGGCCTGAGGGGTAAACCACCGGTTGTGCTCTCAGCCATGGCGGGTGGCACCTGGACCCCAGGCCTGGCAGTGAACAGGGAAATGACCACAGCAGGGAGGTGGGGTACTGCCACCCTCCTCACTGTTGGTCTTGGCTCCACACCTCAGCCTGCTGTATCTCACAGCCTGACTACTGGGGCTCCTGCTTCCAGGCACCCCTTGCTCCCCTTCTCTTCCCCACCCTCCCCCTTCCCAACACCCCTGGCCCCCTTCTCATCTCTCTGCCACTTGGGTTGGCCCTGTGTACCCCCACTGCCCTCTCTCAGGCTGTCTGTATGCCCACCCATTGGCCAAGGCAGCCTTCCCAGAGCGGGCGGTGATGTGTTCTCACTTGTGAGGCATCCCTGTCAGAAGCACTTAGTGTACAAATTAGCCTCTGCCTCCCGCCTCCCTCTACACAGCTCTGGGCACTGGACTGACAAGGCTGAGGCTCCCGGCCCTCTCCCGCCTGCCCCAGGGCTGGGGCGCCAAGCCCATGTGCACCCCTGGCCACCCACCCACAACCAGGAAGGAGGGTGGCCCCCAGCCGCCAGGGCTTCTCTCAAGGACCCAACCTGATCTGGATGGGACCACAGAAGGTGGGGCGTGCAGGGATATATTGGGGGCCAGCACCTGGATCCAACCCCTGTGTCAGGTCCCTGTTGAGAGCCATGAGGGACAGACTGGAGCCATGCAGAGGCTCTGCAGCCCCCACCCGCTGGCCAGCCTGCCACTCAGGCAGGAAAAATCGGCTGTGACAGGCCCAGGAAGGCCAGGCCCCGGGGGCCTGAGGAGCAACGCACACAGCTCCTCTTCCAACATATGGTTGCTGTCGGCCTGGGGCGCTGCTTGGCTGGTGCTGGCTGAAGCTGGGTGGGGGCTCAGGGGGCCCAAGCCACTCAAACCCACCCACCTGGCCAGGCTGCTCCTTCAGTGATCCAAAGGCTCCTGCGCCAGTTCGTGTACCTCCCACAATGGGGAGCTCACTCCCACTGCCGTTCCTCCATCACAGCAGTCTGAGGCACACCAAGTCTCCACACCCACTCCAGAGTGGCTGGGGACCTGGTGCGTCTGGGGGTAGAACACACGGGGAGGGCAGCTAGTTGGATGGCCCGGCACATTTGAAGTCGGCACGGGACAGTGCTGGCCCAGGGAAGCAGATGCAGAGGCCTTCTAGGGTCCCTGTTATCAGAAGCCTCCCAGCTAGGCCCGTTTCCTGCACGGTGGCCAGCTCTGGCAGCCCTCACAGATTCCCTGGGGAACTCCCCCTTCTCCGTGTCATTGCAATGGAATCGTGAACACTTGCTGGGATCCCCATCCACATAGTCACCCAACCCATCACCCTGTGCCCCTCCCCTCCACCCTGCTGTGGGCCCACCCCACTCAGCCTTGACTCCTGAGGCCACCTCAAGTGGGCAAGGTGGAAGGAGTGCCAAGAACCACCCATGCTCTGGGCCCCTGGGGCTTGTGAACACCAAGACTGCCATACATCCCAGGGCTCATCAGTGAGTGGGTGGGCGAGCCATGGCCATCACCCTGCATGGTGCTGACCCCTCTCAGGGTCTATCCGACCCTGCCCCTACCCCCCCATTCCTCTATCCACTGGGCAGGCTAACTCAGTCCCCACCCCTGCCCTAGCAAAAGCTGTGTTTGTACCCTGAGGGGATGAGACAGGCCTACTAAGCACCATGCTACTGTCTCCTACCTTCCCTGGGCCCCCTGTCTGTTCTACCTCTACACCCCACCCCCAGACACACAGGCACTAATGGAGGTAACAGGCGGGGGGCTGTGGGAAAGTGGGGTAGAGGTTAATGGCCAAGATGAGCTCTGACGGAGGGCAGAGGAAGGGGCAATGGGTCCCCACACCATCCTGTTCCAGGACTCGCTGAGAGACTGCTCCCCAGGATCTGGTGCCAGAAGCACCCAGAGACTGAGTAAGTCTCCACCACCCATTCTGCAAGTGAAGGGACCACAGCAAGGGTTTCAGGACTCAAGGCAACATGGGGACCAAGCCCTATGCCAAGGGGTGCCTGATCTGGATGGGACCAATCTCACTGCCTCAGGGGACAGCCTCCCTGGGCCCAAGTTTGCCCCAATATGTGGGGTAAGTCCCATTGGGCAGGTTATCACCCACCCCCACACCCCACTTGGGTGGAAAGTGGGACAGGCCCCAGGCACAATGTGTACCAGCTGTGAGGGAGCAGATGTGCCTGGAGAGCCTCGAGCAGAAAGCACAAGGGTGTGGGGGGCTGGCACTCCTGTCCTGGCCTCGCCTGGTCTCGGGTGGTGAGGACGGTCATCTGTGCACCTGATGGACTGGGCTGACACATGCACAGGCCCCTGGGCTGCAGCTGCAACCGAGCCCCCAAGGACCTCCCCACCACCACCCCAAACAGCTTGGGGCCCACTTTCACCCCTGCACAGACCCTCCTGGAAGCCCGGAAACATACCCAGGTCATGCCCCTTGGGTGCTGAGTTCCTCTGGAGGTGCTGCCATCTCTCCTCTCACCCAAATTTCTGAGGGGAAAAACAGCTGCAACGGCAGCCATCATGGCTGGTGCTGAACTCACTTTCCGAGGCCACCTCTGCCTTTTCCCAGAACCCAGTCCTAGTCTCTTCTGGAGGGCAGGGAGTGGGGAGGGATCCTGACTTCACTGGCCTGTTTGTTCTACGTGCTTCTAGCAAACTTTCTAATCCGATACCTTTCCCTCCCCTGGATGATGGCAACAGCCTCTAACCAGCCCATCCCCTGAGGTGGCAGCTGTGGCCTCTCAGAGGGGTCAGCCAATGAGGAGCAGGGAAGCACAAAGCTGTTTCTGGGACCATGTGGCCAAAATCTAGGATCCCCACTCACACTGTCTCAACGTGACCTGTGCCCACTGCCCTCTCTGGGCAGTGCCTGTGATGAGGGACCTGGGCCTGGCTGGGCACGACCAGGGTTGGGTTTGTGTGCAAAGGAGCAGGTCTCTTTGCCCCCACTCTCCACAGGACTGCTGGCGTGACGGCTGCTCAAGCTGTCTCTCGGCCTGGAGCTGCCTGCACGGTCAGCTGGTCAGCCGGGCCAGGCCAGGCCAACAGAGAGGAAAGCTAGCATGCCGGGCCACCCACAGCAGCCCTTCCTGCTCCATGGACTAGATGGGGAGAAATGAAGCACCCCAAGTTGCATCAGGGAAGGTGGCACTGGAGCAGAAGGGAGACTGAACTGCACCCTCACACTCACATCAGTGTCTTCACACTGGCTGCCCCCAGAACCTCGGGACCCTGTTTTTTATGAACATGTTTGGTTGAACAAGTACACCTGTGCCAATAACTGGGACATGGCCTGTCACCCTCCTGCACAAATTGGGAAACTGAAGCCTGGCTAACAAGGTCCAAGACATGCTAAACTCTGGATCCAGTTCTCTCTAGTTTTCTTTTCCCCATTCAAGATGGGACACCCAGAGACCCCCTAGAGGGTACTCCTTCCTTCCCCTGCATACTCCTGCCCCCCAAACTGAAGTGGGGATACGCCAGGAAACCTATAGCTGAGCCTACAGGGAGAGCCAAGTGAACTCTCATGCGGCCCTCTGTGCCTCCACAGAGCCAGCCTGGAGCAGCACTCACCCTGTGGCTGCAGATCCCATGCGCAGCCTGAATGGCACCATCACACATCTCCGGGTTAAGGTACTTTCTCCTGAATGAGGCAGATTTGCTGGGAGAAACATGGCCTGGCTTTGTCCTGGCATGCCTGTGTCTATGTCCAGATGGAACTGGCTGGTCAGATGAATTCCATGAGGACCCAGCTGAGAAGCAGTGGAACCCAGACTTAAAATTGGATGTCTTGGGAAATAATGTGGAAGCTGGTATACCCTGGGTGTGGCTGGGAGCAGCTCCAGCCATGGGGACATTAGGGGGGATCATGGCGGATCTGTGGCTATACAAGCTTCTCTCTGGCCTCCCTCTCCCTCCCCACAGGCCCTCCAGCAGTAGAGAGGCATGCAGACAGAAGGTGGAGGGCCTGGCTGTACAGTCTTCTTGGGGCACCTGCCAGGGGAGTGAGGAGTCTGGGCTGGGACTGGAGGAGGTAGCAATGCTGTCAGGAAGTGGGGAGTGAATGTATGGGTCAGTGGGAAGGGCAAGGGTTTGGGGGTGCAGATCCATTCAGCCTCCTGTTTGGAGAAGAGGACAAAGCACTGGAGGCACGGCTTGGCCAGGCAGAGCTGGCCAGAAAAGGATTCTTACTCACTTCCCCTTCACTGGGCTATGCCATGCAGCTCTGTGCTCCAGCCTCCTAGGACTAGGCTCTGTCCCCTCCTGCGCTGGGCCTGTCCCTTCCTGGGCTGGGCTGCAGCACTCGGCCCCCCTCACCGCCCCCCCCCCCCGCAAGACTGGCTCTGTCCCCACAGCACCCCTGTCCTGGGGCTTGGCTCCTAGGCCCTGGCTCAGGCAGGCAGCTGTCAGGGGCCAGAGCCCTGCCCTGACGGATGAGTGCTGACGGCCCCTCTCCAGGTGCCCTCGGCCGCTGACACCCCATCACACCGCTACAGGGACCCCGGGAGACCTGGCCGCTTCTGCGCGCACCCCCGCGGCAGCCTGCAGGCGACGGGGGGCGGGGACGGTGCCAGGCGCCCCGCATTCGTCTGTACACCTGCGCCTCCACTCCTGGCTCCTCCGCGACGCTCCCCATCCCTGGCGGTGCCACCGGTGTCACTGGCCAGGAGTTACCGGCGCTGCGGAGAGAGCTGGTCAGGTCCTGGACGCGCCAAGCTGGTGAGTGCGCGCGAGGGGGTGACTGTGCGCGGGAGGAGGAGGAGAGACGGGGGCTGCGGGAGAGCGGGTCACCTGGGGTGGCCAAGGGGAGACCGCAACCTGCAGTCGCTCTTCCCCTCCCCCGCTAGTCCGTGTTGGAGGTCGCAGCGCCCCCCGGAGCCCAGCGCGGCGGCGCACGCGCGGCCGCTCCAGCCGCCAACTTCAGTGGGTGCGAGTCGGCGTCGGGGGTACTCGGTTGTGGTGGAGGCTTCGGGGACTCGCTGCCAAGTGAGTGACTGCAGACCGCGCGCGGTGGGGGGGGGGGGGGGCCCCCAGCATCGGGCCTCAGTTTCCCCCGCGGGAGTCCGTGTCGCTCCCCCGAGAGCCTGAGCCGGTTTCGCTTGGGGTGCGGAGAAAAGGGTACCGAGAGAGGAAGGAGCCAGAAGTTTCTGCCTGATCCTGGGGGCGACGTGCAGACTTCACGGGGCGCCGCGGGCTCTGTTCCGTCCAGGGCGCAGGTAGGGTGAGCGCGAGCTTCAGCGCAGCTGGCCAAGTTCAGGTTCCGCGAGGGGCCGGGCTGGGAGCGAGGGCAACATTGCAGGGGGGCGAGAGGGTCTCGGGAGTATCCCAGACACTACTTTCCCCACTTCCCAGCGTCCAGGCTCCGTGCACCGGGATCAACTGAGCGAAGCTGCCCCATCCCTTTAGGAGGGCGCCCTCCAGGGTGAGGCTGGGGGAGGGCAAGGGGAAGAGAGTTGGGGTCGTAAGGAGTAGGCTGCTCACCCCCTCTGCCCTACACCTTGTGGGGTGCTCCGGAGTCCCAAAGGGGCCAGCGGGATGGGTGAGCTATAATCCCTTGGTGGCTAGTGGCTGCTCCTGGAGCTGCGTGTCCCTTTTCCCCTCCTGGGGTGGGGCCTCCGGCTCCTGGCCTGCCCCCAGTTCCCCCAGACAAGGAAAGGTTAGTGGGATCCGGGTGTCTGGGCTGGCACAATGTGGGTGCAGGCCCCTCTGGAAGCAGGCACCCCAGTCATGGGTTGGGACACGTGTGCAAACGAATGTGTCTTTGGATGTATGTGGGTACGTGCTGGTGTCTGGGGGTGTCTCATGCTTGTGCACAGTATGCCAGGTGGGTGTCAGGCATCCTCTGGGTCCCTGTGAAAGCTGCTGAGATGGTTCCTGGACAAGCCCCCCACTTGCTCCTCCTGAGTCCTGGGGCCCAGGAGGATACCCCCACCCCCATCCCCACCCCAGAGTCCAGGGACTGGGCTGGGAGGTGAGGTGGGCGGTGGCACCAGGCAGCACAGCTGTGTGGCTCCCAGGGCTGGGTGATCGATGGCCCCAGCACAGCCGTCTCTGTCTCCCCAGCATTCATGCCCATTTGTCATCTGTATCTTGGAGGGCTGGGGGCTGGGGCCTGCCTCTACACCCACCACTAAGTCCAGGGAGCCCTTTTGTGGTCCCAGCCTCCTCCTCCCAATCTCTCCCCCTTTTGGAGCCCCATCCCCTCCCAGATGTAGACATCCACAAACTGCGCTGCTAATCTCTGTTTTCCCTACCTTCCACGTCCTGGCTTTGCCCGTCCTAATCCCTTTCAAAGACCTCTTCGCATGGACTGCCTTCTCTGCCTCTCTGGCTGTCCTCGTAATGGGGTGCCCACCCAGGGTTGGAGAGCAGCAGACATGACTGCCTGCCATGTGCAGAGCCCGAAGGCCGGCAGGGAGAACAACCTGCTCTCTGTGGCTGCCCAGCTGCCCCAGCCCCCTTCTTCACACACTGGCCATCCATGAGCCCCGGGAGCAGGATGAGTGTGTCCGCCCACATCCATGAGAGTGTCTGTGACCATGCGCATAGTGTGCATGAAATGTGTGGGCACATTGCACCTGAATGTGTCTGAGTGTCTGCTCACACCCTGCCTGCACTGTGAGTGCATTCATATGCAGTTACCATGTCCACAATGAGGGTAGTGTGAGTCTTGTGTGTGCTTGTGCCTGGACCCCATGAATTTTGGAGGTCCACTCTCTTCCCACTCGGCCCACCGGTGCAGAGGTTGTCCCTCCAGGCACCGAGTGAGAGCTCAATTAGAGCCTCATATGTGAGTGTGCGCACACTCTCCTTGTGCCCCACGCAGGCACTCACCGGGGTGGTGGACAGCCCAGGTGGTGGCCCAGATGGAGTGCAGAACGGCTCTGAGTGAACATGCAGGGCATGGGAAGAGGAAGAGGTCTTGGCCGAGCTCGGCAACTGCAGGCTCGGCTGCTGACCTGCCCGAAGCCACCCAGATGGAGCCAGGCTGAGCAGGTGGCTGTGCTGTGGGGCCATGCTGTGACATCCACGCCCCTCAGCCTGGCCTACCCTACGTGAGGCTGACCCCCTCAGAAAGCTCGAGTACCCAGTAGGAGCACACACTCATGCGTGTGCATAGAGAGGCTCAGAGCCGTCTGCCGGCTTCTCGTCTCAGTGGCTTTTTCCTCAGCTTCCTGGCACAAGCAGGGGGTCTTTGGAGGGGAGTAAGACAAGGAAGAGCTGATGTCCCCCAGGGCGAGGCCTGGTCATACTTAGCTCCTTCCAGTCACTCACCAATGCCCGTTGGGTAAACAGAAACAGGTCTGGATGGAATCACCCCAGAACTAGGCCTGCTGGGGGGTAGCTGGGCCTGAGGCAGAGATAAAATACCAGATATCTAGTTAAACTTAAATTTCAGGTAAACAACAAATACTTTTTACAGTATGTTCCAAATATTAGCTAAATTAAAAAAAGTATTTGTGATTTATTTGAGTCAGATGTAACCGAGCATCCTGCATTTCTTTTTGCTTTTTGTTTTGTATTGTTTCATTAATCTACACCCAAGGATATGTTTTTCCCATAGATATTTTAGAGAGAATGGTGGGAGGGAGGAAGGGGGTAAAGAGAGAGAGAAAAAAAAAACACATCAATGTAAGAGACACACATCGATCCGTTGCCTCCCACACACGCCCTGACCGGGCAGAGATGGAACCTGCAACCCAGGTAGGTGCTCTTGACCAGGAATCGAACCTGAGACCTTTCTGTGTGGTCGAACCTGAGACCTTTCTGTGTGGGCCGACGCTCTAGCCACTGAGCCCCCCCCCTCCCCCAGCCAGGGCTGGACATCCTGCATTTTTATCATCTACACCTGGTGGCTCTAGAAGTGTGGGTGGAGAGGGACTGAGGGTGAGGCGGGGAGGTGTCCTAGGTCCGAACTACATGTGGAAAGGCAGGGAAGCCCAGGCTCAGGGAGAAGGCAGTGCCATGCCCGGCTTCTACCCCTGGAGCTCTGGGAGCCGACGGAGGCACTGACCAAGGCCCCTTGTCTGCAGGTGGCCATGGTACCGTGGCCGATCCACTAGCAGGCTGCCATGTCCCGAGAGGTGGCAGGCTCATGCCGCCTGGGCTCTGGGGCACGGGCACGGGCACGGAAGCCCAAGAAGCCACACTACATCCCGAGGCCCTGGGGGAAGCCCTACAATTACAAGTGCTTCCAGTGCCCGTTCACCTGCCTGGAGAAGTCACACCTGTACAACCACATGAAGTACAGCCTCTGCAAGGACTCCCTCTCGCTGCTGCTTGACTCCCCCGACTGGGCATGCCGCCGTGCCCCTGCCGCACCCCGGCCCCTGGATCCTGCTTCAGACTGCCCCTCTGACCCCACAGAACCGGGCAGGCGACCCCAAGGAGCTCAAGTCCCAGATACTCCCGCCATGCCCAACCTCATGGTCACTGACCTTCTCTCTCTCCATCGCTGTGTAGGAGGCCCCAAGCCAGAGGCTGAGGGGTCCCCAGGGACACCACCCCCTGCAGCTAAGGATGCCCAGAAGGGTGTGGGCCTTGGAGGGCTGCTGGCCGAGTCATGGAAGCAAGGGCTGGGCAGGGGCCCCAGGAGCGTGGCTGTGGGAGACTCAGCTTCAGTGGGCGCTGAGAGCAGCGTCCCCTGCTACCCCCCGCCCACCTCCAGTGAGTTCCCTGAGGCCCAGAGCCTCCAGCTGTCCCTGCTGGGAGTTAACTACCCTCTTGGCCCCAGCCTCTTTTCCTACCTGGGGCCCTCCCTGGCCACAGCAGCCCATATGCCCTTCCTGGGCTCAGCCAGCCCCCTGCTTCCCCCAGCCTCTGCCTTTCCTGCCCTGCAGCCCCTAGAGCGCCCCAGCCCTATCCCTCGCCTATACTACCCTCTGCTCCTGGAGCACAGCCTGGGGCTGCAGGCAGGCAAAGCTGCTGCCCCTACCAAGGCTCCTGCTCCTCCCAAGGGACCCCCTGGGACTCTGGCCCCTGGGCTGTTAAAAGTTCCAGTAACTGGGCTGGGTGGGCCCTGGCCCTGTGGTGCCCCCAGGAACCCAGGGCAGGAGGGAGGGCTGGAGCTGGCTGCCCAGAGTGACCCCAAGAGGAAGCTGCCCCCGGGAAGCAGGCTGGAGCTCCCGAAGGCTCCCTCCAACTTGGCCAACTTTGGTTCCCAGAGCAGGTAGGTGTCAGGGTTCCCCAGTCATGTTGGGGGGTGGGTTGAGGTTGGGGGAGGAGGACTGGGCCTCTGTTCTGACTCAGTGTCCAGGAATATGTGCTTCAGGCCACAGAGAGGATACTGAGACTAGAGAGCCAGTCTGTCTGTCCTGTTGGGGTTCCAGATCTCTGGGCCAGGGAGACATACTGCACAGGGGGCACAAGAGAGAGCGGGGCAGAGGCTGGGGGGACAAGGGACCAGCACAGCCTCTGACTGGCTCCTACTCTCTAGCCTGCGGAATGGCCCCTCCATGATTCTCTGGCCTGAGGACAAGGAGCCAGGCAACCCGGAGATCCTGGGCCCTGTTTCCCCCCTGCCCCAGCCGCCACCGGGCCTGGTGCTGGGGGGCCCGGGGCATGTGTGTGAGGACCTGACCCGGGCTCTCGGCGACTATGCTAGGGTGGAGCAGCGCCTGGGGCAGTTGGCACCTGCCAGGGGCCTGGCCCCACGGCCTCTGCGGGAGCAACTGGGCAAGATCCGCAGGGAGCTGCTCACCATCCACCAGGTGCTAGAGCAGGCCGTGCGGCCCCCAGACATGCCTCTCGACCTCTCTGTGAAACGGACGCCCTCCAAGGTGCCCGAGGTGTCCTCAGGGTCCTGGGGGCAACCAGAGCTGGGTTCTGTATTGGCCCAGGGAACCCCTGAGCCACCCAGGATGCTGGGCCCCACAGTGGCTGAGCCTTTCTCTGGCCATACCACCAAGTGTGAGGCTGACTCCAGTGTCCCTCCCCCGGGGCTCCCCCTCCCAGCCCCAGATGACCCTGTCATTCCTGGCAATAGCTGGGGCCCCCGTGGCAGGGCTGGGGGCTCCTGGCCCCCCGAGGCTGTCTCTGGCCTGCAGAGCTCCCCAGGGGCCGAGGTCTGACCACAGCTCGGTAACAAACAGAGCCCCTTCCCCAACCCCATGGACACCACCTGGCACCCCGCCTGCCTCAGCCCCAGGGGCTGAGACCTGGAGCCCGCCCAGCATGCCCGTGAACAGACCCCATCCACCACGGCCGTGGCCTGTCTCTGGGGCCACACAGGGACAGGAGAAAGTCACGGCTTTTTTTATTGATCACAGCTGTGGACATTAAAATAGAAACCACCTTCACACACCTGTCTGAGCCTCCTCTTTCCCTTGCTGCTCCACTGTCACCACCGAACACCTCCCCCTGTGCAAATGTACCAGCCATGGGCATCTGGGTAAGCAGTGTCCCGAGCCGCCCTGCCAGATAGTCACCTTCAGATCCTAACCTGCCTCCAGCAGACTGGGCCCGCCCTGGAAGGGCAGAGTCTGGGGATAGAGTCGGGGGCTTTCCATCGGAAGAGGCAGAGCAAGGAGAAGCAGGTGCATGGGTCAGACCAGCGTGTCAGCACATTGGTGGTGGCAGGGCCTCCAGGCGTGCTTCCAGCTGCTGTTTGGCAGGGCAGCCCTCATGTCAGATCCATGCTGGAGGCTGCTCCCACTGCAGTTAAAAGGTGCTCCTCACATTCTGTGGCCCAGGGCTGCTTGCCCAGCATGGCCTCCACTGGGCCCCTGCCAGCCCCTGCAGTCATGATAGGCATCGGGTGGCCTTCACAGCTCGCTGCCTCCCTCCCAGCACGACCAGGCTAGACGTGGCCTTTCCCACAGGCTGGGGTGGGGGCAGGTAGGGCGGGGTTCCTAGGGGACCCTTGGACCCAGCTAATTACTTCTCTCCCTGGGAATTGGCCCACTCAGGAATAGCCGCGGGGAAGGCAGTTCCTGCCTGTGCCTGGCTCCCCCAAGCTGGACCAGCCGGGCTGGGGCCAGTCAGAGCAGGACCTGTGGCTGCCCCATTAACTGGACTGGGCAGCAGATAGCATCGGCCGTCCTCCCCACCAAGGGGCGTTAAGAGCCAGTGTCCAGAGGGGTGTGTAGGCCAGCCAAGTGGAGAGAGCTGTGAGTTGCAAACACACTGGCCCTCACCTTCCAGGGGCTTCTCAGAAGAGCTGCAAAGGACTGTGGGCTAAGTTAGGAAGTGTCCAGAGAACCCCCAGTTCCTGAGCCTTGGGCCTCCCATTGGCACCTGCAGGTGTCGTGTCTGCTGCTTCCTGATTTCTCATCACGCACAGGGCAAACAGCCTGGCCCTGTTGGGGGAGATCACCCAGCTTCACCGGTGCAGAAATGGAAACAGAGAGACAGGGCCCAACCTGCCCAATTCTAGGGGGAGGGGGACAAGATGGGTCCCTGGAAGTCCTCCACTTGGCCCCTGGTCCTGCTGGGGCTTGGGGAAGGGGGGCGCATTTCATCTGCAGATATTTGCTCTGAGCCTTCTAAAGAGTGAGCCCATGCCTGACATTGCAGAAGGGTGTGGGGAGTGAACGGCTGTGGGGCCTCCCTGGGGAGAGGTTGGTTGCACACACAAGTGGCATCCAGCCAAGTAGGGGCAACGGGAAGAATGGCCCAGAGGCCAGGGCAAAGGCCCCAAGGCAGGAATGTGGCAGCACTGGGGGTCCCTGGGGTTTAGCAGTGGAAGCGGAGTGTCAGGACTCCATAGGGCCCAGTGGCTCCTCCTTGCCCATGTCAATGTGGCCCCTTC
The DNA here is from genome assembly GCA_011751065.1 of Lasiurus cinereus. Lineage (NCBI taxonomy): Eukaryota > Metazoa > Chordata > Mammalia > Chiroptera > Vespertilionidae > Lasiurus > Lasiurus cinereus. The sequence goes on from JAAGEH010002525.1 coordinate 1,810,399, forward strand.
CACTCCCTCAGGCTCTAGTTTCCAACTACAGAGGCAGCTGCTGAAGCTGGGTCCAAAGTCTGGCCGTAGGTAGGAGACCCTTCCTGCTGGCCTCCCTGTGAAAGGGCAGGTGGGGAGGTGTAGGACAGGACCCTGGCCTCATCCCTCGGCTGAAGGAAGTCTCCAGGGACTGTGTGGTATGAATGGGCAGGGGCTTGGGCTGTCCCCAAGAAGGGTCACTTTCCCTGCCTAAAGGAAGGAACGGTTTCATGGACAAATGAGCTTGAGAAACACTCCTCATCTGTCACCCTCACCCCCATCTTGGGACATCTCAATGCCCACACGCTCATTCAGGTCTCAGAGCAAAGTCCACATCAACCTTCATGGTCCATGTCTCCCAGAACTGTATTCCAGGCATCATGCTGGGAAAATAAGACCTAGAGACAGCTGGCTGCTACATTTGCAGGCTGAACCCGGCTCAGGACCTGGTGGAATGGAGTTGGAATCCAGCTCCCTCACCTCCATCCCCACCTTCACTCCTCAGTTGCCTCATCTAGAAAACAGAACGCCAGCACTGCCTGGAAGGGCACAGAGGAACTGAGGCAGCTGCTGCTCGGCACACTGCGGGACATGCTTTCTCTAGCAACCCCAAACTTGGCCCAACCCTAGTAATTTGCTGGCACACCTACCTTCTGGCTTCCTCTCTTTCCTTCTGGGCTTCCCCACCAGCTGGCTGGCTGCCGCCCAGGCCCTTCACTCACTCTGGACCGTCCTGGAGACTTGGCTCACTCCTGGCTGCTCAGGCAGATCCCAGTGCCTGCAGGGCTGAAAGGGGTCCAGAGTCTGCACTGCTCCCCGGATGGCCTGCTCTTCCTGAAAGCTGGAGCTGCTCCCTGCATCTACGGGCTGGACCTTGAGGGACTCTCTCTCTGTCACCTGTCCTGCCCGATGCCAGGGTTCAGGTACTTCGTGCCAGAGGATGTGGCTGAGACAGCTGCTGCACTCATGGTGATCAGTGAACTTGTCCACAGGGCTGTCCACACACTCCAGCACACTTCCCAAGTACCCGAGGAACTGGGTGATGGTGGGCACTTCCGGCCGTTCGGGGGCTGGCTGTGGATGCCCTTGTGTGCTTTCTGAAGCTGTACAGAGCTTCACAGTGGGACCCACTTGGGAGCTGCTGGTCCAGTCTCCAGGCTGGGTCTGGAGTGGTCCTGGTGGGTGGGCCTGGGGTCTACACGGGCTTTGTTGTGAGTGAGAAGTTTGGAGATGCTTAGCTGTTCCGAAGTGCCTGCGAACCTATTGGGTGTGTCCGGAGGGTAATGTTATTGTGGCATACAAGCACCAATGTCAGGTTGACCCTCTCCCTTGGGCTAGGACACCCATCTTCATGGTGTTTGAGGGGCCAGGAAAGCCCTTGGGCATGGTCTCTGGGCCCCAGAGCTAGCTCATGGTGATAGACGCAGGGGACAGCTACATGTAACACTCTTAGCTGTCCTGACCAGGTGGGCTCAGATGGCAGCAGCCCCCTCCTTGTGCATAGGTCCAGCTCTCAGGCCTCCAGACCACCATGAGTGGTAGAGTTCTCCAGGACCACCAACCATATCTTCCTGATCCGGCACATTTGCTGAGCACCTAGTGAATCAGGCCCTGGGCTGGCCTCCTGTCTTCCCTTGGAGAGAATTCAGACTTTGTCAGCAGCCACAAATCAATGACCTCCCAGCCTCCAAAGTTGGGTCCTCCCCATGCCCCAGTTCACTGTGCCCCAGAGCTCACCACTCCCATGTCCACTCAGGCCCTGGCCCTCTGGCTTGGGACCCAGGAGCTTTTGGGACCAGCAGATGAAGCCTGGAGATCTTTGGCGGGTTGGACAAGCTGCCAACACTTATCTAGGCAGGATCTCCCACCAAATGCCCCAGTCCCGGTCTCCTAATCAGGCACAGGCAGGGAGGGTGCGGCTGGGCTGGGTGTCCTGGACAGGGGTGCGGCTCCTCATAATCCCCATCCTCAGAGATGCCCCAGGTCCTGAGCCTCCTGCAACCTCTCTTGGACCAGCTGAGGTAAAGGGAGGCAGAGGAGGGGCTACCCTGGGTATCACATGGCTGGATGGGGAGCCTTTATGTCCCTGGCCACTCATCCCCTGTGAGACTATCTCACAGGCTGTCTGATCATTCATTTTCTCCTCTGCAAACCAGGACTAAACAGCTCCAAATTCCTGGACAGAGGTGCTGGGGGCGTTCCAGGCAATGGTCAAATCTAGGAGAGCCTTCCTATGAAGACAGATTCCTTCTAATTAAAAGCAGCAAGGAAATGAGGCCCCAAAAGGGTGTGAAAGTGGGGGTGACTGAGTCTGATGCCCAGACAGGCTCCTAGTGCCAGCAAGAGGTCTTCATGGGGAGGGGACAGTGACTGGTCCTGCTCCTGAAGGCTGATGATGTCTATCACCAGGATATTGGGATCTGTAGTTTTTAGGCCATTCACCTCTGATAAAGATTCCCTCCATACGTTGAGCCTCTGTGGGTGGAGGCATTAAATGGGTCAATGTAAAACATGTGCAGAAGGTGCTCAATAGTTGTTGCTACTGGTGTTAGGGTATTATACCCCAGAGCAGAAGAGGCAAGAAACACTCCTGAGATCAGATCAGAACGCTGAAGCCTCTGGACTGGTTCTCTGCGGCCCAACAGTTTCCTAGCCCACCTGTCTCTGGGGCGTGGGTGGGAGTGGGTGAGATACCAGTGTTCCAAGGGGCCAGCCTGAGGCGGGGGAGGCAGCTCTTTCTGGAATTACACATAGGGCATAGGTGTCCTTTCACCCTGGGAGGGTGGGGGACCTTAAAGCCTGGGTCCCTCAAATGAGGAAAACCACGGAGGTTCAGCAAATGTTGGAAGGTGGAGGAATTGGAAGGCAAGGGTGTTGCAGATGGATTGGAGGGGCCACAAGGACGCTGGGGTGGGGGCACAAAGACACTCTGTGGGGCACAAGGTTGCTACAGGGAGGGACAAGGACGCTGTGATGGGGGGAGGGGGACAAGGATGATGTGAGGAAGGAAAAACATGGAAACTACAAGCGCCTGCCCCGGGCTCTGGGAACAGGAACGTTGCATGCGCGGAACACTCGGGCAAGGCCAGCGGGCAGCCCGAGAGCCTTTGGGGGCCGGACCGTCGCGCGGCAACGTTGGGAGCCGGCGGAAATGGGGCTCGTGTCCCGAGGCACCGCCACAGCGGGGCTGGGGACTGCGACTGCTGTCGACCGCTCTGGCCAGCCCAGCGCAATCCCCAGCCTCATCCCGAACCCACCGCCCGAGGGTACGACTCTAGGGAGCAGCCGGTGAGCATTCACGGGGAGGGCTGAGGTCCGTGCGGTGCGACCTTGGGGAGCCCCCCCCCCGCGTCCGGCCCCAGGCCCGGGGCTGTGGCCCCCACTCCCTGGTTAGGGCGGGACCAGGCGTAGGCGAAGGAGCGGAAGGCTCGCCCGGAGTCTTCTCCCGGGCCGGCGCAGTCCTCCTGCCACTCGGAGCCTCCGTTTCATCATCATTAAGATGGGGACGCCGCCGGCCAGGGCTGGCCTGCGCTTTAGGAGGGCAGTGAGCGGCCCCCCGCGAGCTCCCCGCTCCTAGTCCCTCTCCGGGAGGCGGTTCCCCAGAGCAGGTGGGTTTGTGACCGGGCCACGTGGGTGCTCTTGGTGGGGAATCTGGGCCCAACACCATGCGGGGTGAGGGCGCCTGGCCAGTGGTTCCCGCTTGGCCAACCCAACTTGGGGCTTGCGGTGGACTCTTGGGAAGGGCACCCGGGTCAGAGAAACTGGCTGGCAGCACTTTATATTTGTCCCTGGCTGCAGTAAAGGGCAAACAGCAGAATCCTAGATTCGTGGCCATTCTTCAGAAACGAGAGAGGGAAAGGCACTGTTCACAACACATAGGGGAAACATTTTTTAAAACACAAACAACATAGAGTGAAAACTAATTCTTGTGAGCTGTTGAGGAGCAGTGCCTGGGAGGCCTCACAGAGGAGGGTTATAGCAGGTCAGATGCCCTGACCAGCTGTGCCTGGGCTTTTTCCCGGAGTCAGTTTGTGCTAAGGATGATGGAGGGGGCAGGGCACCTCTACTTCATCAGGTAGACTGGCCTCTGCTTCTGTGGGGCACGCACCCAGAGATCCCGACTGATCTGGGAATGGACTGTTTCATAAGGGAACTTGGTGCCATTTCTAACAGAGGAGGCTTTTCTAGATATGGGCCCTTGTTTTTGTTGTCTGTTTTTTTTTTTTAGTCTTTAAAGGTGTGCATGTTGCCCAAGTTACTGCCCTGCTTTCTCGAATCTGCACCTCTGCTATCGATCGCCTGCTCTTTCATCTCTTTCTGGCTGTCTGATCTGAGCAGACTTCTTTGTGCTCATCACTCCCAGAGGCTGCGGTGGGAGCCGGGATGGGAATTTGCTCCGTAATCTGTTAAGAGTTCTTTCTCACTGCCCCGCGGGTAAGAACAACTTCTGCTCTCTGCTCTTCCTTAGAGCTGCTTCTTTTTTCCCTTTCTTCCTGTCCTTTCTTTTCTTTTCTTTTCTTTTCTTTTTCTTCGTAAACTTTGTAGATGAAGCATAATGTATACAAGGCAACAGATTTTCCCAAAGTGAGCATTCCCTGTAGTCAGTTTCCCTCAGAACACCTGTTCGCTGTCCGTCCAGTTGTGCTTCTTCAACAGTGAACTCCCCTGCCCCCACTTGTAAATAGCTGCCTGGTTGGAAGAATACTTCCCGAATGAGCAGTTTCCTTAGCTCTTGGGAAAGTCATCCCCACAAAGGCTATGATGGTGTCATCTGGCTGAGCTGGTATGCCCTGACAGGCTGGCACTGAGAGGTTTGGACTGTACTGCCTGGTCCACATGGCAGTTGTCAAGCCAGACACACCAGCACAATCCCCAGCCTCATCCCGAACCCACCAACGCGGGACCAGGCGTAGGCAAAGGAGCGAAAGGCTCTGTGCCTCTCAGGAGGGCAGTCCCTGCAGAAGGCTCTGGAAGACAAGTTGGTTCTGGATGCCTTTGATGATGGCTACAGGGATCTGGCTCCAGGCGGCTACACTGTTGCCTGCCCTCCCTGGTCACTGGGGGTGGGGCCTTTGGACTCAAAGGGGCCCTTTCAGCTGGAACCCATAACTGTGAGAGGCCCTTTTCATAAGCTGGCTGAAGAGGCCTCGACTCTCCGGTCACAAGCTGGGCTACCTGCAGGGGAGAAGAGCAGCTGCATCAGTAGCCTCTTAAACCCTGGCATTTGTGTCTGTGTGAGGTCTCCCAGTGCCCCCTGGTCCTCAGGAAAAGGCTCCCTGTGCCTCCCGCAGTGTTACACTGCCCCACCATGAATGTGTGTCTCTTTCCCCTTATCCCCAAGGGCCTGGTGATCCTGGAGGTCCAGGCTTAGTCCAAGGCCTGTGTTTTCTCCCTCCAGTATAGGCTCCAACTTGAGGGTCTTAGCTCAGTGTGGCTGCTCTGCCCTTTATGCTGTTGAGGTGGGGGCCACCAGTGTCAGAGAAAAGGCATACTTCAATATGAATGCCCTCAGTCCAGACTTAATGAGGTCCTGCTGGGTCAGGCCCCATCTTGGAGGGGCTCAGGTGGAAGAATGAGGTGATTGCTGAGAAACCCTCATCCCCAGTGAGCTTACTTCTGGGCAAGTTAAGGCTCAGGGTCCCACAAAATTCAGGAATTTCAGCCACTTGATGATGTTCTTGTTGCTCAGAGGCCATGTGAGGGCAGCGAGAGGCCAGGAAGGCTGGTGTCCCTCCTGAGAGGAGATGATGGTGTCTTTCCATTCCCCAGGGCTAGTGAACTTCTACCATTCCCACTTGTGATAGCTACATGATTGGAAGAATACTTCCCAAAGAAGGTGCTCAGCTGTGACAAGAGGAAACACTCCCCTGTTGGAAGCCCTTCCCTGAAGTGGCACGTGGATGGGGCTCCCAGGGCAGGATGGGCATGGCTTTAAGCTTGAGGTCAGGGTACAGGCAGAAGCCCTGTGAGAGAAGAGCCTGTTCTCTGAGCACTGAGTCTCCTCCAGGAGGCTCACTGGGCAGTGAGGGTGGCTCAGGTTACCAGGCATATTTCTAGGCATCTTCTGGGGTGTTTGCACCAGTGCCCACAGCCACCAGCAGTGTGCACATGTCTGGTTTCCCTCAGCCCAGCAGCAATTTGTTTAAATTTTCAACTTTATTCTTGTTAGCTTAGTTAATAAATCAAGGTTGTTTAGAGTTTTAATTTGCATTACTTTAATTGTTAATGAGACTATACTTTCCCAGGTGCTACACATAAAAAACTAAACAGTGTCTTTAAAAACAAAAGTTAAAGCCTTTTGTTTATCTTCAAAACCCCTGTGAGTGGTACTGAGCAGGTCATGTAATAGCCTGCTTGTCTCTGAAATGGGGGAAAGCATTGACCTGCCTTGGGACGGGGATGAGGGATGATTTGGGGCCTGTCTCACAACAGCCCAGGGCAAAGTGAGGCCAGCGCCCATGGAAGACGGACAACTGGGGACCCACATCAGCCTCTATGGCCAATCTCAAAACTGGGTTACTCCAACCAGTGGGGTTTGTGCCACACATTGGCCAAGGCCTATAGCCACAGGGATGCCAGCCACCATGGAGCCATGAAGGCATAGTATTGGTGACAGCAGCAACTCTGAACTAAGCCTCTTCCGTCTCTTCCAGTGTCCCCAGCATGGTGCTGAAGGCTTTCTTCCCTACATGCTGTACCTCAGCAGACAGCGGCCTACTGGTTGGACGGTGGGTCCCCGAGCAGAACAGTGCTGTGGTCCTGGCCGTGGTGCACTTTCCCTTCATCCCCATCCAGGTCAAGGAGCTCTTGGCCCAGGTGCAGCAGGCCAGCCGAGTAGGTGTGACTGTGCTGGGCACCTGGTGCCACCGTCGGCAGGAGCCCGAGGAGAGCCTGGGCCATTTCTTGGAGGGTCTGGGCGCCATCTTCTCCCATGAGCCCTGGCTCCAGCTGTGCCGGGAGAGGGGCAGCAAGTTCTGGAGCTGCAAGGCCACCCACCAGCAGGTGCCTACCTCCTCTAGTGCCCCTGGTGAAGACCAAGTCATGCTCATCTTCTATGATCAGCGCAAGGTGCTACTATCTCAGCTGCACCCGCCCACAGCTCTACCTGACCACCAGGCTGGGGATGCCACGGCCAGCACTAGGGGCCTGGCTGCTGTCTTCGACACAGTGGCACGAAGCGAGGCACTCTTCCGAAGTGACCGGTTTGATGAGGGCCTCGTGCGGCTGAGCCACTGGCAGTCAGAGGGTGTGGAGGCCAGCATTCTTGTGGAGCTGGCCAAGCAGGCCTCGGGGCCCATCTGCCTGCTGCTGGCCTACCTGCTGTCACTCATCTCCGCTGCCAGCACCTGTCGGTAGGTACCCTGGGGCCAGGGTAGGAAGGAATCAGACTCCTAAGTCCTAGGCCCACCCCCTCAGTGTGAAGGCCCAGACAGGGAGGGCTATTTGGAGGCTCATAGCTGTCCTCCACACTTCAGCCTTCCCCTATTTCCTCTCCTGGTATCTCAGAGGGCATCCTGGTGGTGGCTGCTGTTCTGGTAACCCTCATTCCTGAGGAAGAGCCAGGGTTCTTGGCAACTGCGTATGACCCACAGGGCAGGGATACTGGGTGAACCTCAGCTCCAGCCCTTGAGAGGGAGGTGAGACAATGGACAGACTGGGTTGTTGCTGGCTGAGGGCTAATGTTTGCCTGTCTGGGAGTTGTTCATCCTCCTAAACATATAGGCCCACCCACTTCCCTGTCCCCAGCACCAGCAGGGCAAACACCAGCTGTGGGTGTATCCACTCACTGACAGTCATGGGTGTGGTGTGGTGGTCTTTAGCCTTGGCCACTCAGGAATTACCTGGAACACTCCTGGCTGCAGGGAGTCAAGGGATTTATAAAAGCCCTAAGGGCCCTGGGAAATGCTGGGGCAGCACCAGAGTGTTCTGGCTGGGCTGTAAGGGCCCTTCTCTATGATAAGCCATCTGTCTGGTAGGGGAGCACCCTCTCCCCTTAGGTCTAGGGGTTTAAGTTGTCTGGTTTGGGAACTGACCTTGCCTGCTCATCAGGACAAGGCCTGTTCTTCAGAGAGACCTTGGCAGCTGTGTGTGGACATGCCTTAGATTGGTAGCTGCAGGGAATGGGTGGGTTTCAGAGCTTCATGATTCCCTTGGAATGAACTATGTGAAAGTATGTCTGAGCCTCCCTACAATTTTGGGGAAAGAAGATTCTTAGCTTTTAACAGCTTTCAAAGGACCCAGAAATGTTAATAACTACTCATGTGCCCCAAATTTGGATTAACCCATCAGTCAGATGTTGGTCAAGGACTGGTGGTGGTTATGAATGAGTCATGGCTGTCACTGTGCAGTAGTGAGCCATGTGTTTCCCCCAGGGCAAGCCCAGGGATGCTGTTGGGGCCTCGGCTGCCCAGGGCTGGTCTGAACCTTGGGGAGACTGCTGTGCAGACAGGAGTCTGTGCAGACAGTGCGAGGCTACCTTCCATTTGATTGGAGTTGGTGGGGAGAAGAAAGGAAGTATGCTGAATGCATTTCATTTCTTCTTTTTAAAATCTCTTTTTAAAATATATTTTTATTTATTTCAGAGAGGAAGAGAGAGAAAGATAGAAACATCAATGATGAGAGAGAATCATCGGCTGCCTCCTGTTATGCCCCCTACTGGAGATCGAGCACCCAATCTAAGCATGTGCACTTGTCTGGAATCGAATCCAGGACCCTGCAGGCCAACACTCTATCCCACTGAGCCAAACCAGTTAGGGCCATTTATTTCTTAATTTATTATATTTTTCATTTCTTGGATTTGGTTCATAGCTCTTGGGTTGGAGATGAAGCCTTTAAACTTTTCAAGGTTGGACCTCTTTCTTCTGAAAAGTCCAAATGCAGCTGGTTGGTGACTCTATATTTTGCAACAGCCCTTTCTCTTTTCCTGCCAGTAGCAAGGTTGTAAGTGGAAAAGGATTCTGGGCATGGCTGAGTTGCAGTCCCACACTTTCTTCATCTTTGCTTGCAAGCGTGTACCCTCAACGTTTGAATGTCTGTGGAAGTACCCCAGTGCTTTCTTTGCCTAGAGAGAAATCAGTCTCATTGGGAGTCCAAGTCAGCCCAGAGACCCCTGACGAGGATCACTCATTAAGCACAGCAAGGTGCTAGGTGACAATACAGTGCTTTCGCTCCACTACAGGGGTACATTTGGCCTAGAATCAGCTCTTTGTGAGGTGCTTGGGCACCCAGTTAATGGTTGTGAATGTACCATGAGCCCCACTGGACTGCTTATCTGGGCCCTCCCACCTGTGTTCCTGCCCTGCTGAGTTCACAAGTGTGGCCATCGATGTTTGGTGCCACCCGGGTGTGGCTGAGCCTGGCTTCCTGTCTGCACAGTGAGGGGTGTTGGTAACAGTAAGGCAGCCCTTGCTCCTGGTAGGCAGGAGAGCCACAGGAGGAACTGAAGATCCATCCATCTCTGCTCCTTCACAGGGTATTCAAGCTGTGGCCACTGTCCTTCATCTGGAGCAAGCTCTCCACGTGCGAACAGCTCAGGCATCGGCTGGAGCAGCTCACATTCATCTTCAGCACCCAGAAGGCCGAGAATGCCTCGCAGCTGATGAGGTTCGGGGCCTTCCCTGGGTCTACTTGGCAGTGGCCGGATGTGCAATAGGCCAAGCCCCTGCTCCATCCCCTTCTCTGCACCAGGCCGCCCTCACTGTCCACTCCTGTTGGACCCCTCCTTCCAGGAAGGCCAACATGCTTGTCTCCGTGCTCCTTGACGTGGCCCTAGGCCTCACGCTGTTGTCCTGGCTCCATGGGAAAGACCGCATTGGGCAGCTGGCTGATGCCCTTGTTCCTGTGGCTGATGTGAGTTGGATAGGGTGGAGCCATGTCTGTACTCTAATCCCTGTTTTCCTGGGGTAGGGGTGGGACCCTTCCTGGGGGCAGCAGAAGCCTCTCAACCACTAGAGTAGCTCTTCCCCTCCACGTTTTGTGGCCACAAGAGCAATCCTTCTCACTGACTCCAGACCAGTTCCCTAGGAGCCATGGAGACTTGGATCTTCCAGGTGCCCACCTTCCCAAGCAGGGTCAAATTGTAGCCTCTGGCTTTTAGCTTCTCTTCCTGAAGGTGGCCATGTCTGGGGGCTTCCTTGTGGTCAAGGCTTTTAGGGGGAACCCACCTCCCTGGGCCTAGCCCATTGTCATAATGTTCCTGTTGCCACCCCCAGTGCATGACTTTCTGCTCTCCTGGCTTCCTTTTGGGTTGGAACCTCTGCATGATCAGCATCATGAAAACCTGTGTGTTCAGGGCTGTCTGTGTGCGCGGTTGAGCTCTGGCCTCCCATCCGTCAGTGGTCACTTCACTCCCAGCATTGGTTCTGCAGTTCCCATGCTGAGAACCAGAGATACCAGCTCATCTGCTATGTCTTGGACTTGCCCTGCACATCTGGGCAATGTTTCCAAGGCCTAGGTGCTACTTTCTTCCTTCCTTTTTGCCACGTCATCCTTCTAGGTCCCCCTGCTGCATTCAGCTTCTCTGTCTTCCTTCCTCAGAGTCAAAGACCGTCACTTCTGTTGGGAGCTTGTCTTCCTGGTTAGGGCAATCCCTCTGGCCTCTTAAGCTACCCATCAGCCTCTTCAGGGGCCTTCTGTAACTGAGGCATGACTGGGTGGCCCTTGTGTTTTCATCCTCCTCTGGCTGTTATCAGCATCCAGCTTTGGTTGCTTACTGGGTCTGCTTGTGGCTGGACCAGACTCTGTGGGCAGGAGACCTCACAGGCTAAGAGTGTCCGTAGCTTCTCAGAGTGACCCAGCTTAGAGGAAGGAAAAAGGAGGGGCTGGGGGCTGGGAAAGGGGCTTGGCTACTTTGCCTGCTCCTCTGTGCTCTGCCTGTGGCCAACTTCACCCTAGACCTCCTTTCTGTGAAACTGCTCAGAAATATAAATATTTAATTAAAAAATGAAAGCCTCTTCCTGCTGCCAAGCTCTTATCCTTTAAATATTAAATATGCTCTATTTATAAAGAATTTTTTGTTACCCTTCTCACTGCTCCTGATACAGCTGAGGTCTTCACACGGGGTTGGGAGAGGCCTGCAAGGCAGGTGGGGTTGAGGGTAGGGATGGTGGTGGTGGCATACCTCTGACTGTAAGGCAGGGATGTCACTACTGTGGCCACAGCATTGGCTGAGTCCTCAGGACCTGCTCACTGGGGCCGGCATAGCACACGAACATTAGCTTTCCTCCTAGGGCAGCCAGGACACTCACTGGTCAGCTTCATTGCTTGCTGGTGAAGGTCCCTGTGTTGTCTCTGGCCCTCATTCAACATTGATCTTGACTCTGAGTCCCCATTTATCCTTCCCTTTAGAGGATCCTCCCATCCTCCCATCTGCTACCTGAACCCCTGACAGACTGGACTCTCATCTGAGGTCATCCATCCGGGGCAGGCCCAGGCCTCTTCTGTGGCTGCTGGTGGTGGGTGGATCCTTGGTGGAGAAAGACTGGGTGGGTCCACAAGCTATCCCTACAAGGTTCACAGTGAGCCTGAGTTTCTACCATATCCTGGAGCCTGGGGCTAAAGGCTTCTAGGGGAAAAGTGGTCAGAGTGGTGAGATGGGGCAAGGATGCTTTATTCTGAGGTTGATTCCCATCAGGGGCTACCTGTTCAGAAGGCCAGAAACAGACTATTGGCATCATAAGTTGTGCCTCTCAGCCCCGAAACCCAGAATATCTGTGAAGAGGGGTTCCATAGCCAGGCAAGTATGGGAAATCCCATGTACCCATCATGATAGAAGATGGCTGTGCAAACGCGTAAAGAAGGGAGCCCGGGCTATGTCTGCCCTGCACAGACGGGCTGGCCCAGTTTGTGGACAGCATGCCCCTGTGTCCTCACAGTGGGTGGCTGAGGAGCTGCAGCACCTGCTGCAGTGGCTGATGGGCGCACCCGCTGGGCTGAAGATGAACCGGGCACTGGACCAGGTGCTGGGCCGCTTCTTCCTGTACCATATCCACCTGTGGATCAGTGAGTGCTAGGGGTGGGTGGGCCATGGGACTTCCTAGGGATCCCTGACTTGGCTCCTAAAGCCTGTGCCCTCAGGGACACAGGCCCTGGTTGAGCAGGGCAGTGGGGCCCAGGCCTGGCACCATCCCCTTGGTCCCTGCTTCCTGCCTTCTTGGTGTCCAGACCCTGCTGTTCTAGGCTGGCTACTCTACTGCGGGATGGCCAATGGCATAGTCTGTCACTCACAGTTTCCAGAAGATTCAGGCATCATCCTCAATGAGGACTTGTGGGGGATCAGGATCTTCTTGAGCATCCTCTCAGGGCTGACCCCCCTCCTGCCAGGCTACATCCACCTCATGTCCCCATTCATCGAGCGAATCCTGTGGCATATGGGCCTCTCAGCCTGCCTGGGCCTGACAGTTGCCCTGTCTATCCTGTCGGACATCATTGCCCTCCTCACCTTCCACATCTACTGCTTCTATGTCTATGGTGCCAGGTGAGTATGTGCTCCCCACCCCTGTAGGCTAGACCAGTGCAGCCCTCCATACCCTGAGCACCAGAGACAGGCCTTGGGGTTGAGTTACTACAGGGGTGGTGCAGTACCCAGGCCCAGGCATGATGGCATCCATGTCCTACAGGCTGTACTGCCTGAAGATCTGTGGCCTTTCCTCACTCTGGCGCCTATTCCGAGGGAAGAAGTGGAATGTTCTGCGCCAGCGGGTGGACTCCTGCTCCTATGACCTGGATCAGGTATTGGGAAGGATGCAAGGGAGGGTGCATCCTGGCCTCAACTGGCTAGTGTGACCTTCCAGCTCCAGTCCAGCCAACCCCTGTAAATGAGCCTGGCCAGTGCAGCTGCTTAGGCACCATGAGGAGGCAGCCTGCTCCTGTCCTGCAGCTCACTTGCCACAGGGTTGGCATCAACCCCGGGGACCTGGGGAGTCTGCAAGATGCATGGTTATGTGGGGCCCTCAGTGCAGAACCTTATCCCACATGGAAGCCATCTGCTCCCAAGAGGCTACTGGGTCCTAGGGAATCAGCGGTCAGCAGGCTCTATAAGTGACTTGGCAATGGGCCCTGGACATGACTCTAGGCATGGGACCCTGGAGGTGACCCAGGCAGTGGTTCTGCTTATCCCATTAGCTTGCTCAGACCTAACACATGGGACCTGAGTGCTGCCCTCCAGGGCGTGTCTTTTTTTGCATGATATTCACAACCCTTTGTCTTTGGTGTATGTGGCTATACACCTTATTGGCTGGTCCTCTCTCTGTCTCCATCTCCCAGGCCTCATTGAGTCTGGAGGGCACGCATTCATTCACCCCCGTACTGGAGAGAGCTCATCAGCAGGCTTTCATCAGTTGTTTCAGGAAGCCAGTGTCCTACCAGCAGGCATTCCCTTTTTGCTCAATTATAGCGTGGGCTTGGTGGGGAGGGAAGCAAGGGTGTGGCAGTGCTGTGGGGGCTGTCCCCAGTGTAAGCTCCAGCTGATGCCGAGGGTCTCCTTCTCCTGGCAGTTGTTCATTGGGACTTTGCTCTTCACCGTCCTGGTCTTCCTGCTGCCCACCACAGCCCTGTACTACCTGGTGTTCACCCTGGTGAGCTATGGGGGACTCTGGGCATGATACCTGGCCGAGGGGCCTTGCCCGCAGTGCTTAGAGTGGCTGCTGCCAGATGTGCCTGCCAGCCTGGCAATTATGGGCAGGCTGTAGGCCATATGAGATATGGCTGTTCTAAACTCTCTGGGCAGTGTGTGCTGGGCCCTGGAGTACATGAGGGTTCTACCCTGGGGGCCATCACCCACCGTTCTGGGGCACTTAGCTGCGTACAAGGAAGACAGGACCCATGGTGGGCGGGTCATAGTGGTAGTCTTCCCGTGTCTGGCATGGGGTGGGGACTCAGATAAAGGAAGGAGCAGCATCTAGGTGACATGGGTTGAGGGACCAGTGATTTATTTCCCTGGATCAGAGCACCGCCTTTTCTGACCTAGTGGGAAGGCCAACCTCTCCTGCCTTCTGCTTCCCTGCCACCTGAGCTTGCGTCTTAGGTTTGGAACAGGATTAGTACCCTCCTCAGAATGGGATACATGCTCTCCCAAGGCTCCTGAGTCCCTGGTCATCCTTCTCTGGCCATTGTCCTGGATCAGAGGCCCTGAGCGCTGTCTATGCTGCAGCTCCGGCTCCTGGTGGTCACTGTGCAAGGTCTGATTCATCTGCTTGTGGACCTTATCAACTCCCTGCCGCTGTATGCACTCGGCCTGCGGCTCTGCCGGCCCTACAGACTCTCAGGTAGGTCTGTGCTCGGTGAGCTGGCACACCTGTAGGCTCTGCAGAAACATCAACTGCACCATGTGTGCCTCCTGCCTGGAAGCGGTGGTGTGCATGGGGTGGGTGGGAAGGAAGGATAGAGACTCTTGGTCCCAGGCCGTCTGCTATACCAGTTGCCTGCACTGAGCTGGAGGTAGAGGACTCAGCTGGTGCTCAGGTTTCAGAGGCCACAGGGATGATACTTCCTTTTTTTTTACCATTTTCTGTGACAAGCGTGAATATCTTCCCTTGAGGTCTGTTTCCAGTGGTATAGGTAGTACCTGCATGTGGCTCAGAGAAGATGTGTACTTGGGTGGTTGTGTGGGGCTGTGTGTGCCTGCTGGTAACTCTCAGTTTTGGAGGCAACATGCCAGGATGGAAGATGCTGAGCTGGCCAGATCTGTATGACAAGACGCACTCCTACCTGGTACCCAGCAGACCACTATCTGCTAGGACAACGCCTCTCATCCCAGCTGCCCCCGGTCATCCCTTGTGCAATTGGCTGGCCATTTTTATGCTGATACTAACTACTGGGTTGGCCACAGGCCCCTAAGGGGAGGCTGTTCCCCCCAGTTAGTCACAGGGTTATGGGTTGGTATAGGGGCTTTGAACACAGGGCACTTGGAGAGTTCTAGCACACCCCCTGTCCAGCAGTTCAGGTGGCCCCCAAATTGACCACAATGCCCAGGAAGCCCTGACCCCAGTTTGCAGCCTGGGACACCCAAGAGCTTATTGTGGTTGCTCCCAGCCAGCTCAGACCCAGAGGATGTGAATATGAGTGTTCCACGGTTTTGGACCTAAAGTCTGTCTGCTGGATGCCCCCTAAACCCTCTTTACAAGGCTCTTTCCCTACAAGTGGCCAGGCCAGGGATCCATCTACTGTGCTGCCCAGGTTCACTCAGCCCCCAGCCTACACCTCAGAATGTCAGTGCAACACAAGTGGAGAGACCAAGACTTATTACCCTCCCCCGCCATACCCTGGCTCACTGCCAGTGTAGAGTTGTTTTAACTTCACATTAAAGGCCCCAGATGCCGCTGTCTCCTCTCTTCTTCCCTGAATTTGCCTTGGGCCTCTTCATCAAATAATAATTAGCTCCTATTTCTCGTTTCAAAAAACCTTCGGCCTGGGAACCCCTAGGCTTGGGTGTCCAAACTGCAGGCCAGGGGCGTAGTAGGTCCCAATTGGCCACACACATAGAATTTGGAAGACATTTAGATGCCAGTAGGACAGCCACCACCCAGCAAGTGCCCGTTGGCTCTGTGGGAAAACCCACATCTCATTTGGAAAATAGCACAAACTATGCTCCACTGCTAGCCAGACTCAGTTTTTTCCTCTCAGTGGATTTGTGCAGGAAGCTTTGATACTGGCCCAGCAACCCATTTAAAGAGGCATATGGAAGGACAGGCAGGGCAGAAGAGCTCAGGCAGCCCTCTGAGTGCTGCCCAGAGGTTAAGGAGCCTTCACTGCCAGAGCTCCTCTGTCCACACCTTCCTCTGCTGACAGAGGAGGAGGTTTGATGGGGGTTGTCTTCTGGACCCTGGGAGCCTGGAAGTCCACTCCCCTCCTCAGGAACACCTTGCTCTTCTAGCCGGCGTGAAGTTTCAAGTCCTGGAGCATGAGGCTGGCAGGCCCCTCCGCCTCCTGATGCAGGTAAGGCCTCTGCGTGCCCCTAACATTGCTGTCTGTGGACAGATCCCTCTCCTTACCCCATGATTCTGCCCAGTGTTCCTGGGCAGCTGGGATCAGGCCCCTCTTTGTTGCCCTGGTTTAGAGCATCATGGGCCCAGGGTAAAAGTACAGGCAGGAGGGCCAGCAGAGCTAAGCGGTTCAGCCCAAAGGGAGATTTTCCCATCCCTAAGGCCTCTGCACTGTGATCACCTCAGCCTGGAACTTCCCCAGTAGGGCCCATGGACAAGATCCCCTGCATTGTCAGATGCATTTGGCTGTCTAGAGCTCCTGCCTACTTGGCTATGGGTCCCTGAATCCTGCCCTGGGCTCCAAGAGCTCTTGTTCCAGGCAGAACAGCTCAAATTTGGTGAAGGTATTGGGACACACATCTGTTCTCTGTTGGGCCCTTTCATCTGAAACAGTCTTGGGGCCCTGGACCTTTAGGAGGGAACAGGCTACTTGCCAGGTGATCCCCCACCCCCCACCCCCCTGGATGATTCACTGGGTACCAGTGTTGGGTCCAGGCAGGTGGGGTGGCCTGAGGGTCATTGGGAGAAGAGGTCAAATGAGGCAACCAGTGCCCTGTGTGGTTTTCTCATGTGAGGTGTGTCCCTGAGAAGGCTCCTGGGAATTCCATGGGTCCTGGAGTGGAGGGGTCTGCACTCTGCCAGCCCAGCCCACTCTCCTCCCTGTGGCCTGCTCAGAACAGGTCATTCCCTCCCGAGCTGCTCATCCTACCCCATGGGCCACAGGGGAGAGCACAACTGGCAGAGCTGGCCCCAGGGATACCCCTCACTCCCATGTGAGGGTTTTTGAGGCCTAGAGAACTCAAGCCCTAGGGAGTTGGGGGCTGACTACTACTCTTATGCTTCCAGATCAACCCCCTGCCCTACAGTCGTGTGGTACACACCTACCGACTCCCCAGCTGTGGCTGCCATCCCAAACACTCCTGGGGTTCCTTGTGTCGCAAGCTATTCTTCGGGGAGCTCATCTACCCCTGGAGGCAGAGAGGGGACAAGCAGGACTGAGGTACCCCGGCCACCAGCCTGCCCAGCAACATTGCATATGGTCAACCCTCAACCCTGCCAGAGTGGTGTTGACTGTCAGGTAGCATGTGGCCCTGCACTCTACCTTCCCTGCCCCTGTTCATCTGGGACCTCTGCAGGCCCTACTGGGCCTTGCCTGTCACATATCCTCCCAACTATGAGGTTGAATTTGAGGTCATAGGGGTGGCCAGCCTGGTCAGCTGGCCTGTGCTCCATAATGAGCTCTGTTTGCCTCAGGACCCACTTCCAATCTGTTGGCGATGGCACTGTTATCCCAATGCCCTCCAGCCCCCCATGTCTACCAAGGAGCCCCACCTCCCTGATTCTTCTCAGACCTAGACCCTGTCCAGGAGGGATTTATAGAGCCCCACCTCTGCCCACCATATCCTTTCTCAGTGGGGTGAGTTGATAGGTCTGGCTGCTCCATGGTAATCCAACTCTGGTATGGGTGGAGGGACTCCTCCCAGGTTGCACTCAACACTTCCTGAGACTTTGACCCCCAAAGAATCTCCTTCCTTAGGGGTTTTTCTGCAGATGCACTCCAGAGTCCCTGACACCTCTCAGCTGCCTCAGTGGAGCAGTGGCCAGTATGGGGATCCAGGCAATTACTGACCCCAGGGCCAAACCAGCAGCCGCAATGAGGCAGGCCCCTCCAGGAAGCTGGATAGCAGTACTCCTCATGCCTTAAATTGCAGTGTTACTTGTGATGCTCCCCGGGAGATTGCTTTGCAGGAGGAGCCAACCAATGCCATTGAGAATCCCTGTGTGAAGCCAGGCCATGTGGGATGCTCAAAGCTGCCTTGCTAAAAGCTGAGTGCCCACCCACCCAGCTGCCCATTTCTGGCCACATACCTGCCCTGTGTCCCTGCAGGAACAGCCCCTTTGGCTAAATCTTCTATTTCCCCTCACTGGCTTGCAGAAGCAGGCAGCTTCTGGGCAGATGCTTCTGTAGCCCCTGGGGAGGGGTCCTGGCACTAAGGCTGCATCTGCCTGCTGGCTGGCTGTAGAATCTGTGTGGGTGTGAGCCACAGCATCTCCAGGGTGAGGAAACTTGAAGATACGATGGCATTATATGTATGCCATAGTCAGGGGGTAGGGGTGGGAGCGGTACACTTCCTGTTCATTGTGGGCACTCAGAACTGTCCACTTCTGCCACTCACACTCCTTGAGTGCAGATCATAGTAGGGGTTCCTGTGGAAGTTCTCACCAGCCCAGCAGTTTTTCCCTGATGTGACATTAAAGATTCTTGTGTTTGAGTGTGATGCTCTGCCTTCTCATGTCCTGTGTGCAATGGGTCTGGGGGGCTTTCTTCTCCTGAGGTGGTAGGACAGCTGGTTCCCATTATTTGTTCTGAGATGACTACCACACCTTTTCTGGTGATGCCAAGATGGGGGCACTGGGCATCCTGTCTCTTGGAGCAGGACTCTTCAGGTCTAGTGAGTGGGTGTATAGGTTCTGACCCTTAAGGATGTCCTAGTGTAAGTGGGTGGACGTAGGACCACTTGCTTTCTTGTTTTAGCCTTGTCCTTGCATGGGGGTCTCCCACAGTAGGGGTGCACGCCTTCCTGTCGTTGAGGGGTGAGCTGCTCCTGGCTCTGATGAATATGTCATCACCTGAAACTTGAGGACCCTGCACAGGCACTCCCTGACTGTCCTACAGCCTCCAGGAATCCTCAGTGGCCTCTTCTGCATCTGTTGTCTTGGCTGTATAGAGAAGGAACCAGCCCAGAAAAGTGACTCAGCAACTCCCACTCCTGCACCTCCACCCTCAGAGGTCCCACATGGGACCTGGTGGGCAGAGAGTGCACCCCAGTGCCTGCTAAGAATGGCCCTACAACAGCATTTCTGGAAGTTGCTGAGTTCTTTCCCACTCTTCCTGGCCAACTTGCTTATCCTTTGCCTACTTTTGTGCCTTTATTCCTCCTGTCGGGCTCCCATCAGGTGAGGGTCCTGCCATGTGGCCCAAACTACTATAAGATGGTAGCCACATCACAGGCCAGCCTGGCAGCTGTCACCTGTGCCAGGTGCTAGACTACCTGCCCATTTCCTGGGTGACAGCTCTGGTGTCAGGCCTGGTTCTTGCTAGATGTACACAGAGAGGTACAGTGGTACCTCGAGATACGAATTTAATTCGTTCCGTAACCTTGAGGCGTGGGAAACTATGAGACGCTCGAGTCGCGGTAAACTGGTGGGTCGTGTGCAGCTGGCCGATCCGCGTGATTACTCCTATCTCAACTGTTGCTCGTATTTCAAAGCAAAAATTGCTCGCTCGATAGCTCGTATCTCAAAAATCTCATATGTTAGGGCACTCGTATCTCGAGGTACCACTGTATATCTATGGGACTTTAGTGGGGCCTCTCCTTGGCATCAAACCTGAGCCAGGGTTTCTAGAGCAACCAAAAGCTTTGTGGGTGCTCCCAGAAAGCCTGGGTTCAGAGCTTCAGGACCAAGGTCTATTTGCCCCATTGATTAAACCCTAGATATTTCTCAGAGGGGAGGGCTTGCACTATAGCATAGAGGAATTATGGGTCTCCTGGAGAGGAGGGACAGAAGTAGCCTAGACCTTTCTCCCCACTCTCTCTACCTGGAGAGAAGCTGGGTCTGGAGGCCTGGACCCATTCTGCCCAGAGCCAGTGGGTATGGGAACCATAGGCGAGACAGTTTCTGGGCCTCCTCAATGCAGTGCCTGATCCAGGACCTGCAAACAGATCTGCTTTATCTTTGGCCTAAGGTCCCTCAATGGTTGGGATAATGTCCTGTCCCTTCCTCAGTCCCCTAGGCCAGGCCTGGCACTCACTGTGCCCCAGATGTCCTTGCACAAAAGTATGCCGCTGAGGGAGACGACAGCTACTCTGTCCACAAGGCCTCCTGGACACCAGATAGTGGGACCTCTCTGGAAATCCTTCCTCAACTGGGCCCTGCTGCCCTAGACCCTGTGGGTTCCTTTTTGCTCTGAGGCTGGGGGTTCTGAGGTGCAGGATCTCAGCAAAAGACCTGAAGCCCCTGACAGGAGGTCGCCTAGGCCTGCTTTCAGAATCACCCTGTGGAGAGGCTCCCAACCTACAAAGCAGGAATGGCTGCACCTGCTCCACAGGCCTTGCTGGGGAAGGTCGAGTCAGAAAATGTGCATGCTCAGCCAACTTCCTCATTTTGTCCTGGTGATGGAGAACCAGGCAGCAAAGCCTGCAGCTGCTGGAGTCCCTTCAGCATAGTTCCTGAGAGGTAAGAAATGCGCTTTTGATTTAAATTCTCTGGAAAGATGATAATAGCTTCCCTCTGTGCAACAACTGGGGCCTGGTTGCTGTGTTGCTCCTCTTTTTCATCTCTGGAGAGGGGACTGGGTGACTTCAGAGCAAGGAGTGGGCAGGGCAAGGGAGAGGCAGTCTCAAGGTTGGGCACAGTGACTCCTGACCTGTTGATCCCAAGGGCCCTCCCTGTCCTGCCAGATGGAGGTCAAGGGTGAACAAGCACTAGCTGCCGGGTCCCCCTGTGCTGCAACAGTCAGTGCTCAGTCCTCCACCTCTGACCAGCTCAGGGCCAGCAAGATTGCCTGCTGGTTGTTTCTGTAAACATTGTGTGTGGGGGTGGATGTGCCTTTTTCATAAACATGGGAGGTTGTGTCTGCTGTAATCCAGGGACAGCCATTTCTAGGGGAAGGGACATGGCCTGAAGCAGCACACAAGCAGGACCATCAGGGTTCCCAGTGGCTCTGCCTATCCTGGCTAGCCTCTACCATCAAGTGTCCCAGCTTCCTGCTTCCCCAGAGAGCCAGGAGGACTCCTGGAGAGCCTCTCACTGAAGGCAAGTGAGGAAGGCCCAGGCACTCATCAGGGGCTGCCCACCAAACAGAGGGACCTGCTCCTTAGGAAGCCTCCCCAGGCACCAGCCAAAATGAAAAGGCAGCATCCACATGGCTCACAGTCCAAGAAAGACTGTGCAGCTTTGGGGTGGGGGTCACTCAGTGTGGTGCTGCCCATGAAAGGGTTTGCTCTCTGTCCACCTGCTATTGAAGGCATGGCATGGATGCAGTGACTAGGCCCATTCCTCGCCTGCTAGCCAGGCTTCCCTCTGTGCAACAACTGGGGTCTGGTTGCTGTGTTGCTCCTCTGCACAGTTCTGCTTTTAGGAAGCTCTAACTCTTATGTGGCTTCTCCCTAGCCCATACCACTCTGCCTGATCTAGTAAGGGCTGCACTTGGCTCCGTTTTGACAACTTTTTAAAAAATATATATTTTATTGATTTTTTAAAAGTATATATTTTATTGAATTTTCACAGAGAGGAAGAGAGAGGGATAGAGAGTTAGAAACATCCATGAGAGAGAGACATCGATCAGCTGCCTCCTGCACGCCCCCTACTGGGGATGTGCCCTTGACCGGAATCGAACCTGGAACCTGCCCGCAACCAAGGTACATGCCTTAGACTGGGATCGAACCTGGGACCTTTTAGTCCGCAGGCTGATGCTCTATCCACTGAGCCAAACCGGTTTTAGCATGTTTTGACAACTTTTATTATTTTTAAACATGTATTAAGGGGTATTTTACATATAAAGTTCACCCATTTTTAGTGTACAGCTGAATTATTTGTAACTTTACCAAGTAGTACAACTATCACCAATTTTATTATTATTGATTTCAGAGAAGAAAGAGATATAAAGAAATAGTAACATCAATGATGAGAAATAATCCTCAATGAGCTGCCTCCTGCACACCCCCTACTGGGGATCTAGCTTGAAACCGGGGCATGGGCATGTGCCCTGACTGGGAATCAAACCGTGACCTGTTTCATAGGTCGATGCTCCACCACTGAGCCACTCTGCCAGCCCAACTACCATCAATTTTAGAACATTTTTATCACCGCAGAAAGAAATCCATACCTCTTAAGCAGTCGTTCCCCATTACCTCCCTATCTCAGGCTCTGGCAACCATTAATCTACTTTGTCTATGGATTTGCCTATTCTGGAAGTTTTGTGTAAATGGGATGTAGCATTTATCAGTACTTTATTCCTTTTTATAAATGAACATAGACATTGTGTGGATAATATCACATTTTGTTTATCCATTGATCTGTTAATGGATGTTTTGGTTGTTTCCACCTTTTGATGATTGTGAATAGTGCTGCTGTGAACATTCATACACAAATTTCTGCGGACATGTTTTTATTTCTCTAGAAGTGGAATTGCTACATTGTAAGGTACTTTTATGCTTAACTTTTTGAGTTACTTATAAATTACATGTCATGCATGTGAATATGGTCTCATAAAATGGTCATCACTTGTAGGTTGAGAGCCTGTCTATGGTGTGGCTCAGTTGGATGGAACATCATCCTGTGCACCAAAAGGTTGTGGGTTGGTTCCCCAGTCAGGGCACATATGGAAGACCAATTGATGTTTCTCTGTCAGACTGATGTTTCTCTCTCTCCTTTCCTCTCTCTAAAAATCAATAAAAAAAATTTCCAG
Source organism: Lasiurus cinereus (assembly GCA_011751065.1). Classification (NCBI taxonomy): domain Eukaryota; kingdom Metazoa; phylum Chordata; class Mammalia; order Chiroptera; family Vespertilionidae; genus Lasiurus; species Lasiurus cinereus. The sequence goes on from JAAGEH010002525.1 coordinate 1,832,869, forward strand.
CCCTAGCTGATTTGGCTCAGTGGATAGAGTGTTGGCCTGAAGAATGAAGGGTGCAGGTTCGATTCTGGTCAAGGGTATATACCTCGATTGCAGTCCCTGACCCTGGAGGGGGCATGTAGTGGGAGGCAACCAATCAATGTATTTCTCTCACATTGATGTTTCTGTCTCTCCCCCTCCCTTCTTCTAAAAATCAATGGAAAAATATCCACAGGTGAGGATTAACCAAACACACACACAAATATATCCTCTGGTGAGGATTTAAAAAATGTCATAAATGAAAAGAGAGTCACCACAGAGGAAACAATGCTGTCCCTTTGTTGAGTATTCTTCCAGACCCAATCCTACACAAGCATTCCATTTCTCTATATGAAAATCTAGAGTGAAAACGATTTGTTAGGTTTTATTAAAAACTAATATTGAAATTACACTGGGCATATTGTAGTCATTTGCTTTCTTCCCTTCACCTTATGTTGCTCACCTGGTTAATCTAACAGTTCCCTGAAGCTTCCTGACTTCATCATCACTACAGTGCTGCAGTGAAATTCTTTGAACTCCTTTCCGAGGTTTTCTCCATGCTAAATCAGATACAGAATTATTAGCCAGTCCAACCTCCCTCCCTGAGGGCTAGTCCCCAAGATTACTTGTTTATTGTCACATCCATACCCTGGCCCACAAACGATGTTGTCAATCTGGTGGGTGAAAAGAGTATTGTTTTACTTTAATTTTCATTTCGAAGAGTGAAAATTAATATCTTCACACATGTTCACAGGCTTCTCATACTTCTTGCCCATTAGGGAAATTACCCATTCATTCTGTAAACAATCCCAAAGTCACTTCCTCCTGGAAGCCTCCGTAGTCGTGGGCCCTCCAGAATCCCCTCACCTGGGCTGACCCGAACTCAGCTGGGCATCTAGGCTCGGGCACATGGAGGCAGAGTCTTGTCAGTCGGCTGCTGGAGCCTATGCTGCTATCGCCTCTGATGGCTGAAGAGTCACCCGCCCGCGGAGCCCCCGAGTTAGACCTTCACAGCCACCCGCTGTGACCTACGACTTTGCGAAAGACAGACGCCCCTGACCGAACCAGCCATCAGCTCTCTGCACCCACTCGGAAGGGCCGCGCCCACCTCCCAGGCCCGGCCACCGCCGCCCACCTCGGGCCCACCCACTTAGGCAGCGGATGTCCCACCTCTCTAGAGTCCCCAGTGCTGATTGGACGCTTTTGCCCGCCCAGGCTATGCCCCCGCCATGGGAGGGCGGCTTCCGTGAGCGCAATTCCAGGGAGCCAACCCGCGCTCTGTGGGATCTCTGCGGAAGCAGCCGGCCGCAGATTACTAGGGGGTTTAGTCCTCCCGCACCCAGCCGTGTCACTTCAGCCCGGGGGCCGCCACCATTCAGCTCCGGTCCATTGGAAGAAGGGGGCGTATGCAAACAATCTGCTGCTCCAAGCTCCTCATTGGTGAGAGTGTGTGGTGAAGAGGGCGGGAAGCAGGAGGTGGGCGAGGAACGTGATCGACGTGCTGTTGGTCCAGTGGCCCTGGGAGGATAGGCGGAGGTGGCCAATGACGACGTGGAGGGGCGGGACAGATGGGAGGTACGGTGGGACAGTGGGCGGGATTGCGGATGGTTTCGTGACGCTCCAACTCTGTAGTGATGCTGACTGACGTGCAGGTGGACCAGTGGTTCTGGGAAAGAGGGAGGCGAGTGCCCAATGGCGACTGCGAGAAGGCGAGGCTGCTGAAATCTCCGCAACTCTGTGTAGGGAGCAGTGGGGGGGGGAGGGATCGGGCAGCCATGACAGAAGTGTACAGAGACCAATGATATCAGGAAAGGGTCGGTGGGCGACCAATGGAGGTCGCAGAGAGGTGGGATGGGGCGGTGATGGGGAGGAGTGACCGGAGGCTTTGCTACACTGTGTGGGAACGGTGGGGGGCGGGCGTACGTGAAAGACGTGCATACCCACCAATAAATGAGGGCGGGCAGGAGGCGGGTGGCCAATGGTAGCGCGTGGTCTGGGGGCGGACGGGGCTGCTCGGCGCGGTGCGGGAAGCGGCGGGGCGGCGGCATAGCCGAGGTGAGGCGGACCCCGGAGCAGGTGCGGGTGGCGGGTGCGCTTGGGCTCTCCGTCCTTGGCGGTCGGTGAGCATTGGGGTGATCGGGCCCTCGCAGACCGTGCCTCGCCTTTTCCCCACTCACCCACGCCCGATCCCCGCAGATCTGTCGAAGGCCTCCCCGCCGTGCTCCTGCGGCCGGCGCCGTGGGCATGCGGGCGCGGCCTGCGCGCGCGTGAACGAGGATGGGGACGCAGGGCAGTCCGGTCAAAAGCTACGACTACCTCCTCAAGTTCCTGCTGGTGGGCGACAGCGATGTGGGCAAGGGCGAGATCCTGGAAAGCTTACAGGACGGCGCGGCCGAATCCCCGTACGCCTACAGCAACGGTAAGGAGGCCCCGCCGCTGGCCTGTCCTCGGAGAGCCGCTCCTTGTCCTCTCCCGGGAAGGGCTCGGGGTATTCGGCAGGGCTCGCCCTGCTGGGCCCAGTGCTGCTTGGAGGCGGCATGAGCACCACGCAGTCCCCGCAGCAGTTAGCTGGCCTGGGAGGCGGACTGGATCTGCCACCTCCTGTCACGTAGGGTCTGTAATGAGAACTGCGCCAGCCAGCCATTTGCCCTACCCGGTTAGACTGCAGTTAGGAGCCAGGGACCAGCGCCTTGCCTTTCTTCATCTCTTCACTGTGGGTAAAGCCTAACACTGTCTGGCAAGGAGCAGGCCTGTGGCAATTTGCAGTCTGTTTTCTTTCTCACCATTTTCAACTCTAATGGAGGCCCGAGGCTGGGAGAAAGCAGCTGGATCCTGAGCTTACAGCTTGGCACCTTTAAGTATCAGCTTGAGGCCTTTTCAGAGGCTAAGGGCTTAATGGGAGGCTGAGATTTTGTTGTGAGCCTTTGGAGAAGGGCTTTCATGACCGAGTAGCTTTGTGGCTGCTGGGTGACAACTCACTTAGGAGGTGTGTGGGAAAAATGTGCAGGAGCTGGAGGAAGGATATAAGGGGGGGGAGGGGCCCGAGCGGTGGAGGTCTCATGAGGGCCAGGGTTCTCTGCGGTCCTGGTGAAGAACCTGTGACAAGGTGTGCCAGGTATGGCCAGGGTTTTCTCAGCAACCCTGTGGAGTGTGTGCACAGACGGGGCAGGGTGGGGGGAACGGGGGAACGGTTGGGACTCAAAGGCAGGCTTTTCAGTGTTTACTCAGGGCTCAGGGAATCAACACCTTGTTGCAGAAGAAAATGCATTATTAAGTTTTCTTTTAAAATTTCTGGTTGCATAACTAAAATACACATCACCGGCACTTGTCTGAGCTCCCCTTAATTTACGTATTTAATAAAGTTATTTTGGCCAAGAAGCAGTGCAGCCAGTTCCACCTCTGCATTGGGAGCCTTGTCCCAGGCGACACAGGGTGTTTCCTTAGGAGAACCAGGGACTCTGCTTATAGTATGTCATCATCCAGTCTCTTCAAGGGCCTTTTGTGCTTCAGGAAGTTCTGTTTTGTCTAATTTTACTTCAAGTCCTTGTTCTCCACACTCTTTGTTGCTTTATTTCTTGGGTTCTTGTCAGTCCTGTCTGACTGCTCTAAGCATTTGCTCTTTGCTAAATTGCTTGCCTGTGGGCAGCTGAGAGTATGGACCCAGCTTTTCCCACCCTTTCAACTTAGGACTTGTCAAGATTGGATTACCTGGGCTGGCTGAATGCCCTTCCTGCTGTAACAGCTTCAGCAGTGGGCAGCCGTGCCAGATTCATGCTGTGCCACCTCCCGAAGCACATGCTTTCAGCCCTAGAGGAGACATCTGAAAGGGCAAGAAAGGAGGAACTCTGGGTTTGTTTTTAGGTGAGGGAGCAAAAGTGTGAGGCCCAACAGAGGTGGGAGAGGGAGGAGGGCTTTTGTTGGGGCTCTAGCAGGCCCCTTCACCAGCCACTACCACCTTAACGGACACTTGGCAGCTACTGTTGAGGTGCTTTTCTATGGGTAATGTTGCTTCCTGGAGCCTGCGCCTGGGCTGCTGCTGGCAAATGAGAGGAGAGTGAGAGGTTTGGGGCTTCATTAGGGGCAGCAGTGTTTTCCTGAGACATGTGTTTGCGCTTCTGAGGGTCAACTTAGCTACACCATCAGGTACTCCAGCCGGTGCGGTGAGCATTCAGAGAACACAGAGCCAGTAGCTGGAGAGAGAGAACTGCCTTCTGTTCTCTTTGTCAAATTGCAGGGTATTGCCACATTTCCTATGACAGTGGTCGGCAAACCGCAGCTCACGAGCCATATGCAGCTCTTTGGCCCCTTGAGTGTGGCTCTTCCACAAAATACCACGGCCTGGGAGAGTCTATTTTGAAGAAGTGTCGTTAGAAGAAGTGTAAGTTTAAAAAATTGGGCTCTCAAAAGAAATTTCAATCGTAGTACTGTTGATACTTGGCTCTGTTGACTAATGAGTTTGCTGACCACTCTCGTATGACATGCTGACTGAGTAAAGTGTGGAGACCGGCCTGATGTAGCAGAGATGTTTGGTCCAGTGTAGGGCCATCTGCCAGAAAAGAAGAAGAAAGCCCACTTTTAGAAAGGTTCTATGTGCTGTTAGGGCCAAGGCACACTCATAGGTTACTGTGGGTCCCCTATAGCATTAAGTGGAGAAGGCAGAGCACCTGTCCCCTGTTTCTAGGGGTCCTCGAGGTAAAGACATGCACAGGGGGGCTTTGTGGTCAGTGCATTGGCTCACTGACCCCAAGACCTACTATTCTTTATCAGAATGAAGTTAGTGAGCTGAGAACACTTCTTTCTGCTCCCCTGAAGGCTTCCTAAGGGAGACTGTTGGGAGTTTTGGAAACTCTGGAGCCGCTGGTTCTCAGGATGCAGCATAGTGGGAATTTTTCCTTGGAAAAAGTTGTAATATTCAGGAGAATATATATATATATATGTATTTATTTATTTCTGATCTTCTTACAAAGGATATACATGTGTTTCTTTTTCCCCTTTGTTTTTAAAAGCCCTCAGCATATTTCTAGGCTTCTTGTTTTTAGCCTAAACGTTTATGGTTCTTCTGTCTAGGAGCAGATGACACATGGCATGTGACAGGTGTGTAACTAAACCCCCTTCCTTTGGCCACCCAGATGATTTATCCACATTGAAGTCTTGTCTAGCTTGTTCCTCAGACATGTATATGAATGCATGTTGCTCTCAGCAGCTTCATAAACATGTGAGTCATCAAGACGGTCTTTTCTAGTGCTGGCACCTGAAGTAGTAATGAGCCCTATGTGCCAACATGCGAACCCCTGCAAGAGCCCACAGTGGCTCTTGACCTCTGGTGACCACTGTGCTTACAGGTTTCTGTAGAATTAGAAACCTTCTCAGGAGGTTTACCTTTTTCTTAATACATAGAAACAGTTTTAGGGGAGAGTCTGTGCTCTCCTTGGACAAAGCAGAACACATTGCATAGAGGTTCTACCAGGCCATCTGCTGGGGAAATATGCACCAGAGCATAAGCGACAAGGAGTCTGGATTGTGGAAGTTGGCAGGAAGAAAGTAGAGCGTTCGGTGAGCAGCTTGTATTCCTGAGTGCACTGCCTGATCTGACTCTGCTGCAAGGCTGTGGGTCCCCAAGGCAGTGTGCTGGGTGCACACCCCTTTTATCTAGGGTGATGAAGGTCCTGGTCAAGACAGTTGTGTCCTCTGGACCTTCGCTCTCGCAGATCTTATATTGAGGGTCAATAGGAAGAGCAGATATAGTTGATATGTCTGCATCTTGAAAGACTCGAAAATAGGAATAACTCCATCTCTTTCCTCCCCTCACTCCCGGGGGGCCGCGCCCGAGGTCAGTGTTGTGGGAGTTGCTGAGTATATAGGATGCTCGTGTCCTTTGAGCCCAGGACACGCAGAGAGGGAAGAAGGAAGTCCAAATGAACAAGAGGAGTGAGACAGTTGTGACAGGTATGGATAAAGTCGGGTAAGCGAGGTCTGCCATTAATATTTGAGTCTCCTGGTTCTTCCTCCCTCCCTTCCTCTCTCCCTCCCTCCCTCCCTTCCTTCCCTCCCTCTTTCCTCTTTCTCTCTGTCTCTGTCTCTGTCTCTCTGTCTCTCTCAAATATGGGTCTTGCCGAAACGGTTTGGCCCAGTGGATAGAGCGTCAGTCTGCGGACTGAAAAGTCCCAGGTTCAATTCTGGTCAAGGGCATGTGCCTTGGTTTCGAGCACATTCCCAGTGGGGGGAGGGAGGGGTGCAGGAGGCAGCTGATCGATGTATCTCCCTCATTGATGTTTCTAACTCTCTATCCCTCTCCCTTCTTCTCTGTAAAAGAATCAATAAAATATATATTAAAAAATATGGGTCTTAATAAGCTTTTCTTTTTAAAAAAATATATTTTTATTGATTTCAGACAGGAAGGGAGAGGGAGAGAGAGAGATAGAAACATCAAGGATGAGAGAGAATCACCAATTGGCTGCCTCCTGCATGCCCCCCACTGGGGATTGAGCCCGCCACCCGGACATGTGCCCTTGACCATAAGCAAACCTGGGACCCTTCGGTCTTCAAGCTGATGTTCTATCCACTGAGCCAAACTGGCTAGGGCCCTACTGGTTATGTTAGTACTGTGCCTGTGGAGGGAGGATGCTGTGTGCCTGCACCCCTACTGTGCCAGAGTGTGTGCTATGGCCCATGTCAGCAACCCAGCAGCTGGGCCTGAGCTCACCCTGTCCCCCACTCCATGGCTTTTCATTAGATAATTCCAAATGTCTCTTTTCACCTGGCTGCAAGTGAGTTTCAATCCTCAGTTCAAATTTCAGAGTACATGGTGTCTTCAAACACTTCTCTATACTGTTCCCTGAGTCAGGATGTGCCTCTGGCCTGTACATCCTGGTCCTCAATAGTAGCATGGGACCTGCACACAAGAGACACTAACTCGATGTGTGTCCTAAATGAAAGAGCAGCTTTTATGCAGTATCCTCATTCTGACGGGCATCTCACAACCCCTCCCAGTCCCTCTCTCTCTCTCTCTACTTGGTTGGGTTCTCATTTCTGGCTTTTGCCCACTTTCTGGGCAATTTATAGGGGTTTGCCTTTTCTCTGTCTGATGCCAGATTTGATGTGGGTATTGGCTTGAGTGATATGTGCTAGGCCCAGGGCTGAGTTCCTCGGCGCTGCTCCTCATCTAGTCTTCACTGCCATCTTGTGATGCAAGTACCATCACCATATCATTTTATAAATGAGGAACTAAGGCTCAGACAGGCTGAGAGCCTGCAGCTATCAGGTAGCATGGAGCCTGTCACCACTGTCTTATGTGCTGGCTGTGTGACCCCCTTCTTTAGGAGTCTGGCACTTCGATTGGTGGGGGTGACCTTCTTCTCACTAGGTACTCTTGTGCTCTTGCCCTCACCTCCACCTTGGGTCTGGGCCCGACTCTTTCCGATGACCCTTCTCCAGTGCTTCCTTATGTGTTTGGCTTACTTGTTCTTAGTGCATCCCAAACTGAACTCCTTCCTTCTCCTGATACCTCTGTCCCTGGTCCTGGGGCTGCCTTCTTCCTCTGATTAGAATTAGAAACCTTCTTCTCAGGGCCAGTCACTGAGGCCCATTTTTTTCCCTTCATTACATTGCTCCTGCCCTGCTGTCTCCATTCAACAGAGCAGCAGAAGCCCAAGAGCTTCCAGGTCACCTGCCAACCACAGGTTTACAGAGAGGTTTCCAGAAGACCACAAAGGGCCACACATAGACCCATCTGTGCCTGTCTACCCCTTTGCCAGAGGCACTCACCTGCTGTGTGTGATGTTCTAGTAAAGATCAGCCTGAGGTGGGAGGGCGAACAGGTTACCTTATCTGCTTCAGATTATGCTAACTTGGCTGATTTGTAACTTAGACTGGTGTGGCCTTTCCTAAATTTCCAGAAAACAGTTGAGTAGGCAGAATATATTCAGTGTTTAAGTTTTTCCCCAAATCTTTAACACTTTCTGTAAGCTAAGCAGTTAATGGAGCAAATGCTCTACTGAACAGAGCTGGGTCCCTCTTTCAAGATTGTGTGGTAATAGTGACACTGCTGTGTCGTGTTGTGTATATGTAATGTCATTGTTCCCATAGCAAGAGTGTGCCTGCTTGGATGGTGAACTAAATAGAAATATGTTACAGGAAGTGGGGAAGAAGATTAAAAAGTCTTGTAGGCACTTTTGCCTCCTGTTCTAGTTTTTTACAGAGAGGAAGGGAGAGAGATAGAGAGTTAGAAACATTGATGAGAGAGAAACATTGATCAGCTGCCTCCTGCACACCCCCCACTGGGGATGTGCCCGCAACCCAGGCACATGCCCTTGACCGGAATCGAACCTGGGGCCCTTTAGTCTGCAGGCCGACACTCTCCACTGAGCCAAACCGGTTCCGGCTTGCCTCCTGTTCTGTATGAATTGCAGTTGGCAAAGTGTGAAGTTGTTGGTCCCTGAGAAGCTAGCCACTTACTTGGTCTGGGGCATGGGTGAAGAGGAGGAGAAGGGATGGAGTTGAAGTTAGGCCTGTGTAGTGGGCAGCACTTATAATGGGAGTGACATGCCACTTGATGGGTTGTTGTGGGACCTGGGGCCACATCAGTCAGGGTGTCCTTCGTTGGATGTTTGGAGAGAGTGGAAGAAGGTCTTCTCAATGTCTGACACCCTGGCTTGGAGCAAATTACAGAAAAAAATGGGAGAAGGGAGAGGAGATGGTTTGTGGGGCAGAATTTAGTGCCCTGGGCCCTAAGGAGCAGGATGTTGAGACTGGGAGTACAGACATCAGAGATCACTAGGTGTGTGGGGTCATCATTGGGATGAGAAGTGAGTGAATAAAGTGAACTTGAACTTTGAGGTAGTAACCGAGGGAATATTGCCAAGATGGGAATATTGAGTATCTCATTGACTGTGGACATGTGCCCTTTAGAGGGTAAAGGAGGGATGGGGGACAGGTAAACTCAACACTGATGGAGAAGGTGAAGACCCAAGGACCTAAGCAGTATGGTGGGCATGACCAAATAAGTTTTGGCTCCTCAAGGCATTAGGTGTTAATGTCCCAGAGGGGTATGGCACTTTAGTTAGACTCACAAGAGGGAAGTGATTCATGCCTGGTGGGGCAGTGCTAGGAAAGACGTCTTCAGGATGGTGAAGAGGGAGGCAAGGTGAGAAGTGGTCTAAAAAGGGAAGAATGGGCCGAAACTGGTTTGGCTCAGTGGATAGAGCATCAACCTGCGGACTGAAGGGTCCCAGGTTCGATTCCGATCAAGGGCATGTATTTTGGTTGCGGGCACATCCCCAGTAGGGGGTGTGCAGGAGGTGGCTAATTGATGTCTCTCTCTCATCGGTATTTCTAGCTCTCTGTCCCTCTCTCTTTCTCTCTGTAAAAAAATCAATAAAATATATTTTTTTAAAAATAAAAAAAAGGGAAGCATGGGGTGTGGTGTCAGGAGGCCAACATCCCGAAAGGGAGTCCTCCACTACAGAGAAGGTGTCCCAGCATCTTTAAGGAAGAACAGAGAATGGAAGAAGGCCCAAGTGCTAGAAAGGCAAGTACTCCACGGATTTTGAAGTGTCAAAGTGTGGACAGCTGGGTGCCAGATCTCTAGGCAAATAAGTAAATGTAAACCCTAGACAGAGATCTAAGCTGGGTGATGAGCAGGTATCTGTGAGCCCAGGAAGCCACCAGTTGGTTCCTAGCTTGAGTAGCAACACTGTGGCTGAGGTGGGTCCGTGTTCATTCTGGCAGTTCTTGGGATCATTAGCTGGTTCATTACCAGCCTGGACCTTCCCAGGCAGCAGTTGTCTGTCAACTGGGCCATGACAGGGTAAGTGCCTGCTTCTCAAGTCTCTGCTGGGAGAGATGGGTGACAGCTTGTTATCAGGACTTAGTTGTTTTGTACAGCCTTGACTGAAGGAACATGATAATATCTAACAGGGTGCTGAGGTTCTGTATGTAGGTCCAAGAATCACTGCAGAGGTATTGGGAACTCTAACTTGGCAGCAACAGTGACTGTCCTCCCCTGCCCAGGTACCATTGCTGGTATCCATCCCAAAGCCTCTGGATATGTACCACTTAGCACTTGTTTAGTGAGTCTCCTCTAGTTACCTAACCATTTTGTGTTGATTTCTGTTTCCTATTTGGTCCCCTCTCTTCCTGAATCCAGTGTTGGCAGGCCTCAAACTGTTGGAAGGCTTTAGAAGCTGAGTCTAATTTTTTTAAAGACACAAGGTGTGCAAGAGAGAGGCCTGTCCCTGAGCACAGATCTCAGGAGTAGTGTGGCGGTAGTCCTCGTCAGCCTGTAGAAGCTGCCACCCTGTCTTGTAGCACAGATCTCCCACCAGAGTCGACAGTCCTGCGTTCACGCTCCCACTCATGCTTGCATGCACCCATGTACATGCACACTGCTCTCTTGATTACTGGGGCTGGCAGTGACTTGATTTGGTCCAGAGCAGCAGTGATCAGGGCCCTTGATGGATTGGAACCACTTGGTGACAGTGTCGTCAGTAGGAGTATTTTCCTCATTTTAAGTCACTTGGCCAGGGCCATACAAAGAGTCACAGGAAGAGTCTAATGAAACAGTGATTTTCAACCTTTTTCATCTCATAGACACATAAAGTAATTACTAAAATTCTGCAACACATCAAAAAATGTATTTTCTGCTGATCTGACCAAAAAAAAAAGTATAGTTTTTATTTATTTGCACCGGACAGCTGTTGTGAAATTCTTGCAGCTCACTGGTTGAAATTGCTGTAATGAAAAATACATGGGAAGTTGTTTAACCTTAAAATTAAGTAGGATGAAATACCTGTAAGTTTATCACAGAGTTGAGTCTGATAACACTCAATTCTATAAGTGCACAGGGGTGTGTGTGTGTGGTGCTCTGTAAGGGACTCTGCAACATATCCAGAGCCTTAAAGAAGCCTTCCCTTTTACTTCCCAAGTAATTAGAAATGTCTCCTGGAGAATAATAAGGGACGCAACTAGAAGAAATCAAGGTTTTGTATTTTTTTATTTAAAAAATAAAATAAAAATAAAAATTGCAATAGCATAAAGGTCCAACAGAAGAAATATTCATAGGATGAGATTATTATACAGCCTTTAAAAATGTTGGTTTGGAGAAATATTTAATGAATATTCAATGGTATGAGGTAATGTCTGATATTTTAAGTGGGGAAAATGTATGCTTAATTCTATAGTATATCTATGGGTGTCAAATGAAAGAGTTGTGGAATGAAATACATGAAAATATTAACAGTGGTCATCTCTGTTTGGAGGTTATGCATAATTTTTTTAAATGTCCTGTATTTTGCCTGTTTCTGTGTGTAGATGTGCTTGTGTGCTTTTTATGGACAGCAGGAAGCTTGGGTTTGGTTTGGTCTGGTGTGGTTTTTAAGGCAAAGGAAAAGCTCTTCCTTCACAGGAAACCAGTCCACAAACTGCTCTAGTGTTTCTCCCAAACCCGGCATGCCAGTGTAGATACAAAGGCATTTTGAAATGTATTAGGTAACTTCTGCTTTCTTTTCATCCTTCACCAGGCAGCTCCCCCTTTCTTCTCTGTCCTTAGTGACAGGCTTGTTCATGAACCTGTGGTAGTAAAGTTGGCCCATAGAAGGGCAGGCATCAAAGACCTGAAGATCATCCCCCTTGTTCCCAGAATATCTGTGCAGTCAGCATGGTAGGGATTGGGTGTTCACACCTGTCTTTGATCTGTATTCAGCCCTACCTTGTAGGGTAATTCAGGTCCTCATGATCAGAAGGTCTACTAATCTAACTCTGAGCAGGTCAAAATGCTGTGGATTTACTTTTAAAAAAATAATGAATTTTATTGACATATACTTGATATACAAGAAAATACACCCATTTTTTAAGTATACATTTAAATTAAATGAGTTTGACAAGTGTATATTCTATAATAATAAAAGCATAATATACTTAATTAGACCAGACAGCCGAACAGGCTTCTGGATGAAGCTGCTGCAGTAGGGGCTGAGGCAGAGGCAGTTAAGGGCGATGAGGCAGGCAGACAGAGTGGTTAGGGGCAATGAGGCAGGCAGACAGTGGTTAGGGGCGATGAGGCAGGCAGGCAGATGAGAAGTTAGGAGCCAGCAGTCCTGGATTGAGAGAGGGTGCAGGCCTGGCTGAGGGAACCCCCACCACCATGCATGAATTTCATGCACTGTGCCTCTAGTATCTGTAAAACTGTTGCTCTAATTGAGACCTAGAACATTTTTACCACTCCTAAAAGTCCTCTCCTGCCCCTTGGAAGTCAGTCCCATAACCCCATTGTCTGCTTCCTGTCATTCTAGGGTACTTTTGCCTCTCCAGAACTTCCTGTAAATTGAATCATACAATATAATCTTCCTTACTTTGGTTTGTTTCACTCAGAATAATATATGTGAAATTCGTTCATACCCCAGGTATTCATTTCTTTTTGTTCCCAAATAGCATTCCTTTGCACGAACATACCTTAATTTGTTTACCTGTTTTCCTATTGATATAGTTTTGGTTATTTACTGATTTTGGCTATTGTGAGTAATGCTATAAACATTCTTATACAAATCCTTTTAAACATTTTTAAAACTTTTTTGTAAAATGCATATTTATCATTCTAAGTGTATGGTTCAAGTGGCATGAAGCACATTCTGAATGTACAAGTCTTGTGTGTCTGCTTAACTTACAAGAACTTGCCAAACTGTTCTAAAGTGACTGTCATTTTGAGTTCCCACAGCAACTTGTGAGAGTTTCATGCTCTACACCTTGGCCAATGTTTGATGTTGTCAGTCTTTCCTTCTTTTGATCAACTTTATTGAGGTATCATTTATGTACCAAAAGCCTGTATCCATTTTTAAATTTGAAGTTTAATGAGTTTTGACAGGTTTAGAAACCATGGCCACATTCAGTCTTGTGCTCTTTGCATACCAACCCCCTTTGCCCCCAGACTTGGCAACCGCTGACCTTTATGTTATAGACTAGTTTGCATTTCTAGGGTTTTCTGTGAGTAGAATCACACCATAAATACTCTGTGTCTCTGTCTTCTTTAATTCTCCATTTTTTGTGATGTTCAGCCATGTTATTGTCTGTAGTTGTAATTCACTCATTTTGTTGTAAAGATTTTACTGTGAGTACTGCCATGTGTTTATTCTTCTGCAGGTGGGCTTTTGGATAGTTTCTAAGAGTTATTTTGAATAGTGTTCCTATGAAAATTATCATACAGGCACACATAGTGGGTTCCAGGTCACCTCAGTAAAGCGAGTTGTAATCTTTTTGCTGGTGGACAGTCTTACCTTCAGTTTGTAAAAAATACACACTTGTGTAGAGCAATAAAACAAGTCTGCCTGTACATGTTTTTGGTGCACATATGCATACATTTCTGTCAGGAATACCATGGAGTAGGATTTCTGGGTTGTTGGATATGCATATATTCAGCCTTAGTAAATATTACCAAACAGTTTTCCAAAGCAGTTGGACAATTTCTATCCCATCAGGAGGGTATAAAATTTCCGTTTGCTCCACATTCTGCTTTCATTTCAGCAGATGCTTGTTTCTTTTTTCTTTTCTTTTTTAACATTTAAAAAAATGTATCTTTATTGATTTTAGAGAGGAAGGGAGAGGGAAAGAGAGATAGAAACATCAATATGAGAGAGAATCATTGATTGGCTGCCTCCTGCATGTCCCCTACTGAGGATCAAGCCCCAACCTAGGCACATGCCCTTTACCCGAATCGAACCTGGGACCCTTTAGTCCTCAGGCTGACACTATCCACTGAGCCAAACCAGCTAGGGCAGATGCCTGTTTCTTTATAACAGTCATATAACCTCCATTTTGTGGATCATCTTCTGTTATTTAACCATCTACAGTAGATATATTTTTTTTTAGTTTGTATCCAGTTTATTTGTAATAAAAAATATAAATAGTAAATAGCCTTTAATTACATTTATACTTGGATATTCCTTTTTTGTTACTGCTGTAACATTATCTTAGAGTTTTGCATGTATGTCATAAGTCAACAGTCAAGGTGTTGATGGACTGTGTTGCTTTCTGCAGATTCTAAGAGAGGTCTCTTTCCTTGCTCTTTTAGTTGTGGGCAGAATTCAGTTCTTTGCATTATAGGACTAAAGTCCCTTTTCTTTGGTAGTTGTAAACTGAGGGCCATGCCAACTTCTAGAGATTATTCTTCACTTGTGTTCCCCTTTCTCCGTCTTCTAAGTGAGAAGGTCCCTCCCAGTCTTTAAGTCTCTCTTTTCTCCCTCCTCTTTCCATCTCATCTCCCTGACTCATCCAGGAAAGGGTCCCACCTTTAAGGACTTAAATAATGACATTGGGTCCACCAGAATAACTCAGAATCCTCTTCCTTCTCAAGGCCCATGACCCCAGTCACATCTGCAAAGTCCCTTGGCCCTGTAGGAGGCATGTTCACAGATTCCAGAAATTAGGATGTGGGCATTTCCAGGCCATCACTCTGTTACCACACCTTTATAAAAAGTTCTCTTGTTGTTTTGATAGATTTTTATAGCTACAGTGGCTAGTCAGAGGAGTGTATGTTTTCTATAATTGGTATTAGTTACTGCTATGGACCGAATGTGTCTCCCCAACCCCTGAACTTAATATTGTAGAAACCTAATCCTCAAGGCAATGGTATTAGGATATAGGGGCTTAGGGAAGTGACTAGGACTTGAAGATGGAACCTCATGAATTGAATAGAGTCTTTAAAAAGACTCTACAGAGTGCCCTAACTGGTTTGGCTCAGTGGCTAGAGCATCAGCCTGCAGACTCAAAGGTCCCGGGTTCGATTCCGGCCAAGGACATGTACCTTGGTTACAGGCACATACCCAGTGAGAGGTGTGCAAGGAGGCAGCTGATCGATATTTCTCTCTCATCGATGTTTCTAACTCTTTCCTTCTCCCTACCTCTCTGTTAAAAATCAATAATATATATAGAGAGAGACTCTACAGAGTCCCCTTGCCCCTTTTGCCTTGTGAGGGCACAGCAAGAAGTCAGCCATCTGTGAACAAGGAAGTGGGCTCTCACTAGACATCAACTTTGCTAGAACCTTATCTTGGACATCCAGTCTTCAGAACTATGAGAAATAAATTTCTGTTGTTTATAAGCTCCCCAATCTGTAATATTTCGTGATAGCATCCAAGAAATTACTACAAATTGAGCATCTTAAAGGAGCACCCAGCCCTAACTGATTTGGTTCAGTGGATAGAGCAGACTGAAGGGTCCCAGGTTTGATTCTGGTCAAGGGCATGTACCTCAGTTATAGGCTTGATCCCTGGCCCTGCTTAGGCCACACATGAGAGGCAACCAATTGATGTGTCTCTTTCTCTTTTTTCCCCCCTACCTTTCACTCTCTCTAAAAGTCAGTGGGAAAATATCCTTGAATGAGGATTAACAAATACAAAAAACAGCACCCACTTATTAGCACATTAGAGGCCCAGTGCACGAAATTCATGCTTGGGTGTGGCCCCTAGGCCTGGCCTGCGATAGAAGCACCAGCGTCTGGTGTAGAAGGGCAGGTCCCAGCTGATCTCTGGGCCAGCACCTGGGTGCCGGCCCCCTGAGTGACCCCCTCTGCCTGAGTCATGGTGCCAAGTCCCAACACAGAGATGCAGTAATGTGGCCAGACACCACAGGCCAGGTTGCAGCGTGGGCCTCTGGGCTGCCCAGTGGCATCACATGGAAGCTGGATGGCCAGCACGCTCTCTCCTGGTCTGCCTTGCAGACTGGCTCCTGTGCAAACCCACAGGGAGCCCGAACGGCCCCTGAAATCCTTGTGGCTGTGGCCTGGCTCACCTGGAATAGGCTGCATGGATACAGGATGTGCTCCTTTCGGGTGCCTGAGCTTGGGGGCTTCCCTAGTGTGCAAGCCCTGGCGCCCCAAGGGAGGGTGGCAGGGAGAGTGAGAGTGAGTTCAGCGGATGCCCTGCATTCTCACCGCCAGACGCCACAAGAGGTTGGTTGTGCCACCCACTCCTAGTTCCCTGTCCAGGACCAGGGCCCAGCCTCAATCTGGCAACCAGGGCCTACTGGCCTAGGAAAGGGACTGGAAGGATGGCAAGCAGGCCCCATCTAGCAATCAGGGCCTGTGAACTGAGGGCAGCCCCTGCATTGAATATCTTCCCCCTGGTGGTCAGTGCACATCATATGACTGTGTTCTGGTTGTTCCATCATATCAGTCGCTTAGGCTTTTATATATACAGATAGGTTTTTGGGGAGTCAGAAATCTGGGCATAGGGAGAATCCAAGATGGTGGCATAGGTAAACACCTACACTGCTGCCTGACACAACAATTTCAAAACTACAAGTAAAAGACAGAACAGACATCATCCAGAACCACAGGAAAGCTGGCTGAGTGGAAGTTCTACAACTAGAAGGAAAGAGAGGGGCTCACAGAGACCCAGAGGAGCTGCAAAAAGCTGAGGTACGGAGACGCGCGCGGAGAGAGCGGGTGCTAGAGTACCTGGCTGGCTTTCTCTGGCGGGAGACTCCCAACGACATTGAACCTCTTGTCCTATGACACTAAACCCCAGATCCAGCTGAAACTCATATGGGTGGAGTTTGGACTGTGAAAAGGGAGAAGTGCACGGAAATTTAGAGGAGTCGCAAAAGAGCAGAAGTCTGGTGACGCGCATGGCACTGTGCGCAGAGGACTGACTGCTGATTGTGCCACTGGCTTTCGAGAGTGGGAGGGAGACAGACCCTCCCAACTGCACCACTTCTAACTTCACTAAACCCCAGTTTCGGGCAAAACCCTGGGGACCCAGACTCATATGGTCCCGGAGCACAAGGGAGCCAGAGGGGCAGCAGTCTAGAGGCACTGCAAGAGCGTGCGTGCGCACAAGGACCGCTCCAGCGATTACCCAGTCAAGTGAGACCCAGGGGCCGTGGAGGGCAGGGCCAACTGGAAGGCAAGGTGGTCCCTTAAGCCCTGCGATTCCACCCATCCCAAGCTCAACAGAGAGGCTTTTGCAGTTTTGCAAGTCTGACATCATAAGGCTGAATCCAACACAGAAGTTCTCCCGGCATAGTGAAAATGCCGAGACAAGGGAAGGGATCACAAACAAAAGAAATGGAGGAAAACAAACGACTGGATATAGAGTTCAAAACCACGCTTATAAGGTTTTTCAAGAATATCCTAGAAAAGTTGAATAAAGTTAGAGAGATCCAAGAGCAGATGAAAAAGAACCAACTAGAAATGGAAAAGAACCAACTAGAAATTAAACATACACTGACTGAAATAAAAAATATTATATAGAGACATAACAGCAGACTAGAGGAAGGCAAGAATCAAGTCAAAGATTTGAAATATAAAGAATCAGAAAACACTCAACTGGAAAAGCAAGAAGAGAAAAGAATCCAAAAATGTGAAGATAATGTAAGGAGCCTCTGGGACAGT
This sequence comes from Lasiurus cinereus, assembly GCA_011751065.1. NCBI lineage: Eukaryota > Metazoa > Chordata > Mammalia > Chiroptera > Vespertilionidae > Lasiurus > Lasiurus cinereus. The sequence continues at coordinate 1,850,264 of JAAGEH010002525.1, forward strand.
TTCACGCGTACCAACATCAGAATTATGGGGGTGCCAGAAGAAGTGAGAGAGCAAGATACTGAAAACCTACTTAAAGAAATAATGACTGAAAATTTCCCACATCTGGTAAAAGAAATAGACTTACAAGTCTAGGAAGCACACAGAATCTCATATAAAAGGAATCCAAAGAGGACTACACCAAGACACATCATAATTAAAATACCAAGAGCAAAAGACAAAGAGAGAATATTAAAAGCAGCAAGAGAAAAACAGTTCATTACCTACAAGGGAGCACCCATAGGACTGTCAGCTGATTTCTCAACAGAAACGATGCAGGCCAGATGGGAGTGGCAAGAAATATTCAACGTGATGAATAGCAAGAACCTACAACCAAGAATACTCTATCCAGCAAAGCTATCATTCAGAATTGAAGGGCAGATAAAGAGCTTCACAGAGAAGAAAAAGCTAAAGGAGTTCATCAACTCCAAACCAGTATTATATGAAATGCTGACAGGTACTCTTTTAGAAGAGGAAGAAGAAAAAGGTAAAAGATAAAAAATTATGAACAACAAATACGTATCTATCAACAAGTGAATCTAAAAATTAAGTGAATTAAAAATTTGATCAACAGAATAAACTGGTGAATAGAATAGAATCAGGAGCACAGAAAGGGAGTGGACTGATAATTCTCAGGAGAAAAGGGAGGAGGGTGTACAGGGAGAGACTGGACAAAAATCATACACCTATGGATGAGGTCAATGGGAGGGAGGTAAGGGTAGAGGGAAGGGTGGGAGCCGGGTGGAGGGGAGCTATGGAGGGGAAAAAAGAGAAACAAATGTAATAATCTGAATAATAAAGATTTAATTTTAAAAAAATCTGGGCATAATTTAGCTGGGTCTTCACAGGGCTTTGGGCTGTAGGCAGGTGTGGGCTGGAGCAGAATCCTTTCTAAACTCACGTGGTTATTATCAGCATCTGTCTATCCTCTGTTCCTGGCCACAGGAGCCCTTCCATAGTGCAACTTGTTCACAGAGCCAGCAAGGGAGAGAGGAGTCTCATAGGGGCCATCCATTACTTGGCCCTACTCAGGGTCAGAAGCAAGTATCAGCTCCCACCACCCTCAAGAAGAGGGGTGTACCCACAAGCATGAATGCCAGGAGGTGGGATCCTTGGTCCACCTGAGAGTGCCTGCCACAGTGCTTAGTGTTCCCTCCTTGGGGCTGCACCCAGTTGCATGCCCACTGGGACATGTGGAATTCGCTTTTCTGTCCCCACTCTGTGGTACAAGGTGCATTTCCTTGGTATAGACATGTACCTTACCCTTGGGAGAGTAATAGTGAAGGCTGGTCAAGTGTCTCAGGCTACATGCATGTCCAGAAGGACTGCCTGGACCTGTCTGCATGGCTGGTGTGTGAATCCCAGGGCACTTCCCCGCCTGTGTTATGGAAAGCTTTTCTGGTTCCTAGAAGACCTGACATTCCTGTTTGCCATTTGTCTGCATTTGGGAATTTATTTTCCCTCCTTGAGGAATAACACTAAAAAAAAGCAGCTGCCTGTCTTGGGTTTGGGGGTGGCACCCTCATGCTACGAGTTAGATATCATGTTGAAACACAAGTATGCGCTTCATTCAGACATGGCTGAGCTTCCCAGGAAGTGAGATCTGAGAACTGTGTAGAAAGCCAACAACTTCGCCTTTTGACAAGCAGCATCTCTTGCCAGTGTGGAGGGGCTGGCCATGCTGCACTAGAGCCTTCCCTGAAATCACTAGGTGACCTATGTTTGGCTGAGTAACCTGACTCGGTGTGGGGGCTTGACATTCATGATGGTCCACACTGCCTGGAGATGTTTCTAGTTCTATCCTGGAACTGCCACAATGGGGAGAACCTGCTGGGAATTGTTTTCTTTCCCTCGGACACTAGCCAGCATTCTAGTTTCTGGTGCTGTGTTTAAACACTGCGAAGAAAAACTGGTTAGCATTTTCTGTTTCATTCTTTTCTTTTTCCTTTGTTAATCCTCACCTGAGAATATTTTTTCCTTTGAGAGAGAATGAAAGGGTGGGGGAGGGAGAGAGAGAGATATATCAATGTGACAGAGGTAATATCAATTGGTTACCTACTATATGCACACTGACCACGCTAGGGAATGAACCCGCAATCCAGGTACATATCCTTGACCGGGACTCAAAACCACGATCCTTTGGTTTGCAGGCTGATACTCTAACCACTGAGAACACCAGCCAAGGCTTCTGTTTCATTCTTTTCTTTTCAAATATTTTTATTTCAGAGAGGAAAGAAGAGGGGGAGAAAGAGAGAGAGAGAGAGAAATATCAATGATGAGAAAGAATCAATAGCTGCCTCCTGCACGCCATTTACTGGGGATCATGCCCACAACCCAGGCATGTGCCCTGACTGGGAATCCAACTGTGAGATTCTGGTTCATAGGTCAGTGCTCAACCATTGAACCACTTTTTGGGCCTTTCTGTGGCTTTTAATTATGTTGGAAAGTAGCTTGATGATTACACACTTAAGGTTGCTGTTTCTTCCATATAAGACTGGAACCTCAGACAGAAATCACATGCTGCCTAGGCAGGTGGCACCCCTCCTTGCCTGCTCCCTCCATTTTGGTCCAAGTGGAATCTGGGCAGGTTTATGGGAAGTGCCTCACCTGGAGGACTACTGAGTTGTGAATAGTGGTCCTCATTCTGACTAGTCCCTGCTCCCTCTGAACAGTGAAAAATTGAACTTTAAAACATTCAGCAATCTTGATTTATAGACCTAAAACAAAACTGAGGGTGGATCTCAGACAGTTGAGCAGACCTCTGAGAATTTTTGGTTCTTGTTCATGTGTCTTTGTTCCCTTGCCTGATTACCTTGTAATTTCCTAGGGCTTTAGTGATGGTGGGTTTACTTCGGGGTCTATTATCCTGTGCCAGTGCTAACAAATATGCAGGCATTGTGAACCTCTAAAGCAGCGGTTCTCAACCTGTGGATCGCAACCCCTTTGGGGGTCAAACGACCCTTTCACAGGGGTCACCTAAGACCATCGGAAAATACAGATATTTACATCACGATGCATAACAGTAGCAAAATTTTATGGTTGGGGGTCACCACCACATGAGGAACTGTATGCAAGGGTTGCGGCCTTAGGAAGGTTGAGAACCACTGCTCTAAAGGAAGGGACATGGAGGAGGAAATTGTTACTTCCAGCCTTCTGTGCCCCAGGACTACTGATGGAACACTGTGTCTTGACTTCAGCCAGCAGAGTGGCTGCTGTGCTGTGCAGATTAGCTGGCCCAAGAAGAGTGGATTGTGCAGATTATTCTTTATAGTTTGGCCTCATGACCATGAATGTCCCATTCAGGTGGTCTGTGTCCCGGTCTGGAGTATGGGAGGTCAGGTGAAGACAGAGTTGATGTCCTGTTTGTCAGTGCCACCCAGCCCAAAGCCTTCTTCCCATGCGTCCCCACGGCTCTGCTTACAGCTCCTGATGAAGTGGGTCTCAGTGGGCAGGAGGGATGCCCTCGTGAACTCTCCTAATCACCAGATCAGTGGTGACTGTCAGAAAATAAAGTGACTTTCTAGAAAATTGAGACTTTAATGACAACTTCTGTACCATTCCTCCTTCCTCCTTCACCTCCTTTCTCTGAATTTGTACTTGGAAATACGTCTTCAAAGGACAGCAGTCAGCAGACAGATAATTATAATGTTCCTGCAACTTCAGCCTCCATCAGCATTTTTCTGGAGCCAGTGATCTGCTTTGTGCTCCTCCCTGCCTTGGCTGTTGTCAAGGGACAAATAGGGTCATGAGGGACATCACTGGGACATGAAGCCAGTTATGCAGGGACATGATGTGGAGAGGACGCCAGCATGTGCCATACTGAGCCCAGGCATGTCCTTCTGGCCCATTGCTTTGCAGCATCCCCTTTACTGTTCTTAAAATAAATGAAATTCTTAGATAATGTATTCTACTTATATTCAAAACTAAAATAGACATGTGCACATATACATATACCTGTAATATAAAGGGGAAAGAAAGGGTGTAAAGTGTTGTAAATCATTGGTATTTCAGTAGGCCAGTGCTTGGACACAATTGTGCTAAATGCGAGAAGATGACAGTTACAATGTACCTGGTATAGGTGTCACTATGGGTAAATTTATGAACAAAACTCTGTCTCCTGTGATTTGCAAGGTGGTGGCAGCCCTGCAAAAGATGGCACAGGGCAGCTTGGCATCATGAGTCCCTTAGCTCCTGGAACAATGCCTGCTGTATAATAGAAATTTAGAAAGTAATTCATGTCAGGTATTCACTCCCTTCAGAAACCCCATGAAACAATAGAAAATACATTCTTAAAAACTTGCCATTAGGTTGGAGAAGTTGACAATTTGGGAAGCAGATGCCATTGCCACAGCTGAGGGCATAGAGCTAAAGCCTGGGCTGTGAGGGGCCAGTAATGGATCCTGTAGTTCTGGACCTTGCACCCCATGTCCCTAGGCCTTCTGAACTCAACACAAGGAGGATAGGCTGAAATAACGGCTGAATGTCTGGTAGGACACAGAGGTTTAACCTCTGAAAGAATCAGGCACGGTGGAGGCCAAGTGTAAGTCCATTCCAAATGAGGAGACTCTGGCTGCCCCTCATCCTTAGTGCTCGGATAGAGCCCTGTGGCAGCAGTCTTTGTTGGAATAGTTATCAGTCCAAGAGACATGAGCATCACACTCCTCAAGGTTCCTGGCAGCTTTACTAGTATTGTAAGCCCAGGTTACAAGACAGAGTCACTTAGAATTTCCCGTGAGTTTTTAATCCTCACCCAAGTATATGTTTTTTATTGATTTCAGAGAGAGAGAAACATCAGTGTGAGAGAGAAACACTGATCGGTTGCTTCTGGTACACAGCCCAACCAAGAATTGAACCTGTAACCTGAGCATGTTATCAAATCAGGAATCAAACCTGCATGGGACAATACTCCAACCAACTGAGCCACACCAGCCAGGGCTCCTAAAGGTTTTTAGAATCTCTGAGGAGTGAATGGATAGCCAAGGGCCACCGCAGATGAGGAAGACATTCGAGAACCTTAATCTTATAATTAATGTTGTCTGACATAAAGAATTACTACATCCAAGAATAGGATGAGGTTAGAAAGGAATATTCCAAAAGAACCAGAAAGAGCTTTTAAAATTAAATTTCAAATAACAGAATTTTAAAATATATCTTAGAAGGGCTGGGAAATTAAGTTTAAGGCATTTTCCAGAAAGTGGAACAAAACAATAACAGTGGGGGAATAGAGGAGAAAACTCACCATTAGCCCAGGTGTCACTCCCTGGCTAATGGGAGGCCAGGATGTGGAGCATGTGGTTAGAGGGGTGAATTTGGGACCTGAAGGGCTCCTGGGTTCCCTGCACAGAGAGTAAAAAATACCCCCAGAACACTGGACAGATAAAGCCCTGAAAGCTTTCATAGTAAGAAGGTCATATGAGAAGAGCTAGGAATCAGAACCGTACTCTTTTCCCCTAAGAGCCTCTGGTCATCTCCTGGTGGCCTCCCCTGGGTCCATCCAGGAAGTATCTGCAATCTTAGGGTCTGAGACCTGGTCATCCCATGTGTGAGCCGCTTCCATCTCCAAGAAGCCTGCTCAACCCCTGTGCATCAGCAGTGGTTCTAGTGCCCATAGCTGATTTCTGTTCTGAATGGTTATGACTGTGCTGTTCAGGTATTAAATTTTTTTCAACTATGTTTTTATTGATTTTAGACAGAGGAAGGGAAAGAAAGAGAAATAGCATTGGCTGCCTCTTGCATGCCCCCTATTGGGGCATACTGTTTTCTGGGTAAGTGTCCTGACTGGGAAATTGAACCTGTGACTTCTTGGTGTATGGAATGGCACTCAGCCAGCAGCCATGCCACCTAGGGCAGGATTAAATGTTTTGAATGAAGCCTCTGGTCATCATTTTACAAAGTGGGTGATTGAAATTCTCCAACAACAAATCTTCAGAATTGTCAGAGCTGATTCATAGTGAAGTTTGGTTGGCACCTATCTTCGTTTGCAGCAGGGAGATTCTGTTTTCCTACCTGCCTCTCTCTTTGGACTTGCTTTGTTTATATTTTCTATTAATTTATAAAGTACACTGTTACTTTTTATCCAGATTTGGGACGTGGCGGGGTGGGGGACAGAATAAGCTTGAAGAATAAACTTGAACTTAAATTTTTCAATACCCCAGTGAGTGTGTCAGCCGAGGAGCTCTCCATGCATACCATCTCCCTCTCCCCTTCCTTCCCCACCCACCCTACCACACTTTGACCTCTTGGCTCCCAGGCAGTCCTCAACTCTCAGCTGGACCATGCTCTCTGCTGTCTAGGGACTTGCTGCCCACTTGACTCACACTGGTGCTCAGCCTTCCTGGGAGTGCGCATGCTGGAGCCAGGCATGGAGGCCACCTTTCCTTAGAGGCCCAGTCACTCTGTGGGACCAAATGTGGTGTTGCTCAGCCATCAAACTGAACTTCAACTTTTCCTCTGCAGTGTTCTCTGAAAATCTTGTTCTCTAATGAGCCCACTGACCCAGTGGAGGTGGGTAGCTCTACAGCAGAAGGGGTGTTGGGAGAACAGTGGCCCCTCCTTGTTACCAGTTCGCACTCTGAGTAACTGTCCCCACTGGTCCCATGTGTGTGTTTGGCAGTGTTGAGCAGAGCTCCTGGAGAGCAGGGATGGGGTGTCCTTTCTGACACAGACCACAATTAAGGACCTGATGTCCTGGGTGGAACTCAGGTTTGTAGGTCTGCAAAGTGCTGGATGTGGGAGGGAGCCCAGAGGTGGATGGAGTGTGGGAGCCTTCTCCTTGTCCCCTGTCTCCTCCTGAGTTCTGAGCCTGTGTGGCTGATCTCCCACATGGAGGCAGATCACACTCTACGTGCGCACCCGCACATGGTATTTTGTGGAAGAGCCACACTCAAGGGGCCAAAGCGCCGCATGTGGCTCGAGAGCCGCAGTTTGCTGATCACTGGCCTAGAAGATGGGCACCTACATCCAGCCTTCCTGGAAATTACCCTCATGGGTCCATCTCACAGAAGCTGTGGAGATAGGATTGAGAAGAGGCAAGTCTTGGGCCAAATCTGTTTGACAGAATTCCAGGAGCTTCCACCAAAAGAATCTGGTTATCAGGAGATGAGAGGACCCCATGTGTGTGACTCTTAACAAGTTTTGATGTTGGGACATCAGGCTTCCACTAGGCTGCCCTCTGAGTGAGGGGCCTCAGCTGTCAGAAGGGCAAATGCTGAGACAGTATGGTGGAGGCAGGCCTTAGGTTTGTTTCTTCCTGAAGAATAGTTCGTTCACATGAAAATATGTGCCAGAGAATCTCCTCTCACTTTAAAAAACATTGTGGTAGCCAAGACCGGTTTGGCTCAGTGGATAGAGCACCAGCCTGCGGTCAAGGGCATGTACCTTGGTTGTGGGCACATCCCCAGTAGGGGGTGTGCAGGAGGAAGCTGATCGATGTTTCTAGCTCTCTGTCCCTCTCCCTTCCTCTCTGTAAAAAAATCAATAAAATATATATTTTAAAAAATACTGTGGTAAAATATACATAACATGAAATCACTTGAAGATCTTACATGTAATGTAACATTTCCAGTACTGTACCTGATCCTACCAATTTCTCTTGGACTGACTTTTTCTCATAAAAGTAAAAAATATTAAAAGCTAAAGATATGGCATGCATAGGTTCTGCAGAGAACTCTCCAGAGAAATGGATTTGGAAATTACTTTACCTTTAATAATATTCTAGGCACACTCCAATTGTCAGTACTTAGGGGCTATGGTGAATCCAAGAACTCGGAAATTTCTCTGCTTGAGATCCATATAAAGTAGGTCAGTTGAAGAAGAGCCGTCCTCCTACAGGCTTGCTGAGCTCTATTCCTGTGCCATCCTCCCTTTGACTGGTGCTGTAGTGCCCAGCACATCTGGGTCTCTGGGCTGGAGCCACAAGAAGGCTCCAACTGGGATTAGTCTGTTCCTCCGTAGAGCAGTGGTTCTCAACCTTTCTAATGCCGCGACTCTTTAATACAGTTCCTCATGTTGTGGTGACCCCCAACCATACTTCATAACTGTAATTTTGCTATTGTTATGACTTAAAATGTAAATACCTGTGTTTTCCAATGGTCTTAGGCGACCCCTGTGAAAGTGTCGTTTCAACCCCCAAAGGGGTCGTGACCCACAGGTTGAGAACCACTGCTGTAAAGACAGTGCTGGCAAGGCAGACCCTGGCAGGCTTCTCTCCAGGCGTCCCCTTCAGCCGCCCTTTGCTTTCTTTCAGGAATTGACTACAAGACGACTACCATCCTGCTGGATGGCCGGCGGGTCAAGCTGGAGCTCTGGTGAGTCGGGTTATGTGGGATTGCGGTGCCTGGGGCTTGGGGACAGCACTTCAGAGTTTTAGCTGGAGCCTCAGAAACTAAATGAAGTAAGTCAAGAATCCTTAAAGGAATAGGAAGGAAGGAGTCCTGTTAACATTTTAAGTGGAATGGCTGTTAGAGAGATCCATGTAAACATGGAATGGATTCTGCTCTGTGGTGTAGAAACCAACAGATCCAGGGCTATTTGTTCTGATAGAGCCCAGCTCCCTTTACCCATACTTATTTCCACAGTAGCCACAGCCCCCCTTTTACTGGGCCATACATTTTCCAGAGCCTTGAATTCCCATAGGTGTGGGATTCTCCAGCCTGGCAAGGTGATCTCCTAGAGCAGCGGCCTCCAACCGGTAATCTGCGGACCACTGGTGGTCCATGAGGCCCAAAAGGTTGGCAACAGCTGTCCTAGAGCACTCAGGCCCACAGAGGTTGGCCAGTGGAAGTAGTGGGGTGGTGGGGAGAGCACCTTGTAGGGATCATGCTGCACATGCCAGGGTCCCACAGGACACATCCCACTGACTCCCCCTGTGTTTCAGGGACACGTCGGGCCAAGGCAGGTTCTGCACCATCTTCAGGTCCTACTCCAGGGGCGCACAGGTAAGACCACCAATACTGCCGGTGTTGCTCTCCAGAGGGACAAGGTATATTTCTGTGCTGTCGGACCCCATGTGTGTGACTCTTAACAAGTTTTGATGTTGGGACATCAGGCTTCCACTAGGCTGCATTCTGAGTGAGGGGCCTCAGCTGTCAGAGGGCACCAGGTCCCGTTCCTCCCCCCACCCCTACTGTGTTCTTACTCTGAGTTTCCACTGGCTCCTATGGTAGTGCTGGGACCCTGTACTGTGGAGACTCTACTTAGTCACCTGGTTCACTAGGAACCAAAACTGAGTTTCCTGTCACGCAGGACCTCCATGTATGGAGCGAGGCGGCTGCTGGGCAGGGCTAGGGACTGGGCTGTGTTCCTAAACAGGACTGTGAGGACTGTGGCAAGAGCTGCTTATAGAGACAGGGTGTTAACAAAGAGCAGGAGATGGGGGCTATCCAGGGGCTGCCATGGAAGTATACCCAAGTCTGGGTCAGTGTATGGAAGTGCACGGGCACCCTAAGAGCTGTATAGGAGTATTATGGGGAGGGGTGTGGGGGCTCGCTTATCCTCTGGACTCTCCGAGTGTGTTCTAAGGAGAGGGGAGAAGTAGTTGCAAGAACCGGACAATTAAAGGCTGTTGCTGCTGTGTCAGTGTGAGGAGTCTGATCAGTCTTGTCTGTAATTCAGAGCAGGCCATGACCCACCCCCACAGACTTCTGGAATGGCCAAGGAGACCCCCAAGTTTAAACCTGCTCTACACACTAGGCAGGGTCCTCCACCGAGAGCAGCACTCCTGTGAGAAGGGGCACTTGGGCAGATTTGGGGGCCTCTCATTGTGTGGGGCATGAATTCCAGGTGGGTCTGCACTCAGCAGAAGCAGGGGCTTCCTGTCACCCCCTCATTCAGGCTTGAGCTCATGGGGAGCCCCATGGGATGTCCTTTTAGCTTTGTTAGTCAGAATTGATGAAGACTACAGCTACCTTTTTGGCATTCTCCTGCTGATCTTGCTGCTACATGAGACCGAGGAGGATGAGAGGGAGAGAAGTCTGTGGCAGGCGTCTGGCTGAATCTGCTTAGGTGTTATTCTGTGCCTTCCTCAGTAGGGGCCTTTAAGACATAGTGGGAGGCAGGGAGATCCTGGATGTGGCCCTCTTCTCTCCTCAACGGAGGACCCCAGGCTGGGCTTGGCAGCACTTGTCCTGGAAGCATCTGCAGAGGTGTGGGTGATAGCTCCTGGAATCTTAGCTTGATGGTCCCCCAGTGTGTGTGGTGTTGGGGGGCTGTCGGGGTGGTGCTTTATCTAGCAGTTCCACCTGGAGCAGCTAATCCTCAATAATCAAGGTGTGGATCACAGCTTGGGGACGTTTGTTAGCACCAGAGGTGAGGTTGAATAGCTAGAACTGCCTGCAGAACCCAGTGCCTTTAGATGAATGCATCCCATGGGTCCCTTTCTCTTTTTAAAGAAGTGACTACATATGTAATTTTATACATACAAGAAGATGAGAAAGCTGTGTTCCAAAGGCGCTATTAGCCCGAATGACAGTATGGCTGAGTTCTGTTGTCTGCCTTATGCTTTTGAGCATCTCCTAATTGTCTACAATGAACACATACTACTTTTGAAATAAAAAAGAAAATGAAAGGATAAGCCGAAACCGGTTTGGCTCAGTGGATAGAGCGTCGGCCTGGGGACTGAAAAGTCCCAGGTTCGATTCTGGTCAAGGGCATGTATCTTGGTTGTGGGCACATCCCCAGTAGGGGGCGTGCAGGAGGCGGCTAATCGATGTCTCTCATCGATGTTTCTAGCTCTCTATCCCTCTCCTTTCCTCTCTGTAAAAAATCAATAAAATATATTTTTAAGAAAGAAAAAAAAGAAAGGATAAGGGGTAGTTCTTGGGTTGTGATAATGAAGGACAATTGGGAAACCTCAGGAAGGCATTGAGATTAAACCTGAGAGGGCTCAACTGATCTGCGCACTCTGGTTATGAACGTGGGACAATCTGAAGGCAGTTGTTTCTGTTCAGCTAATTGAGGACACCTAACAAGCTTGGGCATTTGTCAGCATATACAGTGTTTCAGGGAAGCAAACACTGAGTTACTTTCTGTTCTCTTCAAAGCACCTAGTCCAGTTGGTTGTGTATTTGTTGTTGCTCTTGCTTTAATTCTGGAGGTTCTTGTTAATTCTGGACTGAAGGAGCCACGTGCACATTTTGGGTCTGAGTGATAAGTAGTGGGTCTGAGCTCAACTCTGCCCTCCTGTGCTCTTGTTGCAGTGGCTTGTTCTGCTCTGTCCCATTTCCATCCTACCTGATGGTGGCAGCGCAGATGTTAAGGCAGCATCCAGAATAGACCACCTGATTTTGCTTCTGTGTGGCCCCTGATGGTACATTGAATTGGAGGACCGTCTTTCTCAGTCAAGTTTTATATTTCCAGTCACTTTCCCACCCTTGGTTAAGACTGGAGAGACCTTACGGGGTCCCTCAGGGCCCACGATACAAAAGCCACCATCTACCCCTGACTGCTGTCATCTGTTCTGCAACTGGACTGTCTTGTAGTTCTTATCATGAGAAGTAACCTTTCTTTTTCTTTTTAATGAAATCTTTATTATTCAGATTATTACATTTGTTTCTCTTTTTTCCCCTCCATAGCACCCCTCCACCTAGCTCCCACCCTTCCCTCTGCCCTTACCTCCCTCCCATTGATCTCATCCATAGATGTATGATTTTTGTTCAGTCTCTCCCTGTACACCCCTCACCCCTTCCCCCCTGAGAATGATCAGTCCACTCCCTTTCTGTGCTCCTGATTCTATTCTATTCACCAGTTTATTCTGTTGATCAAATTTTTAATTCACTTAATTTTTAGCTTCACTTGTTGATAGATATGTATTTGTTGTTCATAATTTTTTGGCTTTTACCTTTTTCTTCTTCCTCTTCTAAAAGAGTACCTTTCAGCATTTCATATAATACTGGTTTGGAGTTGATGAATTCCTTTAGCTTTTTCTTCTCTGTGAAGCTCTTTATCTGCCCTTCAATTCTGAATGATAGCTTTGCTGGATAGAGTATTCTTGGTTGTAGGTTCTTGCTATTCATCACGTTGAATATTTCTTGCCACTCCCGTCTGGCCTGCATCGTTTCTGTTGAGAAATCAGCTGACAGTCCTATGGGTGCTCCCTTGTAGGTAATGAACTGTTTTTCTCTTGCTGCTTTTAATATTCTCTCTTTGTCTTTTGCTCTTGGTATTTTAATTATGATGTGTCTTGGTGTAGTCCTCTTTGGATTCCTTTTATATGGGGTTCTGTGTACTTCCTGGACTTGTAAGTCTATTTCTTTCACCAGATGTGGGAAATTTTCAGTCGTTATTTCTTTAAGTAGGTTTTCAGTATCTTGCTCTCTCACTTCTTCTGGCACCCCCATAATTCTGATGTTGGTACGCGTGAAGCTGTCCCAGAGGCTCCTTACATTATCTTCACATTTTTGGATTCTTTTCTCTTCTTGCTTTTCCAGTTGAGAGTTTTCTGCTTCTTTATATTTCAAATTTTTGACTTGATCCTTGCCTTCCTCTAGTCTGCTGTTAGGACTCTGTATAATATTTTTTATTTCAGTCAGTGTCTCTAGTTGGTCCTTTTTCATCTCCTCTTGGGACTCGCTAAATTTATCCATCATCTCTAGTTGGATCTTTTGCATCTCTAGTTGGTCCTTTTGCATCTCCTCTTGGGACTTGATAAATTTATCCATCTTTTCTAGCATATTCTTGAAAAACCTTATAAGCGTGGTTTTGAACTCTCTATCCAGTCTTTTTTTCCCTCCATTTCTTTTGTTTGTGATCCCTTCCCTTGTCTCGGCATTTTCACTATGCCGGGGAAACTTCTGTGTTGAATTCAGCCTTATGATACCAGACTTGCAAAACCGAAGAAGCCTCTGTTGAGCTTGGGAGGGGTGGGGTCTCAGGGCTTAAGGAACCACCTTGCCTTCCAGTCGGCCCCGCCGTCCACGGTCCCTGAGTCTCACGTGACTGGGTAATCGCTGGAGCGGTCCTTGTGCGCGCACGCCCGCAGTGCCTCTAGACGCTGCTTTTCCAGCTCCCCTGCGCACCAGGACCACACGAGTCTAGGTCCCCAGGGTTTCGCCCGAAACAGGGGCTTAGTGGAGTCAGAAGTGGCACAGTTGGGAGGGTCTGTCTCCCTCCCACTCACGAAAGCCAGTGGCACAATCAGCAGTCTGTCCTCTGCGCAGTGCCGTGCGCGCCACCAGGCCTCTGATCTTTTGCGACTCCCCTAAATTTCCGTGCACCTCTCCCTTTTCACAGTCCAAACTCCCCCTGTATGAGTTTCGGCTGGATCTGGGGTTTAGTGTCGTAAGATAAGGGGTTCAATGCCGTTGGGAGTCTCCGTTTCCCTCCCGCCAGAGAAAGCCAGCCAGGTACTCTGGCACCCGCTCTCTCAGCGCACGTGTCTCCGTACCTCAGCTTTTTGCAGCTCCTCTGGGTTTCTGTGAGCCCCTCTCTTTCCTTCGAGCTGTAGAACTTCCACTCAGCCAGCTTTTCTGTGGTTCTGGATGATGTCTGTTCTGTCTTTTAGTTGTAGTTTTGAAATTGTTGTGCGAGGTAGCAGTGTAGGTGTTTACCTATGCCGCCATCTCGGATTCTCCCAGTAACCTTTCTTAAAAGCTTTTTTTTAAATTATTATTTCAGAGAGGAAGGGAAAGTGGGGGAGGGAGGGAGGAAGAGAGGGGAAAGGAGGGGCGGGGGGGGGAGAGAGAGAGAAAGAGAGAGAGAGAGAGAGAGAGAGAGAGAGAATATATCATTGATCAGCTGCCTCCTGAACATCCCCTAATGGAGATCAAGCCTGCAACTCAGGCTTGTGCCCTAACCAGGAAGGGAATCAAACTGTGACCTCCTGGTTCATAGGCTCAACCACTGAGCAACACCAGCTGGACAGGAAATAACCTTTCTGTCCCTGACCTCCTATATGCATGACCCTTGTTTTGTGTTGCTGAGATCTGATGTGACCACTCATGGCCCTGGGAGTCTAGTGCCCCTGCTGCCGAAGAGAGCAGGTCCCCTGGGTGTGCTAAGAGAGCTGGAGATGGGGGTGGGGTGAGTGTCCTGTTTAGTTGAGGGTTTGGGGTCAACTGGAAGAACAGATCTCTTTCTGGATAGAGATCAGTTTGTCTACACAAAAAGGGGTTTCAAAGTGTGGGGTGTGCACTTACCCATTCAGTGAGTGCTGGTTAGGACCAATCAGGTGGGTGGGCATATGGCTCAGGAACCATTTAACAGTTGCTCCTCATTTTCAGTGCGTCACTTACTCTGGGCAGAACCTTAGTGCTTGTGAGGGTGGGGCAGAGGCTTCTACTTGCAGCCTGAGTTCCTTGGGAGCTCTACCATGCAAATGCATGACACATGCCAAAATTGGATTGAATTTTTTTGTTTTTGTTAATCCTCAGCTGAGGATATTTTTTTCTGTTTATTTTTTATTTTTAGAGAGAGAGTAGAAGAAAGAGAGACATCAGTATGAGAGAGACACATCAGTTAGTTGCCTCCTACACATACCTTGACCAGAGCCAGAGATCAAACCTGCAACTCAAATATGTGCCCCTTGAACCTGAGACCCTTCAGTGTATGAGTTGATGCTCTAACCATTTAGCCACCAGCCAAGCTAGTTTAAGCTTTTCAGTGTTACATAGATAAGCAAAAGCAAGAGGATAAGCCCTCATCCAGCTTTTCAAAATGTGGTTACATCCTAGGAAACATTTTCTGTGTGGTGTGCTCTATGTTTATATTTTTATTTTAAAATACCATACTGCCCTGGCCAGTGTGGTTCATTGGATAGAGCATCAGCCTATGCACTGAAAGGTAGCAGGCTCTAATCTGGTCAGGGGCACATACTTGGGTTGCAGGCCCTTGTTGGGGTTCGTGAAGGAGGCAACCAATAGATGTATCTCTCTTACATTGTATCTCTCTGTCTCCCTCTACCTCCCCTCCCATTCTCTTCCAAAATGGATGGAAAGAATATCCTCAGGGAAGGATTAACAAAAAACAAACACCGTATTATACATATTATTTGGGAACCCTGCTTCTCACTATGCAGTCTGTTGTGCACCTGCCCAGGATGAGCATGTGTGCACCTCAACCTATTCAGCAACCCCCACTGCATATGCTGTTTGTTTCATGCTGTGATGAACATCTGTGAGGGCTGATCTTTGGACACATTCTCAGTCATTTCTTAGGAGGGGATTTGGAGGTCGATGGCACGTCTCCATCCAACTCCAGACTAGCGAGCTTTGTTCCCTGTTCCCCAAGCAGCAGGATTCAACTCCTGCTGTCTCATGGTTCCCTTCCAGTTTTATTATCTGTCCCCATCAAACGGGTTTGTTCAAGTGAGCTCTTTCCTTCTAATCATAGTCCTTCCACCCTGGGAGGTAGGCAGCTCTGTTTGTTCTATACCAAGCTTGCTGTCAGGAGGCCACTGGATGAGCATTCAGTAATTTCTTCATTTCTCTTAACAGGACCTATGGGCTACATTTAAGTCTTCCAAAATTTGAAGAACATTTTTTAAGGAGAAAGACTTTAAAATCACTCATTTTGAGATGGAAAAATCCTGTGCCTTCCATCTCAGCTGCACTTTTTTCCTGTCTCTGTGTGTTGGGAACATAAACTGAATGAAGACACGGTGGGGCAGGGAGGGTTGTGAGCCTGCTTCAGAGCCTGCCCCAGATGGGCCACGTGAGGGTCTGGGGCGCTCTCTGGAGTCACTTCCCTAAGGCCTATGACAGGTCACTGCTGAGACATTCAGAACAGATGGCGACAGCCTAGAGCTGAGCTCTGAGTAATTAGTCTCTAAGGGATGTGACAGGAAAGTCTGTGGCAAGCCCTCTGCTGGCCAGTGGAGCTGCGCATGCAGCTGCTGGTGTAACTGATGTCCTGCTCTGCAAGTTTGGGCTGGAAAACTCAGGAACACCTTTGCTCAGCTCCCCTGGGGCCCCAAGGAAGAGTACACTGTTAGAGTGTCAGGCAAGTCGTCCACATCTGCCTACCAAGATTATCCACAGGGTCTACCCCGCACTGTAGATCTGCATGCATCTGCTTTAGCTCCCATGACTTTCAAAAGGTCACAGGATAGTGCTTCCTATGTACTTGGAGGAAAGGGGTTGAAAAAATGCCACTTCTGCCCTAGCCAAGTCCCCAAGGGGAGGGAGAGGGCAGCATTGAGTCTATGAGATCCTTGACCATGGATGACATTGCTGCCATCTCACATAAGGGTGTCCATGGCCCCATAGACCTGGCCAAGGTGAGAAGACACAGTGTCCAACACCAGAGACCCCTCTTAAATATGACAGGGTGTCTCACAGTACATTGTCCACACTGCCATGTGTTAAGTAACCCTGAAAGATATCAGGCTGTGCCAAGTGTCCTCGCCCTGCCTGTCCTAGGAGGAAGGATGCATGTCCAGGCTGGGGCCCATGCCAAAACAGGAGGCCTCCACCTGGCCAACACCTTAGCCTTGTGACACCCTTGTCTTCCTTACAGGGGATCCTCCTGGTATATGATATCACCAACCGTTGGTCCTTTGATGGCATTGACCGGTGGATCAAGGAGATTGATGAGGTAGGTGTGCACCTGTGGACACCCCCTTCCATGGTCATCCTCCCTAGGGCACATGTGCTCCCATCCCCATAAGAGCCTTTGTGGCCCCCATTTACTGCTTTTCACGTGGCCCAGCTCTGTGCATCCTTTTTGCATCCATGGCACTTAAAGGTTGGGGTCTCATGCCTCAAGAGGCCATGGCTTATCGGTCTGAGCCCTACCTCATCATAGAATTGGGATGGGGACAGCCAAGAGGGGAGCATCCCGGGTTCATACCTGTGCTGAGTCTTCTGCCCTGCCCCCCCAGCATGCACCTGGGGTCCCCCGGATCCTGGTTGGGAACCGACTGCACCTTGCTTTCAAGCGGCAAGTCCCAACAGAGCAGGCACGCGCCTACGCAGAAAAGAACTGCATGACCTTCTTTGAGGTCAGCCCATTGTGCAACTTCAATGTCACCGAGTCCTTCACTGAGCTGTCCCGCATCGTGCTCATGCGGCATGGCATGGAGAAGATCTGGAGGCCCAACCGAGGTGAGGTGCGGCTAGTGGGGCCACCAGGGCCCGAGACCTGAGTGTAGAGTGCAGTGGATAAGCGACCCTTCAGAGGTCGTGGTCCCTCCCAGGTATTCAGGCTCCCCAGTTGTAGAACTTCTACAACGTGCTGCAACTCAACCAACTTGCATCCTGTGTGCTTTATTTGGGGGTCCCAGAGTTATGGGAGAGGACTGTGCCTTACATTCCGATGATTCCCTCATGCTGAGGGTGGTGACGTGTCTCAGAGCAAGCAGGGGAACGGCTTCTAATCCTGTGTACTTCCCTGTCCTTCACCTGCTCAAGCCATGTCCACCCAGAGCTGCCAGGAATAGTGTTTCCAGAAACTTCAGTCTCTTGCGATGCTGGGGGCAGAGCTGGCTAAGCCCTCAGAAGTGGGGTCCCCAAGGATATTTCTCGGTATGCAGCTGTAGGGAGAAAGCAGGAGCAGGGTGCCATCCAGGAGTTGCACCCACTGGTGCCTGGCACCAAATAGGTCCTGGTTTGGAAACCTCCATCCCCCACAAGTGTCACTTGTGCTCATCTGGCCAGATGACAGCTTGTCCCTTCATGTCCCCTGACTGGGTTCTTAGGCTCCAAGATCTCTCAGCACCTCAATGTCTTTCTCTCCACTCTGAACATCCCCCATCATCTGACCGCCTCCCCATGGTCTGACCCTCTCCATGGCCTGGCCCTGCCATAACCTGATCCTCCTCTCATCTGACACCTCCCCCACCACTGGTCCCTTTCCCCTATGGTTTGTTTTGACCCCTGTCAATCTGACTCCCCCGCAGTGTTCAGCCTGCAGGACCTCTGCTGTCGAGCCATCGTTTCCTGCACTCCCGTGCACCTCATCGACAAGCTCCCACTGCCTGTCACCATCAAGAGCCACCTCAAGTCCTTCTCGATGGCCAATGGCATGAACGCCGTAATGATGCATGGGCGTTCCTACTCACTGGCCAGTGGGGCGGGGGGTAGCGGCAGCAAGGGCAACAGCCTCAAGAGGTCTAAGTCCATCCGTCCTCCCCAGAGCCCACCCCAGAACTGCTCCAGGAGCAACTGCAAGATCTCCTAGCAGGGGAGGCAGGCACCGCCCATCCGGACACGCTTGGGGAGTGAGGTCTCAAGCTTGGGGAAGCTCCTTGCTGGGCGCTCGGGTGGCACCATGTGCAGGGAAGACTTTGGCCACATGACCCCTCCTGGGAGCGTGGGGCACACCTAGTAGGCAGGTGTTCTCAGCCAGAGGAGCCCTGTAGGACAGTAGAGGCTGGGCCTCTAAACAAGCCCAAGTCCCCACATGCTGTTCCTGGTCCCACCTCGAGGGAACTATCCTGGGATGCCGTGGAGCCTGGCTCACTTATTTATATAGAAGACATTTCACCACTTTTATACCTTTTTAAAGGGCCAACAGGGAAGCCTTAATGCAGCCATGGGGTGAGCTCATGTCTGCTCGTGGGGATGACCTTTGGGACACTGGAGGCAACGATGGGAAGGAATCTGCTGTCACTTACACTTCACGTGGGGTGTGGACTGTGCAAGGCCCAGTGGGGACACATGCAGCTCTGGGCAGCACTCTTGGACCCCCACTACCTGTGCCAGCCTTTCTGAGTATTGTAACTACCACACAGTACTGGTCAGTGGTGCGGGTGTGGGCCCGGCAGTCTGCACAGTGGGGTGATGTTCCTGTGTGTCATGGAGCCATGGACTCTAAGCAGAATGTCTTTGTTTCTGGGAAAAGAGAAGTGGGGTACACCTCCCTCCCTGCGTGGAGACACTTTTATACACGTTGCTACATGAGATGGGCTCTGCATCTGTGTGTGTGAAGGTGCAGAGCTGTCTGTAGGCAATGAATACTTGAGGGGTTGCCAGGTGCTCTGCAGGTTTGGACTGAGTCTTGGCCCACTCGCCTCTGGGCTCCTGGACCCCACTCTCGCCAGCTTCTGTTCCCTGACCTTGGTTATCACCCCAAAACTGCTCCTCACCTGGAATCACCCCTCTTTGAGGTCACACGTCACCAGAACCCAGTTCTTAGTAATGCCACCTGGAGCAGTCATAGCAGTGGACCTCCTCCATGATCTGGCAGCCAACCCTGAGCTGGAGGCCTTCATTCCTTCCACCTGCCTGGCTGGTGACATGACCACCAGTCACACTGGTGCTCAACTCTACCTCCTGCTGGGCTCCCCTAGGCCTGAGATCCCCTGGGACTCCTCTGTGGAGGGAGCCCTATGCCTGCCATTCTGGGGTCTGTGGCTCTTGTGAGCAGAGGTGCCTGGGGGCCCTGCCCAAGGTCTAACCACCAGCAGGGTCAGGCAGAGGAGGCCCTGCCTGTCCTGTCCTGCCAACGGAGCCCCTTTCTTTGTATTCTGAACCAAATAACATGGACTTTGTTGTGAGGGTGTGGACGGTCCTGCGTTCACCACATAAACACTACCCTTTGCTGCTGACACTCACACCATTCCTGAGCTCATTTTGGACGGTTTTTGTTTCTTTGTACAGTAAATGTAAGCTCGGACCTCCAGGCTACATTTTATGTGAATTAAAGTCTCTGGTTTTAAATGGCTGATCAGTGGAGGTGTGAGGTGGGGTGGGTCTGCACTCTGACACATGATGGGTCCAGGGCTGCTTTGTTGATCCCACTACCCCCATGACTAGTCTTGTTGACTGGTACACATCCTGGCCCCTGGGGCCAAGCGTGGCTGCGTCAGCCTCCCTGGATACTGGGATGAGCTGTTTCTCTGGGTTAGGCACCCCTCCCCAGCCTGTCCTTCCCTATGCGGCAGTAAAGCAGATGGCTGGCAGGATCACCTGTTCCCCGCTGCCCCCAAAGGCTGGAGTCTGGGATCCTGAACCTGGGAAACTAAACCCTCCCTGGAGACTTTGGCGTGGCATAACCACTCGAGTTCCCTGCTGCCTGGGAGGGCAGTGAGCATGGAGCAGGGATGTGGTGGAGACGGTGGGCTGCCCCCTGAAACGCACTCCAGCCCAGGACCATCACACTGCACATTACCCCCACCTCAGGCTGCAGCTTTGTGAGAGGGTTCTGGGCCTTGGGCCCCATCCAAAGTCTGGCCCACTGACCCCCCATATCTGAGGCTCCCTCCCAGGGCAGATCAATGGCGTCCTCGGCACCTGGGATGTCTTTTGGTCTCATTCTGACCAGACCAGGCTCTTATTACCCTGCCTCCTGGGTCAGAAGGTCAGACACAGGGTCATGGGACGTTTTCCATCCAGTCTTAAAGCAGATGCTTCTGGGGCCTCAGACCCCAGGGAAGGGTTTGGGAGGGCAGATTCTGGCGGTCCCTGTGTTTGATCTCCCTTCCCCCTCCTTCCGGGTCCTGAATCCAAGCTGGGAGGGTCTGTGAGGCTGCTTTGATCCCCTGAGCCCAGAGCCTGGAGGGAGGAGGGCCTCCGGTTACAGTGTCCCCTCCCCTCCCCACTCTGACAAGAGCCAGCCCTTCTCCGCCCCAGTTATCCTGGTGGCCAGTGTCTCCTTACTCCTGGGCCTCAGCCCCTCCTTCACCACGCCCCCTGCCCTCTTAACCACAGAGGGCCAGGCTGGGAAGGGGTCTTGCCAGAGCTCAGATCTGGAATCCACCCAGTCCTTTGCACAGGAGTGTTGAGTGGGAGGCATCTGCTGTGGGCTCAGACCTTGGAGGCCAACGAGGAGCCCAGAAGATCGGTCAGGGACCCAAGGTCAGAGTGCTGACCACAGGCCTGGAAGGGTGGATGCCTGAAGGGATCAGGGCAAAGCAGGGCCTGAAGGGCTGGCAGCCACACACCCCCACCCTCTGGGCCGGTGGTCCCCCATGTCAGCCCAGAGGCTGCTTCTACCGCTCCTCCTCATGGTTGGGCTGACCTCAGGGGCCAGCCTGCTGCAGGGGCCCAGAAGCCATTCAGGCGTGTGCCCTAACCAGCTCAGCCCCAACTTGTGGGTGGACGCCCAGAGTACCTGTGAGCGCGAGTGCATCGGGGACCAGGTGAGTGTGGGCACCATCCCCACCCACCCCGGTGGGAGTCCCAGGGAATTAGGTTGGCCTGGGGAAGCCCAGACCCTATCCCCTGACCCCTAGCCTTTGGAGTCTCCTTCTTACTCTTCTCCCACATGGGGTCTCAGGCCATGCTCCCATGAGGGTCTTAAGGAACACTCCACCTTGACTCTCATTGCCCACCCCACCCCTGGGGCTAATTCTCAAGACCAGCCAGGTAGAAAGGCAGGGGCCACATTTGGATGTCCCTTTGCAGCCTGGCCATGCATCCCCTGAAGTGGCCTTGAACATGCTGCCCATCTTCCCTGGGCCTCAGTTTCTTCATCTGTACTATGGGAATAATAATTAAACCTGCTTTGAGGGGTGGGTGGAGGGTCTGAGGATTCAGTGAGATGACACACAGGATTTACCAGTGAGGCAACTGTAATAGCACTGGATGGAAATTTGTGCAAGCCTGCTTGGCTTTCCAGAGGGAAAACTGAGGCTCAGGGAGACGCAGTAGGGGCACCCCAACCTAGCAATGCCAGAACCCTGGGTGAGATTGGGGAGTGTTTGGTTGCCTACTAAGCTGCCCCTCCC
Source organism: Lasiurus cinereus (assembly GCA_011751065.1). NCBI lineage: Eukaryota > Metazoa > Chordata > Mammalia > Chiroptera > Vespertilionidae > Lasiurus > Lasiurus cinereus. The sequence goes on from JAAGEH010002525.1 coordinate 1,871,901, forward strand.
CCCCCCTCCCCAGGACTGCCTGGCCACTGAGAAGTGCTGCACCAACGTGTGTGGGCTGCAGAGCTGTGTGGCTGCCTGATTCCCTGAGGGTGGCCTGGCCACACCTGCACTGGTGGCCTCGTGTGAGGGCTTCTCATGCCCACAGCAGGGCTCAGACTGCGACATCTGGGACGGGCAGCCTGTGTGCCGTTGCCGTGACCGTTGTGAGAAGGAACCCAGCTTCACCTGTGCCTCAGATGGCCTCACCTACTATAATCGCTGCTACATGGATGCGGAGGCCTGCCTGCGGGGCCTCCACCTACACGTTGTGCCCTGCAAACACATCCTCACCTGGCCACCCAGCAGCCCAGGGCCACCTGAGACCACTGCCCGCCCGACACCCGGGGACACCCCAGTGCCACCTGCCCTCTACAGCAACCCTTCCCCACAGGTGGTGTATGTGGGGGGCACCGCCAGCCTCCACTGCGATGTCAGTGGCCGCCCGCCACCCGCTGTGACCTGGGAGAAGCAGAGTGAACAGCGGGAGAACCTAATCATGCGGCCAGACCAGATGTATGGCAATGTGGTGGTCACCAGCATTGGGCAGCTGGTGCTTTACAATGCCCGGCCTGAGGATGCAGGCCTCTATACTTGCATAGCACGCAACACTGCTGGCCTGCTGCGGGCTGACTTCCCACTCTCTGTGGTCCAGCGGGATCCAGCCAGGGACAGGGCCCCCAGCGCCCCTGCTGAATGCCTGCCCAAAGCGCAGGCCTGTGCCAGCCCCCTCTCCAGCCATGTCCTCTGGCACTTTGACCCACAGCGGGGCAGTTGCATGACCTTCCAAGTTAGCAGCTGTGATGGAGGCACCCAGGGCTTTGAGACCTATGAGGAGTGCCAGCAAGCCTGTGCCCGGGGACCAGGGGATAACTGTGTGCTACCAGCCGTGCAGGGCCCCTGCCAAGGCTGGGAGCCACGCTGGGCCTATAGCCCACTGCTACAGCAGTGCCACCCCTTCGTATATGGTGGCTGTGAAGGCAACAGCAACAACTTTGAGAGCCAAGAGAGCTGTGAGGATGCCTGCCCTGTGCCGCGCATGCCACCCTGCCGGGCCTGCCGCCTCAGGAGCAAGCTGGCACTGAGCTTGTGCCGCAGTGACTTTGCTATTGTAGGGCGACTCACAGAAGTGCTAGAGGAATCTGAGGCTGGCGGCGGCAGCATTGCCCGTGTGGCTCTAGATGATGTGCTCAAGGATGACAAGATGGGCCTCAGGTTCTTGGGCACCAAGTACCTGGAAGTGACACTGAGTGGCATGGACTGGGCCTGCCCTTGCCCCAATGTGACAGCAGGTGATGGTCCGCTGGTCATTATGGGTGAAGTGCGAGACGGTGTGGCTGTCCTGGATGCTGGCAGCTATGTCCGTATCGCCAGCGAGAAGCGCATCAAGAAGATCTCAGAGCTGCTGGAGAAGAGGGCCTGCGAGCTGCTCAACCGCTTCCAGGACTAGCCCCACCTACCGAGAGTACTGTCTGCCCTTGTCCTCCAGTCCTTCCAGTCCCTGCTCTCCCTCCTCCCCCCAATAAAAGCATTTCCCAAGAAGGACATCATGGCTTGCTGGTGCTGAGCCTCCCAGGGTTACCATCCTTCCCCCATCCAACTTGTAATCCAACTGGGTCCTACCCTCACACTGCTGTTTAGGCTCTAGTTCAAGGTCACCATGGAGTACCAGTTCCCTCCTGGGGAGCCTCCTGTCTCCCTCCAAGAGCACAAGCCAGGACTAGGTCCAGGGCTGGGTGCCACCTTTGATGGCAGGAGAGCCATGCAGCAGGTTCAGTCCTGCCTCGGCAGCCCCTGAGTCTTCTCCCTTCTCTGCTGTGCAAGTGGAACAGCAGGTCTAGGATGTCCATGTGCCCTGACCCCACAGGCCAGACATCTCCTGCCCCCAGGAATGGAGCCCTTGGAGACAGCCTGCACACCCAGCACCACCTAGGGTGCTCCCAGGAAGAGGCGTAGTGGACACCAGCAATAGGATAGCAGGAAACACTTTATTCCCAGGCTCTCTGCATCCCTCTGGCCACTGACCAAAAGCCCCAAGAATGGGCAAGGCCAGTCTGCATGGCCTGGTCCAGGGAGGCAGGGGCTGGCTATCTGGATTTGTCCCAGAAGAGGCCTCACTGGGGACATAGGCATGCAGGAAGAAGGGTTACTCTTTCCGGAAAACCAGGCATTTGTTGTTGGCTGGCATATCCACCTAGGAGAGATGCTTTGGTTGGAGAAGCTGCCCAGGGAAGCCACCCAGACCCCAAGGCCTTCCCACCTACCATCTTCTCCAAGAGAAGGCCATTAGCCTGGCCCAGGTCCTCCAAGAAGGCCGTGTCCCGCAGCCCCCACTCTGGGTTCCTGAGGGGGGAAAGAGGTAAAGTTAGGAGTCACCCAGCTAACCTGCCTTCCCAGGTAGGCCCATGCACCCACCCAGCTCTAACCTGCATCTGAGGGCCAGGTCAAAGTCCACGTTACTCTGGGGAGAGATCTTCCCATTGACAGCGTAGGGCTGTGGAGACAGAGGGACACAGCTCTGCCCATAGCCCTGGGTCAGCAGCCACTGGGCAGACTTGCAGGCTATGCCCAGAGGATGAAAAGGACACACAGCTCCCATGAACCTAGGGGGCGTAGGGAGACAGAGGGGAAGATCTGGGCCTGTTTCAACGGTGGCAGGTAGCGGGGAAGAGGGCAAAGGGAAATCTTGAGACAGGAGGGAAGGAGACTAGAAAAGAGGGGGCGGCAGAGGCTGGTTGGGATGACAGGGTCAGGAGGATTTCATCTCGTGCAGGAGCACTCACCCCATAGGTGATGAGCAGTGCCTTGGGTCTGAGCAGGTGTCCTGCTGCTCTGAAGAGCCCCTAGGGAGGGGAGAGGCAGGGTGGCCGTGAGGAACTTACCCAGCCCTCCACAAGAGCTCCGGGCGGGGGATGGAGACGCAACCTGAACTCCCCAGGCCTCGGTGCCTCATGAAATGGGGCAAACCTGGCACCCAATGCGGGGGAAGGGTGCCCCCTAGGGCAGGTACTGGTCCGTTCCCACAGACCTCGGTGCAGTTCAGGGGGCTGATGTGGGTCATGTTGATGCAGAGCAGCAGGTCCAGCGACTGCGGCAGGATCCCGCCCCATTTCTCCCACTCCCAGGTCACGTCCAGGTACAGCGGAGCCTTCACGTTGGACAATCCCTGGGCTTGAGTGGTGGCCGAGATGCTGTCGGAGGGGCAGCCCGTGAGTGGGGGTGGCCTGTGCACCCGTTTCTGACGCCCCCACAACCACGCTCACAGTAGTCGCGTAGGCTCGAGAAGCCGGGGTGGCAGGGCGAGGCCCACTTTCATCACCCCGGGTTCCGTCTTTCCCGCACCTGTCCAAGCAGCGCTGGTCCACATCAGACGGCTGCCACTCCGCCAGGGGGAAGGCCCGCGCGAAGTGGGCCGCATGCTGGCCGGAGCCCGAGGCTACTTCAAGCACGCGAATGCCGCGCTGAGCCGGGTCCACATACTGCCGCAGAACGCGCAAAATTGGTTCCTTGTTCCGCTCGGCGGCCGCGGCCAAAAGCATCACAACGCCACAGCGAGTCCTCCCAGAGCGGTAGCACTGCCGCAGCGAGGCTCGCCGGGAGTTGTAGTCAGGCCGTCGGGAAGCCCGCCTCTCCCCTCCTCCCCCTCCCCGCGAAGCCCGCCCCCAAGGACTACAGTTCCCAGGAGGACGGATGCAGCAGTTTAAAGGGCCCGCATCATCTGAAGGCGCGTAGGGAGCCGCTGCCCCTGCAGTGGAGCGGGCGGAGAGTTTGGGGCGCTGGTGTGTAGGTGCTCCTCAGCTCAGCACTCTGTCGCCATGGCTGCCCTAACATTTTCATAACACTTGTGACTCTGAAATGGTCTCGTTCGTGCTTGCGCAGGTTTTCTCTCGTCTTAAAATTTCTGCTGTCACCTACAGTTTTTTGAGATGGGGGGAAAAAAAACACAAACAAAAGCATCTCCTGCGCCGCCCGGGAATCGAACCCGGGTCGCAAGAATGGGAATCTTGCATGATACCACTACACCAGCGGCGCTCGTTGGATTCTTGGTGGCTTGTGAGACCTAGGAGTTTGTGACGCAACTTCCCCCTCTCCCCCGACACACAATCCTACCCACCCCCCCTCAAATATGTCATAATGCACTCGCCGCGCCACCCCTACGGTCGCAGCCTGGGCGAGGCGGGTCTAGCGGCTGCAGCCGGCAGCTAGGGTAGAAATGCCGGCTGGACAGGGTCTGCGACCGTGGGAGGTCTCACAATGTCGCTTGGAAGCTGGAACCAGGGACCGGGGTTTGTGAACCTCCTGGACTGGGGCCTGCGCCTTGGAAGCCTTGGCAATTGCGGGTTTTCCCGAGCGGAAGCGTGCGGAGAGCTGATCCCAGCCTACGGGAACTGGGCAAGCCTGAGAGAAAGGGACTTGGTGATGCTCCGGGCTTGTCTGTGACCCTGAAATGACCAGCGCTAGCCCGGGGCCCGCGGATGGTGGGAGGAATCGGTGACCCCTGAATCAAATCGGAGGCCGATCCAATTTGTATCCCAAGTGTTTCTCCAGTTGTCCATTTGGAGCCCATGTTTCAGAGCGGCCCTTTTTTCGCAGGCTGAGAGCCAGTGCCCTGCAGTCAAGACTAGCTTATCTCCTTTGCTGGCAATTTCCACCAGGGAGACCCCGGTAACCTAGGGCACTCAGACTCTAACCCAGACTTTAGCCCGGCATTGCCCGCCAGGGGCCAGGGTCGTAAGAGGGGGTAAGGGTCTCGTCAGATGTGGAGGGAAGTGAATTTCCTAAGTGGTGTAGGTTGGCCGTCTGCACAGCCTCCCTGGGGAAGTTCTACTCAGTGGACCGGCCACCCCACTCCGGGAAGAGCCATTGGCTTTCTACATTGTGACCATCTGACTTCCTTCAACGTCATTTCACAGCCCTGAGCTTTTCTTAATTCTGACCCGCTTTTGCTTCACTTTCTTCTGGTTTGTCAGTTGAACATTTTCTGTATCTCGTGGTGGAGGAGAGCCTGGGACAGAAGCAGCTGGACATGGCTGAAGTGGCAACTGCTTTGCTGCATTGTGTGTGTCAATATGTGTGCGCACATGAGAGAACACCGGAACATACACTGAGTGACCAGATTATTATGACCTCTGAACGCATAATAATCTAACCACTCAGCGTGTGTGTGTGTGTGTGTGTGTGTGTGTGAGGCCTGATGCATGAATTCATGCATAGGTGGGGTCTGGCCAGCCTGGCCAGGGGGAGGGACATGGCCAGTTGGCCAGCCTGCCTGCTGGTCAAGGGCACAATTTGCATATCAGCCTTTTATTATATAGGATTATGTAAAATACACGCCAAGTGGCCAGATTATTATGCATTCAGAGATCATAATCTGGCCACTCAGTGTATGTGAGTACACATTTTCTGCAACATCTTGAATGTGTGTCAGACTCTGAGTGCCCACACTGCAGCACTTCCCTCTGGTCTTGATCTTAGGCCTTCGTCCAGGGCTTCCTCCTTTGAGGGAAGCACATCCCATACTACACTTCCACCTCCAGGTTCGTCTTGGGGTCAGGAAATGCCTGGTGAGGGAGGGGCTCCTGGACAAGGTCCCCCACCTCCTCCCAGTCATGCTTACCTACAAAAGGACTGTGGAGCAAGCCTCCCTGAGTGCTGGCCCCAAGACAACGAGAGCAGAGAGCAGGGTCCAGGCCCATGTACCCACCATGCATTGAAGCCCCTTCCTACCCCAGTAGGGCTCTTCACTTCCTCCCAGGTCCTCCACATACCCTGGATGCTTTGCCTTCAGTTCCCTCACCCACAACTATTCCCCTTGGTATGTATGTTTGCTGTAACAAATGACAGTCAAACTTCATTTCTTGAATGTCTCCCATCTTGAACAATTGCGTTCTTCTTTCATGCGGATATCTCACATGACAAAAAGTGTTCTAAGGCAACAAGCAAAAGAGAGAATGCTTTTATTGCTGGTAAAATCCAGGATTAGCACAATTTTAAAACAAAAACAGGCATCACAAATGCTAATGTTGCTAAAGGTGTAAAAGTGCTCACAAAAGAGCAATCACAGGCAATTGAATAGGTAGAAAAATTGTTGTTGATTGGATAACAGAACAGCAGCAGGTGATAGCATTTCAGTGATATGTGAAAAATTTAAGGCTAGTAGGGAGTGGTTCTATAAATTTAAGAAAAGTGCTTATTTATAAATTAAACAGTATATTAGACATGTACTATACAAGTACATGTATATAAGAAAGGTTGAAATGGAATCATTTGGGGGTCTGGAATGGATTAATTCAATTTACTTTATTGCTATGGGAAAACATAATTCAATTTTTGAACAAATCACTTTGCAAACAGCCTTGTGGAACGAGGTTTGAGAAATGAGGTTCCACTGTGCCCTAAAACTTGGTGGCTTAAAACAACAAAAATTCATTTTCTCATTTCTGGAGGCCAGAAGTCCAAACTAAAGGTGTCAGCTCCCTCAAAGCCCAAGGGGGCTTTCTGGGGGCTTCAGGCATTCCCAGGCTTGTGGCCATATCACTCCTGTTCATAGCCATCTTCCCTGTTCTGTCTCCTCTGCATGTCCCTGTGATCAAACAGCTTTCTCCTTTCTCTTACAAGGACACTCATCATTGGGTTTAGAGCCCACCTTAATCTAGACCTCTGTGCTCTCTCTCAAAATTTTTGCCTTACTTATTCCACACTAGAGGCCCGGTGCATGAAATTCATGCACAGAGGTAGGGAGTCCCTCAGCCCGGCCTGCATCCTCTCCAATCCGGGACCCCTCAGGGGATGTCCGACTGCCTCTCACAATCCATGACCACTGGCTGCTAACCACTTGCCTGCCTGCCTGACTTATCGCCCCTAATCACCTCTGCCTGCCTGCCTGATCACCCCCTAACTGCTCCCCTGCTGGCCTGATCGCCCCTAACTGCCTCTACCTCGCCCCGCACCCAGGACCCAGGCTTCCCTCCCTCTGGCCAGCCACAGGCATCCAGGACCCAGGCCAGCTTCAGCCAGGTCAGCTGCAGCCACAGGGGACCATGGAGGGGCGGCTTTGCCTGGGCCACAGCAGCAGGTGCCCGGGACCACGGGGCAGGCAGTTTGTTCTTCTCCCAGGCCACAGGCACAGCCACTGGTGCCCGGGACTGCAGGGCAGCCGGCTTGTCCCTCTCCTGGACTGCAGCCTGGCTGGTCCCCATTTCTCTCTCCCAGTGTTGAGCTTTTATGGTGTGAGGGTGTGATGACCATTTGCATATTAGCTCTTTATTATATAGGATAAGGTTATAATCTGAGTTTCAAAGCACACATATCTTTTGGGGATCACCATTCAACCCACTGCACTTGGGTTTGGGAATGGCTGGGCACTCCCTAGAAGCTGGGCACTGGAGGTGGAGCATTTAGCCAGAGCCTTTTTCTGGGGCCTACTGGCCAGACCCGACACTGGCAGAAGCCCAACTTCCTGTCTGGGTTGGTGAGGGCATGGATCTCAGGTCTGGAGAGTGATTGAGGATGACTAAAAATATAAGCTCATCTTTTTCATAACGTTTTAGTATTGCACCTAGAGCCTTTTAAAAAATATATTTTTTATTGATTTTAGAGAGAGAGGAAGGGAAAGGGAGACAGACAGAAACATCCATGAGAGAGAAACATGGATTAGCTGCCTCCTGCATGCCTCCTGACTGGAAATTGAACCAGGGACCTCTGGGTGCATGGGACGTTGCTCAACCAACTGAGCCACAGCAGCCGGACTAGAACTTTTTTAGGGCAGAAGGAGCAACAGGAGAGAGCTTAGGTGGTGCTCTGCTTTAGCTCTCTAGAAGCATTATAGGAATCAGCTGAGCTACGCTGGCCAGGACGAGATTAGCAGTTCTTTCTCTCTCTTTTTTTAGGTTAACAGTTCTTAATGTGACAGGGGTTAGGGGGTTCTATAGTACATAGGACAGTGTAAACTGGATGGGGGTTCTGGGGTGTAACCCATCCCAGGTAAGGGGGAAATGCTTTACATGCTTGCCTGGGGTGGGCGACGGCCTGTTCAGGAGGCAGCACAAACCAGCACGCCTGGGGCACAGGGCAAGGCTCTATGTACAGCCTCTGAGGGAGTTTGGGGGAGCAGTCTCTGTTCTGGCTAGATGTAATTTGAGGGCCTGCAGCCATGACATCGTTGAACAGTCTCTCCACACAGAGGAAGGACAGAGAGGTGGAGGGTGGGGCGCAAACCTTGTAGAGCTAACTGGGATTCCTGCTGGTTCAAGAGAAAGAAGCTGAGTTTGCAAACAGCCTAAACATCCAGGGGGGCTCTAGCTGGACCCATCCCATGCCCCTTGGATGCCAACCTTTGTCCCCAAGCCAGGGTGAGCCTTGTGTTCAGAGTTGTGTCCTGGGGGCAATGGGGCTGGCAGCTGCTCCTACAACTTGACCTTCGTCCTTCCTCAGTTCCCCCTGCTCCCTCGGCTCGGCTCAGCATCTCTCACCCTCACACCCCTGCAGCCCCTGCTTGGCCTGTGCCTCCTCTCCTCCCACCTGTCAGGACCATTCCAACTAGGCTGGTATCCTGGTGGTGGGGTGGGGGTGGGGAGTTCTCAGGTCTCTGGACCCAACCTTTGACCTCAGACTAGGCCTGTGGGCAGGGCCAGGATATTACAGCCTTGGGGCCTTGGCCACCAGAGGGTTTGAGCAGAGGCTGGGCCTGTCTGCCTGTAAATGGGCCCCTGTCCTCCCCACTTATCCAGGCCAGCCTGAGGGGGTGCCTGGGGATGAGCAACTCTCAGAAAGCTTGTGCCAGCTTCGGGGGTGAGGGTGAGGAGGTACTCCAGGATCTAGCTCCCTCTGCCAGCACACAGACTCTCGGGCCACAGGCCCTCCTCAGACGCCTCACCCCGTGGTGTCTCCTCAGTGTGAGTGAGCAGCATGCTCAAGGCCACCAGAAAGGCCAGGACAGCCAGCAGAGCTGATGCAGGAACACGCTGGCCTTGATGCTTCTGGGGGTAAGGGTGGCACCGCAGGGGGGAAAGAATCCTGGACTCCTGGACATGTTCTTGCCTGGGGCCCTAGCCTCCTCTTGCCTCTCAGGGTCATAGGCCCAGCCCAGCTTGAGGAGGGACCTGGGAGGAAGGCATTTGGCAAACCTTGCTTAGGACAGGGTGCAGAGCTAAAGGGGTGTGTGTGAGGCACCCGAGAGGAAAGACAGCCCACCCACCACTGGGGTGCAAGCTTTTGGAGGGTCCGAGCAGGCCTGTCACCTACACAGGCATAGGGTGGCCTGGGAGGGACTCAGCACAGAGCAGGTGGGGTGAGGGGTTCCTCCTGCTGGTCTGTTCCCTCTACACCCCTCACTCCTCTCCCCTCTGCTTATTGTCTGCCCTGCCTGGGTGGGAGGCTTCAGACCCCTGTGCTCTGAAGTGTGGGGGTGTCACCAGAAAGGGGACCAAGCCTGAGTGGATCTGCCTCAGGCCTGCCTGTGGTGTGTGGGCTCTCAGCTCTGTGCAGGAAAGATGTCACAACTCGAGTCCAGTGGATTGTGAGAGTGCGTTTATTAAAGCTGGGGACAGTGAAACAAAAGAAGGGATTAAGGCAGAAGAGGCAACAGGAGAGAGAAGTCAGAGAAAAGTCTGTGTGGAGAGACTATTCAACAATGTCACGGCTGCAGGCCCTCAAATTTCATCTAGCCAAAACAGAGACTGCTCCCCTAAACTCCCTCAGAGGCGGTACATAGAGCCCTCCTTGTGCCCCTTGGAGACAATCTGCCGCTGCCCACTGCTCCTCTGAATGCAAGTATCATGGGGTCCCTTAGAGTCAGGAGAAAAACAGCAAAGATACAAGGCATGGGAGGGCTCTTGAGAGAACTCACTTTGTGTCTTTGTCTTGAGTCTTTTTAGCTTTCTTGGAATACTGGGGGAGGTCTCCAGGGAGGGTCTCAACAGAATATTAGTGGGTCAGACCTGAGAAAGGGACTGCCAGAGGTGATTGTTACTGAAAGTAAAGCAATATGTTGACTCATCAAAATGTGTGTATAGAGGGGTCAGGGTAATTTTTTGGTTAGATTTATTTTTAAAGAACATTAATGAACCTGGCCAGTGTGGTTCAGTTGGTTGAGCATTGCCATGCACAAGGAGGTTGCTGGTTTGATTCCTGGTAGGGGCACATGTCTGGATTGCAAGCTCAGTCCCCACTGGGGCTCGTGCAGGAGGCAGCTGATGGATGTTTGAGCTCTCTCCTGAATGTTTCTCTCCCTTCCTCTCTCTGAAATCAATAAAAGTATACAAGAAAGAAAGAAAGAAAGAAAGAAAGAAAGAAAGAAAGAAAGAAAGAAAGGGAGGAAGGGAGGTAGGGAGGAAGGGAGGGAGGGAGGGAGGAAGAAAGGAAGGAAGGAAAAATATTGAAGAGGGACTGGGAGCAAGAATGGTCTGGACATTTGCTACTAAGTGTTCTTAATTAGGGAAGATAAAACATTATGATTCTTTAGCTAACTATAAATTGCTCAAATAATTTGGCCTTAATTATTTTGTCTCAGTTTCCCTTATTCCACTTGTCAAGAAAATTCCCTAGCTTCTTACTGTCCTGCTTCATCTCCTTGACTCCCCACCCCTTTGAGACTTCCATCTCTAAAATCTTTTCAAGTTGGTGAGGGAGGACAGTACATTTTCAGTAGCTCCTGCTGACAATGATCATAGTCCTGGCCCATGTGGGGTATGGATGTCTCCCCCTGTCTGACCCAGGGGAGGCAAGGGTATGGGATCTAACTGGAACAGAGAGGCTGTTAGCTGATTCTTCTAAAGTAAAGGAATAGGCTGGAATCTCTGAAGTGTTATCTTGACATGGAATTGTTGTACCCTAGAAGTGACAAGAAGGTTAGTACACGGAGGAACCAGGACTTTATCTGACAAGAGCTAAATCCAACAGAGACAGAAAAATTCCTTTCCAGGGAAAAGGCTGAGCATATTGACAGGCGGGTAGAAAGAGTATTAGAAATAAGAGAAGGAGTATGCATGCATATAAGCACAACCAATGGACACAAGACACTGGG